>JAPWFG010000022.1:0-655000 GCA_028015205.1 Mytilisepta virgata | reverse complement strand
TAGGACCCTATGGGAAATTCACTCCAAAATCTTCTCATCTGAAACCACTAAGCCAATTAGAATTAGACTTGGTAGCAATGGTCCTTAGATTGTCCTCTTTCAGAATTTTGTGCGATGACCCAGACTCAACAAAGATGGAAAAATTCATTGAAAAATCTTGTCGGAAACTACTTGACATATTGGAGCCAGACTTGGCAGCATTTGTCCTTTGGAGGTCCTCTGTCAGAAATGTGTCCAATCACCCAGATTGTCAACCAAGATGACTGCCACATCGGAACTTTGTTAAATATTGGACCCTATAGGGATATATTTCTTCTGTGGACACATTATGTCAAGTTATTTTTCCAAGCATGATTGAGGAATATGAATAAGGTTATATTTATTGCACATGTTACTTATACTTAGTTTCAATTATTCATGTTTATATATTTTGATTATAACATTCATCTTTGTTATGGAAATAAATTATAATATGGTAGAGATATTTTGTTTATTTTACTCCACTCATCAAAATTGTATTTTTGAATTTTGGACCACACATTGTCCCTACAACTTTGGGACACACATCTTTTTGAAGATTGCAAAGAAAGTAGATCAATCAGCCTCTTAAGGTGGTACCCAACACTTTCACTAAAATTAATTTGGCTCGTTTAATTTTCATAAAATTTTGACAAAGTATTTACTTTGACCCATTAACAAAAATTTTAAAATTTCAAAACATTTGAACCAACCAATTCATCAGAAAAATTACACTGATTGTATAGCAGTTTGACAAACACTAATATTGATCATTGAAAAGCTTTATATTCCATTAACAACACACCGTTATTAAAACGTTTAGCTGATTTTACAGAGTTATCTCCCTGTAGTGTTAGGTACCACCTTAATGTTGAATTGGTTGTTACAACATCCTTGGTTTGAATTCATCTCAGGGGGTTTTATACCACTTTTATTGTGATTGGCTACATCATGGGGGCCTGTTTTTATTGGAAGACTGGCTACATCGTGAGGGCCTGTTGTTATTGGAAGACTGGCTACATCATGAGAGGGTCTGTTTTTATTGGAAGACTGGCTACATCATGAGGGCCTGTTGTTATTGGAAGACTGGCTACATCATGAGAGGGTCTGTTGTTATTGGAAGACAGGCTACATCATGAGGGCCTGTTTTTATTGGAAGACTGGCTACATCATGAGAGGGTCTGTTTTTATTGGAAGACTGGCTACATCATGAGAGGGCCTGTTTTTATTGGAAGACAGGCTACATCATGAGGGCCTGTTTTTATTGGAAGACAGACTACATCATGAGGGCCTGTTTTTATTGGAAGACTGGCTAACATGAGAGGGTCTGTTTTTATTGGAAGACAGGCTACATCATGAGGGCCTGTTTTTATTGGAAGACTGGCTACATCATGTGGGCCTGTTTTTATTGGAAGACAAAGCTGGCATTTAAAAACATTGACTATGGTAGAAAAACTAAAAATTATTGTCAATTAAAATGCACTTTGTCACAGGCTGGATTCAAATTCACAGCTTTGGTGATTATAGGGTTCAGATCAGTAGTATAAACAACCAAAATACATAGACGACTCAGCCATGGTGACCCCTCGTCAGCTTTTAATATACTGTTTTTGATGTTACCAGTATACGAGTTATGATGCCTTGTGTTTTAGTGAGGCCAAAGGTCATTTAACTTTCTGATTTCTAAATGAAGGGGATCCTTGTTAGTTTTCTCAAAATTTAAAGTTTTTATATAAGTAAATTTTAAGTATCAATGTCATGCTTGTATTGAAATACTAGAAACTCTGCTTATGATAGTCTCAAGCACTTGGAGTCCATCAGCAGTTCTAGGTGTTGTGTTGAAGGTAATAAATATTCTCCATGCTGAAAATGTTAAAAGTTGTAACAATAACTCAAAACATTGAAAAAATAGGTTCAATTTCCAATATGACTAAGTAAAGTCAAGAAATACCAAAGGGATATTCGAAGGAGAGAAAAATCATAACAACTGACAAACTCCGGATAACAAGGAAGACAAGACAAAAACAATACATGCACTACAACTAAAAACTAAAAACGTATGAACAACATGGACCCCACCAAAAAAAACGGCAGTAGACTCAGGTGCTCTGGAAGAGTAAATCTTAAACAATTTTAGGACAGCTATTCACGAGGGATGACGGAAGTTTTCTCCAAATTTTTTAAACAAATTCTAAGCATCAATGTAACAAGATTATACATGTATTATTGGATGACGCTGAAATCTTGACGCATCGATTCTAGACAAATTGGAGTTTTCAATTCAGCATTGGTAGGAATTTTCTTACAAAATTAGCATGTCGAGATCACTTTAAGGATGATCGCTGGTCTAATAGGAAATAAATAGGATTTGAAATAGGTGTTTTAGTTTGAGAAAACATATGAATAGTAAACAAATAAGCAAGAAAAAAATATAGGTTCATGTGCTCATTTTAGAGCTATAAAGCCTTGAAAATTTGCAGGAAATAGGTTTTCTCTGGATTTTTCATTGTCTTTGCATTGGCAAAATGTATGAAAAAAATAAAAAGGATTTCATAAAATTTCGTCAAATACCATTTTAAGGTATATATGATTGAATTATAAAAGAACAAGAGGCTCTCAAGAGCCTGAATCGCTCACCTGGCAAACAATGCGCAATAAACTAAATCTCATCATCACCATTCACTAAGGATACCATGTTTACTTTAACAAGAGGCTCTCAAGAGCCTGAATCGCTCACCTGGCAAACAATGCGCTATAAACTAAATCTCATCATCACCATTCACTAAGGATACCATGTTTACTTTAAAAACCAAATATTGTTGAAATCCGAGCAAGTGTAAAAAATGGCGGGAAAATGGCAGCCATTTTAAAAATGAACCTCCAAAACAAACTTTCATCATCACCATTCAACTCGGGATACCATGTTTACCTTGAAAGTAGCTTTCATCTTCATTTTCTTTCTATAATTCAGGAAAAAATAGCAAAAAACAGCATTTTGACCCCTATGTTCTATTTTTAGTAAGGGCGGATATGTTTTTCGACCAATCAAAAATCCAAGCATTAACTTTTTGCAGGATACCCTAAGGAACAATCTTACCAAGTTTCATTTGATTTTGAATAGTAGTTTCAGAGAAGAAGATTTTTGAAACTATAACATAAAAAAAAGCCAAAAATGTCAAAAAAAGGCCAATAACTCTAACATGAGTTGACAGATTTTCACGAAAATCAGCACACAGGTAGCTCTCATCATGCTGAACACTTTCAACCTGCCAGAATTTGCCGTAACCTAATGATTTTTGAGATATTTGCGTAAAACTGTTGTTTGACCCCTATGTTCTATTTTTAGTAACAGTGGCCATGTTTTTCGACGGATCAAAAATCGAAGCATAAACTTTGTGCAGGATATCCTAAGGAACAATCTTACCAAGTTTCATTTGATTTTGAATAGTAGTTTCAGAGAAGAAGATTTTTGAAATAATAACATAAAAAAAAGCCAAAAATGTCAAAAAAGGGCAATAACTCTAACATCAGTTGACAGATTTTCACGAAAATCAGCACACAGGTAGCTCTCATCATGCTGAACACTTTCAACCTGCCAGAATTTGCCGTAACCTAATGATTTTTGAGATATTTGCGCAAAACTGTTGTTTGACCCCTATGTTCTATTTTTAGTAACAGTGGCCATGTTTTTCGACGGATCAAAAATCGAAGCATAAACTTTGTGCAGGATATCCTAAGGAACAATCTTACCAAGTTTCATTTGATTTTGAATAGTAGTTTCAGAGAAGAAGATTTTTGAAACAATAACATAAAAAAAGCCAAAAATGTCAAAAAAAGGGCAATAACTCTAACATCAGTAGACAGATTTTCACGAAAATCAGCACACAGGTAGCTCTCATCATGCTGAACACTTTCAACCTGCCAGAATTTGCCGTAACCTAATGATTTTTGAGATATTTGCGCAAAACTGTTGTTTGACCCCTATGTTCTATTTTTAGTAACAGTGGCCATGTTTTTCGACGGATCAAAAATCGAAGCATAAACTTTGTGCAGGATATCCTAAGGAACAATCTTACCAAGTTTCATTTGATTTTGAATAGTAGTTTCAGAGAAGAAGATTTTTGAAACAATAACATAAAAAAAGCCAAAAATGTCAAAAAAAGGGCAATAACTCTAACATCAGTAGACAGATTTTCACGAAAATCAGCACACAGGTAGCTCTCATCATGCTGAACACTTTCAACCTGCCAGAATTTGCCGTAACCTAATGATTTTTGAGATATTTGCACAAAACTGTTGTTTGACCCCTATGTTCTATTTTTAGTAACAGTGGCCATGTTTTTCGACGGATCAAAAATCGAAGCATAAACTTTGTGCAGGATACCCTAAGGAACAATCTTACCAAGTTTCATTTGATTTTGAATAGCAGTTTCAGAGAAGAAGATTTTTGAAATAATAACATAAAAAAAAAGCCAAAAATGTCAAAAAAGGGCAATAACTCTAACATCAGTTGACAGATTTTCACGAAAATCAGTACACAGGTAACTCTCATCATGCTGAACACTTTCAACTTGCCAGAATTTGCCGTAACCTAATGATTTTTGAGATATTGGCGAAAAACTGTTGTTTGACCCCTATGTTCTATTTTAGTAACAGTGGCCATGTTTTTCGACGGATCAAAAATCGAAGCATAAACTTTGTGCAGGATACCCTAAGGAACAATCTTACCAAGTTTCATTGGATTTTGAATAGTAGTTTCAGAGAAGAAGATTTTTGAAATAATAACATAAAAAAAAGCCAAAAATGTCAAATAACTCCTAAAAGGAACGAACCTACAACTTCGATCCTGTTAAAAATTTTGTAGATCTTTGTGTGCCTAACAATATGAAATTTAAATTTTTCAAATTTCCTTTATAGTATCCAAGATATTGAGCTTAATAAGTGCAAAATTTGGAAAAAATGCAGAAAAAGGGCAATAACTCCTACATGGGTCGTTGGATCTTCTTCAAAATTTCAGGGCAGGTAGATCTTGAGGTGCTGATCACTTTTACCCTATGCCAGAATTTTGATATCTGTGACCGTTTCTGACTTATTTGCAAAAAACTGCGATTTACCCCTATGTTCTATTTTTAGCCATGACGGCCATGTTTTTATACGAATCAAAAATCCAAACAATAGATTTGTAGCACCCATACCAATTAATAACTGTACCAAGTTTGGTTGCAGTTGGACTTATGGTGTTGGAGGAGTTAACGTTTGAAAAAGTTAACGGACGACGGACGGACGACGGACGCCAAGTGATAGCAATAGCTCACATGACCCTTCGGGTCAGGTGAGCTAAAAACCAAATATTGTTGAAATCCGAGGAAGTGTAAAAAATGGCGGGAAAATGGCAGCCATTTTAAAAATGACCCTCCAAAACAAACTTTCATCATCACCATTCAACTCGGGATACCATGTTTACCTTGAAAGTAGCTTTCATCTTCATTTTCTTTCTATAATTCAGGAAAAAATAGCAAAAAACAGCATTTTGACCCCTATGTTCTATTTTTAGTAAGGGCGGACATGTTTTTCGACCAATCAAAAATCGAAGCATTAACTTTTTGCAGGATACCCTAAGGAACAATCTTACCAAGTTTCATTTGATTATGAATAGTAGTTTCAGAGAAGAAGATTTTTGAAACAATAACATAAAAAAAAGCCAAAAATGTCAAAAAAGGGCAATAACTCTAACATCAGTTGACAGATTTTCACGAAAATCAGCACACAGGTAGCTCTCATCATGCTGAACACTTTCAACCTGCCAGAATTTGCCGTAACCTAATGATTTTTGAGATATTTGCGCAAAACCGTTGTTTGACCCCTATGTTCTATTTTTAGTAACAGTGGCCATGTTTTTCGACGGATCAAAAATCGAAGCATAAACTTTGTGCAGGATATCCTAAGGAACAATCTTACCAAGTTTCATTTGATTTTGAATATTAGTTTCAGAGAAGAAGATTTTTGAAACAATAACATAAAAAAAGCCAAAAATGTCAAAAAAGGGCAATAACTCTAACATCAGTTGACAGATTTTCATGAAAATCAGCACACAGGTAGCTCTCATCATGCTGAACACTTTCAACCCGCCAGAATTTGCTGTAACCTAATGATTTTTGAGATATTTGCGCAAAACTGTTGTTTGACCCCTATGTTCTATTTTTAGTAACAGTGGCCATGTTTTTCGACGGATCAAAAATCGAAGCATAAACTTTGTGCAGGATACCCTAAGGAACAATCTTACCAAGTTTCATTTGATTTTGAATAGTAGTTTCAGAGAAGAAGATTTTTGAAATAATAACATAAAAAAAAGCCAAAAATGTCAAAAAAGGGCAATAACTCTACCATCAGTTGACAGATTTTCACGAAAATCAGCACACAGGTAACTCTCATCATGCTGAACACTTTCAACTTGCCAGAATTTGCCGTAACCTAATGATTTTTGAGATATTGGCGAAAAACTGTTGTTTGACCCCTATGTTCTATTTTAGTAACAGTGGCCATGTTTTTCGACGGATCAAAAATCGAAGCATAAACTTTGTGCAGGATACCCTAAGGAACAATCTTACCAAGTTTCATTGGATTTTGAATAGTAGTTTCAGAGAAGAAGATTTTTGAAATAATAACATAAAAAAAAGCCAAAAATGTCAAATAACTCCTAAAAGGAACGAACCTACAACTTCGATCCTGTTACAAATTTTGTAGATCTTTGTGTGCCTAACAATATGAAATTTAAATTTTTCAAATTTCCTTTATAGTATCCAAGATATTGAGCTCAATAAGTGCAAAATTTGGAAAAAATGCAGAAAAAGGGCAATAACTCCTACATGGGTCGTTGGATCTTTTTCAAAATTTCAGGGCAGGTAGATCTTGAGGTGCTGAACACTTTTACCCTATGCCAGAATTTTGATATCTGTTATGGTTTTTGAGTTATTTGCAAAAAACTGCAATTTACCCCTATGTTCTATTTTTAGCCATGACGGCCATGTTTTTTTACGAATCAAAAATCCAAACGATAGATTTGTAGCACCCATACCAATTAATAACTGTACCAAGTTTGGTTGCAGTTGGACTTATGGTGTTGGAGGAGTTAACGTTTGAAAAAGTTAACGGACGACGGACGGACGACGGACGCCAAGTGATGGCAATAGCTCACATGACCCTTCGGGTCAGGTGAGCTAAAAAGTGGGGGTTCATGGGCAAAAAATTTAATGTTTAAGAAATGGATAAAACCCGAGGATTCCGAAAATCTGACAAAAAGACCAAAACATGACCAGCGAGCATCCTTAAGAGATTAAAAACAAATGATAAGCAACAAATCATTCTGAAAACATTTTACTGTTAAACAAAGCATCAACAATTTACAATGTAATATTATAATTTTTTTTTGTATTTGGCAACCTTGAATCAGAGTTTATATAAGCATGATTTAAATTACATATGAAAATATAGAAATAAAATATTTTATAACGTATCATGATAAAATGAGACTAACATTTAAAAGATAACAAAAATCTCATCTGAAAAAGTAAGATATTTTAAATTGTTTAACATTTGTTTATTATAGGATTAAATACGATTTTGTTTGAGTTTATCGATGTGTAAACTCGGCCGACTCAGTCACAAACTAAATAAAGTCTACAAGAAAGCAGTTGAATATACTTGCCAAATACGGGTTTATCGATGTATAAACTTTTATGATTTTGCACTTCTGACCAATGAAATTCTAGGATTTTATCATATGCAAACTAAAATGGAATTATTGAGTTATTAATAACTTAAGGTACAGTGTATATACTGAATCAGAAAATATACTGATGTAAATGTAACTATAAAATGAAAGACAAAATCCAAAATAGGATTGACTTCCATGAAACACAATAATTGAACTTGAAGGCCATTTCACAAAATATTGTACATCTATGATAAATATACATACATACATGTATATGAAATATTAGGCAATGCCTAATTAAGTTAAAAGAAACCATAGTCTCACTATTTTCTGTGGAACAGAATTAAACGTATTACCTACATTATATTTCTAAGTTTTTGACAGACAATTGTAATTAGAAATGTTGACTACATTTTAAAAAATTTCATTCCGATGCAAAAAAAATTAACCAAATGCAAAATTTGGTAGTTTAATAAGAATTAATAATCATTTTTAGTGTGGAACCATAGGTATTCTGATCCTTTTTTGTTATTTATATGTGTAAATAAAGGTAATAACCAAATCACAGAACTCCAGGGCAGTTGTCAAAAGGAATAGTAAACAAAAGGGGGTAGTCCATATATTATAGGCAAAATCAAGGCAAGCACTGGAACATTGGAAATAAGTGTAATGGTCCTGACTTGGTACAGGCATTTCCGATGTAAATGGTGGATTAAACCAGGAATTACATCAAAGCATATCAAAAACCCACAAAAGACTATAAGGGCTACAAATGTAGAGTTACACAGTACCTTCAAAGAATACAAAAAGCACAAATGTAGAAAACGTACTTGTAATCTGGTAATTTTTTAAAAGCCACATTTTTTACAGTTTCATGGCAGTTATTGCTATTTTTTAAAAAAAAAAAATTTACTACTCAAACATGATTTTTCATTCTTATCAATACACTCAGTTGAATAATCTGAACAAAAATGTAAGTTTACACAATTCTGTCTTAAATGAGCTGATGCATTTCCATATTATAAAAAAATTCTTGGTATCAATCCCCAGAAACTGGAAACATATTTATGCATGTATGCTAGCATTATAATTTATATGACTGGTTTTTTTTTATAACATAAATACATTGTACATGCATGTATTAAGCAGTGAATTGTTGAAGGAATTTTGTCCGCCTTTATTAAATTTGTAGATCAAAATCAATTATACAACTATTGTTAAAATATGACAAACAAATTATTACATGTATAACAGTACAAAAAGAATAACATAAATAACAATATATAAAATGGCAATCTAATTAAAAACTGATCTCTCATCGCTCCCGTTTTCTGATATGTCACGTGGGAGATCTAACGAAATCCCCTTTGAGGCGATCTTGTAAGTTGATCGTGTGGTAAAGGGATGTAACTCATTTTATTAACAAAGAAATCGTCAGTCCCCAGAATTCATAAACTTTTTTGATTGGCTTATTGATAGGAAGTCAACTCATTTGCATGTCATTATAAATTCATAAGTTCCAGTTCACTCACATGTGACCTCAAAGGGGATTTCGTTAGATCTCCCACGCGACATATCAGAAGACAAGAGCGATGAGAGATCGGTTTTTAACTAGATTGATAAAATGGTCACATACTACATGTATATGGACACCACAATTTGTGGAATGGATTTTTTGCATTTTGAAAGTCTAAACGTTAAAATTTTTTGATAATCTTTTCTTGGTTAATAAACCTTATTGAGTTGTTCAAGAACACATGTAAATTGTTTATAATGGTTATATTTGTATAACTCATAAATGATTCTGAATAGTAAATTTCCAATAGTAAAATTAATGCACTTGAAAATTTGAAAAAATAAAAAATTAGAATTTATCAACTCAGACCTATCCTAAATTTTGTAAAACTGTTATTTTAAATATTTTTAATGCACAATCTGCATATTTCATCCATCATGGAGTTGTAATATTTAATTTTATAAAATCTCATATGAAGAGTTATCTCCCTTTACACTGAAAATTCCACAGGCATGATTGAACAAAGTCAGTTAAGTTCAATTTTTTCAGTTACGACTTAGCTAATTGCATCTTTCATCTAAGTGACTAGACAATTCACATTGATTAAGGTGTTCAAATTTTGAAAAATCCATTCCGTGGACTGAGGTTTCCAGACAGTAAGATTAGAATTTATATACATTGTAGATGCATAGGTAGAAAGAGATATCACAGAAGATAATGAGCTAAAATATCTATGTAATTAATATCTAAAAGCTTAACAAATTCTATATAAATCTTCAAAATGGTGGTATATGTTTTATTATTAAAAATAATAAATAGTATACAACTTACAAAATAAAGTGCTTTTCTGATTTTTTTGTCAAATTATTTAAAAGTAAATTATAAAATGCTGCAATGGGTGTGAAAAAAATAATGACACTCAGTTTCTGAGCTTGTAATGATCACTTTACAGTTTGCCAATCTGTTCATTTCTACAATTTCTAACAAAAAAAAAAAAAAAACAGTTTCTACTATAAAGAAAATCAAAGAAAAAGATTTTTTTTATAAATTGAGCAATCAGCGATAAGGATTGCAAATGACAACTAAATTTGATTTACTATAAAAGCAGAAATTTTCGTTTGGGATTTAAACTTTGGTTTATTTTGTGGATAATTATAACCAATGATAATTAAACCCCATGGTTAATCAATATTTGTTAAATTAGGAATCCATGAAATTTTATCCTCATGCTATCATTTTAAGAAAGGAATCGATGAAATTTTAACCAGACGAAAATTAATTTTACAGTACAACAAAATGGGAAAACAGTATTTTGGGACCTTCACAGATATTTAACTTAACCTTAAGGATTTCAATGATAATGGTTCCTGTACAATTACTAACTTAATACTAATTTTTAGTTATGATTTGAACAAAATAAAAAAATGTTTTTAAGACCTTTAATGAGTAAGGAAGATAGGGTTAGTAAATTATAATATCCACACACTCTCCTTTTTTGATATATGTAGGTTGTTTCCCTTTTATGGAGTTACCTGCTCTTTAGAGAAGGTGTCTTCCATAGATATCAATGGACAAATTGTCATTTTTTGCAACATATTTTTCCTTCCTAATAATATCCTCTGACAACATTAATGATATGTTCTTGGATATATGTTTTCTTTACATTTTTCAATGTCTGATGAAGGTCTTTATGAAGATAAAAAAATTAAAAATACTTTTTGCCCTTTATTGTTAATACAAGAGGCTCTCAAGAGCCTGAATCGCTCACCTGGCAAACAATGCACTATAAACTAAATCTCATCATCACCATTCACTAAGGATACCATGTTTACTTTAAAAACGAAATATTGTTGAAATCCGAGCAAGTGTAAAAAATGGCGGGAAAGTGGCAGCCATTTTAAAAATGGCCGTCCAAAACAAACTTTCATCATCACCATTCAACTTGGGATACCATGTTTACCTTGAAAGTAGCTTTCGTCTTCATTTTCTTTCTATAATTCAGGAAAAAATAAGCAAAAACAGCATTTTGACCCCTATGTTCTATTTTTAGTAAGGGCGGACATGTTTTTCGACTAATCAAAAATCCAAGCATTAACTTTTTGCAGGATACCCTAAGGAACAATCTTACCAAGTTTCATTTGATTTCGAATAGTAGTTTCAGACAGGAAGATTTTTGAAATAATAACATAAAAAAAAGCCAAAAAATGTCAAAAAAGGGCAATAACTCTAACATCAGTTGACAGATTTTCACGCAAATCAGCACACAGGTAGCTCTCATCATGCTGAACACTTTCAACTTGCCAGAATTTGCCGTAACCTAATGATTTTTGAGATATTTCCGAAGAACTGTTGTTTGACCCCTATGTTCTATTTTTAGTAACAGTGGCCATGTTTTTCGACGGATCAAAAATCGAAGCATAAACTTTTTGCAGGATACCCTAAGGAACAATCTTACCAAGTTTCATTTGATTTTGAATAGCAGTTTCAGAGAAGAAGATTTTTAAATAATAACATAAAAAAAACTGTTGTTTGACCCCTATGTTCTATTTTTAGTAACAGTGGCCATGTTTTTCGACGGATCAAAAATCGAAGCATAAACTTTGTGCAGGATACCCTAAGGAACAATCATGCTAAGTTTTATCCAAATCCATTCAGTAGTTTCAGAGGAGAAGATTTTTTAAATAATAACATTAAAAAAAGCCAAAAATGTCAAAAAAAGGGCAATAACTCCTACATGGGTCGTTGGATCTTCTTCAAAATTTCAGGGCAGGTAGATCTTGAGGTGCTGAACACTTTTACCCTATGCCAGAATTTTGATATCTGTGACCGTTTCTGACTTATTTGCAAAAAACTGCGATTTACCCCTATGTTCTATTTTTAGCCATGACGGCCATGTTTTTATACGAATCAAAAATCCAAACAACAGATTTGTAGCACCCATACCAATTAATAACTGTACCAAGTTTGGTTGCAGTTGGACTTATGGTGTTGGAGGAGTTAACGTTTGAAAAAGTTAACGGACGACGGACGGACGGACGACGGACGCCAAGTGATGGCAATAGCTCACATGACCCTTCGGGTCAGGTGAGCTAACAAGACACCTTCTGTCAGGAAAGATAACTCATGCATACGGGAGACAACTCCAATATCTGCAAGCAGGGAATAATCCATTCATGAATTTGTGAAAATTTCAAGCAAAGGAACAGTGTTCTTTTATTGCTGTTCTTCATCTTAAAATGTAAATGAGGCCATCAACACAATGATATTTTTCCCCTTGAATGGGAATGTCCCACTTGGCACTATACCAAGTGTCTGTTTGAGACTTACGATTACAGTTTTCTGTGTAATACATGTTGGCAGCTCCCCTTATACATGAAATGAAACTACGTGTATATACAAATGTATGGTCTTTGTTAATATAATTAATGAGCAAATGATTATGACACATAAAAACTACATAAAGATAACTTACATTTATACATGTTTACTAAAGATGCACTGTTAGTTTAAAAAATACAATAAAATGAAGCCTGCCAAAACAGAACCAGTCTGGGATAAAGTCTTCTTAACAGGATTTAACTTCTGCTTGGTCGTACTATATATATACTTGTGTTGTACTGCCTCTCAGGCTGGTTGAGACTAACAATAAATCATCTTTTGTTGTTGTTGAAAAATTATTTTCTGGTTTTGAAGATCTAGATCTATAACTACAATGTCCAGAGTTCTTTCCATAGATTTGAGAATAAAAAAAAAATCATGTCATTTGATTGGTTAACTTTTTCATTTTTTATATCACAGGCTAAATTTTTCTTTTCTAACATCATGAACATGATTACCTTATCATGGAGATGGTATTAAGCAGAAACTTCCCAATATTTTTTTTTCATAATTCCATACAATATCTTTTAAAATCTTAACCCAAAGCTCAACACTAAACCAGATTATTTGACAACACAATCACGGGCCATGATTTATATTATATTATGATTTGTTCCAGTGCAGATATTGTTTAAAACACATGTACAGGGATCAGTTTGGACAGGTTCCATTAATAGAAATTTTCTGCTTATAATATATTTAAGGCACAGACATATTGTCCTGAAACTAGAGTAAATAAAGGATTATATATAACCATTTACTTCCTGAGATGAAACATTTCCAATATGACATCCTTATGGAAAGCATTATAAAATTCTCAAAAAATTAACACAAAAAATTTTGATATCTCAAATATGATGGGAATCAAAACAATTTTTAACTGAAGAAGCTTAAACACATTGAGTCTAGTAATAACTTTTCAGACCATTCATCCAATATTTTTAATAAAATTTTGATATCTCTTATGATAAGGTTGGTTAGCCAAAACACTGGGCCTTTTATATTAAATTTTTCTTTGTTATTTTATCTTTTTATTGCTCAATTTTATATCAGGTTCATTTCTTTTAAGCCCATTTGACAGCTTACAGATATTGATCATTTTTTATTATTTACTCATAATACTCGATGCTTGAACTGGTTTTTTTTTGTCAATCCATATAGTGTTTGAGAGCATTGGCTCTACTGAACTTCACAGTTTAAAAAACAATTGTTTCCTATTGTGCTGAATTAATTCATTTAAAAATAATTAATATATTAAAATCTATTATTTTTTAGCACTTTTTAACACTTTTTAATTTTGTGCATAATGAAATTGAGTCAATGCTGCAGATAAAAACAATTTCATGCTGAGTAAAATATAACAATTTGCACATCAAAAACTGTTCTTACAAGTAAAACAATGTCAAAATCTGAATATACATATTTTCTGATAAAATGAAGTAAAAATAGCCATATAATAAAAACATATACAGTCAACTCTCGAACTCGTTTGAGTTAAAATTTTCTCGAGTGGTCCAAAATTTTGTTCAATATAATAACATGTACTTTGACTCCTGATGTGTCTAAATTCAGTAAGTCAAAATTTCGGTTGTCTTGAAATAGAATTACGGTCCCTATATGAACAAATACATTTAAAATGTTTTGTTATCCCTTGTGACCGGAAAACACTAATAATTCCCTTATGCGCTGCACGCATTTGTGAATTAAGGTGTTTTTCGGTCACTCGTTGAATATTTTGCGATATTCAAAATCTTGAATTAGTTATCCTATAATTATTACATATTCATTAATACAATAACATATAGGTATAAGGTGTTCTATTTGATCTCCATAAAACGAAATAAGCCCATACAACAGAAAAAAGGCTGGACTGGAAATAAAACAATTACAGTTTAAGTTGTTAAAAATTCTAGAGTCTAATCTAATTAAATTAAAATTTGTATTTATTTTGTTTTTCTGTGTTTTTTTTATTGCGTAGAAACTTCTTAAAAAATTAAAACACATTTTGCACAGATTAATAAATAATATGTTTGAACTGCATAAAATCCTGCTGATTAAATGATTTGTTTTCCAAACTCACCTCCTCTCATTATTAACTAAGGCAAAAAAAATATATGTGTTTCCTGCCCCCTCTCCCCCCACAACCCCGACTGACCCTGTCTCAGACTGCCGACCCTATTTTTTTGTGCATTTTCGGACTTTTGTCTGAATCCATCATTGATTCCGGTTTTTTATTGTCTCCTCGAAATATAAACAAAATGCCAAATTCAATGGCTATCGATAACTTTCTAAGAGTGTCAACATAGGAAAGTGCCAAAAAGTACCATTGCCCCATTTTCGAATTCTATGTCTTTTGTTGATATATTCAATCAGTATCATCACTTTAATTTAAACAACAATGAATGTAAAAAGAAAGGAAAACTACATGAAATACATGTATCTCTGATGTTAACGGTTGGTAAAGTCGTGCAACTATATAATGCGAGGGAATTTACATTTATGTCAATCAGACAATTACCAAAACATGATGTATCTAGCCTTCTTCTCTTCTAAAATGTTCAGCAATGCTCATTTGGTATTGGTTTTTAGTATCCTCCCTTCTGAAATATACCCGTATCTCAGTTAAAAAAAAAAAATAAAATAAATACCCTAACTACCTACCTACCCTATTTTATCAGCTTGGAGGCAGGAAACAAGCATATATTTTTGTTTTATTATTAATGACAGTGAGATCATGCCTCTGTAAATATTCACAAGGCCTGATAGTAGGTATAAGGGATAGTAGTAATGTAATGGAAAACCTTAAATATTATATTAATTCTATCAACTGATTTCTATTTCCTTTTTAATGAAAATATTTCAAATAAATCATTCGTAACACAATAATCTTAATATTTCATGTACATTTTTTCAAAAAAGCTTACTATGTGTTATTGCAGTATGATATAATTCAACAATTCCGTATTTTTAGTATTGAGGCTAAACTTTAAGAAAACAAAATGAAGAACTGGTTAAATGGTGATTGTCTCTCCTCAAACCTGGCCATGTCTACTAGGTTCATCCACAAGGGGACACAACTCTGAACTAATCATTTTTTCTGGGTCCTGGTGCATGAGGAATGACCTCTAGACTGGATATATCTACCCATTTCCTGTGAATGGGTAAAAGATTTTAGACTGGCCATTTAGCATGAGAACATAAGTCCAATCCTATACAAAGGGACACAACTCTAATCCTTTGCCATACAATTAGATACATCTCATGAATACTGCAGTTTACAAAATCACAGATAATATAACTATTGCTATAATTTGTCATGTATTGTCTTTAGTTCTTTTTTGATAGCTTCAAAATGGGGTCTTTTTAGAGGATCATACTCCCAGATTTTTAACATAAGCTGATAGATGGCTTCTGGGGTTCCATCTGAGGCTGGCATTCTGTAACCTACAAGACATAAAATGTAAGATGAAAATTTGTACTGATATACAACATATCTTACTATTACAAAGATTTTTCTCCCTGTTGAAGACCTCGCTGTGATGAAGAATAGTAATAAAAGCCCTGTTTCTTTACTTCAAATTTTGTCTGATGATATTCGGAGATTTTGTGTCAAGGATTAACCCATCAAATTATACATGTATTCATTGACTCATCTTCTGGAAATAAATACATGCAAGTTTGGTTTATTTGGATTTAAACTTTTTTAAGCACGGTATTGTGGCAGTCAGTTTTTATTGGTAAATGAAGCTATAATGCCCAGACAGAACCAGAGATTATAACCCAGCTTAATGAAAATTAAAATTTCTGGGCGGGAGTTTTGGGCCTACCTACAATCCCTTTTCTTATTTGGCAGTTCTGCCATTTTAAAACATTAAAGGGTCTATAGTATAGGGGAGCGAAACATGTGCTTTTATCTGCATCGCTCAGACACTTATTCTTATCCGAATAAATACTTCTGCGTCTCGGTGATACAGATCAGATTCTAATAATTTAGGCACACCAAATTGATCTTTTGTTCTTTGGATTTCGCTGCTCCAATTTTTGGACTATGTAAATTTTAAGAAAAAAATATTTTTGCCGCTTCATTTTGTAAAAATGCTGAAAATAGGGGTAGTTTGCAGCTCTGCAGAACCACTGAACTACATTAGGAAAACTGACAATCCTTTTTAATTAAGATTTGAGCCAAAAGCATCTCACAAAGAAGTTGATACACACTAACAACCTCAGCACACACAGGTTAGTCATCATTACCTGAATCCACTCTTTCCCTGGCTTGAGCATTAGACATTCCCTGGTAAGGTGTAAGTCCATTAGAAAATATCTCCCACATAAGTATACCAAAACTCCATACATCACACAAAGAAGTGTATTTACCTAAAATACAAAATATTTCTTACATACATGTGAATATACAAACACTTCACACAGGAAACTGAATTTACCTAAAATACAAAATATTTCTTACATAAATATACAAACACTTCACACAGGAAAAAACTGAATTTACCTAAAATATAGAATATTTCTTACATAAATATACAAAAACTTCACACAGGAAACTAAATTTACCTAAAATACAAAATATTTCTTACATAAATATACAAAAACATCACACAGAAAACTGAATTTACCTAAAATAATAAGTGCATATGAGAATATAACTCCAAATTTAGACAATGATACATGTATGTAAAGTTTCCCCTTTACCCTAAATAAACTAGATGTACTGTGAGCAAAGCTCACAAAGGATACCCCCCGCTTTGAAGTCCAATTATCTCCCTTGTGTGATATCGGAAAGCAAAGATTTTTCTTCATGCACATCTCTGGATGATGTACTTCCTTTCTGTCAAGTTTCGTTGAAATCCATAGAGCGGTGTAGGAGGAGTTGCGCTTACGAGGTTCATATATAATGTATAAGCCAAAAAAAAAAGAAGTCCAATTATCTCCCTTGTGTGATATCGGAAAGCAAAGATTTTTCTTCATGCACATCTCTGGATGATGTACTTCCTTTCTGTCAAGTTTTGTTGAAATCCATTGAGCAGTGTAGGAGGAGTTGCGCTTACGAGGTTCATATATAATGTATAAGCCAAAAAAAAAAAAAGTCCAATTATCTCCCTTGTGTGATATCGGAAAGCAAAGATTTTTCTTCATGCACATCTTTGGATGATGTACTTCCTTTCTGTAAAGTTTCGTTGAAATCCATTGAGCGGTCTAGGAGGAGTTGCGCTTACGAGGTCCATATATAATGTATAAGCCAAAAAAAATAGAAGTCCAATTATCTCCCTTGTGGATATCGGAAAGCAAAGATTTTTCTTCATGCACATCTTTGGATGATGTAATTCCTTTCTGTAAAGTTTCGTTGAAATCCATTGAGCGGTCTAGGAGGAGTTGCGCTTACAAGATATATGGACAGACGGACAGACGGACAGACGGACAGAGAGACGGACGGACAAGGTGATTCCTATATACCCCCCAAAACTTTGTTTGCGGGGGGTATAATAAAATACTAGTCTTAACTACAATAATTTATTATAAGAACATCTAGTGAATGTTTGTTATTTTTATATATTTTTTTTCAAATCTGGCTATATGAGGCTGCCATTTTATCTTTGTAACACACAGATAACTGAAGATCTTCAGCAGGAAATATTGGTAATTCTAGTTTCTCAAGTCAAACACACACCTTGCCATTACTGAAGTTCAAACCGACAATGCCAGTGATACTGGTGATCCTCAGAAGATAGCAATGGCTAAAGAGCATTTGTCAACTAATAACCCCAAAATATTATTTAATGAATGTACCTGGTAAAAAACATTCAATCACTACCGTAATTACTCTTATTATTGGACACTAAAATACACCTATTTTTTAGGAAAATTGGAAGATTGTCGAAAAAATAGAGTTTTCGTATTTCCGTCCACATCGTTGTCATTTTTTTACTTTGAATGATCGACCTGGTCAATGTACTTTAAGAATATGCAATCAAAATAATGGTTCATACTTGCGGTATTGTTCTTTTATTTTGCTTTCATGATTTATCTTTTTGTACCTTCAAATTAAGTTAAATGAATGTTGAAGATGAAAACAGTAGCAAACTTCAAACGACCCGCCATGTTGTTGACTAATATGTGGACATCTCACAAATTATTTTTACGATCTGGATTTGGAGCATCTCACAAATGATTTTTACAACACGTTACGTTTGTAGTCTCATCGTCTTTTCAGAACATATTATAACTATTACATTTAAATGTCTTATAAACAATGATAAGAGGATCTGTTTTGTAAAAACATTATTCATTTCATTTCAAATTTTTTAAATTAATTTCTCTGAGAAACACGAATACGCAATTCCGTTCCGAACTTGTTTCGGATTTCTTTTCAAAAGTAAACTTCCAGGTAGGAAAAATTCAATAAAATTTACTTAAAAATCGATCTTGTTTCAATCAAATTTATTAAGATAGATAGTTTAAATGGTTTAGAAAGATGAAATAAACACTCGATGAGGACTAAAAGTAATTAACTTTAAGAAGTTAAAATTACTGACTGTCACCACCTGAGAACAACAATCGTAACTTTGACAATTTTTGAAATCGTCGAAAAAATAGAGTTATCAAAAAATTCAATTTTCCTTGAATTTTCAAAAGTGTCCAATAATCAGAGTAATTACGGTATTTCTACAAATAAAATTCTTAATGGTAAAGGCTGACACAATTTATTGTCTTTGCAAGAGACGCTTAATTTCATAATTTCTTTATAGCTTCAGTTCTTTTAAACAAGAATATTTCTTAAACTGAAAACTTTTTAATTTGCTCAATCAAAGTTAGGAATGCTAATATACTGTAGTGTCCTTGTTTGTTGTCCCACTGCATATAGCTGTACGACCAAACATGCAAAATCAAAAAATTTCCACAGATGCTTCTAACCATAATTCTGCTCAATTTGGCCAGGTTTCTGAGGAGGCCATTGAAATCCAAAAGTCTACAGACACTCATACAGACACAAAAAAAACAAGAGTTGACACACAAAAATGTCTCGCCTGTCGTGTATTTCTAATGAAAGTAAATGCTATCAGACATATTGCATACAGTATTCGAAAAAACAGGCCAAAACACAAAAACTTAACTATAACCACTGAACCATGAAAATGAGGTCAAGGTCAGATGACACCTGCCAGTTGGAAATGTATACCTTACAATCCTTCCATACACCAAATATAGTAGACGTATTGCATACAGTGTTCGAAAAACAGGCCAAAACACACCACTGAACCATGAAAATGAGGTCAAGGTTAGATGACACCGGCCAATTGGACATGTACACCTTACAATCCTTCCATACACCAAATATAGTAGACCTATTGCATATAGTATTCGAAAAACAGGCCAAAACACAAAAACTTAACTATAACCACTGAACCATGAAAATGAGGTCAAGGTCAGATGACACCTGCCAGTTGGACATGTACACCTTACAATCCTTCCATACACCAAATATAGTAGACCTATTGCATACAGTATTCGAAAAACAGGCCAAAACACACCACTGAACCATGAAAATGAGGTCAAGGTCAGATGACACCTGCCAGTTGGACATGTACACCTTACAATCCTTCCATACACCAAATACATGTATAGTAGACCTATTGCATATAGTATTCGAAAAACAGGCCAAAACACAAAAAATTAACTATAACCACTGAACCATGAAAATGAGGTCAAGGTCAGATGACACCTGCCAGTTGGACATGTACACCTTACAATCCTTCCATACACCAAATATAGAAGACCTATTGCATACAGTATTCGAAAAACAGGCCAAAACACAAAAACTTAACTACAACCACTGAATCATGAAAATGAGGTCAAGGTCAGATGACACCTGCCAGTTGGACATGTACACCTTACAATCCTTCCATACCCCAAATAAACTAGACCTATTGCTTATAGTATCTGAGATATGGACTTGACCACCAAAACTTAACCTTGTTCACTGATCCTTGAAATTGGGTCGAGGTCAATTGAAAACTGTCTGACGGGGATGAGGACCTTGTAAGGTACGCACATACCAAATATAGTTATCCTATTACTCATAATAAGAGAGAAATTAACATTACAAAAGATCTTAACTTTTTTTTCAATTAGTCACTGAACCATGAAAATGAGGTCAAGGACAATGTACATATGACAGACGGAAAGTTCGTAGCATAAGGCATCTATATACAAAGTATAAAGCATCCAGGTCTTCTACCTTCTTAAATATAAAGCTTTTAAGAAGTGAGTTAACGCCGCCGCCGCCGGATCACCATCCCTATGTCGAGCTTTCTGCGACTAAAGTCGCAGGCTCGACAAAAAACCCACAAAAAATGACAAAAATTCATATGACTCTTTTTTCAAAGACAACCTCAAAAGTGATTCAATAAAAACTGTACCATATAACAATGCTTCTGGCGCAGTCCATTTTATAGGTATCTGTTTCAGTCCATCGGAGACTGTATACTCCTCTTCTTCTCTAGACATACCAAAATCTGATATTTTTACTACGTTACCATCTCCGACTAGACAATTACGGGCTGCTAAATCTCTGAAAAAAGGATAAAATGTAGAAAAATAAATTTTTAAATATAACAATTCTTCTTTTCATCAAATTTTTCATATTCTACTTTTCATTTGTATCTTTCGGAGTTTAGTGTGCCATCAATTTCGCTGAACTAGTATGCATTATTGTTTAGGGACCATCTGAATCCCACCTCCGAGTGTGGGATTTTCTTGCTGCATTGAAGACCCATTGGTGGCCTTGAACTTTTTTTCTGCTCTTTGGTCTCTTTGACACATTTCCCATTTCCATTCTCTATTTTATATACATGTACATGTATGTCTGAATTCAAAAACAAGACATATCCAATTTCAGCAAAATAATACTGAGGCAACAAAAGTGGAAAAAGTCCATAAATTTGAAATCCAAAGAAAAAACAAAGCCATGACAATGGAATACAACAAACAAATGCCTAAAGGATACATGTACATGCATAATGAAAATACCCGGTAAGAAAAAAATACAGATGCCCCACTTACATGTATAAATATGCAAGAGTCAATGTACTAATTCAAACCTTTTTGACGTTTTATTTTCTTTGAAACTTAATGAGTAAGTCACAGTGCGCAAAACGGCAAATTTGGCAATTCTCAATTTATAAAGGGCATAACACAAGAATGAAAGTGATGCCACTCAAATTCAAATTTGATCAGTGTTCGGTGGTAATAAGCATTGTGTATGTTTCATAACATTTGGTTGAGTCAAAGTAAAGTTAGAGTGTGGAAACGGCAAATTCAGCAATATATTTTTCCAATTATAAAGGGGCATAACTCGAGAACGGTGAATTTCATCCCACCCAAATTCAAACTTGATCTGTGTTTGGTAGTAATAAGCACCGTGTATAAGTTTCATAACATTTGATTGAGGCAAACTAAGTTTGAGAATGGAAACCAATTTTGGGACGTACACTTACATACATGTACGTATGGACAGATGGACAAGGGTGTAACTTTATGTCCCTTTTGCCTAGAACTAAACAAAAACATAACATAAGACAGCACAAAAAATAATAAAGAGTTTCACTTTGCTTTTTCCAGTTTATACTACCTAAAAGGCAAAAAATAGAACTCTTTTCATGGGAAACCAATATTGAAAGCTGTGGTGTTAGAATTGTGTAATTACCTACCTGTGTATACAATTTTTACTTTCTAGATAAGCCATGCCATTGGCTGCATCTTCACACATCTTTGTTAACTGCTTTTTAGTCTGGTTTTTCCCTTGTTTCCTTAAGAAGCTTAACAAAGCTCCACCTAGAAATCAAATATTTTTATATATCATATAGACTCTCCTGTTGTAATTAGGGTATGTCTGGACGACACTTACATGTATATAGGACAGAAATGACCAAATACATGTATAAGGAAATAAAATGCTCCGCTGGGCGCAGCTAGATACGACCGCAGATGTCGAACCCTGAATAGTTGGGGCAATTATGAACACAACATTCAAGCTTGATACAATACTGAATTTGGATTGTGAATAAATATTTGACACAGCATAGGTTTCTGACACAGAATGAATGTTGTCTAAGAACTTAAAATTTTTTAATTTACCTATTCAAACCATATCAGTATTATTTGTTTTTATATATAAATCAGAAATAACCAATTTAAAATTTAAAATTGGGCACACATATCAATTTCTTGCTATTGCACAATACTGTGCAATTGAAAATTTCTTCAAATATTTGACACATAATAGGTTTCTGACACAGAATAACTGAAATCAAAGAACTTAGAATTGGTCATATGATTTGAATTTATATTCAATTTTTTGCTTCTTGTGCAATACAATATGCTGTGGAGAATTGCCCCCCCCCCCCCAAAAAAAAAAAAATAATTTACCCCTTTTTTTAGCTTTTGTGCAATACACTATGAAGTTGCACATTGACCCACCCTCCCAAAAAAAAAATAAAAAACAATAAAATTTATTGTAACCCCCCCTTTTTTTGCTAAAAAAATTTGAAATTTTCTTTCTAATTTATGAAATATGAAATGAGAAAAAAATTACCCCCTCCCCAATTTCTCATTTACCTCCCTCCCTCTAAATTTTGTTTTCAACCCCCCCCCCCCCCCCCATTTCTTTATACTTTGCAACCATAACAGCCCATTTAAATACACCATAACATATTAAAATAGAAAATGACATCATAGTCATGGAATTTGTTAATAATAAGGTTTTGATAACAGGCCACACATATCAATTTCTTGCTATTGCACAATACTGTGCAATTGAAAATTTCTTCAAATATTTGACACATAATAGGTTTCTGACACAGAATAACTGAAATAAAGAACTTAGAATTGGTCATATGATTTGAATTTATATTCAATTTTTTGCTTCTTGTGCAATACAATATGCTGTGGAGAATTGCCCCCCCCCCCCAAAAAAAAAAATAATTTACCCCTTTTTTAGCTTTAATTTTGGACCCCGATTTGGACCAACTTGAAAACTGGGCCCATAATAAAAAAACTAAGTATATGTTTAGATTCAGCATATCAAAGAACCCCAAGAATTCAATTTTTGTTAAAATCAAACTAAGTTTAATTTTGGACCCTTTGGACCTTAATGTAGACCAATTTGAAAACGGGACCAAAAATTAAGAATCTAAATGCACGGTTAGATTCGGCATATCAAAGAACCCCAATAGTTCAATTTTCGATGAAATCAAACAAAGTTTAATTTTGGACCCCGATTTGGACCAACTTGAAAACTGGGCCCATAATAAAAAAACTAAGTACATGTTTAGATTCAGCATATAAAAGAACCCAAAGAATTCAATTTTTGTTAAAATCAAATTAAGTTTAATTTTGGACCCTTTGGACCTTAATGTAGACCAATTTGAAAACGGGACCAAAAATTAAGAATCTAAATGCACGGTTAGATTCGGCATATCAAAGAACCCAAATAGGTCAGTTTTCGATGAAATCAAACAAAGTTTAATTTTGGACCCTTTTGGCCCCTAATTCCTAAACTGTTGGGACCAAAACTCCAAAAATCAATCCCAACCTTCCTTTTGTGGTCATAAACCTTGTGTTTAAATTTCATAGATTTCTATTGACTTATACTAAAGTTATTGTGCAAAAACCAAGAAAAATGCTTATTTGGGCCCTTTTTTAGCCCCTAATTCCTAAACTGTTGGGACCAAAACTCCCCAAAACAATCCCAACCTTCCTTTTGTGGTCATAAACCTTGTGTTTAAATTTCATAGATTTCTATTAACTTATACTAAAATTATAGTGTGAAAACCAAATGTCTTCGGACGACGACGACGACAACAACGACGACGACGCCAACGTCATACCAATATACGACCGCAAAAATTTTGCGGTCGTATAAAAATCAGTTTAATGCCATTTTCAAACATTTTAAATAAATCATTGGAATCCAAAAACATATTTAGATGAAAAGATATATGTTTCAAAGCATAATTATGTATGACTGCATACATGTATATATGTAAACAAAACATGGAGATTATTGCTGAACCTTTGCAAGATAATTTTATTAGAATTTGTTGCTAATAAATATGTTACATGCAGTGAACCTGTATTTCTGTAATACTGCATTGAAGTGACAGACGTAAATAAATAATAATACTGAAAGCACGAGTGCAAATGCTCTTCAGGTAATATGACATACAAATTAAATGATGCTCCTCATTTATTTGTAACTGCTTATATTTATTTTTCTCACATTGTCCATGACTTACATTTTTCACTACAAACATGTGGCATGATTCTGGTATCTTTAATAACTGTGAAAAAATACTAACTTGCCACTTATTCTGCTTCCCTTACCTGCCACATATTCCATCAAAATCATGACAGGTTGTCTCTGAGCAGCAATACCAATGAATCTAACAATATTTGGATGATCATACTGTTTTAATATTCTTCCTTCCTGTAAAAATTTCTTCCGTTGATCATCAGAAAGTGTGTCTCGGCAAGTTTTAATAGCAACAGTCTGGTTTGTTGGTTTGTATACCCCTCTGTATACTTCTCCAAAATTACCCTAAAATTAAAAATTTTCTTTGCTTGTTAATTAAATCGACTAACCAAAACATGCAAAAGGTGGAATGCAGTTAACATAATAAACTTTACAACAATGATCATGGACGTCCAGTGGCAGCCAGGTGCAAATCGGGACGAGAACATGTATGATAATGAATATGATCCCTGCTTTGTACTAGACCGACACGCTAAGCCAATTTTTAATGTGTTAGCTCATGAGGTAACTGTCCACAGGAACACATATCACCCCACTCGGACACATTATACTGACACCGAGCCAATCAGTAGATCTTTGCTCTTACTCCTAGATGCTGCGTGCTTGGAGAAGAAGCAGCAAATACCAATTTTAATGTCTTTGGTTTGACCCGGCCGGGATTGAACCGCGACCATCCGCACTCGAGATGAGCACGCTGCCACGAGACCACTGAAGCAGTATATAAAACAATGAATATCATGGTAAAGATACAATAAAAAACTATAATATTTTATAACATGTTAATATTAGAGGTGCTATGTCTTCTAACTTTTTGGTCTATCATTTTATACACTATCTTTTTTCTTTATACTGTGATATCATAAAAGAGATCTCTCTATTTTAGGCCATATACATACATTGGGGGTTAAGTATTGACAATAAATATATTTTTGGTCAATGTATAAACACAGTTTAATAATGGGCATTTATTTTCCTCAGTTGTCCTTTATATGACTGGCAATGGAGTAGCTCTCACCAAATACCAGTTTTCACCATCCCATTTGTTGTGCAATATAACAAGTGAGTTGATAAAAAGTTTCCAGTAACCCATGTGCAAAATGTGCACATGTATGATTTTTAAAAAAATTTCTATGTTTGTCAGTAATTGGGGCCTTAAAATTTTGACTGGCACCTAAAATTTTTACTCTAGGAACGAATGGCGCCTTGAACCAATACTGTACATGGATGAATAAAGTTGAGGTCGCAAGAAATGGTTTTGTTGAAAATGGGTCACTTGCCATTACAGATTTTACTGTACAAGACTGACAATTCTATACTAACATTTCCGATTTTCATCTCTAAGGCTATGTCATCATTCCGTAACTGCCACTGTTCTCTGATTACAGGGTTACCAAGGATACACTGAGATTTGGCCGTCACAACATTACCACTTTTCCATTGGTAATTTACAAGTTCTGGAATGCTTGGGTAGGAATCACCTTCAAATCTCCAACCACCCTGGAATATAATTTTACATTCAATTGTCAGTAATCTTGTTTGTAGTTCAAATTATATGTAGATGCACCTAACACTGCCTCAGAATTCAGTATGACATAACATACATGCATGTACCATAATTTTCAGACTATAGGTCGGTGTGGTGTATAGGTCGAAGCACATTTCTTCAATCATTTTTTTAATAGTAACTATAGGGAAGGGTTGGGGATTATGAAAATTAAAAAAAAGATCTTAGATAGGTCAATGTGGTGCATAGATCAAGCCCGGCACTTCAGAGGAAAAAAGTACCGACCTATACACAGAAAATTACGGTATATAAAGATATAATTCATGGGGGTTATAGAGCTGAAGTTATTTACACATGGGCTGGGTCTTGATATTCAATTATTTTAAAATAAGAATATAAAGGGTCAGACATGTGTAAATGACCACAACTCTATAACTCCCATGAATTATTTCTATTCTAATGACATCTTGTTTATAGTTCAAGTTATAGATAGATGCACCTACACTGCCCTCAGAATTCAGTATTACATAACATACGTACATGTACCAATGACATACATGACAAAATGACTTGGACATGCATTAAGAAGTGAAAGAAACTAGAAAAATCCTAAAAGAACACTAAAGTCTTGTCTTCTAATTTTGGTGTTTGCACAATCTTGTTTGAATTCTGAAGACCTTAAACCAATTTAAGGCCCCCAATATTCTTAAACAGTGCCCCTTTGCACTTAAATCTTAGTTAGAATTCCAATAAAAATCTTATTCTATAAAGTAAAGAAAGTAATTTATTGTTACACTGTACCATCATACTAGTTCTGTCGATTCAGAATTATGTTTTATTTTTCATAATTACATTACTTTATTGAAATTTATTTTTGTGAAAAGTGATGTTCTATACTCTAATAATAGTCAAACTCTTGTACTTTAATAAACAATGTTTACGATACTACAATACAGTTGAGTAATATTTTAAGACAATACACAGAATATTAAAAATTGCAATCATATTTTATACTTGTCAAATATAAAATCTAATTATAAGAATTAAATGCATCATCTTAGTAGCTTTATAGGGTTGTAAAAGCTTCTGCGCTTCATTAAAAAATGTGCTTCGATCAAGACTTTTACAAAAGTATATTGGCAAAATCAAAGATGTGAGTTTTAATTAATACAAAATTCCCCCCTGTGACAATGTACTGATTTTTGAATACTTCAAGAATTTCATAAAAAAATTATTAATAAGGAATACCTTGAATAATAAAGATTTCAAAGTTTTCATACATTAACCATTTTAAGTGAGCGCCATTAAAAAAGTAGAAGAAAATGTTAAATTATGTAAAATATTAAACAAATTAAAACAGAACAGAAATTGTATATAATGTTTTTGAATCATATCTGCCACCAAAAAAAAAAAAATTATTACATACATGTATATTAGCAAATATCATATCTGCTTTTGTTAGGCATAATACTATTCAGTTTAGTGTTCAGATAAGAGTTTTTATGTAATTTATGGAATCCCAAAAAAAAGTTATCTTGGAGACGTATCTCCTTATCCTCTTCATGATAAAATGTTTTTAGTAAGGTAGATATGTAATTTGTTTTGTTGACAGTTAATCGAATACAAGTTATTCATTAAACGAATTAATTTGGTGACTGATTTAGTTGGTGCCTGGTATAAAGGCATCGCTAACAAACTGCCAGATTACATCATGAAGGCAATGGTAAATGAGTTTATCTGGTAGCGGACATGACTCAAAACAATCGTATTAGTTCACAAAACAAAATTTCATTATAACGAACAGTGTTTGAAAGTTTCATCATAAACATGACATGGCAATTGTTGTATAAATTAGTAATAAAACATATTTACCAAAACATCATGTGTCTGCTATGTGTGCATGAAAACAAATTAACATGTTTTTAAAACTTCTCATTAAGGCTTTAAAACAGTAACTGCCAAAAAAGTTCATTCTTGTTAGCTTGAATATTATGTTAAATAGGGTAAAAAATTTTCTCCAGTGTATTCTCTGTTCTTGTTTAATATAAAACTTCATCTTGCAAAAACATTTAAATTTTATTTTGCTTAACAAAATAGTAAGATCAATTCAAGTCAACTGACTGATTATCATCCATCCCTTCTAGAAAATGTCGGGCAGGTTGAAGGATTTTATTCTATTTCTATTTTCATTCATTCACAAGGACCATGTGGATGGAAATTCTTGCTGTTGGCAAGTATCTTTAGGCAATTTCTAGTCGATTTTTTTTTTAATTGACTGGAAACAGTTGCCATGAAATAATCCTAGATTTTACCAGAAATGTTCATGAAAACATTTCCAAAAATCACTTTCTAGAAAGATAAAAATTATGTTACGACTTGTTTGATAAATCTATCAATTTATTTTAATTGGATTAACAAGACACTGACATTTTATTACGTCTGTTCAGAACTGTTGATAAGTCTTTGATATTCACTCTTAACTTTCTCCATCTCAATTCATATGTTACATATTGATTTTGACAAATTTAAATTAATTATTTATTTATTATAAGTGATAATCATCTTGATATATGTGAAATATGTATATCTGGGGTGTATGATATGTACAAATTATATTGCTTAAAAGAATAATTATAATGTCTACATGAGATTGGCATGTATAAGTACGTAAGAAGTTACCTTCTGTTTGGACATCTCCTTAGAAATGTATTACATGTATGTATTGTGATCTTTTCAATATTTGTGTTCATGTATTGTGATCTTTTCAATATGTCCCAAAATGTCTATGATTTCGTTTGTGTTGTCTTTGGTCATTTATTTTGGATCTGAATTTGAATTGATACTTACATCTCCATATTGAATTATAAAATGTTTATGACCATTCCAATATGCTGAGAGAACATACTGAACCTCACTTGTCCGTTTGTTTTTACTCTCACGAACAAGGAAGTCACCGTCACGGTTCAGCAGTCTTTGAACTTCCTCTCTTGGGAGAACACCATGGAACCATCCCTGTTCCTCTAGCGCAGGTTCGTCACCACTGGAACTGACCTATCAAATGAAGAGTAAACTCCCAAGCTTGTACAATGCAATATTATCATTGAAACGGACACAACTGCAAAACTGCAAGTGTAATATGATGTTTAATCGAATAAGCAGCGCAATAACAGCTCAGGGTCAATATTACTGTAATTGATGATATTTCATCTTTCTATATTTAGCTATAGCATTCTTAAATGTCAAACAGTGTCTCAAACTATAATTTTGAGAAAGACAAACAAGTATAGGCATTATTTTTTTATTCAGCATTCAATTACTATGTGTATCTGCTGATCTAACTTTACATACTAACAAAATTCGTAAGGGTTCCGCGGAACCCAGTGTCTCGCCTACTTTTGATGTTGTCTATATTTTCAGTGTGATAGGTGAATGCACATAATAGATTTCATAAGCAGTAATTCTTGTGTGCCATCATAAGTAAGTTCATCTACAACTAAAAACAAGTGTTACCTACTGGCATATAGGCTCTGAAACACAGTAAATAAATTCCTGCAATGAAATAATGAAATCAATTCCAAAATTATCGTCTGGATACTCTATTTTGATAATGAAGAAACTTCTCTGCAAACTTAATAAAAATAATAAAGTTATTAAAATTTTTAAAAACTTTCACAACATAGTGAATGCAATGTTAAGTCCATTTATACGTAAAAAACTGAAAAACAGAAATAAATATTTTACAAAATTTTCTCCTGGATACAATCTTTATATCATAAACAAGCTTCTGTCCAAATTTGGTAAAATTCCTGGATAGTTTAAGAAAGTTATTAAAATTTTAAAAACTTTAACCACAGAGTGAATGTAATGTTTCCTGGCAGAAAAACTAAGTCCATTTATAAGTAAAATACGGAAAATTTTTTTTTTTTTTACTAAATTTACTTCTGGATACTATATTATGATCATAAACAAGCTTCTGTCCAAGTTTGGTACAAATCCAGGATAGTTTAAGAAAGTTATTAAAATTTTGAAAACTTTAACCACAGAATGAATGTAATGTTTCCTGGCAGAAAAACTAAGTCCATTTATAAGTAATATACAGAAAAACTGGAATTTTTATTTTACAAAATTTACTTCTGGATACTATCTTATGATCATAAACAAGCTTCTGTCCAAGTTTGGTACAAATCCAGGATATTTTAAGAAAGTTATTAAAATTTTAAAAACTTTAACCACAGAGTGAATGTAATGTTTCCTGGCAGAAAAACTAAGTCCATTTATAAGTAAAATACGGAAAAACTGGAATTTTTTTTTTACAAAATTTCCTTCTGGATACTATCTTATGATCATAAACAAGCCTCTGTCCAAGTTTGGTAGAAATCCAGGATAGTTTAAGAAAGTTATTAAAATTTCAAAAACTTTAACCACAGGGTGAATATTTGTGGACGCCGCCGCCGCCGCCGACGACGACGACGACGACGACGGAATGTAGGATCGCTATGTCTCGCTTTTTCGACAAAAGTCGAAGGCTCGACAAAAAGGCAATGTCAAAGAACATACCCGTAGCAGACAAAACTTATCCCTAAGCTATTTCTTCTTCCTATGACTGTAACGTTTTCAAAGTGACAATAATCCACAAAAGCTTGGTCTGAGCTGCAGGTGACAGATTCCAACTTACTGAATAGACTAGTCTGAATTGTCCGCACCCCCCCCCCCCCCCCCCAAAAAAAAATCACCTATGTTTCTCACTGTTCACAAATGCACATACCTTTTGACCAATCAGGCATATTGTTATTTAACTTCTTTGACTGTGCTCATTGAATTTACCTATATATGTACAGGAAACTTAAAAATCAAGTATTTATGGAAGAAATAGGTACTTATACTCGCTCATAAGAAAGGAACTGGAAAATCTTCAACTCATTTTTAAAATTCAGCGTCTTTTCCCTTGTTTGGCTGCGCTCCACTTTCGAAAGACGTGAATTTTAAAAACTTGTTGAAAATTTTCCAGTCTTCACTTTGAACCCGTTTAAGAACCTATTAGTCTGTTTTAATAACTCACCTCTGATATGTTATTTGTTGTTTTAATAACTCACCTCTGATGTGTTATTTGTTGTTTTAATAACTCACCTCTGATGTGTTATTTGTTGTTTTAATAACTCACCTCTGATGTGTTATTTGTTGTATGATTACCAGTAGATTCTTGAACGTCAGATTCTTCATAATGGTGGCTTTTATCTCCATCTCCTCCCTTCTTCAATTTGTTGAAAAAAGATTTAAATGGTTTAGAAATGGTTGCACTGGATGATGGTGCTGTGTCATTACCAATCTGCAATGAAATTTTGTATTAATAACGGATATTGTACTGTCTCACATATATTACATGTACAGGTTGAGTGTTCTAGAAGTTAAGGGCAAAATGGCACAATTTTAGATGTGGAACTTGGGTTAAGATTTATTTTTTAAATACTGTATGGAATTATGAAAAATTAAAGAACCTTTGTGAGCACGCTCACATACCCCACGTCTTCATATTGTCACTGGAGAAACAAAATCTCACTTCACAAGTAAAATTAACACAATCAAATGCTTACCTTCACATATTTATCCTAATTTGAATGGCAGCATGTTGGGAAATTTAAATTCCAAGCGAGAGGAGTCAACAGTAATAGTATAGTGAGGCAAATAAGTTCAAAGGGGTGTAACTCCTAGAAAAAAAATTGAATCGTAATTTCCTGTCGATATGCACATCTACGTAGTATGTCCTTATTATCTGAAAAGGTTTCATCAAATTCTGTTGTGTGGTTTGAGAGGAGTTGCAATGACAAACTGTTGCAGTAGTACATTAAAGTAAATTAGTTCAAAGGGGCGTAACTCCTAGAAAAAAAATTGAATCCCAATTTCCTGTCGATATGCACATCTACGTAGTATGTCCTTATTATCTAAAAAGGTTTCATGAAATTCTGTTGTGTGGTTTGAGAGGAGTTGCGATGACAAACTATTGCAGTAGTACATTAAAGTAAATAAGTTCAAAGGGGCGTAACTCCTAGAAAAAAAATTGAATCCCAATTTCCTGTCGATATGCACATCTACGTAGTATGTCCTTATTATTTGAAAAGGTTTCATGAAATTCTGTTGTGTGGTTTGAGAGGAGTTGCGATGACAAACTGTTGCAGTAGTACATTAAAGTAAATTAGTTCAAAGGGGCGTAACTCCTAGAAAAAAAATTGAATCGTAATTTCCTGTCGATATGCACATCTACTTAGTATGTCCTTATTATCTGAAAAGGTTTCATCAAATTCTGTTGTGTGGTTTGAGAGGAGTTGCAATGACAAACTGTTGCAGTAGTACATTAAAGTAAATAAGTTCAAAGGGGCGTAACTCCTAGAAAAAAAATTGAATCCCAATTTCCTGTCGATATGCACATCTACGTAGTATGTCCTTATTATCTGAAAAGGTTTCATGAAATTCTGTTGTGTGGTTTGAGAGGAGTTGCGATGACAATTTGTTGCAGTAGTACATTAAAGTAAATTAGTTCAAAGGGGCGTAACTCCTAGAAAAAAAATTGAATCGTAATTTCCTGTCGATATGCACATCTACGTAGTATGTCCTTATTATCTGAAAAGGTTTCATCAAATTCTGTTGTGTGGTTTGAGAGGAGTTGCAATGACAAACTGTTGCAGTAGTACATTAAAGTAAATTAGTTTAAAGGGGCGTAACTCCTAGAAAAAAAATTGAATTGAAATTTCCTGTCGATATGCACATCTACGTAGTATGTCCTTATTATCTAAAAAGGTTTCATGAAATTCTGTTGTGTGGTTTGAGAGGAGTTGCGATGACAAACTATTGCAGTAGTACATTAAAGTAAATAAGTTCAAAGGGGCGTAACTCCTAGAAAAAAAATTGAATCCCAATTTCCTGTCGATATGCACATCTACGTAGTATGTCCTTATTATTTGAAAAGGTTTCATGAAATTCTGTTGTGTGGTTTGAGAGGAGTTGCGATGACAAACTGTTGCAGTTATACATTAAAGTAAACAAGATGATACTTGCTTTTTTAGCTGAAAATAGTCTAAGTCCAATAACTGAAATAAAATTAATCGGATCAATAAGGCAGTAAAGTATGCACATCTACACATCATGACCAACAATCCTACCAAATATGAAAGCAATCCATTAAGCGGTTTTAGAGGAGTTGCAGTGACAAGATGATACTTTGGTATTTTAACTGAAAATAGTCTAAGTCCCACAACTCCCACAAAAATTATTCAATCAATATGGTGGTATAGTATGCACATATACACATCATAACCAACAATCCTACTAAATATGAAAGCAATCCGTCAAGCGGTTACAGAGGAGTTGCAGTGACAAGAACAGGACTGACGGACGGACTGACGGACGGACGGACTGACGGACAGACGGACGGACGGGTCAAAAACATTATACCCTCCGCAACTTCGTTGCGTGGGGTATAATAAATCTTGGAGAAGTATCTCCTCACCCTTTCCATGATAAGGGGTCTACATCTAGGTAAGTAGTGTAAGTAATTTTATTTTGATAAATTTATTCATACAATATACAGTTGACCTGTGTTATCTCGAACACATTTACATGTAAGTCAAAATTTTGGATACCCTGAATTATCTGTTTGGACCCTCAATAGCAGTAACTATACAGATTTACACCTAATATCTCGAATTTTTGCTTAAGTCGAACTAGATTTTCAGGTCCCAATGGATTTGACATAAAGAGAATTGAATATATTATATAATGAGTTGGATGCTTGATGAATTTAGATTATGTGGGATACAGGCTATCCTAACAATTCTGTTAATAACATTATAAAGGCAAACACAAAAGAAGAATTTTATGCAGACATGGCTCAACACAATCATGTTGTACTGTTGATATAATTGGGTAATTTTCAACAAATTTTTCCCCGTTTAAACTGTTAGAGAATCAGGTCTCATCATACACTACATGGTAATTGACCAGTGATTGTTTAGTTGGGATTTTATGCCTTTTTTAGCACATTCGGCTATCTTGCATTGGCCAGTTTTTATTGGTAGAGGAAACTGGGTACCCTGACAGAACCACTCACCATTGGTAGGAAAATTGGCAATCCTTGTCAATTAAGATCTGAGTCGAACAAACCCTGCCAGTGGTGAGAATTGAACTTACAGGCTAGTGATCATTAGTAGTCAAGACGAACTACCTAGACCACTCGGCCACCGATGCCGTGTGTGTATTGTAATTCATAAACAAATGAAACAGTGTTATATGGTTAACTGAATGTCAAAGGTTATCTCACGACTGAAAGGTCAAAGGCTATCTCATTTAAAAGCATACACCATATTCACTGTTTTTATATTTACTAGAGTGATCACTTTATAGAGTTTCCACTTTTTTCGGTCTCCATAATAGACCAGTGTTACTTACAACATCAACATCTTCATCCCCCTCTAGCATTTTCTGAACACTGTCACCTGCTGCATCCAATGACTCCTGTATCCGTCGACACATAGCGGATACTATTTCTAATTTAGCTTTAGTTTCTGTCAGTTCTAAAGAACATTTATGTCGCTCTCTTTTCTTCTGCAAATATCTAAAAAGAAAATTATGTACACATTCATTAAGAACAAATATTTTTCAGTCAATATGAAATACCTGGAAATACATGTACATATAAATTATCAAGTTAAAGGGGTTAAAATTCTTAAAGTGCATAAAATTATAAACTATTGGGTTATTGAATTTTTTAAAATAAAATGCACAGAGCTAACTGGTTTTAATTCAAATGCTGTCTGTTTAATATATTAGTGTTTTTTTTAAATAAATGACTGAGGAAAAATTCACTAATTAAACATCTGCCAATCTTTTTTAGCTAAAAAACTAATCACTCATAATGCTTTCTTTAGGGTATACATGTTTCAGCATATCAATAATAAACTGTTGACACAGAGATATGTCTCCACTCTCGGCCGAAAATTCGAAAAACAATCTGATAACAGCAACATTGCTAATAAATTGAGAGTCGCTGGACCATGACCTAGGAAGGGCCTCAAAATGGTCGTCAAACTGAGATGTACTGATAGTAATGCAATTCTACAGAAAATATCATTGATCTATCACAAGAACTTTTTATCAAACTGACTCGGGCAGAAAACTTAACAATTGTTGACATTGTTGTCTCCAGAAAAACGCAAATTTTGTCGCAGGCGAGACAAAATAATACATTTGTATTTATAAATCTGAGACTTGTTTACTTTGGGTCTAGGCTCCAGATTTCTTAAATATGCGTGAAAGGCAAAATTTAAAGATGTTTATACTATTTTGTATAAATGAAAAAAGCATAGATATTCTGTAATACAAAATGAAAATGATAATAAATTTAACTGCCTGGGATATTCAGTATGCCATAATACATGTATTTATTGCAGTCATATTAATATAATGGTGTGACATGCAATGGCATTCCAATGTGCTCAGTATGCTTAATTTATCATCATGATTAAATCATATACATGTAATTGCAATAAAATATCATTTTTTACACACAATTTAAATACAGGTATGGGAATAAATAACATAAGGAGATTAATATGGAAGATCAGAAAATAACTATAGGGAATTGGTTCTTACAGCCAAATATATATATAATTTAGGCCATTTATGTTTAATTAGTTGGTTTACGGATTCGCCAACCCGATTCTGCCGATTTGATGAAAAAACATAAAATTGAAAATTTTGGTTTTTTATTACCGCCGATCCTCTGAAATCAGCCATCCAAAAAATAAAAATAGATTAAAATCCTTTTTGCCCAAAATTTCATAAAAGATTATCTTCCAATTCGTCTAAAAATAGATTATCCATCAAAAAAATACTTGTAAACATTGTATGAATATCTTGATTCCGTAAAATATCGAATCCACTCATTTTAAGTTGTCGTAGTTGACGAGTCGGATCCCTTAAAAAGGGAATAGTCTACTGAACAACACCTTTCAAGATAGATGTTCTGACATTTGGGTTTCAAAAGAGGGAATTAACTGATCTTTTGCAACCTTTGTATATTTGGCAATATAACCAAGATAGTTCAAATGTACATGATTTTCCCTCTTTTTTGTCTTTTTTTTCCCCGACCGACCGACCCCATTTTTTAAAAAAAAATCTGTAAACCAATTAATTAAAAATAAAAGGCCTTATCAATATCTGCCACCAAAAGATAAAAGAAAAGACAAAGCATATAATGTACCTATTGTAGTCTAAAATTTGTCATATACACTCAAGATGGTCTTTTCAAGGCCAAATGAAACCAGTTTACCCCCATTTCTCTGGAGCAAGGATATAAATATGTGTATGCAGAGGGTTTCCCTACTGACCCTAATTTTTTGCCTACCTTAAAGTTTTTAATGAAATTCTGCACAAGCAATGTTAAAATCAAAACTTCCTCCCATTATCTAGTAATTACCTACTCCAATTTTAGTAGGAATGAAACCCTAAACATACATACTTTTTTATTTAGCCTATAAACAAAATTGATTTGTTACCTTCCCTGATTTCTAACTACTATAGCTTGTACCTGAGATACTATAATTCCTAACCTAATCTGCATGAGATAACTATTACTGATGTAACAGTTTTTATACACACGTACAGGTAAACATTTAAATATGTATTACATTTCCCATTCCACAACAGTCATAAATTAATATCAGGGGAGGTAATAATTTTATTCAATGATCTAAATTTTCAAAACCTAACAAAAATTAATTTTACAAATGGTACAATAATACATACATGTAGTTTGTATGTTTTATAATCTTAAAGAAATTTAAAATTTTGTTCGTTTGTTTGGAATCTAAAAACTAAAAATATCTGAAATACAAATGTATAATTAATACTGTTTTGACTTTGTGTGTCTTTTTTCAACTGCGAGTCCTTTTCCAGGAATATTATGTGCAATACTGATAGTAATAATTAATTACGGTCTTTTCCACTATCAAAATGCTTCAAATATTTTACAAGAGTGGAGTTTCCACTTTTTGTGTGCATGTGTGGTATCCATTGATTTTTGTAAAATATGACATTACCACATATAAATGTGACATTGTTGATTACCTGAGAATAATTCTGACTTCTGGAACATAATTATTTGTTATTTGAAATGTGCAGAATTTAAATATTGTCAAAAGTTTTTAATAAAAAAATCAGTTGCAAAAGTATGTGGAACACACAGGAAGCTTGTTTTTTCGGTATGTAAGTGTATCGGCATGAGACAGTGTAATGCACTGTATGTGTCATAAGCTTCTGTCATGATATTTTATCACAGAATGTAAAAACCTTTAACCATACATGTTGATTGGTTTCACATGTGAAAAATCAACAAAAAAATTCAATTCAATGTATAAATGGTATATTATTGTTTTAAATCAAGGAGAGAAACATGCAGAGATCTAATGCTCCAAAAAACTCTAGCGTAGACACAAGGTCCTGTCTTACCGTGGTTTTTTCCCTTTTCTGCAAATCAACATTTAATACAAATGAAAGTGATAACGACATTCCAGATTTTATCAAAATTTTGAACAATAAACATCTTACTAGACTGTTTGACACAGAAAATGCCATACCGAATCCTTTATTTTTGACAATAGAATAATAGAATAACAATTCCTGAAATTCAAATTTCCAAAAATCTACTCATCAGCGTCATGACTAAACAACAGTAATAATTCAGTAATGTACTATGCACATTTGTGTACTAATGTGTTGGCTTGTTACTCATAGATTTTAGACATTCAAATCTGTTGCTTAGCAGACCTGTTTACCCTACGTAACTGTCATCAGTATACCTCTTTTGGTTGCTGTAAGCAGCTTTTGATAAAACTTTAAACACAATATTAAACAGGGTTTTTATGTTGAAGCCTATTTATACAATGTGTTCCAAAGGCTGAAATTTAAACTTACGATAACATATTTGATTCTTTATCTTTTGGACTACAATCGAGCTGACTCAAAGCATCATCTACTTCCGTTAGTACCTCTTCTTTCTTTTTTACTTCGTCCTCAATTTCTCCTTCCTCCTCTTCTAATAAATGCAACCTGCAAATTTATTTTGTAAACAAATTTGGTTTTAATCGTTACAACACCCTCAGTCTGTGTCTGCCTATATGGTACATTGTATCAGTGACCGATAATTAGGTGACTGTGTTTCATTTTTGTGTACGGTTCATATATCATTTTGAAATTTATGTAGCAGTATTTTTGAGACCCATTTTAATAACTAATTATTTTACAATCTGTGCTACTGCAACTGAATGATCAATGTCTGATTTCAAACTAAAGATTTTTTTTTTTTCACTGAAAAGTTTTATATAAATTTTATTCATTTCCTGCATTATGACTGGTCATATCTTGAATTGTTGATAAGTTGACATAAATGTAACTCTCAAATTTGAGGTGTTTTATGACACTCAAGATACATTTTCAATCTACAATATGTATCTACAAGTTGAAAACTAGCACACATAATGTATTCAATTACAAGACAATTACAAGACAGTTATTCCAAAATTGTATATCAACGAAGACAACAAGAGGCTCCCACGAGCATGTATCGCTCACCTGGATTCAATTTGCCAATCAACAGCCATTAAAGCACCTAAGAAACAACGTCTGTATATTTGGACATATAGTTCTGCAAGAAGACAATCTAATAACCATAGCTGCCAAGTGTGGTTCCAATTGGCTGAGTACTTTCAGACAAGAAGATTTTTTAAATGAATTTTCCCATAGGGTCCTATGTTAAACTAAGTTAGGCTGTGGCGGCCATCTTGATTGATTGTCCGGGTCATCGGACACAATTCTTAAAGAGGACGATCTAAGAACCATTTCTGCTAAATTTGGTTCCAACTGGCTCAGTAGTTTCAGAAAAGAAGATTTTTAAATGAATTTCTGATAGGGTCTTATGTTAAACTAAGTTGGGCAAAGGTGGCCATCTTGGTTGATTGTCCTGGGCATCGAACAAAATTCTTAAAGAGGACCATCTAAAGACAATTACAGCCAAGTTTGGTTCCAATTGGCCATGTAGTTACATAGAAGAAGATTCTTAAATTCATCCCTTCGTTCTTTCTATTTCTAGTAACAGCAGCCATGTCGGTTGGATGTCGGGATGCCGGACATACTTTTGGAATGAGGAAACTTTTTAAAGAATTTACGCCGGATGGTGGACGACGGACGCCAAGTGATGGCAATAGCTCACATGGCCTTTTAGGCCAAGTGAGCTAATAAAAGGAAATCACAACAGGAAAAAAACAGTCTAACTGACAAGCTAAAGACTGCCTGTCCATCTCAATTGTTTACATGAGGATTTTTGGAGACTCTAATGCTCACCGGAAAGCTAAAACAAATAGTTCAGCAACAAAAGACTGCCTGTCCATCTCAATTGTTTACATGAGGATTTTTGGAAACTATAATGCTCACCGGAAAGCTAAAACAAATAGTTCAGCAACATTCCAAAGACAGCATGTAAATGATACCTTGCTTTTAGTGATTGTACTGTTTCTGTATCCACTTGTAATGTATCTGCCTGAAGATCTCCAGATATACTACTTAACAGTCCTTCGTCAAACTCAAACGTCACATTCTCTATTGGGTCAGATCTATAAATATCAAATAATGATGAAATAATATATGTCATTTAATATTTCAAGATAGACATACATGCTGATACTTTCACGATTAGACGAAGAAAATATCATACTACCGTAATAACTCTAATTATTGGACGGCCTAATTATTGGACACTTTTGAAAATTCAAGGAAAATTGAATTTTTTGATAACTCTATTTTTTCGACGATTTCAAAATTGTCAAAAATACGATTGCTGTTCTCAGGTGGTGACAGTCAGTAATCTTAACTTCTTAGGTAAGTTAATTACTTTCAGTCCTCATCGAGTGTTTATTTTTTCTTTCTAAACCATTTAAACTATCTATCTTAATAAATTTGATTGAAACAAGATCAATTTTTAAGTAAATTTTATTGAATTTTTCCTACCTGCAAGTTTACTTTTGAAAAGAAATCCGAAACGTGTTCGAAACGGAATTGCGTATTCGTGTTTCTCAAAGAAATTAATTTAAAAAGTATGAAATGAAATGAATAATGTTTTTACAAAACAGATCCTCTTATCATTGTTTATAAGACATTTAAATGTAATAGTTATTATATGTTCTAAAAAGACAATGAGACTACAAACGTAACATGTGTTGTAAAAATCATTTGTGAGATGCTCCAAATCCAGATCGTAAAAATAATTTGTGAGATGTCCACATATTAGTCAACAACATGGCGGGTCGTTTGAAGTTTGCTACTGTTTTCGTCTTCAACATTCAATTAACTTAATTTGAAGTTTCAAAAAGATAAATCATGAAAGCAAAATCAAATAACAATACCGCAAGTATGAACCATTATTTTGATTGCATATTCTTAAAGTACATTGATCAGGTCAATCATATGGAGTAAAAAAATGACAACGATGTGGACTGAAATATGAAAACTCCATTTTTTCGACACTTTTCCAATTTTCCTAAAAAATGGGTGTATTTTAGTGTCCAATAATTAAATTACGGTAGTAGTCCCCTGTAACTTGCCCAGGTATTAAAATCGTTATATATTAGCAGCTAAAACTGAAAACTGCAAGTGCTAGTTAATGCATTACAATATCATTATAACTAAGAACTTTAACTTTAAAACAAAAACATACAATGTTACGAAACTGACAGGTTGTCCTAAGTACGTTTTACTCTGTAATCTGTAAAATGAAAATGTTACAAGTCTATTCATTTTTGAAATTTAAGACAAAGCTAAAGTGTCAAATTGCGACGTCTATCGACACCATTTGCGAGGATGGTCTCGGTAAAAGATGCTTGTCTGTCGGATGGGGATGAAAAATGGCTGCCCAGTGTAAAGGGAGAGCAACACCCTTAGCATGTTAAAGACTCCTCTGTAGATGTCGAAAAAGAGTAGGCTAATTGCTGCTACAGGGGCCGCTCTCTCACCCCCCAAGTGGAGAGGGATTAGTATAAGTTGGTATAACTTGTTTCCCAATACACTATAAACAAACAAGTTTAAACAAAACTAAACTAACTAAGGTGCCCTTTATTTGGCAATGCTGACCAATTACATGAATTATGAAAGAGATGAATGAGCCGATTGTTTTCAGAAATTTTGTACTTGACTCAGCAGAAGAAATAAATTATTCAGCATCTAAATTCTATTAATAATCATCATAATTACACTTCATAATGATGTAATCCTTGGAAAAAATGTGAAGTGCAAATAGTTTGATATTCATTTTTGAACATCAAAAAATTTTCACTGGCCAAATAGTATCCTACTACATGTATACAGTACTCCATTCTCTGACAGCATTTTTTTTTATCACTACCATATCTGATACTCACTTATATGTTTCTATAAACTGTACAAATTCATTTTCCGGGACTATATTGGAGATGGATTCCTGTATTTGTTTGGACATATCACAGAAGTCGGTACTACAGAAATTTGTGTTTGTGAAAAAACTCTGTAAAAAGTCCTTACTGAAAAATAAAATGAAAAGTTATTGTACATGTATATATCCCTTAACACTCAGTTGTAATTTCATATGTTATAAAAAACTCAGAAGCCTGTTAAATTTTATCAGTAAAAGCTCAGGAAGAGGTAAAAATGAAAGCACTGTAAGCTCAAAGCTTACAAATACCACCTAAGAACCCATCATAATCATGTTGTGACCTGTAGTTGCTGAGAATTTTCCGACCAAAAATTCCCAAAGTCAATATGGTGAAAAATCGGTTTACACTTTACAACTCATCATGGACATGCTTCATGCCAACTTTCAATTAGTTGTGCCCTGTAGTTGCTGAGAATTTTGTGTCCAACCATTTTGTGATGGAAAGCTGGAAGGATGGACAGACAGAAAGATGGACAGGCAGGGGTAAACCAGTATACACCCCACTCCCTCAGATTGGGGGTATAACCAGAAATCTATGAGTACAAAGTTTGCCTCGTTCCCCCACTAATTTTGGTGGTGTGTAATTTTAATGAAAGTCTGGATGAGAAACTAGTAATTATCTTTTCATGGCATACCGATTATAGATGATTTTATAACACTACTTTAATGATCAACAAGGTTTCCTTACCACTGCTGAGTAACTGCTTCCTGTGTGGTCTGATGGGAATCTAAAAATTCTGGTAAAGTCTGATTAAGGTATGTGCCCTGATGTAAGTTTACTTCCTGCAAGGCTAAAACATAGCCATTATGAACTGTATGAAGTTTGGCCATTGACTTGTAATGATCTACTTTTGCTTTATCTAGTTTTCCACCTGGTTTTCCTATAAAAATTGAAAAATTAAGGAGTATGGAAGATATAAAGAGACATCAGATTTCAATTCTGTGGAATTTGTGGATGCAACAGAACAACACATTTATGTATTTATATTTTAACAACATTTCAAAAAAATTTGTAATATTTGAATCTACGAAATTTCGTTGAATCAAATAAATTGGTACGGCCAAAAAAAAACAGTACAATCTTGATCTGTCAACCTCGAAGGGGTCTGTAAATATAGTTCGAGGCATTGGTAGTTCGAGCCATCGAAGTCTGGAAAATTTTTGGTTACAAACCAGCAATAAATTTACATCCATTTATCTATCCGATCATTAAAACAACATCCATTCATCAGATCTTGATGCGGAAAGCCTGACCACGGACCATAGTGCATAACGTGTTTGGAGAATGCCACACTCCCTGTACGCTAAAGACCCCTTCTGTAGTTTTCGAAAAAGAGTAGGCTAATGCCGCTACAGAAGGCTAAATTATCCGACCTGAAAATTAGTTCAAGAATTCGAGAAATCGGTGTTCGAAAAACCGAGAGTAAATTTACATAGACATAATGGAAAAAATGACCGAACTTTCGTAAAGGGTCGAGAAATCCTTGGTGTTCGAGCAACCCGAGTTCGAGCCACCAAGATTCTACTGTAACTGAATTCACAGTAATAAACATGTACATGTGTTCTTCTTTCTAGCTTGCATTCTCCTCCCTGTCCTTTTTTCTAGCTTGCATTCTGTCCTTTTTTCTAGCTTGCATTCTCCTCCCTGTCCTTTGCAATACAGTAAAATAACACTTTTTTATAAAAATAAACGACTGAATGAATAGCCTGATCATATGCAGAGTTACCTACCCTTTGACTTAAGATCTTGAAGTTTAGCCTGGTCCATCTGCAATTTACCTAGAGATTTGTTATAATCACTTTTCTGTGACTGCAAAGAATTCTGAACCTACAAAACAACATTAACTTCTTTTTTTTTAAATCTTATAAAAATAAATTCCCTTTTGAGAATTAATTACAAAATGTATATACATTGTATGTATAACAAATAGACAACAAAATTGACATCTTAAGCATATTAAACTCAGGGTTACGTTATATAGAACATGAACATTGAATTTCAAGATGGTAGATAATCCCTATAGAGTTCTATGAAGGAAGTAAGGGACAAAACTAAAAGATCAATGTTGGATAAAAACTAGAGGCTCTCAAGAGCCTGTGTCGCTCACCTGTATTCTACTGTGGTTCTTGAAATCATGTAAAATAAGGTTAAAATCATAATGAAAAGCATTAATAAATTGCTTCGCTGAGCGCAGCTGGATACGACCGCAGAGGTCCAACCCTGAACAGTTTGGGCAAAATTGGACACAATATTCGCGCTTGATACAGGTCTGAATTTGGATTGTAATTAAATATTTGACAAATAATAGGTTTCTGACACAGAATAACTGTAGTCAAAGAACTTAGAATTGGTCATATGATTTGAATTTATATTCAATTTTTTACTTTTTGTGCAATACAATATGCTGTTGTAATTTGAACCCCCCCCCCCCCCCCCCCCCCCCCCCCCGCCCCAAGAAAAAAAAATTATTGTGCCCTCCCTTTTTTTTGGCAAAAACATAATATTTGAAGAAATTTTCTTTTTAATTTCTGAAAACTGAAATGAGAAAAAATTGCCCTCCCCCACAATTTCTTATTTACCCCCCTTAATTTTTTTTTTGTCCCTCCCTTTCCCTTTTTCCAAAAAAAAATTCTTTCCCTCAAGAAATGGTCATAATCCCTATTCAAATTTCTCATGGAGTTTGCAAACATAATTACCCATTTAAATATATCATAAAAGTCTTAACATAGAGAATGACATATGGCTAAAATTAATATTAATTAATAGTAACTTATAAAAATAAATTGACAGCAATAAATCACCCCAAGACAATTTACATTTCTTTAAAGATAATTTACAAGCAGTGTAACGGAGGTAATCGAATCACACAACATTTTACTTTAAATGTATTTCGATTACCTCCCTTACACCAAGATAACCAAAAACTGCTACTAAAATTTACCAATTCAGGGACAGATAGATCTTAACCTATGAACATTTTTACCCCTGTCAAATTTACTCTAAATACTTTAATTTCAGAGATACAAGCCAGAAACTGCATTTACCCCCTATGTTGAATTTTTAGCCATGGCGGCCATGTTGATTGGCAGGCGGGGTGGTCGGACACATTTTTTAAACTAGATACCCCAATGATTGTGGCCAAGTTTCGTTATATTTGGTCCAGTAGTTTCAGAGGAGAAGATTTTTGTAAAAGTTAATAGACGACGACGACGACAGACGCCAAGTGATGAGAAAAGCTCACTTGACCTTTCAGGTCAGGTGAGCTAAAAACTTAATTCATATGAATGAATATTCTTGTAGTGTGGAGTCAAAATGCATGCATGATTTGTTATCAATCATAAATTTTCGATTACAAAACTATTTCAATTAACTTTTTTTCCATCGTGTTTTCTTGCTCTTAATTCTTTACTTTATTTTTAAAACAATTCGGTCAACATAAAAGGCTATTCACTTTTTCAGTGCATGCTAGAATATTGATATCTCAGACTTCTGTCATTCCATAAAACATTAATAACAAACCTTGGAGAATTCACTCTCTAAGTGATTTCTGTCATCCAAATATTGTTTCTTCACTGCCTTTTTCTCTGCTATTATCTCGTTCAGTTTTTCCATTGTTTCTGTTCCAAGCTCCTCAACGTTTCTTTTCAACTGTTGTATAAATTTTTCTGTCTCCTGTATAATTACTTCCCATGCCTAAGAAAAAGAAAGAAATGCACAATCTGAGTTTCATCTCAATGTTTCTGTGTGACACTCAACTAGTTCTACTGATTAGAGATATTAAACTTTTTAAGACATAAATTTAACTCACCATGCTCACTGAAAGTCATGATAGTAATGATTTTCACTCCAAACATAAGATTTTACTACAGACATTATCCATGCTATATGTAAAAAGAAATCTGAAAGTATTCTTGGGCAATACAATGTCTCCGACCATCTTGAGTTGTGCGAAAAGACACCAAATCTCATTCACTATGCGAATGGGACGAAGATGTATGGATAGAGTGACTCCTAAAAATCTGGAAACTCTGTTTGCATGGGTACCCAATAATTACCAGATCAGCCTGAAACTCAAACCTACTCTGTATTAGCTCATCATTTAGATTATAAGGTCACATAGGGTTTGCAAAAAGAGTTCAGAAAACTAATATTTTGCCAATAATTCCTACTTCCAAGGGCTATAACTCTCATAATAAGTATCCCATCAGCATGAAAGTCAAACTTGATCTTTAGCTCACTATAAGGTCATTATAAGCTCACATACCATAAGGTTTATTTTGTAGAAGGGTTTGGGAAAAAAAAGTCTGAAAAACTATAATTTTGGCAATAATTTCTATTTCCAAGGACACAATAATCATCTGATTAGCATAAAAGTCATATTTGATCATAAAAAGCTCACATAATAAAAATAAGATCATATGGTAAAAGCGTTTGCTAAAAATGCCCAGAAATTATTATTTTGACAATAGTTCCTATTTCCAAGGGCCATAACTCTCCCAATAATTATCCGTTCAGTGTGAACCTCATTAATATACTCTCACATACCAAAACTAAGATCTGTTGTTTAAATAGCTCCAACTCTCATAATAATTATCCCATCAGCGTGAAAGTCAAACTTGATCTTTAGCTCATCATTATAAGCTCACATACCATTAGGTTTATTTGGTAGAAGGGTTTGCGAAAAAAAAGTCTGGAAAACTATAATTATGGCAATAATTTCTATTTCCAAGGACAGTAACTCTCACAATAATCATCCGATTATCGTAAAAGTCATATTTGATCATTATAAGCTCACATAATAAAAATAAGATAATTTGGTAAAAATGCCCAGAAATTATTATTTTGACAATAGTTCCTATTTCCAAGGGCCATAACTCTCCCAATAATTATCCGTTCAGTGTGAAACTCATTAATATACCCCCACATACCAAAAATAAGATCTGTTGGTTAAATAGTTTCTGAAAAAAGTCCGGAAAACTGAAGCGTGACTGATGCATGGAGTGCAAAACTTTAGTACCCTCGGCATTGCCAGTAGGGGACTAATTAGTTTTCTTCCATATATGAACTTGTCATATAATGTTAAAGGCCCAATCGGAAGGAGAGAACCCAATTTGAAAACAGGCAAAAAGTCTGTTTAGTTTTTGTTTTTCTTACTATTTCAGTCGTAGTGTTTGTTTGTTATGTTGAAGTAAATGTTGAATTCCCTCCTGTCTTGCCTTTGTATTCTTTTGCAGATCTTTGGTTACACTCCACTAATTATCTTAGTTTCGGAGAAATGCACCCCCAGAATTTTATTAATTATTAGAGTTGGTAAAGTTTGACTACATGATAGATAAATAATAAATGTCTTAACCTCAAAATTGTAATATTGACTGAAAGAGGATAGATTTTAGTTTAAAAAAATACGAAAACATTAACTGATTTTGCTTCTGACAAGTAATGAGAGGTCATAAACTGGGACTTGTGAATTGACATGTGGTGTGTAAAACTTTGACAGTGATAATCGGCACCTGCACTGGTAAGTTAAATTGCAAAAAAAAGAGCCGGAAAAGTAAACCTTTTTTTTCCCACATATGTAATGAAATTTTATGCAGAATCTGAAAAATTAAGTCTCAATTGGATTGAAACGCTGCATCAGACCTCAATTTTAAGCCGAAGTGGAGTGAAATTTAACATTTTTAAAGCTTTTTTTATGACAATTTTTGAAATGTTGCTATGCCAACTAGGTTTCCATGGATATTTTTTATTTATTTTATCATGATTGAAACAATGCTAACATAATGGCCTTTCAGAATATATATATATATATATATGGGTATTATTTACTCTGAAGATGGCACAAGACCATGACATTTGTTAGCTCACTTCACATAGAAAATGGTACTATTAATTTGTGGAGTGCAACCTTTATCATACATGTATATTGACAAATGTTCGTTTGTTTAGTTGTGGTTTTACGCCATTTTCAGCACATCTGGATATTTTGCGGCGACCAGTTTTTATTGGTGGAGGAAGCTGGAGTACCCAGACAGAACCACGACTTTCTGTAGGAAAATTGGCAATACTTGTCAATTAAGATCGGAGTTGAACACACCCGCCACAGGTGAGATTCGAACTCACAATCTCAGTGTTGACAGGCTAGTGATCATGACTAGTCAATTACAAACTATCTAGACCACTCGGCCAGCGAGGCCCTATTGAACAAGAGGCTCACCAGAGCCTGTATCGCTCACCTGGACAATTAATCAACTATTTGACCAAGTTTGTTGCAATTGGTTCAGTTGTTCAGGGAAAATTTGTTGAAGATTTATTTTTCATAAGGTTCAATGTTAAAATATGTTCCCTGATGGTGGTGGTCCTGGCAGGAAGTTGATAAAATTGACCAGGAATAAGGGTGAACCTTAAATAAATGTAACAGAACCCGACCTCAAATTACACAAACCAATAACTCCTAAATAGAATTTGGGATTCCCTTCAAAATTTCAGGGTAGGTAGATCTCAACATGGCAAACATTTCTCAATTTGCATTTCACTTCTTTCTCAAATAGTTTTGGAGATAAATGCAAAAATGTTAAAATTTTGAAAATTTGACAAAAAAAGGGCAATAACTCCTAAATGGGTTTTGGGATTTCCTTTAAAATTTCAGGGTATGTAGATCTCAACATGGCAAACATTTTTCAAATTTACATTTCACTTCTATCTTCAATAGTTTTGGAGATAAATGACAAAAAATGTTAAATTTTGAAAATTTGACGAAAAAAGGGCAATAACTCCTAAATGAGTTTTTGAATTTCCTTCAAAATTTCAGGTTAGGTAGATCTTGTCATGCTGATCAATTTTACCCCTGTCAGATTTTTGATATCTGTAACGGTTTTTAAGTTATAAGCCAAAAACAACACATGCACCCCTATATTCTATTTTTAGCTACGACAGCCATGTTTTATATCAGATCAAAATAACTTGAGGATCGTTTGTAGAGGACATGTCATAGATCATTTCTATTAAGTTTGAAACCAATCGGCCAAGCGGTTTCAGAGGAGAAGATTTTTTAATGAAAAGTTTACGACGGACGAAAAGTGATGGCAAAAGCTCACATGGCATATGGCCAGGTGAGCTAAAAATGAAGTACTAAAACATACCTGCAAAACAGTACATGTTGATGAAAATTCTGAGAAGTCCACTTTCTGTGCTTGTTGCACAAATGTTGTGAGGGATGAAGCATACTTCTTATCACTGTCTATACGTATGTTCAAACAGCGCTTGATGTTTTCATACAACCTTATCTCAGTTTCATGGCAACGTATTAGGGCATCATGGGAAGTCTTACCCTGTAAGTCTGTCCCAAAACCCATTTTTCTGTAAAAAAACAAAATAGTTATTTTAAGTAGCAGAATTATATTCTTGAATTTGTCATGGTGATAGAAAGTTTCAACAATTGATTAAATTCCATTTCCCTAATTTTTTTTGTAAAGAATTATATGTAGTGTATCACTATAACGTCTGCATGTATAAAATAAAAAAATCTTTGGAATACTTTTTTAAATATGAAAGAAACTCTACATAACTTTAAACATAATTTGATGGACAAAATAATTATCACACACAATTAATAATGCATACAGATCATTTTTTCATTTCTACATGAGGTTAAAAAAATATCAATATTACATAAATAAAATTAAAGATGGCTGCCAGCCATATTACAATGTTCTATGTTTATGAACATGTAACATCACTGATGTCTAGTACATTATGATTCAAGTGTAGAGCAATGGATTTAAACAAGCAAATGACGTGCAGTTTATCCTGCAATCAAGCCATTTCCAGTCTAATAACAGGGGTAGAATAAACCAGAGTTATATTAGGTCAATGACCTAATAAAGCCTCCTGGTACTTTTTTAAATGAAGAGTGTGGACAGTGTAGTAAATGTGCTAGATTACATCACTGTATTTCCTGTGTTTTCACTGAAGCTAGATTTCAACTTTTATTATTGCAGGATAAAGACAATACAAAGTGACTAGTCATTGTTGGAAAATATAAAATTTATTTGGACTCGCTGCAAAACATGAGAAAAAAGGCTTGCTATAGCCCGCCCAAATAAATTTTATATTTTCTGACTAGATGTATTGTATATTTATTAGTCAGAAAGATTGTTAAATTTGTTTGTATGTTGGTGTTTTATGCCACTTTGAGCAGAACTGTTGACCAGATTGAGCGAAAAACCACTCTATGGCAAAGAAAAGTGACCAGCAATCCTTCTAAACTAAGATGTGTGTTGAGCACACCTCCTGAAACTAGGATCAAACTGGACCTCAGTGTTTATTGTAGTGATATCTGATAATCAATTACAATCAATAATCAGTTGGTAAATAAGGCATTCAACTAGATACTCGAATGTAAAATTTCATAAAATTTGTTATAATTGGTTGTATACAAACTCTGTAAAAATCTTGAAGACCACTTAGATTAGATGTATGGGTATCCTTTATACAAAGGCTATTTAACATAGAATTAAGTAATTCAACCACTTCTCTCTATTCTTAGTTTTCCTTATTTAATGCTTTTACATTTATAACTTAAGTCTTCAGTACTTATATAGTATATATACTGTGATTGCACTTAATCTAACTGAAGTACCTTAAACACCACTTTGCAATGAAATCATCACAGTTATTATAAGGATCAATTTGTATTTCTTATGATCTTCCATAAAGCCAAATATAAAAAACGTTCTGAAATATTGCTGAGCGATAGTTAATAAACAATGTCCCTTACCAGCTTGAGCTGTGAGAAAACACACCAAATACTCCTCGACTATGTGAATTCAACAGGACAGAGTGATTCATAAAAATCCTAAAACTATGTTTGCCCAATCAGCCTGAAGTAGCTCTCATTATAAGCCTGGATACTAAATATAAGATGAATTGGTAAAACGGTTTGCAAAAAAGTATGAAAAAGTAATATTTTGACAATGATTTCTATCTTTAAGCATGTCAAGGGTAATAACTCTCACAATAATTATCAGGTAGGGGACCAAAAAAAAATTTACAAAAGAAATAGGAATACAACCTCTTACTTTGACATGTTCTTGATTAACATGAACTTAAAAGATTAGATAACATCTTTCAGAATTACAATTTTTTCTCGGTGGTCTCGTGGTAGCGTGCTTGCCTCGAGTGCAGAAAGTCGTGGGTTCGATCCCAGGCCAGTTCAGAGCAAAGACATTATAATTGGTATTTGCTGCTTATGCAAAGCACACAGCATCTAGGAGTAAAAGAGCAAAGGACTGGTCGGCTCTGAGTCAGTATAATGTGTCAAAGTGGGTGATATGTTTTCCTGCGGAGAGTTACCTCGTAAACTAGCACATTAAAAATCTGGCTCAGCATGTAGGTCTAGTACAAAGCAGGGATCGTATTCATATCATATCAACATTTTCATTTCCTGATATGAACCTAATCATGCTAATGGCGGCCACTGGACATTAAACAAATATTCATCTACTCTTTCCTTTCAATTCTAATAACTTTTGGCAGGACAAAAGCCAAAGTTTAAATTCCAAAGTTACACCTTTAAACATATACATGAAAAGTTATCAAAAACCAGAAAACAGGAAATTATTAATGTTTTTTTATTAGAAATGTACAATGCATCATAAGTACTATAAATACATAGTTTACCAAAATTCTGAAAAACTTTCACACATGCATAAAAAATCAATGAATAATTTACATACATTTGTGCAAGGTAATAAATCCCCCTCAACAGATACTTCTATCTAAAAAGCTGTGAGAAATACCTTATTATACAGTTTTAATTTCCATGAATGAATATCAGTGTTAAATCCCCATTCGTATATATAATATAAAGAAAATGCACTCTAATTAAATAAACAAACAAGTTACTTCCTTGTTGGTAACCCAATGATCATCAGGAAGATTAAAGTTACTGAAGTCAAAAAAAATCTATTTTTTGCACTTTATCTTTAAATTTACTGGTTTAAATTTTATCAAAGAATAATTTTTTTTTTAAACTGATTATAATAATTGATAAGATAAAAACATGCAGATCATATAGATAGTATACGTATACACAGACAAATGAAGAGTATAATTAAGGACATAATTATTCAATTTTTTAATGTCCTTTTAAGAGTCTTTTAGTTTCTTTCAACCCTAAATATATTTTTTTGATTCATTCAAACCTGTTTAATTGTAATAAAACCCCTTTTATTATACATGTACTTTACATTACACTTGAGAGGGCAGTTTGGACACTGGAAGGGCAGAACGGTGCACTTGGAAGGAAGAGTGAGCAAGGTGCTGCTACCTGGATTACAGATATATATATCACAACCTCACTACTAAAAAAGATACAGCACATCACTGCCAATAAAAGCCACTTGAATTTGAAAACACCCTATTGTTCACAAATCTTGTATAATCAGCCGTGGTATAATGGGCAATCAGCAAAGATTGCAAATTCACTTTTGGTTTAACATAAACAAACACATGTCGAACAATCAATATTTTATGAGGCTTGCCATCACAATAAAGGTCATTTCAGATGAAATTTATCTGTCATTTAAACTTTATTTCATCAATAATACTTTTCATGTCATGTTATTTCATGAATAAAAGAACAATCATATATGCTTCAAAAATTGGGAGGGTGACTTGGCGAACAAATTTTGAAACTGGCGACAAAAATGATGCTTTGGCAACACATTTTTGAATGCCAGCGAGAACTCTGTTTCATGTCCTCTGTCAATACTTGTGTATAAAGTGGAGAATCAATTCAATAATAAAATTATGATTTGGAAATTACCTATTAATAATCACACCTTTCCTTTGCTGAATGTTGACAAATACATGTTCTAGTATAAGAATAACTAAGACTGTCATTAAAAATTTTAAAATCTATTCACACAAAAAAACTTTTCATGAAAAAAACAAAAGGCTGTTAAAACAGGCTGCACCAGACACTTCTTCATGCTCTAGACTTTAGTTGTGGTTGGTTAAAACTTTTACTGGACCAAATGGAAGATGACCAGACTAAACTTTTCACTACAGCAGACTACCAAGGTATCATTTTTATTATCCCTAAGAAAATCTTACATTACTTGGCTTTTGGGCTGAAGGTGTAGACTATTAATATGAATAATATTACATTTATGTAAAAAAACATTCTAAAGAAAAACTATTCTCCAGGTTAAAAAAGTATTGTAAATTTGTTCAATTGGGGCCTCTTGATGGTAAGAAACGTTTTAAATAATCTTGAAATTGGTAGTAATAAGATTGAACAAATGTCACCAAAGATTACAGTATACAGACAATAACAGTGCACTCGTGTGACATAAAAATTGATATACGAATTCGGCAAAGGTCAGGGAAGTTGCTTGGGAAACCTTCGCATTTTCACCCAATTCTAAGCCTCATCTGTATATCGATTTTATGTCAAGTCAATGCACTGTTATTGTCTTTATACTGTAATCTTTGGTACCATTGGTTGATATTACTATCAATTTAGTTACTGATTCGATGCAGTGGTTTTTCCTTGACAGTGGTCTATTTTTATCTTGGGGAAAATACACAGAAAATATAACATATCACCATATCATAAGCATTTTGATTTTTCCTAGCCTGTTAGGCTTTTCAGGTCTTAAAATTGGGTAGCCTGTCGTAAAAAAGGCAAGTCCCATGCATCGGGCTAGTTTTTTTAACCCCCTGTCATTGTATCGTTAATTCCAGTACATACATGTGATGGACTGTAAAATTCAGATCAGGAGATTTGGAAATTTTGGTCAGGAGTTTGGACTTCAGATCAGGAGGTTTTTTATCGACATACTTTTGATCGTAAAACTAACCATATGATGTAAAAACCTGTCTTTTTGTGTGTTTTTTCTTCAATCTTCCTTCTGAATGGCATTAGTTAAAGTCTGTCTATATTAAGGAATAATTGGAGAAGAATCTTTTTTTCTTTTGTTTTACATTGTTGATTGCTGATGATGATCTTTTTTTTTTTATTTGTTTTTCATTGGCATTGGCTTAGAGATATAAGAGAGAAATATGCTATACATTTATTACATAATAAATAAATAATAAATTACCACTGGTGTCTTTGAAGACGGAGATAACTGTCGTTTTGGCATTTTGAACACATAATGGTGTGCAAAACAAACATTTTACTTATATGATTTTTCTGTCAGCTTGTGTAGCAAACAGCTCACATTGAGCTGAAACCATTCCTTTTCCCAGTATTTTCATATACAATAAATGTATTCCTCGGCATCAAAAACTTCCGATAAATGTTTAGACAACAACATTCCATTTTTCTATCAATGCCGGTATTTATCGGTATTTACCTTTTATCATCCTTGGCGTGTGCCATAAACAGAAGCCACATCGAGTAATTAATATACCAACACCTTTTGATTGTTCAATCAAACTATTATCACTTGTTAATTAGCGTTAAACAAGGATTAAAATCTCCACATGTTGCGTAATCCGGTAATGTCCTTTACACCGGATACGTTCGATAAACTCGTGTTTTTACGACTTAAAAAAACTCGGGTTTTTACGATCTCAATGATAAATTTTGTAAACAAAATAGTAAAATTGGCGACTGAAAAATTTCATTCACGAAATTTTTTATGCACGGGATTTTTTTCTCTTCAACGGGAGGACGGGAGGGGACCCCTGAAAACGGGATTATTGTACTCCCGTCGGGAGGTTCACATGTATGCCAGTAAATCGTGCTATCCATGTTTTTCAACATAAATTTGATGGCATTTTGACATTGTTAAGTAGCACGGTATAGTATTTGTAAGCTACTGACTACTGGTATTACTGTGTCTTTTTACAAACTGCAATGAAGTGGTTTTTCAGGAATATGTCTCAGATGCTCTTTTAAAATGAAAGTAAAAAGTATTACACTACCTTTTGTTTCCAGTACTAGTCGTAATTAATCATTGCCATTTCCAATTGACTTTTGAAACATATCTAATTGTTATTTCAAACTTGTTATTTTATGGCACTTATTTCTTTCATCAAAGACAATGTAGATTGGGGAGTGTTGCTGTGGAAAAGGGGGGGGCAGAAAAAGGAAGCAACACACTAAATTTAAAAGTAGCCTACCGAAGCCCGCGAGGTTATTCGGTTGCGGAAGATCTTTACCTCGATCACATAGTCAAACGCTCAAAGTTTTGTCGTTAATCGTTTTAGCTAATCGATTCTTTCATTACAATGTTGTATGGCCTGTTTACATTTTTATTTCACTGAAAAAATTACCTCTATTTGGAAATCATCGGGCAGAAGATTTATTAAGCTGTCACTTGCTGGATATCTTTTACTTCCGCTTTGCGATTTGCGTGTTACGTCATCGAATGTGTCAATTTTTACATTCGGAAGCTGCTGGATTCTTCTTTGCATAAACACTGACGAAGTTCATTGTAAACAGAGAGATCTATGTCATTGCAAAGCCATAGTTTCATGTAAGAGCAAGTACTTCGGTAGCTATTATAAAATCTAATTGACCGATCAAGTCAGAATTTTAGAAAAGTATATGCTGTATATTTACAATCACCCTCTACAACTGGCACAAGACCAGCACCTCAACAAAACTACAAAAGGGTTGTGGTTTCGCACAATAACCCGTGCCTTAAACACTTTTCATTTACTGCAGACTACAAAAATATTTAATTGTGATGTGGAACTTCTTAACGGCAACATTTTTTCATGACCTGCCCTGACGTCTTGTCACATATTGTTCGTATTGACGATTTGAAATTTGAACTGACATGATAAAAAAGCACACATCTAATTTCCAAGACAATAGAAAATTTATAAACAGAATAAAGTGATGTGAACATTTGTTACAGTATTTACCATTCGATGGAAATGCATGTCCTTATCGTTGTCTGCAGTCAGTTGACAAATGCATACATCCTTCGCATGGCAAAATGGTTAACGTCACAGAATCAAAACTTATTGCATGATTAGCACAATGGAATGAAATTTTTCATTATGATGCTAAATAATGTCACTTGTTTATTCAGTTGGCAAAGTAATTCCCTGCTTGCAACAACTGAAATTTACTTTCACAAGGTTATACGTGTACATGTATTTCTCAATTAATTATAATTACAATACAAATGTTTTTATTGACAAACATGTCACCCTTTCGAGCTGTCAAGTTCGAACAATTTAATACAACGATTGATAATTGAAATTATTAGGCATAAAATATTATATATACACAAATAATAATAATAAAAAACAAAAAAACAAAAGCCAAAAAAAAACCAGCCTCAATTGTCTAGGACAATTACTATAATAAGTACAGTGACCCCATGCAGGTATAAGGGGCTCCCAGTGATATCTATTTAAACACTCTTAGATAATAAATGTTGTTTTTCATCATTTTAATTTACGAGCAGCTTGTATAATTGATCAAATATAAATTTGTCTTCAGAAGACATTAACCATACAAACTTGTTATTAACATCAAGATTGTGAAAATTTTTGTATTTGGAACAAATAATTTCTAAAATTTTGTTCCTTTTGTTTTCTAGTTTTGTACATATTAACAGAAAATGACATTCATCTTCAATGTCGGTTTTGCACAGTTTACATATCCTATTAGGTGATTTCAATCAATGTATCTCACTTTTTCTATTTCTAAATCATGTGCACTAATACAAAACTTTGTCAAAATATTTCTTTGATTATAATTTCCCCATAATAAATATTCTTCAAAGTTAAATGTGCTCTTAAATTTTCTATATGTTGGCAGTTTATTTCCATGACCATCAAAAGATTTATCCTCAAAAAGTTCTTGATGCCATACATTATAACATTTAATTTTTAATCTATTCAATATAAATTTCTTAATATTAATCTTGCGATTTATAAAATATTTTATGTCTACATTAATATATTTCTGTAGTGCCTAAATACATCCTATCCATGATTTTTTTATTATGGTCAGAAAGACATTTTGATGCACAAAATGCATCATACAATAAACCTTCACTTTCAAATAGTCTTATATAATAATTATATTTATACATATGTCTATATATAATGGGTATCTACCAAGTTCACCCATAACTTCTGCATTTGATGAGGATTTTCCTAATTCAAGTACGTATTTACATAATTTTTTTGTGCATATTTTAACTTTTAACATTTTTGAAAAGCAAAAAAATCTTCTGGATCAGATACCAATTTCTTCCTGTTGAAAATTACCCAAAGTTCCCTTCCATACAGTAAAACTTGTTTAACCGTATGGTCAAACACATGTAATAAAGTTTTGATTTTTGGTTTATTGCCTTCAAAACTTCAATTACAAGCATAACAAGGAAATATGTAAATAATATAAAATGGTCAAAAACGTTGAAGATTGTAATGTATAGTTATCCCCACATGTTGAAAAAGGGAAAAGATCTTGTCCTGATTGAACATTGCCAAAAGCAGGTGTGATACTTGATAACATAAACGGAGGCTGTTATGGTGTACGTTGAAAATACAAAATTTATTTGTACACGTATGTACTGAAGATTCTGGTTTCGATCCTGGTTCTGGTTTGCATATAACCTACCAATGTAGGTTTTGTACAACATTTTACAATACTGTAGCATGTGTAGTTTAATTTGTTTTGAAGTGGTTTCTTACATATTTTACTTTATTTGTATTATAATAGAATTATAGTATACTTGTTACGAATTCAAAATATTAATATTAATGGCAATACACAACAAATAGCCTTACTCCTTCATGTCATTAAATTTCTCAGTATCGACTGGGTTATAGGGTATCCAGATGTTGGGGAAGTAACAACTCAAAAATTGATTCATTTTAGAATCAAATCAAAGTATGAAAAATTGACTATAGTATACGTTTTTCATGGTACAAAAATGTACAGTCAAACCTGTCTATAAAGGACACCCAATGGACCAGAAAATGGTGCCCTTTATGAGCAGGTGCCCTCTATATAGAGGTTAATTTTACATGCTTTGTTCATAAATGGGACTTTTTCACTGTGTCCTTTATAGACAGTGATTTGCTATATATAGAGGTGCCCTTTAGAGCAGGTTTGACTGAATACATGTAATGCCATTGTTCTCAAACTGTGAAATTATATCTCTTTGTCTGATGGACTTCGATGTATTTAGGAAAGAATTATCTTTAGACAATGTAAATGACCATTTTGATTAAACAGTGAGGTTTGAGAATTTTCTCTGTGTTCAACTGCAAGATAAAGAACAACAATGAAAGAGCTCTTACTAAGCAAATTGAATTTGAATTGTGTCGAGGTAAAGATTTTGAGTCCTACCAATTATTGTGTTTTTGCATTGCATAAATTGATTGAACAATTTTTCAAAAGAATAAAATTTTGTCTCCTTTTAAAAAAAGATTTGTTCATATTCTTAAAACTTTTGCAGATATGGATTCAGATTCTGACCAGCCATGCAAGAAAAGATGTACTGAAAAGGACAATATTCTAACAGATAACAATTCAACTGAATGTGGACATGTTGGAGCCACAGAAGAGGACAAAGCCCAAAGGGCATCTGCAGAGGGTGGCAGAGTTCAGTCACCAGAGACAGACAGGTCAAATGAAGCCATCGAGGGAGATTGTTTGTCTACAACTGCACATGTTTCTTCAGCATTTTCAGATGAATTGGCAGAGGAAAACACAGTTCATGCTGCAAATGAACAATTGTCAAGATCACAAAGTCCATTGGATGATGCTGATATGAATTATGAACCACACCCTTTTAATTTCCAGGCAGGAGATGAAAATTCAAGGTCAAGGTCTAATTCTAGTTCAGGAATGGAAGACATGGTTCCTCCCCCTGATCTGCTTATTAACTGGGTTACATCTCAGAATATTTCTGCATTCACAAAGCCAAATGAATCTTGCCAAGATAGAAATGCAGATATTGAAAACACCCCTAGTTGTTCCAATGATACAAGATTTAGCCGAAACACTTCAGGTACTCCGTCGAATGTTATTGTTGATGACACAGGGGAGGTTATCCCCGTTGAGAATTTGAATAGTTCATTCTCAACCTCTGACAGCGATTCTGATGATCACATAGGTCCTGCAGGAACTGAGAATTCTGGGTCAACTTTCAGAATTCAGCCAAGTCGTCATACAGAAATGACCTTGACTTTTGGAGGAACTGGGTCAAGGTCAAATATGACTCACACAGTGCTATTGGGAGACCGTTGTAACAGTCGTCAGTCGGTGAAGTATGTGTTCAATTTTAGAACAATGTCAGACACTGGAACTCAGACAGATGCACCTTCACATGAAGTTGGTGTTGATACTAATAAGGATGGCAGCCAAAACTATCCACGAGACTTTTCTTCCTCCGATGGATATAACTTTACTATTACTAATGAACCTGATATGGAGCCCCACATAAACAGACTGCCATCGAACATTTTATTACAAATTTTGAAAAGTCTTACAATGTATGAACTTCACTGCAAAGCAAGTCTTGTCTGTAAGACATGGTACAACCTCTGTCACGACCCTGACCTTTGGCGATGTATTGACCTCAGCCATCAGCATCATGCAGACGACCAAGTTCTGTCCCGTCTGACTTCTTACAGTGACCGTGTTACAAGTTTGAATTTAGAGGATACTAAAATATTGACAAGCCATGGAATAAGTCTTGTGTGCGTAAAGTGTAAACACCTACAGAAACTTAAATTAACAAGGTACGTTTGCTTAAAACTTAAAATAGCAAGGTCAGTTTGCTAAAAATTTAAATTACAATGTAAGAAGGTAAGTTAGCTTAAAACTTAAATTAACAAGGTAATTTTGCTAAAAATTTAAATACATGTAAGCAATATCAGTTTGCTAAAACATAGATTACAATGTAACAAGGTCAGTTTGCCGTAAACTTAAAATAACTAGGTCATTTTGCTAAAAACTATAATTAACAAGATCAGTTTGCTAAAAACTTGTTAATTTAAGTTTTAAGCAAACTGATCTGTCGATTAAGTTTTTTAACAATTGTAAAAATCACAGTTTTAATCTTCGAACTAATTTGTTATTTTATATTATTAAATTTGATTATTTTTTTCAATTTTAGATGTTTTTCAGTTGAAAATGATGTTTTGATGATGGTTGGTACATCATGTAGAAATTTACAATGTCTATATTTAGATGGTTGTTACAGAATCAGTGATCCTTGGACATGTAGCGTAAGTAAAGACCAGGCCTGTCACACTAAATATCATAGTACCTTTACAAACTGTACATTTAACAGTGAGTATGTATGAAGTGTTAAGGATGATCGTGGGTCTAATAGGAAATAAATAGGATTTGAAATAGGTGTTTTAGGTCGAGAGAACATATCAATACTAAACAAATAAGAAAGAAAAAAATATAGGTTCATGTGCTTATTTTAGAGCTATTAGGTCTTGAAAATTTGCAGGAAATGGATTTTCTCTGGATTTTTCATTGTCTTTGCATTGACAACTTCAGTCTTTCAAAAATGTATGACAAAATAAAAAGTATTTCATAAGATTTTGTCAAATACCATTTTAAGGTATATATGATAGAATTATAAAAGAAAAAGTGGGGGTTCATGGGCAAAACATTTCATGTTTTAAGAAATGGATAAAACCCGAGTTTTCCGTAAATCTGACAAAAAGACCAAAACATGACCAGCGAGCATCCTTAAGGAATAACATAATACCTGGTTACAACAAGTTCATCTATTCAAAATCTCTGTACTTTGTTTCCCTATCTTCTCAATATTGCACGTAGAAATGATGGCCCATTCCATTCATGTTGTATTAACTACCACATTATTATATTAAATATATTCGACCAATTCTTTGGGGGCTGTTGTGGTGGGAGTCTGATGGCTTCAAACAGTAATGAGGGGCCTCGGTGGCCGAGTGTTCTAGGTAGTTCGTCTACTAATGATCACTAGCCTGTCAACGCTGGGGTTGTGAGTTTGAATCTCACCTGTGGCGGGGTGTGTTCGACTCCGAAATAGCAAAATGTGCTGAAAACGGTGTTAAACCCCAACTAAACAAACAAAATCAAACAGTAATGAAGGAAAACCTGGTTGCTGTTAGTTTGACAGTTCATTTCTGTATGATTTTGATTGCCGTGGTGGTCTCGTGGTAGCATGCTCGCCTCAAGTGCGGAATATCACATGATCTATCCCCGGCCAGGTCAAACCAAAGACATTGAAATTAGTATTTGCTGCTTCTCCTCCAAGCATGCAGCATCTAGGAGTAAGACCAAAGAACTGGTCGGCTCAGAGTCAATATAATGTCCTAGGTGGAGTGATGTGTCTTTCTGTGGACTGTTACCTCATGAGCTAGCACTTTTAAAATTCGGCTCAGGGTGTTGGTCTAGTACAAAGCAGGGTTCATATTCATATCATATCAGCATGTCCTAGTCGTGATATGTACTTAATAGTTGTCACTGGACTTTAAACAATAATTCATCCATCTGTATGTTTTTGGTTGTTCTAAGAAGTTCTCAAAGCATACAAGTACATTTAAGAATTTGGCAGTAATTTTGTTTTTGAAGTTTTTATTGACTTTTAACCAGTTTGATAGATCATAAAAACTGAGATGAGACCACATTTACTAAATTTTCTTAACTTTGTATTTTTCTGGAAATAAATATGAAAATCGAATTTTATCAGTTACTAAAAATAAATTTTTATTAATAAGTTATCCCCCTTATTGAAGTAAACAAAGGGAGATAACCGAAATTGTCTGCATTTGGCTAAATGAATGCTCCTTTGTTATCTCCCATTGGTAATTTGTTTCTGGATTTAATATTAGCAATATTAGGATTTTATAGGTTTCAGAGGGTTGTCCACAGTTGAAAGAATTGGTATTAAGTAGATGCAGTAGGATGACCGATGTTGGGATTGGTAAAATAGCACAGAATTGTCACAAATTACAGAATATTATACTAGACCATTGTAACAAGGTAAAATATTCAACTGTCTTTCTTTGCTGTGTTTTTTACTGGTAACGAGATTTCTGAATTGCGAGCGGGACATTAATGATGTTGTTTTGTCAGCTCAGTTATTCTTTAAGGTCCTAAAATATTTTAGGTATGGATTTAGTCTTTAGCTCATGAACAAGGTTATTGAGTGAAATATCAAGTCAGTTACTTTTTATTATTCTCTTTTATCTTGAAGTTTACTTTCTATATTGATTTCTTTTTAGCCCTTTTAAATTTGCATTTATTTATGCAATTTCAAATGACAAAAGCTTTCAGCCTCTTTTGGATAACTAGTCAACAAGGTCATTAATTGTATATAATTTATGGCCAGTCGTCATTCATTTACTGTCATTTTAGTTATTTCTGTAGACATCAATTTTCATGGATTGGGAAAAAAGGCAGGGGCGGGTCAAGGTGAAGGCGTAATGGGCGTACGCCCTCCCTTTTCAAAAAAAAAAATTAATGGAGAGAATTCGGCATAAAAAATATCAACCCGACACTTTAACTATAAAATATACATGCTCCAAATAAGGAATTGTTTCATTAGTGCATTTCACAATTATTTTATGTTTTTTAGCAAAAAAATGGTCCAAAAAATTTTTTGCCTCACTCCACTCGCCGAAAGTTTTATTATATGCCCCCCCCCTCCTTTCAAATATCCTGGAAACGCCCCTGAAAGGAGCATGTTTTTGGGTTTAGAGGTTTCCCTAGACCAATTTAGCATGGTGCTGCACCATTCCTCCATCTTCAAGCACCATGCTGCCCTCATCATGAATTTGACAATGTACCTCCAGGTAGCCAAACCTGACTTTCAATTTTTAGTTTAATCTTAATCTTTTTGAAACTGATTTTCATTTAATCATGTACCCCTGTTGTGTTGGCACACTTTTATGACACTTTTACACCATCACAATAGGGTGAAGGCTGTTTATTTCTGATTTTGATAAATATACTGCCCTTGTGTCAAGATTGGGTGCCCCCAATATTATCTTTTTTAACCATTGAGTGCCTTCAAAATATGAAATTTACCATAGTCCAGTCAATCTAGCATAAATTTGACCCTAACCTTAAAGTAATTGCAAAAGAAGATGTTTAAGTTTTAATCTTTAGCATTATACCCCAAATATACACAGAAAAAAGTCCCACAAAAACTTGAGGAAGATTAAAAAATCACGATTTTAATATTCCTATAGACATTTGCATTGAAAGTGGGAGATAACTCTGCAAAAAAGGCAGAAATATCAATAAAAATTGATACAAAATTATAACTTTACCGCTTCTATTCAGTAGAATGTATTGATTCTTGATATTTAGCCTTCTTTAGAGTATAACAAACAACTCTAAAGTTTTTTTCATATCTTTTTTCAAGCTACAACCTAGATTTCGTAATTCATTAGTTGACCATTTATTAAATTTTCAACTTGTCAAGGTAAAGAATCTCAAATTTAATAAAAATAATTAAGCATATATTCTTCTTTTTGTGGTTTAAAGTTTCTTTAAACAAGATAGATGCTGATCAAATATAATTTACAGATATAAGCAATACCAATTTTTCACATTATTTTTTTCAAAATGGTCACAAAACCACAAATTTGCAATTTCTTTAATTAAAAATGTGCAAAAAAAATAAAAATACCCACACTTCGGTTTTGTACATTTCATGAGCAGAAGATTATATAATATAGTCAAATACGAACTTATAACCCCATCAAAGTATCATACTTTACATGAATTTTAAGAAAATCAACCAAAAACTGACAAAAAAAGACTCATTTTTGCAGAGTTATCTCCCCTTTCCAATGTTAATTTCCATAGGAAATTAAAAATGCTGATTTTGAGTTTTCCTCGAGTAAGATTTTATGAGACTTTTTTCTGTGTATATTTTGGGCTTAATGCTATAGATTAGAACTAAAATATTTTCTGTTGCAATTAGTTTGAGGTTAAAACTTAGTCTGACTGGACTACCATGCCTTCACAAATTTCTGAGGAAAGCAATAGGGTTTTTTAATTTTCATGGATTTTGAATTTTCAAAAAATTGATATGACCATGATGACAGATGTTATAATTGGCAAAAGTATTTAAATGTAGTAAAAAACAATTTAATATCTGATAGATTTGCTTTGAAACATAATCCATGATCTCATTTCATGTGATTAATTTCAACTTATATATTATGACTATTTATGGCATAACCAAACATAATATTGTACTAACCAATAATGTTTCATTAGGTTGTTAATTTCATGGATTGATCTGTCCTCCACAAAAATTGGGGTATCAAGCGACAATAAATTATATACATGTATCTGTACATCAACAATAAATACACTATAGTACAACTACCAAAAACAACATCCTTTTCTATTTCAGGATGGAACAGTATCCACACATATCTTTTTAATTTTTGGCCTAATTGTAATTGCAGGTGACCGATAATTCTGTCCATATGTTAGCAGAAAATTGTCCTGATTTAAAGACACTGTCATTAGCCAACTGTAACATTTCAGACACTGGAATTTGTTCTATATATAGAGTAAGTAAAAATACTGGAATTTGTCCTATATATAGAATAAGTAAATATACTGGAATTTGTTCTATGTATATAGATTGATTAAGTAAATTAACTGGAATTTGTTCTATATATAGAGTAAGTAAATATAATTGAATTTGTTCTACATGTACATGTGTATATAGATTGATTTAAGTAAATTAACTGGAATTTGTTCTTTATATAGAGTAAGTAAATATAATTGAATTTGTTCTATATATACATGTAGATTACTTAAGTAAATACAGTGTAAACAAAAATTTGTTCTATATATAAATAAAGTAAATATTAACATTATTATCTGGCATAATTGTTTTTATGTTGGACTAAATCATGTCTTTAAGATAAACAAAAATGTTTGGGCATATTAAAGTTCAAATTTAAAAGGGGAGATAATTCTTATTTTTTGATTTTCTTAAATAAGTTATTACACCCCTGAGTTGCACCAAAGTGAATGGAAAATAATATGTTTTAATATTTAACATTGTCAGTTTCACATATATTCAATATCCTACCATTTGCTTTCTGCGACATCAGATATAAATTAAATATTCCCGTTTTTAATTTATTCAGATGAAAAAATTAGAATATTTGGACATATCTAATTTGCCTGGTGGAAGTATAACAGCAGCTGTTGTTTCTCAGCTTACGAGACAATGTGATAATCTAGAATGTTTAAACGTTTCACTGAACCTGACAATCGATGATAGATGTATACAGGAAGTTGTTAGATGTGGACAGAAAATGAAAAGATTGTTTTGTGTAAACTGTAGTTTGACGGATGAAGGTAAGTAAAACAAAAAAAAAATATCAGATGGCTTTAATTGATTTTAAGATCAATAGAAATACTTACAATACTTAGTCTGAATACTGACTAAGAAGTGTCACATAACATAAATGAAAGGACTCGACATTATTCAAATAATAAACAGGGGCCTTGGTGGCCGATTGGTCTAGGTAGTTCATCATGACTACTACTGATCACTAGCCTGTCAATGCTGGGGTTTTGAGTTCGAATCTCACTTGTGGCGGGGTGTGTTCGACTCCAATCTTAATTGTCAAGGATTGCCAATTTTCCTACCGAAGCTCGGTGGTTCTCTCCGGGTACTCCAGCTTCCTCCACCAATAAAAACTGGCCGCCGCGAAATGGCCAAAATGTGCTGTAACTAAACAAAACAAACAAATAATAAATAGAGAATACATATTAAGATATGTTCCTTGTTTAATCTTAATTTTTCAATCACAGGCAAGTATTTTAACTCAAACGAGCTTTGATGTTCTAATCAAGGAAAAATATATGTACATTGTCGAAAAATGTACATTAAATTTGTACAAGCTTAAGAAACAGGTAGAAATGCAAGGTTTACCGAGAACATTTCTAGGTTATTTGTAGGAAGACGATTTTTGGTGCATAATCTAGAGAGAACATGACATCATAAACACTGTGAACCTCAACACAGTACAAGGTTTCATTGCAAGTGAAGTAAAATAATATTATGCTACAAGACGAACATTATCGTCGAGCCTGCGACTTTTGTCGCAAAATTTAGACATGTCAATCCTACATTGTGTCGTCTGCGGTGTTAACATTTACATTCTCATTGTGGTTAAAGTTTTTTAAACATAAAGAACATTTTTAAACCATCCCAGATTTTTACCAAACTTGGACAGAAGCTTGTTTGTGATCAAAAGATAGTATTCAGGGGAAAATTTTGTCATAATTTTTTTTCCATTTTTCCATATCTTACTGATAAATGGACTTAGTTTTTCTCCCAGTTAACATTCCATACGATCTGCAGAAATAGGTGAGAACACAAACAGGTACAAATTTTTCTACTATTTAGGCCAGTTGCAGGATAAAAGATTTGATCCATCAGTACCTGAAAATTATATAAAAATTTACTTTTATGATGCATGTTCTATCCATTAAATTTACATGTATATTGTGTACAAATTAATATGATCTTTTTTTATTATAAATTAAAAAATTGATGAAGTTTCATTTCTTTGCAATATTTGTTTTGCAGGATTAATGAGTATAGCCTCTCATGGCAGAAATGTAGAGAAATTAGACTTAGGGTGGTGTAAAGATGTGACAGACAAAGGGATCTGGGCCATTACAGAAAACTGTCCTGTCCTTAAATATCTTGGATTGATTAGGTTTGTGTAAAACTTATTAAGAAAGAAAACCAGTTTATCTTAAAGTTTGGTTGAAACTTATATTCAGAAACCATAAAATCAACTTTATTTAATAAGAATATTTTAAGTTACGTTGCTGACAATATATAAACCTGCATATGACTAGAATAGTTTACATTTTAGGAAATTTTTTGAAAACTAGAATAGAGAAAGGAAACGGGGAATGTGTCACTGTATTGTTGCAGTGAATGTAAATATATTGTCAAGGCCAAAAACATAGAAAATTGAAACAATAATCAGAATGAAATACTGTGCTCCATAAATCTGATCAGGCCAAAGAAGATATATGTGTGTTTCCTGTTACCTGACCGACCTCATTTTTGGCCAAGATCTTAAACATTTTATTGATGTCCTTCGGGGGGAAATCCGGAATTTATTGCTTTTTCTGAAAACTTTTTTTTCATTTAGATAAGCCTTTGAATCACGTCTTTAAAATCTTTGATTTCAGTGGAACTTTTAAATGCTGTTAGCGTAAGTAAGTAATTTCCAGTTTGACCATTTACCATTTTTTGGAAAGACAAGAAAATAATTTTTTTAAAATAAAATATTTTTCCTACCTACCTACCCTGTGTCATTTTGGGCATGTAATAGGAAACACACATTTCCTGACTGTGGGATGAGATGTCTTCCTATAGATTTACCTTGTGAGCTACATGTAGCATGTTAAAAATCAGCCTCAGCATATCAGTCTAGAACAAGCATTTCATATTCATGTCATTTCAGGAAGTTCTCTTCCTGGTATGAATGTAATAATTTCACTTGATGTTAACAAGTGGTCAATGAATGTTTAGTAAGGGGAGATAATCTGGTTTTTCTGTTAAATCTGAGAAATGAATTAAGGGGAGATAATCAGTGATTTTTATTCCACGTGAGAAAGGAACTAATGGGAAATAATCAGTAATTGTAATTCTGTATCAGAGAAAAGAAATGAGGGAGATAATCAGTGATTTTTTTTCTCTTCATGGTTTGATTCTGAATCAGGAAATAATTGGAAATAATCAGTAGTGTTTATATTCCATATGTGATACTGTATCAGAGAAAAGAAACAAGGGGAGATAATCAGTGATCTTTTCCATACCAGATGTGATTCTGTGTCGGAGAAAAGAAATAAGGGGAGATAATCAGTAATTTTTTTATTCCAGATGTGATTCTGTATCAGAGAAAGGAGTAGAAGCCATGGTAGAAAAATATCCTCACATACAGTTCTCGACATTCTTCATGGAGTCTAAAAAATTGATACAGAAAGCTATTGCAAATGGATTCAAATTCATGGCAGAAACAGAACAAAATAAATGATTTCATTGAACTTAGGTCAATTAAACTTTAAGTGTAGTTTTTCATCCACCCTGACCAATAAATACAGGATAAATATACAATATATGTACATTGTTGGAAAATATAAATTTTAATTGTATGAGTCTTAGAAACAGCATTTCTCACCTGTATTGGGGCAAGTACAAATAAAATGTATATTTTTAATCCATGTTCATATATTTTTTTTGTTGGAACAATAAATTGTTATGTAGAAACGTCTTGAAAATATTGCATTTCTGTCTTATTTTAAGGATGATCACTGGTCTAATAGGAAATAAATAGGATTTGAAATAGGTGTTTTAGTTTGAGAGAACTTATGAATAGTAAACAAATAAGCAAGAAAAAAATATAGGTTCATGTGCTTATTTTAGAGCTATTTAGCCTTGAAAATTTGCAGGAAATAGGTTTTCTCCGGATTTTTCATTGTCTGTGCATTGGCAACTTCATAAAATTTTGTCAAATACCATTTTAAGGTATATATGATTGAATTATAAAAGAAAAAGTGGGGGTTCATGGGCAAAAAATTAAATTTTTTAAGAAATGGATAAAACCTGAGGATTCCGAAAATCTGACAAAAAGACCAAAACATGACCAGCGAGCATCCTTAAGAAGGCATTTTTTAGCATTGTAATCTAGGGAGAACATGAAGTCATAAACCAGAACCCATTACAAACTTTCACTGCAAGTGAAGACAAAAAACAGAACAGGATGAATATTTAGGGTCAGGGGAATGAAAATCTTATCAATTTGATTTGCCTTATTTTAAGACTGATTTGTGGATTGTTTGAAATATAGTTAGAAGCATGATAATATATATTGTATGGAAATATTTACATATACCGTAATTTTATTGTATAGCAATGTAATATTCACTTTAGAATGTAACAAAAAATTAGCGTGCAATATTCGGCGATATTGCACAGATGGCAAAATTGCATTGTCAGGATGATGTCTTTCATAGTTTTTCGGGTTATTTCCAGGATCTAGGTGGTGTTGCCATATAATAAAAGGGTTATTGCACAAAATTGGGAAAAATTGTCCGCTGTAGAATATTATATTGCATTTGCAAGCTCATGCAATATTACATTCTACTTGGGGCAATATTTCGCAGTATTCGTGCAAACCCTATATTATTGTATAGCAATGTAATATTCCCCGTAGAATGTAACCAAAACTTATTGTGCAATATTCGCCGATATTGCACGGAGAGCAATATTGCATTGTTATGACGATGTCTTTGATAGTTTTCAGGTTATTTCCGGGATCTAGCTGATGTTGCCATATAATAAGAGGTTTATTTCACGAAATTGGGAAATATTGTCCCTCGTAGGTATATATTGCACTCTATCGGGACAATATTTCCCAGTATACGTGCAATAATCCTATATTATTGGATACTGATTTTATGGAATATTGGAAATGCAATGGAAAGCATTAATATAATAATTTGAAAATGCTGTTTATATTTGAACAGAACCTTGACTTGAAAACATTTCTGTATAATTAATTTTATTAAAACGACATATATTCTTGAAGCATCAGTTTTTTGGTGATTTTTAATTTTTCTCCAAGTTGTAGCTAGGTGCATAATCAAATTTGAAATGTGATATTTATTAATTTGTTGCATTTAATAAATTTGTTTATCCCTGTCTGTGTCATATGCACATTAATTATTATACATTTCTTAGAAGCATGTGTTTGATATTTTGTAAAGCTTACATAAATACATGTATACACAAGAAAAAATGTATTGCAACACTTGAAATTTCAATTCTCAGTACAGGTTTTAACAAAATTAATCACTAATCGGTAAAATTTCATTTAATGGACAATTTTCATTTAAATAGTAAGCCTAAAAAAAGACAGCATGTTTGAAAAAAAATGGAAAACTTCAATACTGACATGAAAGGTTTTATGAAAATGTTCTCTATTTGTGTAGTTTGAAATGATGATATGCATCAACAGTGTATTGAGACTGGAAAGTCTAAATAGCCTCATTTATATGTGCTGTCTTTTACAACAGGGAACTACTTCCGTTATCGTCCTGATTATACTATGGGTATGATACAAATCATACAGTACTTTTTTCCATGAGTATATAACAATTTCTTAAATTATTAATGTATTTATCAAAGTTGCATTTATCAAGAAGTAAATTAATTGGAAATGTTACCATGGTTATGTTTGTATAAAAATAATAAGAATTATTGTTTAGTTTTGGTTGAATTCCAAAATCAAAAAGTAATGAAAAAATTACTCTCAGCTACCATTAAGTACTCTTAAAATGTTGCATTTTAAGGAACATGTTTTGTTTTCAACAAAAATTTATGTAATATTGGCAATATTCTGTGAAAGATGGGTAATTGTGAAGAAATCAATGAAAAACGTTTACTCATTTTCGGACCTTTGAATTGAAATTTTGATAAGAGTAATAGCCTTGTCCTAAAGATATTTCACTGAAATGTGTATTTAGTAAGACAAGCATTATATTAAAACGTCTTTTGGGGTAAGGTTGCTAATAGTTGTTTTGATCAAACTTTACTGTGAAAACACTCATATTCCACAAATACTTTATTTAGCAGACATTCATGGTGTCGATGTTGCATCATGGGAAGGCATATGATAACTATATGACAAAAATTATACAAATCATTCATGTCAGATCGGGCCAAATAATAATTGAAGTCATACCATCGATATAATCAGTAACATATCAACACTCAGATTTTAATCTGACTCATGGCAAGATGTCTTCAATTCTGAACTTAATTAACAAGGGTTTCCAGGTTTTCTCACTGAATTTTTATTGTATAAAGCAGGTCTTCCATAGAGTGTGGATAGATTATTTCTATAATAGCTAACATATCAACTCGAGGGAAAATGTGATCAATTCTGACCAAGTAACAAGGATTGTCAGGTCTTCTCCCGGAATGCTGGTGGCTCACTCCTGGTTCTTCCTCAACAAACAAAAAACAACCGACAATTGAGCTGAAATTGGCATAGAATACCAATAAAGCAGCCTAAAGAAATATCATCATATAGGACTGAATATGAGCAAAGATTAATAATATTGAGGGGTCATCATGAGTCCTAAACCAAGATCAACAGCCCCCACCACAAGACATGTCATAAAATACTCCAGTTATCTGCCTTAGAGAAGTTTTTTTATAATTTCAAGTTTATTTTAGATATAAGTCTGTTAAAATGGCGTAGAAATAAAAAAAAAGAAATTTTCACAAAACTCACCATTATCTTAGGGACGAGATCAAAAGTTCAATGTAGGATAAAAAACTTAATTCGAATAGTTTGGGGTGGGGGGGGGGGGGGGGTGTGAAATTCGCTGCAAGTTTTGTTATCCGACATCAATTATCGGATTGAAAAATACGGATTCAAGTGATGTCCAAGTCAATATACAGAACAAACATACATTATTGAGGAAAAACAGGACCCATGATACAAAAAGTATACTCTCAAAGCATATGCCCATATTGGTCAAAATAGTGAGAAAAAACTATGTGAATTAAGTCTTTTATCCTACATTGAACTTTTGATCTCGTCCCTTACAAAAGTTGATACGAAGAAATCCACTGGTGAAATATTATACCTATTGAATCAGAATTAGAATATTTATTGGTCAAAATCGAAAACACAAGGATTGTCACCAAAATAAGGACAAACATATACATGATTAAAGAAACAAACATGTACAAAATAAACATACATGTATTAATATACAATCAAACCTCTGACCCATGCCTCCATCAAATTTCAATTGCTTTAACGCAAATTTAACATAAAGGAGTATCTACTAGACTTAATATAAATTGCATGTCATATATGTTCAATTAGAAACGATTTGAAGCAATGAATGGGGGAGATGCAGTTGCATCTTCCTCATTTGGACCAATGAAAAGGGGGGGGGGCTGCAGCAACAGAGATTTAGCATATTTGCTGCAGCTGAACTGGACCTTAACACAACACCTAATTAAAGTCACTCATGCATAAAACGTATGTCAGAGGGGTACAATTTTTATACAGACCTTTGATATTTTGCAAGATGCATCCACTGGTGAAATATTATACCTATATGACTCACAGTGTCTTAGAACTGGACCTGAACACAACACATAATAAAAGTCACTCATGCATAAAATGTAAGTCAAAAAGGGGGGGGGGGGGGCAATTTTTATACAGACCTTTGCTATTTTGCAAGACGCATCCACTGGTGAAATATTATACCTATATGACTTAGTGTCTTAGAACTGGACCTTAACACGACACCTAATAAAAGTCACTCATGCCTAAAATGTATGTCAAAAAGGGGGGGGGGGGCAATTTTTATACAAACCTTTGCTATTTTGCAAGACGCACCCACTGGTGAAATATTATACCTATATGACTTACAATGTCTTAGATCTGGACTTTTGTAATTTGGGACGCACGAACCAAACTCCATGTAACAGTGTAACAAAACATTGAAAGCTGCTTCTTGATTGAAGCATGTGAAACGAAAAGACATTTATTTGAAATAAAACACATATGTTATATCTATAACTATGTATTTAAGATGTTGATTCATGACATATCAACATGTATAACTTTAGTGTATCTGGTATATTTTTTAGTTTGGAACTTCAAAAATAATTTTTTTCCTCATGCACATTTGGTTGTAAAATGTTCTTCATCTTTGGCCTCCCAAAGTAGAAAAATTTAAACACGATTCGCCAAAAACTGCACATTCCAATAGCCTGCAGAAAATCCTCCGTTTGATATAAATTGAAGAAAGATATGAGGTAAATGATCCAGGAATGGGATTCTAAAGTAGTTTGTCGTACATCTTTCAACACGATACACGTGCTCACATTACTCAACAAGCTCTTAATGGCGCCAAATATAAAAAATTGTGAAGATATTTAAACAAAACCTCAATATTTATTGAATAAAACTATACTCTAAAATACGTAAACGCGCAACCACTATAGCATTATCCTTTGGTTTGGAATGAATGTCGGTTGTTGATTGGCTGTTGAACGTGACGTCGGTTAAAATCCATGCCTCATCAGTTGTGCTCAAGGCCAAAACGTAAAAGAGCAAATTCAAAAATGCCGAAATGACCAAAAGGAGTAAAGCCATAACCATTTAAGGACAGAGCTATGCAAGAGGGAGATATTCCTTAGTTTTCACAAATTTTACAATTTTTTAACAGTAAATGTTAATTATCAATTTCGTGTTAGTATCGAAATACTAGCAACTGAGCTGGGGATACCCTTGGAGAATTAGAGTCCACCAGCAGCGGCATCGACTCGGTTGTAAAGCTAAAATCCTTTGATACCAATCTTGATGCACACGATGTGCACATTTCGTCGATTGTTTTCAAGGCCTAGAATGCTGAAAACCAAAACAACAATCCAAAAAGATCAAAAGAAGGACAAATTCAAAAATGCCAGAATGATCAAAATTCAACATAGCTCCTTGTCCTTGTTTTTTTTTCTTTTTTTTTCTTTTTTCTAGATCTTTTCACAACATTGTACATGGATAATATTTTTAGACAAAAAATAACTGTATCGCTCACCTGGCAGTCACAAACTTTTGATTTGACAGACTAGATTGATTTCTGGAAACTTTGTTAATGATCTTCTATAAATGCTTCATACCAAGTATAAGTTCATTGGCCAAACGGTTTCAGAGGAGAAGTTTTTAATTTTGACCGATAAGAACATATAAAGGTTTCTGGTGGCAATTTTGTTTCACGGACTAGAAAGATTTATGCAAAGTTTGTAAAGAACCTTCCATAGATGCTCCGTACCAAAAATCAGTTCAATTGGCTTTAAGGTTTCAGAGGAGAAGAAGTTTAAAATTTTGACCAATCAGAACATGTAAATGCTCATGGCAGCCATTTTGTTTCACGGACCAGGCTGATTTATGCAAATTTTGTAAAGGACCTTCCATAGATCATCCATACCAAAAATCAGTTCATTTGGCTTTACGGTTTCAGAGGAGAAGAACTTTTAAATTTCGACCAATCAGAACATGTAAATGCTCATGACGGCCATTTTGTTTCACGGACTGGGAAGATTTATGCAAATTTCCTAAAGGACCTTCCATAGATGCTCCATACAAGAAATCTCATCATCACCACTCACTAAGGATACCATGTTTAGTTTAAATACCAAATATTGTTGAAATCTGAGGAAGGGTAAAAAATGGCAGGAAAATGGCAGCAATTTTAAAAATGGCCGTCCAAAACAAACTTTCATCATCATCATTCAACTCGGTATACCATGTTTACCTTGAAAGTAGCTTTCATCTTCATTTTCTTTCTATAATTCAGGAAAAAATAGCAAAAAACAGCATTTTGACCCCTATGTTCTATTTTTAGTAAGGGCGGACATGTTTTTCGACCAATCAAAAAAATCCAAGCATTAACTTTTTGCAGGATACCCTAAGGAACAATCTTACCAAGTTTCATTTGATTTTGAATAGCAGTTTCAGAGAAGAAGATTTTTGAAATAATAACATAAAAAGAAGCCAAAAATGTCAAAAAAAGGGCAATAACTCTAACATCAGTTGACAGATCTTCATGAAAATCAGCACACAGGTAGCTTTCATCATGCTGAACACTTTCAACCTGCAGAATTTGCCGTTACCTAATGATCTTTGAGATATTTGCGAAAAACTGTTGTTTGACCCCTATGTTCTATTTTTAGTAACAACGGCCATGTCTTTCGACGAATCAAAAATCCCCACATCAGTTCTATGCAGGGTACCCCAAGGAACAATCTTACCAAGTTTCATTTGATTTTGAATAGTAGTTTCAGAGAAGAAAATTTTTGAATTAATAACATAAAAAAAGCCAAAAATGTCAAAAAGGGGCAATAACTCTAACATCAGTTGACAGATCTTCACGAAAATCAGCATACGGGTAGCTCTCATCATGCTGAACACTTTCAACCTGCCAGAATTTGCCGTAACCTAATGATTTTTGAGATATTTGCGAAAAACTGTTGTTTGCCCCCTATGTTCTATTTTTAGTAACAGCGGTCATGTTTTTCGACGAATCAAAAATCCCCACATCAGTTCTATGCAGGGTACCCCAAGGAACATTCATACCAAGTTGACCTAATTAGTCAAGTAGTTTCAGAGGAGAAGAGTTTTGTATAATTGTTAACGACGACGACGACGACGGACGACGACGGACGACGACGACGACGACGACGGACGCCAAGTGATGGCAATAGCTCACATGGCCATTTGGCGGTTTTTTAGGGGGATTGTCTTTCAATTTGTTTTTGTGGGTTTTTTGTTTGGGGAAGGGGACAGCGGTCAACACACACATCCTACACAACTGACCTTACGAATTTTATTGCTTACATCATCAGCATCTTGAGAACTTGACTACAACATTTCCTAACTGGTCTTTAGTTAGCTTCCAACCTGGATCCAACCTGGATCACATATGGCTGAAAATGATTCATCGGACTTCATCTACTGAACTGACTTTGTTGGAGATAATGAGAATGGGACTGCTTACCCTTCCAGACTACTCATAGGTGTCTTCTTAATATGAGTAACATAGATTGTAAATTTTAGTTCTGAGTGGTTTTGTCCTGTCTTTAGTCATGTTTGTATTGTAGCCTTCAATGGTTTCTACGTGTTTAACTTAAAAATTAGTCCTGGTAAAATGTGTCTGTGGCTGGAATTTTAGTAAATTTAATCCATGGTTACATATTTTACTAGTAATATTATTCCAAAGCCAGTTAAAAACGTCCCTAGACATTTTTTCAAGGTAAAAATGACATTTCATCAATTTTACTAGGACAACATTGTTCTTAAAGTATTATTTATCTGTATAACAGTGAAATGTTTGGATTACCTTTGTTATATGATCATTAATTTTATATTATTTTCTACAAATATAAAATTCATAATAGATTAATATTCAGAGACATCTATTAAGAGATTTGTTTTTAATTATAATAAAGTATGAATATTATGATTTATGAAATGAAAATAAAAACTTTTCTTCGAATATTGCTATATCAATCTTATATCATACAGAAAATTGTGCAAAATATAAAATTTTACTAGTTTAGTTAAGTCCCAGAACCAACTTTCCTAGGAAAACTAATGCCGGACATATATTACTAATCATGGTCTCGTTTTCCTAGGAAAATTAATCCTGGGACTAAATTTTCTAGTCAATATCAAAACATGGATTAATTTACCTGGAAACAAAGTCCGGGGGTCACAATTTACTACGAGACGAAATTTACTCTTACACACGTTATATCTTAACAAATTAAGGCTGTAGCGTCTTTTATTGAACAGTCATTGGAACTGAGGAAAGAAATGCTATGGCCTTGTGGTATTTTGTTGAATTAATATAAGTTTATTAAAAAATATTAGATATTTGAGTTTTATTTCTAAATGATTTAGCATAAAGTACGCTCTTTTTTATTTGTATTTTACAATTTTATGTTTATCGCGTGCTCTTTCAAAAGCTGCATTTTTACATCTTATTTTCTGTAACTATTCTTAAGCCGATATTTTCATGTTTTTATATGTGATATATATAACAGTGATTTGGTATAGCCATTTTCAGAAACTCATCCCGGAATCACGATTCTGATTCTAAAATTATAATTTGAGGCAAGTTATTTCCCTTGCTGGGACGTAGTACTGGTTCGCTGCAGTGCAGAGCAGCCAGTGGGAAGTAAATAGAAATTATTTATTACTTTGATATATAAATATTTCCAGCTTTATAATCAAGTTTGATTACAAGTATGTTGGAAGCAAAAAGATCGTAAGTAGTTCCCAAGTTTATATAAACAAAACATTACGTGCAAATTAACAAGTTTTAAAAACAGCTTATCCTTTACTCTTCATTGCAACGAACCAGTACTACGTCTCGGAACATCCTAGCAAGGGAAATAACTTGGTTCAAATTATAGCGAGCGCAGCGAGCACTATAGGACCATATGCATTTTCTACATGTGGGTCATTTAAAAAGTTTAATGCGGGCAGCCATATTATTTTGTGCTACATACTTAGGCTAAAAAAGTTTTGTTCGCCGGAAGTAAGTAAACTTAGGGAAATAACTTGCTTTAAATTATAATTTTAGAGTCAGAATCGTGATATCGGAAATGAGTTTCTGGAAAGGGCTAATATTGCTGTGCTCGCATCATTGGCCACGCCAACAGCATATTAATTTTAGAGTCGGAATCGTGATACCGGAAATGAGTTTCTGAAAAGGGCTATATTTTGGGTTGAACGTCATTTGATTTAAGGTACATCACATTTAGAATTGGTGAATGTGTATCATTACCTTTGAGGGTAGTTGGAGATTTCGTTGTTGTTAACACCCTGGATTTTGTTGATGATACTAAAATATAAAAGTGCCGATTATTCAAGAATTCAATTTAAATACCTAGATAAGTATAGATTTCCACAATTTGTTTTAAATGTTTTTTACTGTTTATGACTTATTTCAAAGAGAAAGATAAATCATCGTGTTGCCACGTAACAAAATTGTTCAGAATTTTTCTAACAAACGGGTAATTAAATTAAAAAATGAAGAATTTTAATGTTTCAATTACAGTTTATGCCCGATACCTGTTCACACATATAAATAACTTATTTAGAAAGTTACTCCATTTTTCGGTCAAATAAAAATAAAATCATACTCTTCACATGTGCAACTGTGTTTTTGTCAACAAGTGGTCAAAGCTAGGGGTGAACGATGATAGAAACGTTTGTCTGTGAAAATTTAGTGTAAAGAAGAAGTCTTAATACATGTATTAGATAATTCACCTCAAATTCGGTCGGCTCGGAGTCAGTATAATGTGACCAAGTGGGATGATATGTCTTCCTGCGGATAATTACCTCGTGAGCTAGCATATTAACAATCCGCCTCAGTGTGTCGGTCTAGTACAAAGCAGGGATCATATTCATTATCATATCAACACGATATGCACATGGATGCCACTGGACGTTAAACAACAACAATTCATCAATCCATCCATCCATCACCTCAAATTCATATATTTACTGTATGCTGTTTGCAGCATTAATGTGCAGGAGTGCAAAAAAAAAAAAAAAAAAAAAAAAATGACGGTTCTGAAATCATAGTCGCAAACTTCACATACAGTCAGACTTGAAGTTTTTAGAAATGTGTATCTTATGTACATAAAAAGATAATTAATTCAAATTGTAATGCAATACTGATTCTGATTGGACAACGTTGAAAATCTCATGGTATCAAACGCACAATTGATGCCATGAAACTATTTCGCAAGCGCAGACGTTACTTCCGACGTTTTGAAAATTTTCGTTTTAAAGCGATATTTTGACATCTACATTACAATGGGGATAACAGTATTGTATTTTATTATTTGACGCGTCGCCAGTAAACTCAATTTCCGACCATTAACTAATTCAATTGATGCCGTCAAATAATAAAATACAATACAGTTATATCCTAATTATCAGTTTTCCCATTTCAAAAATTGTACTTTGGTATTAACTGAACCTTGACACAAGCCACACTTTACCAGACAACGGTTTAGCTAAGGTCCACTACAAACAGACGGATTACATACTACTCGGGTATGTTTGTACTTTAACATTGACTGTACCTTGACACAAGCCACATGTTACCGGAAAAAGTGTTTGCAAAGGTCCACTACAGACAAAGGGATTACATACTACTCGGGTATCTTTGTCTTTTAACATTAACTATACCTTGACACAAGTCACACGTTACTGGATCAAGTGTTTGCAAAGGCCCACTACAAACAGAGGGATTACATACTATTCCGGTATCTTTGTACTTTAACATTGACTGTACCTTGACACAAGCCACACGTTACCGGACAAAGGTTTTGCAAAGGTCCCCTACAAACTGAGGGATTACATACTACTCGGGTATCTTTGTATTTTAACATTAACTATAACTTGACACAAACCACACGTTACCGGATCAAGTGTTTGCAAAGGTCCACTACAAACAGAGGGATTACATACTACTCGGGTATTTTTGTACTTTAACATTACCTATACCTTGACACAAGCCACACGCTACCGGACAAAGAATTTGTAAAGGTCTGCTACAAACAAAAGAATTACATACTACTCGGGTATCATCCACACATGGCAATGCAAAAAAGGCTGAAAAATATAAAGAAATACTTTGTTGAACTTCATGACAGGTGCTGAATACGGAGCAGGAACTGCATACCCTTCCGGAGTACCTGAGATCACTCCTGTTGTTTTTATAGGAGTTTGTGTTGTTCATTGTTTTTTTTAGTTTTCAGTGTTTATCTGTTGTGCTTGTGATTGTTCATTTGTCTTCCCGGGTTTGTCTGTCTAATGGATTGCGTTTTTTTAGGTTTGCTTCTTAGGAATATTTGTCATCTATAATTACTGAAAAATGTCTATTTTCCACGCAAGCAAGAAGTTCGTTTGAATTACACTTTATTGCTGCATGAAAAAGTGTGTATTGGACATTTTCAACAGATAAATGGGCTTTTAAATAAATGGTAAGTACTCCACCAACTCTTGGATTTCGAAATAATTTGCCTGCCCCTAAAAACCCTATGGAAGATATCGGATTTCCAGATATTTTTCATTGAAAGAATTTTGTTGGCTAGACAAATTGGTTGAACTGCAGACTTTTAAAATTTGTTCATATAAAATAAATTCTAGCGCACTCGTCTTTAATAGTATATATCTAAAATTTCTGCAAAAGCCCAATTTCCCTTCTGGTTTTTAAAGAAATATGATTAAAAGGGAAGACAATTGTAACATATTGAGTATTAACAAAAACAAAGTTAAGCATGATATTGATTACCTTTTTAACATCCTTTAATTCAGCCGAATATTTTTGAGTATATAAAATGGAGGAAGGAATATGGTGGATTAATAAAACGTACCACAAAATACCGAAATAAATTTGATGCACTGTATGACTATTTCATTGACTGACAACTCTTCATCAGTGATCAAGATCAAAATACTGGAAAACCGGTTAAAGATATAATTATAAATTAATATGCACAACCATAAAAAAATCAAAACAATTAAAACAAACAGGAAAGGGAGAGCCTTAGAAATTTCTGGTAATTTTTGTCAAATTTTGAACGAAAAATTTAAAGACATTTGAGTAATGAATCAATTCTTGAAATCCCTACATACACGTAGGGGGAGGTCAAAGCAAGAGAACAATAATTTCATTCCTGTTCTTCAAATTAAAAATAATTCAATACATAGAAAAGCGTGTTATTATACAAATTGATGGGAGGATAAAATATTTCTTCTGTCTGTTAATTTTTAAATGTTATTCTAATATGACCTGCTTCAAAATTCTTTCAGTCTACATCCGTGGTAAAATACGTATATTTTGATTCCAACGTCACAGACGTTAGACGGCGTGTTTGGCAACGTCATAGTAATGTTTCTCACAAGCATTAACGACGTCATAACATGACTTGCGTTTTGTAATGGCGTTTTTGTGTCTGAATGCCTGTGTTGCGGGTTTTTAAAATGTCGCAGAAACTGGCCTATTAGACTAGAAATAATTCACGGTGGCTTGAAAATATCCTCATTTTACCACAGGTAGGCGCTTTATGCCGATATTTTACAACTCGCTGTCGATCTTGGCAAAATATTTGGTAAAAATTGCAAATTCGTGGTAAAATCGGGATATTTTGAATTATTTCTCAATTCTAAATTCTGGTGAGGTACCTGAACTGAGGAAAAACAATATCTTACTTTGAATGAGTTTAATTTTGGTTAAATAAAACAGTTTAGTTTAGTATAGTTGGGATTTAACGCCGTTTTCAGCACATGTTGGCCATTTAGCGGCGGCCAGTTTTTATTAGTGCAGGAAGCCGGAGTACCCGGACAGAACCACCGACCTTCGGTAGGAAAATTGGCAATCCTTGTCAATTAAGATCGGAGTCAAACACACCCCGCCACAGATGAGATTCGAACTTACAACCCCAGCATTGACCGGCTACTGATCAGTAGTAGACATGACGAACTACCTAGACCACTCGGCCACCGAGGCACCGTTAAATAAAATAACAACTGTCATTATAGCGATACCTTTGTTTGTAAAGACGCACACAAACACAAATACTCGAGTTAGTTGTTGATACATTTGTGTTGGTAAGAAAGGACAATGAATATCTCTCTCCAAATAAATTTCCTTTAGAAATGAAGTCCTACTGACGATAAACTGTGCTTAGTTATCTTTACTCTATTATTGGAAAAGACACATATAATCTGATAAGACGTATTTGGAAGTCTTATCACCTACACCGAAGCAGTAGTTTTTCCAACAGTCCTCTGACGACAAACGGACTGTTTTATAACAGGAGGTCTTAGCACCAGAAAGCGTGCGACTATGTAGATAAATGTCTGGCTATAACTACAATTTAGAACACACCGGATTCTTTGGTGTTTTGCATATTTTTGCATATCTAAGGGGAACAGAACACCTAAGGGAGTTAACTCTCTAAAAATCAACTGAACGTTTTAATCACATACTATTAGTAAAGAGAAATCAAGCTTCTCAATGATCAAAATCAGTGTTTGTCAAACTGCTATATATCCAATGAAATTATTCCCGTTAATTGTGTGGTTCAAATTTCTTGAATTTTTTTATTTTTGTCAACAGGTCAAAGTAAATACTTTTACAAAATTTTATGAAAATTAAACGAGCCAACTCTATTTTAGTCAGAGTGTTGGGTACCCCCTTAAAATAGAAGCAATTAAGGCATATGCAAGAACTTAAACAGGAATGAAAAGTTTTGAAGCATAAGTTACACTTGTACAACACCACTGTATTCGTACTGTCACGTATACACTATAACGAAAAGAAAACAAAGATCTATTTTCATGTGAAAAGGGTCCTCGGTGGCCGAGTGGTCTAGGTAGTTCGTCACGACTAATGATCACTAGCCTGTCAACACTGACGTCGTGAGTTCGAATCTCATCTTTGGCGGGGTGTGTTCGATCTTAATTGACAGGGATTTCCAATTTTCCTACCGAAGGTCGTTGGTCCTCTCCGGGTAATCCGGCTTCCTCCAACACTAAAATCTGACCGCCGCGAAATAGGCATATGTGTTGAAAACGGCGTATAACCCTAACTAAACAAACAAACAAATCATCTGAAACAATATGGAATGTGGAAAAAAAACAGATATGGAGTGAAGTTACAAAGAAAGCACAACATCACAGGTATACAACTAAACAAACATTCAGAGCTTACAACTTACAACATGGTCTTCAGTGATGAAATTCATTGTGTGAATGAATGGACCCAGGGTAATTCATGATTTGTTATATCATATATCATATCAGAATATCAACAAATAAATAAAGTAAAAAGGTAACTGAGACAGACATTCATGACTTTCCTGACTAGGGACATACCCATAAAATGCGGCGGGGTTAAACCAGTATCCTTGGGTTGTGAAAGCTAGATATTATAATTCAGCGAAAGGCCCGTTAACAAACAAAAAAATTTGAATACATAATATTCTATGGTATGGTATCAGTCACATGCAGAAACTATGCATATTTCGTCAAATTACGACTCACAAGTTCCGATCAAGACCTAAAATAGAAAATGTAAGCAAAAAATTTATGCGTCCTAGTTCGTATGTAAATAGACTTGCACGTAGACGAATAAAATTTGAAAAAATACGTGCAGTGAAGCAACATGCATGCGTACATTTACATGTAGAACTGATGCCAATGGTTTATAATATGATCCATAACAAATCATATTTTTTCCTGAAGACTTATGGTCTGCGAAGGCCAAAAATCTGTTGATATCTGCAGAGGAAGATGTTGATGATATTTTTGGGTTTTTTTCCCTTGTTTGAAATAGAGACAACAGAGACAACAACCCGACCAAAGCGCAGAAAACCGCTCAAGCCTACCAATGGGTCTTCAACGCAGCGAGAAAATCCCGCACCTGAACAATAATGCATACTAGTTCAGCGAAATGGATGGCATACTAAACTCCGATACATACAAATGAACCACAATTTAAAAAAAACACAAGACTAATAAAGGCTAGAGGTTCCTGACTTAGGACAGGCACAGAAATACGGCAGTGTTAAATATGTTAAACCTACATTCATCACGGTTGGCTTTGTCGTAATGCCACTTTTGCAATACACAGTTTGAATATGGACTAAAGGATAATAATTCAAACAAAAAATTGATTGGAATCAAAAGGACGAACTCAAGACCAACATGAGAGAACACTATATAAGCCTTAGATACGAGGAGAACACATTTCAAAAAGAAACCATTCTAATTTATAGGACAGTTTCTCTTTTACTTTCATATTGTTTATGTATGTAATTTACTAATTAAATTTAAACTTATATATTTCGTTGATGGACAGAGCGATCCGTGCCGCCTGCAATGTCGGCTATCGTGAAAAGACGAGCAATAAATGGATAAAATAAAAATTCAACGAAGGCATAACAATTCCAAACAACACAGAATTCAGCAAAAAAAAAAAAATCCCAAAACAACACAGAATTCTATTTAAAAAATTCCAAACAACACAGAATTCAATAAAAAATCCCAAACAACACAGAATTTCGTAAAAAAAACAAACAACATAGAATTCAGTAAAACAAAATCCCAAATAAAACAGAATTCCTTAAACATATCACAATTATATCAGACAAGAGTACAGGATCGGAACTTGCGACATTTACATATGCATTGTGGCGGGGTAACAGTATTTCCACTGTGTCATTTTACAAATTTTATTTTTCACATATATACTGAAATTCTCTGGTACATTCCTCATCATTCCATACGAATCTTCGTAGACCCCATGCTACAGCACAGTGTTCTGTTCCACCAGACGGCTCACCGTCTGCCCAGTCAGTAAAAGATAATGCACCGCCACTATCCCAGGACCATCCGTTGTTAAGGTCAGTTAATCCAAGAAAATAATTATGAGCTATTTGTTCTAGAATGATAAAATAGTGGAGTGAGTAACTGGAGAGGTCAAATGTTATTGAAAGTTCATTATTACATTGTAACCGTTGATAAACCGTAGTAATCTATGGAAAGAAAATCTGGTAAATCACACGTGTAAAGCCAGTATTTCACTCTAGGAAGTGACGTCACAATTGCTGCGGAGACACATAGTCCGTTTTATTTCAATAAATTTTGCTGAAATGCTAGATTCTATTCAATGTAATAAAAAGTAAAACTAATTGCTGAATTGAAATAACATAACTGAACAACTTGTGACCGTATTACGCACACTCGTGATTTACTACGTAGTTCGGTTACGCGTTGTTTATTTCATGTATTTGAATGTAGCGATTAGTTGTAATATAATTGCCCCTTACTACCTCAGCAACTAAAAAGGACTCGACTTATATTTTTCATTCAACAACGACCCGAGTATGACGATGGTAAATATGTTACTACGACCCAACCATTTAATTTTCCTGGAGGGCAAGGGTGGTATGTTACTTTTTGCATCTGAAATTTTACGAGTGCTATTTGATCCAAGGAAACCTCCAATCATGCGTATTTTTAATCATATTTTGAAAATTGCCTTTTCAACAAATCGAAAAACGGCCTTTTTTCAACCACTTACAGTCATAACAAATCCCAAAGTAAATACAAGTTTAACATAGTTCAACTTCTGATAAAAATGGAAATAATAATAGAAAAATAATATTGTAAAATAATAACACTTGGATTGTCTGTTACCTTCATGAAATAGATGTTTAATGTCTAAGTAATGTTTTATAAATTCGTTGGTTCCTTGCTCACGTGGTTCAGCTAGACGACTTCCGAGTTCTCTGCAACGCGCCTGGAAAATAAATGCCATACAGAATGCCATCATTTACTTACATATTTATATATACATCTGCCAGCGGACACAAGGTACCAAGAATATTACTAGCTGGTACTTCTTATCTTGAAATTGATATTCAATATTTTAGTTTTATGAAATATATAAATTTTCGGAACATAATCAGGAGTCTCTCCCTTATGTACATTGTAAATTATTATACTTTATGTAAATTTCTCTAATTTAATTGCTTTACAAGAAAGTGGTATTTTACTCGACCACCCCCTGGAAAGAAACAGTGGGTGGTATTTTATATGGTCACCCGCTGGAAAGAAACAATATCGGGTTGTATTTTATACTGTCACCTGCTCATAAAACCGAAGACATTCAGTATAATAAAATAAATAAGACAATTCTAAGAGGGTGACGGAGTATAAAAAACGGCTTCGCCTCGCTCGACAATATTTTCTCGGAGTTACAATATAATCCGTCACCCTCTTAGAAAAGTGTTATTTATTTTATTATACTGAATCCACGTTATATCGAATTTGTGACCCGAAAATATCCAGGAAAGCTAAAATTATATACCCAAAATTATCCAAAAATAATAAAAGGCGGTCATCATGATGAGACATATTTATACATTTAACATTTATATATTGAAACATAAATTTGTTATGATATCAAAAATTCTCCTCGGTGCTTTATAAAAATATGCGGATTTTTTAAAAATTCCCACCGGAATTCTCCAGAGTGTCAAAAAATCCTGACCCGAAATCTCCGCCGGCCTTATAAAGTCTTGACCCGAATTTGCTGCCAAATATCATCGAGTTACCCCCCCCCCCCCCCCCCCCCAAGTATATTATACACGATACATATAATGAAAAAGCCGAACAAAAATAACTGCATAAAATAACCACGCAATCAAAAAAAAAAAAAAAAATGAAGAGACATTTCAGTCAATATGGCTTTGTTTTCTAGCAGGAAGAATTAAAAAAAATTGGTTCTTTGAAACCCATGGCCATGTTAACTTTTATATTTGAAAATTATTTGAAATATTCGGGGGAAAAGATGAAAACTACAATTTTCAACATGAATCAACTTCTGAAACATATAGGAATGAAGGAAAGGTAATTTGTTTTATTATATTTCATTAGACACCGAAAGGTTTATTTTCATTACACATCGAAAGGTTATTAAGGTCAAGGCGAAGTAATTGAACGCCATCTAGTGCTCATTTGTTTACCGTTTCAAGGGTAACAGTCCCTTGTCATTGTATTACGTCCCCAACTGATTGTTTGACGTCGTAGCCATTATGACGTTGACTCCGGAGGAGCAGTGGAGTCGCCCTAAGGTTGCACTCCACAAATTAATAGTACCATTTTCTATGTGAAGTGAGCTAACAAATGTCATGGTCTTGTGCCATCTTTAGAGTAAATAATACCCATATACATATATATATATATATATATTCTGAAACTTTCAGAAAGGCCATTATGTTAGCATTGTTTCAATCATGATAAAATAAATAAAAAAAAAATATCCATGGAAACCTAGTTGGCATAGCAACACTTCAAAAATTTGCATAAAAAAGCTTTAAAAATGTTAAATTTCACTCCACTTCGGCTTAAAATTGAGGTCTGAAGCAGCGTTTCAATCCAATTGAGACTTAATTTTTCAGATTCTGCATAAAATTCCATTACATATGTGGGAAAAAAAAGGTTTACTTTTCCGGCTCTTTTTTTCGCAATTTAACTTACCAGTGCAGGTGCCGATTATCACTGTCAAAGTTTTACACACCACGTGTCAATTCACAAGTCCCAGTTTATGACCTCCCATTACTTGTCAGAAGCAAAATCAGTTAATGTTTTCGTATTTTTTTAAACTAAAATCTATCCTCTTTCAGTCAATATTACAATTTTGAGGTTAAGACATTTGTTATTTATCTATCATGTAGTCAAACATTACCAACTCTAATAATTAATAAAATTCTGTGGGTGCATTTCTCTGAAACTAAGATAATTAGTGGAGTGTAACCTAAGGTAGAAATAATGGTGTGTTCAGACGTACAGTTATTACGCAACGCCATTTTTTTTTCACGAAATTTTTCAAAACGCATTGTGCGTACACACCTCCCTTCATTATCAAAACGCATTCGAAAGCATTATTTTGTCGTGTAAACGCATATTTAGACTATTTCGTTTCAGAATCATATATAGATACGTGTACCTATTTGTACAGTAAATATTATGCAAGTAATTTGCTAAGTTTAAGTTTTAGGTATTTATGTACTGTGTACTACCTCCATGGTATACCACACCGTAAGTCACCTTTTTGACACTGTTATAAATTTACTAAACATCTCAATTTCTGTGGATTAGTAAATAACGCGAATGCATATATGACGTCAAGTTGCGCATATTTACTTTGATGAAGAAATAAAAAATATCAAACAAGTGAAGACGGTCCTCATATCCTTTAAAAACATATTGTTACTTATATTTTTGATTACACGTCTTTGCAATTTCACCGTTCTCTAGAATTCGCCTGGTATTGGAATTAATTTGTATCGCTTCGGCATTTGAATATACTGCGAATTAAACTGAATCGATTGAAATTGTGACCGATATTAGCTTAATTTTATGATCTCATGACATGATGCATTGAGAATGTACATTAATTGTTTTATATTTTGGTTACACAAAATTGATTTAAGTTCTTTGGATTTTTTAAAGGTAAATATAGATGCTTTGTATTTTTAATTTGAATTAGAGGGGAATTTTGAGCTCTTGTTTTTAAATAAAGCGGCAAAAAATTGCAGCGGCGAAATCCAACGACCTAAAAATCAGTTTGGTCTGCCTTGTAAGGGATTTAACGGCGAATATTTCAGCCAAAATAAGTCATTATCAGCTCCCACTGTCATGACTGTGTGAAAAATATTTCCGTCGTCAATTATCCTTACAGATCATTACACTCCTGCTTATCTCTCAGATTTTTTTTTTGTTAGAAGTTTGTTTTTGTGATAACGACAAATATCCTCTAAATTTAACGCACTTTGAAATAAAAAATGTTGTTTTCAAATTACGTGGAATTGCAATTGGTCCACTTGACGCACTGTGATTTATTTTAATATTTTACGGGACTATAAGGATACAGTTGCAATATAAATCATCCATCGACAACATGAAAATCAAACATTGTAATTCTAGAAATAATAAATAAAATCTGCAACTCCTTACAGAAAGCAACAAAAAAAAAAAAAAAAAAAATAAATAAATAAAAATAAATAAATAAATAAAAACATTAAAATTAAAAAATATACATCAGATGAAAGAAAAAGATTTGTTGTTTGTCCTATAATTAGTATCTGCAATACATAAACGTTATCGAACGCTGGACGTCATGACGTTGCCTGAAAAAAAATCACAAAAATTAGTAGCTTGATATTATCTTCGGCAGGAGATACAACGAAATCAAGGATAGGGACCCCCAAATATTTTTATATCATCAGAAAGCTCGTGGATAAGGCAAGATAATATGAGTTTTTCAAGAAACTGTAGGATTAAAATTAATGGTTTTTATAGACTTTTCGAGCAAAATTGTCGAAAAATTGACGTTTTCCCTATATATCCTATGTTAAAAGTTAATTTCAGAACGCATTTTCAAAGGGTTATAGCCAAAAAATAAGCATGGGTACCCCCTTTTTTTATTTCATATTCCAATGTATTTCGATTAGCTTTACATACTGACAAAAAATTAGAAAACTGTAGGATACTTTCAATTACTTCGCCTTGACCTTAAGTGATGCATCCAAGGCTTATGAAGTAAATAATGGTAATAACCAAATTGCCGAACTCCAAGGCAGTTGTCAAAAGGAATAGTAAAATAGGGTGTAGTCCACATATAACAGGCAAAATCAAGGCAAGACAAGATTTATTAGAATTACCTTTGCACTGGACCAAGTTTTATTGTCATCAGAAAACATGAAACATTTATCCCTGTATGGCTCCCATCCTGGTCGACAGCCAGCTGTATTGAGAAACGGAATCCGTAAAAGACAACGAAAAGCCGTTATTCGAACGCCGAAAATACATGTACAAATTCGTGTTACAGTCTAATTCGATGTACTCATGTTTTTACATAATCATGTTAATGCGCTTGTTAAATAATCCCGAGTATTATTGCAGAAATCATTGTTGAGCATAATTATACGGAATCTACCACATGTATGTAGTGATTAAAAAGTAATTAAACATTGACAAAAGACTATTCTTTTTTAAACTAAATTTGTTGTACTTTCAATTACATTTTGTTTTGCTCAATGCACATTTTAAGAGTTTATTATATAGATTTATATTAAAAGCACTTGGTGTTGACAGTCATGTGATAACTGGCGGCCATACTAGTTCGAACAATCAGCAACATGTTTCAAATCTTCTTTTAGAATGGAGATTTTATTAACAATTTGAGATATTGTCTCGGCTTTCGATGTTTTTGACACGGTGCACAACTGACGAGCTTCAAATATCACTAAATGATATATCTGTAGCTTAAAAGCACTTGACAACTAGAACACCAGTTCACAAATGAAATTTTAAAACAAACACCTCTACAGAGCTTTATCCGTCTATTATGTTACGTAATGACTTACGTTTTGGAGTTACGTTTGACGTTGTGGGAACTGTAATAGGTACAGTCGTTGTTGATACTACAAAATAAATATTACAGCGCTGAGACATTTATGGATAACTTTGTCTTGCATTCTAATATGAAGGGTAATAGCGGACCATGACAATTGTATCCCTTTTTGATGGAGAATAAATTGCAGAAATCTTTTTAACAAGAATAGCCGTTTTCAGAAACTCATTTCCGGTATCACGAATCTGACTCAAAAATTATAATATGAAGCAAGTTATTTCCCTTGCTGGGACGTAGTACTGGTTTGCTGCTGTGCAGATCAACCAGTAGGAAGCAAATTTACAAGTTTTAAAAACAGTTAATCATTTACTCTTCATTGCAGCGAACCAGTACTACGTCCTGGAACATCCCAGGGAAATAACTTGCTTCATATTATAATTTTAGACTCAGAATCGTGATACCGGACATCAGTTTCTGAAAAGGCCTATAGAGTAGATATATCTTTCTCAAACAAACTTTGTAATATACACATGCGGCATCTATGGAAATGAATGATGTATAGAGTTATTCCAAAGATTTTCGGTAATCACCGAGGTCAATGCCGTGACTTTTCGTTGAAAATATGAGGCATTTGGGATACTCACGTGGTCAGGTATGGTGATGATATCCGGACGGTAAAGCAGAAAACAGAAATTTCATTTAAAATAAAGTTTCTACGTTTCTATCTGGTCTACAGATTTTCCGAATTATCAACGATGTCTTTAGATCAGGCTATACAGCATAGTATAAATTTACTATATCTAATATTATTATTAAAAAATAATAGAATTACTAAGGGTTCATTCCATATATTGCACATGGTAGATCTCCTTAGCTGAAATGTGGCTTCTTATTTCGGTATTTTTGGTTATGAGTACTTCTTGTTTTAAAATAAGTTTGGCTTTTGGTCTTTCAAATGTTTCAGTTTTAATGCTGCTGATGAGAGGTAACTCATTGAAATGCGTCATATACAACATAGTATAATTTACTATATCTAATATTAGTATCTTTGGGTTGTTATTTTTTATCCTGGGAAACTGTAATATTTTTTTAGTATTTTTATACTCTGTAAAAACTGAATATTTTTATATGATCTATACAAATGAAATAATAGATATCATCAAACGTAAAATAAACAATGACCATTTGTCAGTATAATATCCTTAAACCCTTTTCAGAACCTGTGGCACTTTTCACAAAAAAAATTAAGAGTAAAGTTGCTCGCAAGTCATAAAATCTATTATAACTTACGAGAGATTTTACTATTAAGATATTTCGTGAAAAGGGATCCTGGTGTCATATCACATGTTGCCTTTCAACAATTATGTATGCCAGTTTGACTCAGCGGGCGAGACTGTATGTATCACTCCCATCTAAGTATTCATTGCTTTGACTATGACAAGACTTTTAGAAATTTAAAAAACAGTTAAAAGTAGGGTTTCAACTCTCTCAGGCAAAGTTGACCTCACTTAGATTTTGACCGAACTGTTTAGGCCCGATTGGGTGTATTGTTTTGGTGTTTACTTTTTGTGACGAGTATACCTGATGAAGATTAATTCAAACATGTGCACCGTGCACAAGGAACTAAATATTTAGATATACGAGTTTACTATAGTGATATTTGTTACCTGATGGTGAAGTAATTGCAACTGATTCAAATAATTTGTCTGAAAAAAAGAAAATGAACAATATACATAAAAAATTATAACAAGGGGTTATCTGATTGATTGCAAACCGTTTTTTTTCATTGTTTTGATAGGGCCTGCAACTTTTTTCCTTAAGACATTCCGGTTATGAATATATTAATATGAAATGAAATAAAAACTTTTATGTCGTTGCATGGAAACAATGCGTTTTTTTTCCCTTCTAATGATCTTTTAGTAGTTACGACAGACTACCTAGGTCACCGACACTTCTAATGGAAATGAACACAGCTACTTACTATTACACCTATTTGTACTACAGCAACCAGCAGTCAGTTCTCTTTTACCAATAATAAATTGATCACAGATCTGAAGCAATACAAATACATCTTAAAACCTTATCATAATTTCAACATCAGTTCCCAATTTCACAAACACTCGTATGACTATGATCGAGACTGGTTCTAGGACACCAAGGGTGCTTTCCATTATGCAGTACGTACCGACTTTCACTAATTCTTCTTCCGGTTCGTCTGGTGCGTCATTTCTAAAGAACTACTGTGGTACGGACCTATAATGGAACACGAATCTTTGGTTCAATTGGAACGTACCGCATAATGGAAAACACCCCAACAGAGCAAAGACTCAGAAATCAGATCAATATTTGTAAAATATAACAGTCAGGAGTCAGGTCACCATGGGACACTTTAGCATTTTGTTCTATGTTGTTGTTGCAGCTTTCGTCACTTTTTATCATCGGTTTCGCCGAAGCGGGACAGGTTTTCAAGTTGTATATATTTTGTGTGTCTGTAGAATTAGTCGAGAATGTGATCTGATTTTCGGTTTTTAGTGTCTTTTTTCAATTGACGTCGTGGAACCAGCCTCGATAGTGGTTGTACGAATGTTTGTGAAATTTGGAACAGATTAAATGTAAACTCTCACATAAATAATATTGAAGAACACTTTATAACTTGTATTAATATGTATTCCATCAAATACGTTATCTTCCCGGCAAGCCATCCGAACCCTCCATAATCATGATAATGGTAAACGTATATGGTTATGCAATGAGATCGATAGCTTTGCAGTGTGAAGTAATTAAGTATATTTGTACATTTATTTTTGAAATATTATTATAAGCCCTACCTTTTGTGTAGGGTGAATTGACGGGGACTATTTAATTTTGTGGAAAGTGATCTAGGAAATATTTTAGTGCATTCTTTTTTCATATACAAATGTTATATGGGATCTTGCCTCTTTTTATTTTTTTGCAAATTCCACGTATTGACTCTATGTAATATTCAATCCTTGATTTTTCCGACAAAATGTTTGCAACAAATTTTGGACTCCATGTAATATCCTTAATTTTTCCCGCCAATCTAAAGCATATTTTCTGTAACACATATTGGACTCTAATATTTTTAAATTCCTTCTTTAATTCATAATTAAAAATAGAATAGATTTTACATACAATCTATACTCACTGTTTTTGGTATACAGTCAAGTGTGTATTCATTTTGATTTTTGTGACCTGTGCAAATCTGAAAACATTAGGTAAAACAACAAAGCTAATAGACTGACCCTCAGACAGAAAATAACATAAAAGAGTACAAAACACAACATAAACACAACAGACAGTCATGATAGTTTGAATTGACACAGAATATACAAAAGTCCTGTATTTTTTTATCGCAACGTTAAACGGTAGAGTTATGTATTTATATATTTATCGTATTTCCCCATGCCTATATCCACCTGCTGAGGCCTTCACAATTTCCCGTATTTCGGCACTGTGACGTCGTAAAGAGTTGACCCGACCCTAATATGAGTTGACCCGAATATATCAGCGACGTCATAATGTTTGACCCAACGTTGACCCGAATATATCAGGAAAACATCCGGTTATAGGCAGATGGCCATTGAAAAGTAAGAATTTCCATTAAGATTGCTAGTTAACAATACGATAAATTTATCATCAAGTTTTATTCAAACAAATATTGTAAAATATAAGCCGCTCGACACAATATGAAGCTTTTTAGCTCGTTCGCTACGCTCACTCGCCTAAAAAGCTTCACATTGTGTCTCGCGGCTGATATTTTACGATATACGTTTGCAGAAAACCTGATAATATGTACATATGATCCTTTGTATCAACGAGAACTCTCGGACTAACAACAAAGGTAAGATTAATATTTGTTCTGAGACAGCTAATTGTAACAATATTTTTATATAAAAACTAAAAATCGGACTGATAATGTTGAGTATTCAAAATTTTTTCGACGCAGGCAATTCTGACTATTTATTTCCCCAAAATGTACTATTTATTTTATTCGAAGTAATATGTAATCACTCCTTATTTGTTCAACATAATTTTGTCCCCGCCTTTCTTCAAATCAAATCCTTGCAGACCCCCCCCCCCCCTTTCCGAAAAGAAATTAGTTTTAAACCTCCCATATTTTGAAGATATAACATGTATAGCTCATTACTCTGACAGAAATAATATTCATCCCTCATTACTCCGGCTGATATAATATTCATCCCACAATAATTCCAATGTTGTTTTCAAAACATCGAATGCAGTAATTTCATTGACTAACAGCAACGTCCGGTAAAAAAAATTATAACTTGATAACTTGATAAATTCCTTTCATGACGTCGTGCTTATGAATACATACGCATGCAATATAGTTCTTGAGGAAATATGTTAATTTCAAATGGAAATATAGACCCTCATTATAAGTAATAAAGACAAAATTTATCAATGTGTAAACTCGGGCTTATCACTCCCAAACTTTGTATAAAGTCATTCAAACTTTATTTAATTAGTGAATGAGTCGCCCGATAAATTTATTTATCATCCTTCCCTGCGATTCTATCAGCTTGTTGAGCGGCTCCGTAAAATTCGTATCAAGAAGCGCGTGCGCTGAGCAGGAGTTATCAACAGTCAGCAGGCATTATCAACAAATTCTCCCAACGTTTGGCAGCTTAGAACTTATTAAATAACGTTCAAAATTGCAAAATATTAATAAATATATCAAGATCTGGTGTTCATTTTTTATATTATGGCGTTTTATTTAAATGAATGATGAAGAAATTTATAAAAGTGACATCAACAAAATGTGTCTTTCCTCGATGCTGATAATGTCTGCTGGGACTTCTTTCCGCTCTTTCCATTGCATTTCATTATTTGCGATTAAAACAATTTATTAAATGTACGTTTTATATTTTCATAGCCATATTTTCGCCTGAATTAGTACTAATACAACTAAATGATGTTTAAATATGTAGTATCCTTGGTTAAAGTTGAATGATTATTTTATGTTGCGCGTATTTAAGTCAGACGTTGTTTCGCGAATGGAGACGGACTATGACGTCACGAGGTTGCAAGTTTGAAAGCGGGTTCTTTAGTTTCCCGGAAAATCATGAACAAAGATTTCCAGACTGATTTCCAGACTGATTTTTTTTTAAAAAAAATGAAAATACACCCTAATGTATGTATTTATATCGTTTATAAGATATTTTACATGAACATTCAGGACATATATATACGTATTGGTATGGTAAACAACGTACGTGTTGTTGTCGTTGGGATGAAGAATCCATACTTTTCCCGCGATAATTTGGGAGAATTTAGAAAGTTTACAAATATTTTCGTTTCAGGTTAGTAATTAAGATGATAAAAATATCATCTGCATTTTGACAGCTAGATATTGTAAAATATCATCCCGCTCGACAGAATATGAAGACTTGGGTCTCGTTCGCTACGCTCACTCGTCCCAAACTTCATATTCTGGCTCACGGGATGATATTTTACGATATCTAGCTGTCAAAATGCAGATAATATATACAAATTTACCATGTGTAAACTCTGGCTTATATCACTCACAAACTTTGCATAAAGTCCTGCGTCGACTTTATTTAGTTTGTGAGTGAGTCGCGCGATAAATTGATAAATTCCTTCAAATTCCTTCAAAATAACCTGTTTTATACCTTATTACTCCGACAGATATAATATGACCCCGACATATATAAATAATTTATAATACCTCATTACTGCGGCACTCAACAGTAGACGTACACGACGGTAGATCGGAATCTTTACAGCGATAACACACTAAACCTGTGTAAAAAATGTAGACATTGACTTATATTACAGAATAAGACTCGTAAACTATTTGCGTTATCGTTATGTTTACATATGTGCAAAAAAGAAATAGTTCCAGACGTTAATAAAAATGTTTGCAAAGTTTTGCGTAAAATAAAAATAAGGGCGCGAGAAAAGACTCAGACCAACTATATTTTATTACAAGTAAATTGGTTCCTTTTTTTATTTAAGTATAAGTCTAGCAACCTTTTAAGAGACAAATTTCACATTATTTTCACATAAAAAATATCCTTGATATTTTAGTAAAGAAAATCAAAATATTCTTTTTGTGCATTATGTTAATAAATTAAATGCAATATAAAAGCATTATTTTTAACAATTACGACACGTAAATTTAACATGAAATTTTTTCACCTGACATTCATATGATATTAAAGTGAAATTCACGTTGATATAACCGTATAAGCCCGATCAAAATAAACTGCTTGTTAATTTTACGTGAAATTTAAATGAACGAAATTTGTCTGTGTAATATTCAACCTGGATTTCTCTAACATCACATGTATAAGCCTTTATTTTCAAAAGATGAGGACAAATAATAGGTTCTTACACGAGTTCAAAGTGAAGACTGGAAAATCTTCAACGAAATTTTCAAATTCACGCAGCAGAACGAGGGAAAGACACTGAATCTTAAAAACAAGTTGAAGATTTTCAAGTTCTTCATTTTTGAACGAGCATGCGTGTGTAAGTACCTATTACTTCCGTAAATGCTCACTTTTTAGGTTTCTTTTACCTAGGTAATTCATTGAGTACAGTCGACGAAATTAAATAACGTTACGCCCGGTTGGCCAAAAGGTATGACAAAAGAATTCTAATTGGACGTCTCAACAGAAACGGTCGCTTGCACCTGCCTGTCATAGAAAATTCGCCAAAAGAGAAGAAACATGTTTCCTTTTGATCTCACCTCTTCTAAAAAAATGTTCTTCAAGTAGATTTTGTACATAGCACTATATTTATCATCATGACGGTGTTCCATCAGAGTGAAATGAATTCATGACGTTGTTCTATTGGGGTCAAATGAATTTATAGCTTTTGGATATACAAAATGTGTATATATATATGCTCTTAGATTAATACTCGGCATAATGCATGGTGAACGGTTATTGGGTGATACCTGGGTGATATGGACTAGATCATGTATTAATCTGTTTAACGTGACGCATCCGATCTGATATGACCATAGCAACCCGGTTGCGTTCGAGTAGTTATTGAACGATGATCGAAGTTAAAATCAGCATGTGGTGTGAGAATATGGGTTGTTCACTACACATATGAAAAAACCGTCATATCTAGTACTAAGTATATGAAAACTGGAATTATAGTTAAACTGATGGCTCATAAGCCAAACATTATTTCTTCTATAATATACGCGGGTTAGAAAATTTTCATTAATTTTTTTTTAATTTATACTTTTGTTGAAGCAAACTACGAATATCTACACGTTCGTTCTGTACGCAATTAATAAAGGATGGACGTTAGTGGTTTTTATTTGATTTTCCTTACGGACTTGATTAATGTCTTTACAAAGTTCTTTCACATGAGTGTAAAACTATATTTCTGTAACCACAATAAAGAGGGGGGTAAATCGAGGCTCAAATTAATTTTGGTCCAGGGAACTTATTTAAAAGACTGGAGAGGTTACAATTAGAAAAAAATAAGGTACTGTGTTTCGAGAATTTTAGACAGCCAATCGTAGACCGAAAATATTGAGTAAAAAACTGTTTCCTAACATCCGAATTAGTGAAATTGTCTGACCAATAACAATTTGTTCATCGTGTTTTAACACGACACTTGAGTTTTCTATGTTGTCTGTTAGTAAAGAGGACAAATAAACCTAAGGAGCAAACCAAAAAATGCAATCCAATAGACAGACAAACCTGGGGAGACAAAAGAACAACCACAATCACAACAAATAAACACTGAAAACTAAAACAACAATGAACAACACGAACCCCTATAAAAACCAGGAGTGAACGCAGGTGCTGCGGAAGGGTAAGCAGTTCCTGTTCCGCACGCGGCACCCCATATGAAGTTCAACAAAGTTAATCCGGTGGTAGACTATTAGTAAACTAAGTTTATAACTGAATATAAAAATTAAATAAAAGATTGATAGAAATATTTTTTTAATTAAGTAAACAAATCAAAAATGAAATTTACATACCATAGTTCCATGGAAAAAGTGTAATAAATGTCAATGCTAAAAAACTGGACATTTCTAATTTTGTTGTCTTCAGAGTTATGACACAATTCAGTCTGAGATAAGCTACGTATGACTCTTATCTATACTTTAATACACAAACCGTCGCGAAATATACACATGATGTATAAAATATACAACCATGCCAGTGTAGGTAATGTATTTTAATGCTGTAAGGCAAAGAAAATAATACACCTAAAGATACATAGGATACCCACTATATATAATTTTATCTACGTCGAACTTATCTAACAAGTTCGTTTTAAACATTTATACTAAACATGCTTAATCTGACTCGGACCATGTATATGACACAACCAATGAAACAAAAGATAATTGAGATTCAAAATATCTACTAACTATTTTAAACCGACCTAAGGATGCCTAGATCTCTATTCCGCTCAACCAACTATTACTAGCTAAAATGCCAATCGATGCGTACGACATATTTTATTCATATATGTCGGTAAACATTGTAAAGTACAGCCTTTTTACACCTGATGGCGGAAGAAAAGAATACAAATTCATTTTTTAATTAGCGAATTTGAAAACATCCACTAAACGTTCGTCGTATTTAACGAATATATGTACAATATGCAGAAGTGGGCTTGTAATCAATCACAGTCGTATCGAAGAGCCCCTGTTGTTCCATACTGCACTTAACACATGTAACATATAGAACAACATATCCATCCATTGGTATTCAACAATTATATTTGCAGTACTTCATTGTATCTTTACATACGTTCTTACATAATTTGCCCGGACCACAAAGCAGAATAGTATGTATGGGAATAAATTTGATTTTTAATCAAACTCTGTGTATACTAAGTTCAAAAAAGGTTTAAGATGATAAATTTTCACCACCATTATCAAGTCCTCGGTAGTATAGTGGTCAGTATCCCCGCCTGTCACGCGGGAGACCGGGGTTCGATTCCCCGCCGGGGAGGATGAAATTTTTGTTTTTGTCTATCGATACTCTTTTAACGATGTCCAACAGTACAATAGTAACAACACAGAAAGTGAGAAGTTTATATCGCAAATACCAGTCGGTTAGAAAGCCATAAACAGAGAAGTTAATGATCCAAATGCTGAAAGTACAATAGACTTGTTCATTGAGAATAAAAATAGACTATATGACTTTAAGTTATGTTCTGTAAAAACACTGTATCTATTAATAGGAACGCACCCAGCCACGTAATGGCAGTGTTGTTTTTGCTCTACGCAGGTTAACTCAGTTTAGGAGGTTTCAATAGGAACTGCCCGGTGTGAGTTGCTTTATCATTGACTTTTATGAACAGTAAATCAATATACATACATTAACAACATTGAAAAACTATATTAGTATACCCTCGTTACTGCGAAGCAAGTCTCAGAGTGGGGGATCCCAAGCGTTGGGGGAACGAAGTGCGGTGCACTCGACTTGTACCAACTTTTTGAAATGGCAAAGAATTTGCTGAATGCTGATAGTGAACCGCGCATGGACGATAATTCTCGATCGCCAGGTCACAAATATAGGAAGGAAAATACCTTTGTGGTTGAAGTTGAGTCGAATTACAAAATTACAGCTCAAGAAGTAATTAAAGCTGTTACTGAACAGTGCGGTGAAGGTGCTCTTCTTGCGTGTGTACCAAAAGGTGCGGATAGTTATGAAGTAACATTAGAAGGCAGAGCCCCGTGTCAAATTCTTTTGGATGGTATTTCAATTAAGAATAATACATATGACTGTAGAGAACTTGTTCGTTCAACAACAGTTATTAGTTTTCTTCAAATATCTTCTTATATTGAAGACAGTGAAATTATAGGAAAATTAAAAGAATTTAATGTTGAAGTTGTCTCACCAATACGTAGAGTTGTACACCACGGAACTAATGTTTCTGACGGTACAAGAGTCCTTAAAGCTAAATTTCCAGACAATCTGGTGTCTTTGCCGTATACTATGAAATTTAGCAACAAGGAAGTTGTGAAGGTTGTTCATAACAACCAGATTAAAGTATGTTCGTTGTGCGCTTCACCATCGCACCTCTTCAGGAACTGTCCACAGTTCAGATGTTATCGATGTAAAGCTCAGGGTCATTATATCAGGCAATGTAAGACAAACAGATGTGTAAATTGTCGTAGTTACCGTGTTGATTGTGGTTGCTCATCAAGAGTGGATGTTGAAAAAGCCTCAACCTGTGACCAGTGTGGTTTGTTTGGCTGTCATTGTGAAATTCATGGTGATGTTGATCGATGTGTTGATTGTGACAAGCAGGTCTGTACCTGTAGTGATGAAACCGAAAAGGATGTTAAAGCAGATGCCTCAACAACTCTAGACAAAACCCCCCATGAAGTAGACAATATAGACGTAAACGCGCGAACGGACAAGACAAAAGACGACGTGAAAAACAAAGAGGATCCGAGTGATGAAAACTATGAACAAGACAATGTTATTAACAAAAATGTAAATGTTAATTTAAATGATAAAGTTGTACAAAATAATGATGGTATAAACAAAAGTTCTGATATAAGCACATTTAATTTGTCTGTAAAAAACGAAATGAATCTTGATTTGTCTGATGTTTCCTCATGCGCCAAAGATTTAGACGCTAGGGGGAACATCGAGGTGTCAAATGATGTGGCTGATGAAATGGATGTCATTAGCAATGATGTCAATGAAAATAAAATTGAAGCAATAGTGTATGCTACTGGTGTGTCTACTCCACCCTTGTCGTTTGATGATGCAAACGCCAGGGGAGGGGGAAAAATGAAACAAGAAAAACTAAAGGGTAAGAGAATTCAGAACAGTAGCCTTGTAAAAAATAAGAACAATATATAATTACAAAGTATTGTTTTGTCTATATTTTTTCATAATGGTGTGTATTGTTTCATTCAATAAAGAAGTTTCGTGTTATATCCATCACCGGAAAAGTTCGTCAATTATGCGCGCCTTTATGACGTCATTTACCAGATTGTGGGGCACGCCTGTATCCCTACACTATTAAAGTTCATCAAGCGTCTTCGTGATCGTCATTATGCAGGATGATCTAGAAATATATTTTGCTCCGTAGGTACTTTATCACAATTCCTTCATGACTGCAGTACTGATTATCACTTATAAGAATTTAATTTGCCAAATATTTCATGCAACATAGCATCATTTTTTTTTCAACCGTTCGCTCAACACGGAGACGGAAGTGACGATGCCCCTAAACGCACTAAAGACGTTCACTAAAACCAGAGTTTTTGACGGAATTGCAACGAACTCGAAAGTGGCGTATTGTAATGATCTGAGAGATAGAACAAAAATGTTGAAGCTATTTTCAATTTTTGAAGAGAAAAATTATGATGTAATTTTATTACAAGAGACCTTTTGGAATGAGAATATTGTATGTGATGCCAAAAAACAATGGTGTGGTGAAATACTTTATTGTAATCATGAATCAGAAAGGAAAGGTGTAGCTATTTTACTTAAAAAATCGTACTTTTTCTTAGTTTCCCAGAATATTAGTTCATATGTTAGATGTATTTACTACTCTGAATCAAGTTACAGTGATCATTCACAGTTAGTTATGGTATGTGATTTTTTGAATATCGATAGAGGTCCTGGAGTGTGGATCCTCAACAATAGTTTACTAAATGATGAAAAGTATATCGAAAAAATAAAACGTCTATTAGAAGATAAAAAAGAATGTCCTTTATATACAAGTGATATTGTGAATTGGTGGGAAAATTTTAAATATTTTGTAAAGAAAAATACACAAATTTACTCAAAAAATAAAAGACAAAAAGAAAATAATACCTTTTTTAAATTACAGAATAGATTGAATAAAATTTCGCAGTTAGCTGCAGCTAATAAAGATTATAATATTAATGAGTATGAGGAAATCAAATCGCAATTACAACAATTTGAAGAAACAAAGTGTCAGGGTGCAATCTTAAGATCCAAAGCAAAGTGGGCGATTGAAAGTGACAAAAATACAAAATTTTTCCTCAGTCTAGAAAAACAAAGACAGGAAAGTAATTGCATTAAACAACTAGTAAATGGTAGTGGTAATGTATTGAATGATACAGATAGCATTTTAGAAGAAATTAAGAATTTTTATAGTAAATTGTATGCTTTAGAAGATGTTAGTCAGTCAGATATTGATAATTTTATATGTTCTTTAGACAAAACAATTTCCGTGGACAGTAAAACTATGTGTGATTCTGAAATATCAAAAGAAGAATTACAAACTGCTTTACTAGGAATGGCGAAAAATAAATCGTCTGGTGGTGATGGATTAACGGTGTCTTTTTACTGTAAATTTTTTAATGAAATTTCAGATATTATTTTAGAAATATTCAACAAGATTTTTGAAGATAAGCTACTGACAAGAAGTATGCGTCATGGCATAATTACTTTAATTTACAAGAAAAAGGGAAGTAAAAGTGACCTGAAGAATTTTAGACCTATCTCATTACTTGGAGTTGATTACAAAATTTTATCTAGAATTTTAGCTAATAGACTTAAGCATGTTTTATCAGAAATAATTTCCCCTTTTCAGTCCTGTTGTATTTTAAATCGTGACATAGTAGATACAATAGCATCTATCAGAGATGTCATGGATCTTATAGAACAAGATAATTTTGAAGGATATATCTTCAAAGCTGATCAGGAAAAGGCCTTTGATCGTGTGAGTCACAAATATTTGTTTTCTGTTCTGGAAAAGTTTGGATTTGGTGAAGGTTTTATCAGTTGGATAAAAATTCTATATAAAGATATATAAAGTACGGTGAAGTTTAATGGTCATCTTACTCCATATTTTAGAGTCAGCAAATCAGTTAGACAAGGCTGTCCAATATCTTCCCTTTTGTACGTTTTGTGTGCTGAACCACTTGGCCAGGCTATTTTGAAGAATGATAAAATTCAGGGTATACCCATTCCTTCTTCGAATGTGCAGTCGAAAATATTTCAGCACGCTGACGATACAACTATCACAGTCCGAGATAAGCCATCGATTAGTGAAAGTTTAAATATTTTTCATCAGTATGGTAAAGCTTCTGGTACCAAACTAAATAAACAGAAATCAGAAATTATGTGTCTTGGTACAGGATCTATGTCTCAGGTTGAACAAAACAAACTTGGTATTTCAGTAAACAATGACTACACATCAATTCTAGGTGTATATCTAGGTAAGGATAAAAAACAGTGTGATCATTTAAATTGGAAAAATAAGATAACCTCAATAGAAAGGTTGTTAAATTTTTGGACTAGAAGAGAGTTGACTTTAAATGGAAAATTAACGGTAATTTCATCTTTATTAATCTCAAAATGTTGGTATACATTAACTGTTTATCCAGTGTCAGATGATGTTAGAGAAACTATTAAGAAAATGTGTTTAAAATTTTTATGGGATAGTAAATCATTGGTGAAAAAATTGGTGGTGGCATAAAAATGCCAGACATACTTCTAAAATTATGTTCATTTAGATTAAAGTTTTTGTCCAGATTTTTCAATACAGATTATAAAGCAGTGTGGAAACATACATGTAATTATTTTTTAAGTAATGTAGAAGAAATGAACTTACAACATGACATTGTGTATTGTAAATTTATAGATAAGCAACTTAAACACTTGCCAGAATTTTATCAAAAAATTCTTATGGCTTGGAGGTATATTTATGATTTTATCAATTTTAATTATGATGTAGAACATAAGATAAAGATAAGATAAAGATATTTTATTTCCTAATCATAGGGCTCATAACAAGCATGTAATCACATAAAGTAAAAATAAAAAGCCTTTCTCTCCCACTCGCATACACTCACACATACAACTATCGTTCTGATTAAGGATGATTGATTTAACAATACAACATGTAAATGAAAAATAAAATACAGATAAAAATACAGACACAAATGTATTATTTTTTTTATGAGGAGAGTCAGTTGCCTACATTGTATATATGGAACGAAGGATAACTCTTACTGCCCAGAAAAGAGAGAGAGAAAAAAAACTTCAAGTATAATGTGACAATGAACTGGTGAAGACTATAAATAAGTTTTATAAGTTTCAGTTAAGCAAATATTTAGTTTCTCAATGTGTAAAATGAGGATAGCAATTCACATAATTTAGAGTTAAAATCAAGGAGGCTATCGTTTGACATGAACCAAATAAGCAGATTACTATCGGATATTTGGGATAAATATGGGTATTTTGTAAAGAGTTCATCCAGAAAGGTTTTTCTTTCCTTATTATAAAGGGTACATTTAAATAAAAAATGTCCTTCGTCTTCAACCGAGTTCAATGAGCAAAACTGGCATGTTCTCTCTGATCTTGGCAGTGTAATATTTTTTCCATGTTCATCAATTTTTCGTTCGTAACGGCCTCTCTCTATGCGGAGACAATGATTGCTTATTCTAAATCTAGTTAGTATAACTCTCTTATCTCTGTTCTTAATATTGAAGTAATCTTCAAAAGTGAAATTATGTTTAAATTTAAAGTAGTTGATCATCTTTTTTTATTAAGTCTTTTTGATGGCTCCAATATGTTAAAAAATCAGTTTTGATACATTTTCTAAGTAAAATTTTGAATTTATTTTTACTGAGTTTTTTACAAAGTGCTAGATTTAAACCAAGTTTTTCACTAAAAAACTTTATGTTTGCATACCACGATTGATTAGCCACAACTTTATCAGAGGAGCTTTCAATATAAGCATCACTTAAGAGATCAGTGGGCGAGTTTTCAAGGCGGTGCCAATACATAAATATTTGAATTACTATGTTAATATATAAAGGAAATCTACCTAGCTCTGATATAACTCCAATATTTGTGCAATTTTTGGAGACACCAAGAACATACTTGCAAAATTTAATATTTAATTTATCAGGTTCCCAATCTTTGAAGATTTCAAAAAGATGCATGACTCTTTTTTTTGGAGTCAAATTTAACATACCCCATATTTCACAGCCATATAAAGCTATTGGTTTAATGGTGTGATCAAATATATGAAGTAAAGTCTTAACAGATGGAGAACATGACTTAATGTTTTTGTAAAATTTAAAAGAAGCCTTTAGTCCTTTATCATATAGGTTTTTTCTAGCTGCATTAAATTTTCCAGTATTAGTAAGAACTGGTCCTAAGTATTTATAGAATTTCACACACTCTATTCTGTTTGCACCTATATTAAATTCATCTGACAGTAGTCTCCCGTTTTTATTAAAGATTATAATTTGTGTTTTCTTTGTGTTTATTTCAAGACACCAGTCATTACAATATTGGTATAAAATATTAAGTTGGGTTTGTAACCCCTTTTTATTATCTGAAAATAACACCAGGTCATCCGCATAAAGAAGGCAAGGTACATATTTATTATTTAATTGTAAACAGTCACAGTTGTCCTCTAAAGCTTTGGGCAAATCGTTTATGAAAAATTTAAACAGGTTAGGACTTAAAACATCCCCTTGACGGACTCCAACTTTTGAACTAAAAAAATCAGTTATTTTATTATCTACCCTCACACAGAGTCTGTCATTGTTATACATACTATTTAGGATTCTATAGAAAAATCCATCAATATTTCCCTCTAACAATTTCAACAGATACCAACGTGAAACACTTTATCAAAGGCTTTACGAAAGTCCACAAAACATGTATATAGTTTTTTGCTACCACAGTTTAAATATTTATCAATAATGCATTTTAGAACGAAGACATGATCCGAAGTCCTGGGTTTCTTAGAGAACCCAATTTGAGTTTGATGTATAATCCCGTTTTCAGATAAAAAATTATCAAGTCTGGTGTTTAAAATAATGTTAAATAGTTTGCCAATACTATTATTAATTGCTATGCCTCTATAGTTTTCAGGTTTATTGGGATCTTCAGATTTGTACAAAGGGCATATAAAACTTTGAGACCAAGACTTCGGATAGTGACCACATCCAAATATTGCACTGAATAGTTTTAGAAAACATGGGACCATGTGGGATTGTGACACTTTCAGCATTTCATTACTTATGTTGTCCAATCCAGGACTCTTTCCAGATTTGAGCTTTTTCAAAGCCTTTTGTAATTCAGACAAAGAAATTTCAAAATCAAGTGGAATAAAGCTTCCAACATTTTTTTCCAATTTCTTTAGTTTTTCTGTAATTTCGTTTACTTTGTTTGACAGATTTGGAGAAACAGATGCCAAATTAGAAAAATATTTGAACCAATTATCTCCATCTATATTGTTTGTGTTATTATTTTGTTGTTCATCTCTTAAGGAGTTTACCAGAGACCAGTATTCTTTTGGGTTTTCGGTTTCCAAATTGTCCAAGCGATCTAAGATAAGCTGTTTGAATTCTTTTTTCTTTTTTCTCCTCAGTTTTGAGTATTTTTTATTTGTCTTAAAAAAAGAGCCCCGTACGATTGGGTCTTTTGGAAATTTTGACATTACATTGCCCTTTTCTGTGACAATTTTTTTAAGTTGTTCCAAATCTTGATCAAACCATTTTTTATTATTTTCTGTGAATTTTCTTTTTTTTTCTTTCTCAAGGATGCTTTACATACTTTATCAAAAATCGTGTGGACTTTACTGGTGTATAAATCAATGTTTTCTGGGGTAAGCTCTAGCTTTTCATTCATAAACCTTTCAATTTCATTTTGAATAGCAGGATTACAAAATGTTTCTTGAAATTTAATAATACTTTCATGGTCCCATATATATCTTGTTGGAAAATCAATTGACCCTTTTTGCTTGCGTTCTATTTCAAAGTTGGCTAAGATTTTTAAAGATATTTTACAATGGCAGTCTGATAAACATGGAATGAATTCATTTACATTCATATATAATAATTGTGACAACAATGATTGTGAGACTATAATATAATCGACTACACTACATCCATTGGTTTAAAACATGTATAAGTACCATTAACATTGCCACAACATCTACCATTAACAATTCTTAATTGGTTACATATGCATAAATCAAGCAATTCTCTTCCTCGTGTATCAATAATATTATCCTGACTGACTCTCCCCTCAGTAACATAATCTACATCATACATATTATCAGTTATAGGCATGTGTTTGACAGAATCATTTATTATTAGGTCTGGTTCTGATCCTGTGCGTGAATTAAGGTCACCCGCCAACAAGATATTTCCTTTTTGACTGTATTTTTCAATAATATCTTTTTCAATTATTTCAAAAATATTGGCTGTACTTTTTGGCGCATAATAAATCAGACATAACTAGATATCTTTTTTAAAATGAAAAAAGATTTTGCAAAGTTTTATCCATTGGTACTCAGAGGTTCCATCATTCATGAATTTTATACCATTTCTTACTTCAAGTATAATTAGGATACCTAAACCTCCGAAAAACCTGTTATTTTTGGACTTTATGATCAACCTCTGTTTTGCAATCCAAAAATAACTTACAATTGTAAATCATTATATAGTGATGCTTTCATACAATCACAAGTATGTAGAATAAGAGATATTTGTTATGAGTCCATACCAGGTTTTCTGAGATACAGTGCTATAGTAGAAATTATACAGGAAGTATATCCTGATATTTCTGGTGTAAAAATTGTTTCTTTTTAAAAGGAAATTATATGTAGTATTCCATGTGAATGGAAAGAAATTATAGAACAAAATCCAAATCCCATACGTACATCTGCATGTTACCCCAGTATAACATTGTCTGTTAAAGAAAACAGTGAAAAAAGTTTTGACAGATGTTCAACAAAAGATTTCTATACAGTTCTTTTTAAAAAAGTTTTTATAAAACCTGTTTCAGAAAAAGTTTGGGCAGAAAATTTTGATAATATTGATTTTTCAAAACTGTATTTAAAGATGAGAAAACATTATTTTCCATCTCATGTCTTAGAACTTAACTATAGAATTGAAATGAATATTATTTTTACCAGGGATAAATTAAAAAGATATGGTATGTCAGATGACAATGTTTGTCAAATTTGTAAAACAGAAACAAAATCTTTGTTTCATTTATTCGTAGAATGTGATGCCTTGAAAGATTTTCATGTTTTTATTATAAACGTTTTACATGATTTGTTTAGAAATGCAGAAAGTTCACATGTTAATTCACAAAACTACAAACAACTTGTTTTATTGGGGTATTTAGAAAAGAATGAAAATGTTAATCATTGGTTTATTAATTTTTTTCTTAGCATTGTTAGATTAGCTATTTTTAAAAGGAGACAAATTAATCTGACTACAGGTAAAATAATATATTATCAGTATTTCTATTGTGAATTGCATAAAGATATTGAATTGTTTGACAAATATTTCGTACAAAACAATGCTGTTGTTCAAATACATGATAAGACAGTCATATTACATATATAAACTAATGTAAACAATTGTATGAATGTTCTGAATCATATTGGTTTGCAATGCCATTATTTATAGAATTTTAGCTTTTATTGTTATATAATATGTGTTTTATGAATAAAAAGATAAAAAAGTATCCCCGCCCGTCACGCGGGAGACCGGGGTTCGATTCCCCGCCGGGGAGGATAATATTTTTGTTCTTTTCTATCGATATCCTTTTAACCATGTCCAACAGTACAATAGTAACACCACAGAAAATGAGAAGCTTATATCGCAAATACCAGCCGTTAAGAAAGCCTTACCATTTTTGCCCGAAGACACCGATGCAATACATGTACGTTATACCATATCGTCCCTTGAAATATGGTGATAAGTACATAAATTTCAACCTAATTAGTAAGTCCTCGGTAGTATAGTGGTCAGTATCCCCGCCTGTCACGCGGGAGACCGGGGTTCGATTCCCCGCCGGGGAGGATAATATTTTTGTTCTTTTCTATCGATATCCTTTTAACCATGTCTAACAGTACAATAGTAACACCACAGAAAATGAGAAGCTTATATCGCAAATACCAGCCGTTAAGAAAGCCTTACCATTTTTGCCCGAAGACACCGATGCAATACATGTACGTTATACCATATCGTCCTTTGAAATATAGTGATAAGTACATAAATTTCAACTTAATTAGTAAGTACTCGGTAGTATAGTGGTCAGTATCCCCGCCTGTGGACTTCCGGTTTGGATAGCAAGGTGGAAGGACGTGTTTTCTGCTGAAGAAAAATCCAAACTGATATTCGTCGTTTTAGGACCCATCCGTTGATATAGCTTTCTGTTTAGTTTAGTGTGATCATACTGAGGATATTTGTGGAATTATTTTTTGACTTTTAGCTTTTTGTGACTTAGTGAACCTCCCTTCACCATGTCTGGTGATAGGGGGGTGCATCGAACTGTAAAGGAGCAAACTGTGCTTGTTGATGTCGTTGATAATAAATCTGTTTCTGCTTTATCTGTTATTAAAAGTGTGGAGGAACAAGTAGGTGAAGGAGAAGTTGTGGCCTGTGTACCAAAAAGTGGAAATTTGTTTGAGATAACATTGAACCACCAGGATGCTGTTGAATTAATATGTGACACCGGTTTTAAGGTAAATGACACTAAATTTAAACCAAATGCTGTTTTTTCTCGTGAAAGAATGGTAAGCTTCTTGAACGTTTCATATTATGTTCCGGATATTGAAATAAAAAATAAACTTGAAGAATTCGGGGCAGAGTTAGTTTCACCGATTAGAAGGCGTATGTACCCAGGAACCAAATGTGCGGACGGAACTAGGTATGTTGTTGTGAAATTTCCACATGACAGGAAAAGTCTGCCGTACACGATGAAGTTTTCTACAGGAATTAGTTCGTCGGAGTACACCAGGGTGATCCACGACAACCAACACAAGGTATGCTCTAAATGTTATGAACCTGGACATTTATATGCTTCTTGTCCTGACAATATTTGCTTCAGGTGTAAAGGTTCTGGACACTTGGCTAAGGCTTGTCCGAAGCCACCATGTGATAAATGCAAAAGGTACCCTGCTAAGTGTATATGTGTACCTGTTTGGGGAAACCCACAAGATGAAGAACAGCAATACGATGAAGAAAATGATACACATCAAATGGAGGGAGATAATAATGGTGATGAAACGAATGAAGCGGAGATGAACAACGATGTATTGAATGTTGAGGAGGACGTACCGAATGATGTTTTTACGGAGGAGGAGACAATCGGAAAGGACACAAACGTAGATACTGATGATCATATACAAGACACAGATGAACTTAATTTAGACCAAGCTGCTGAAATGAACAATGACAATATTGATGGTAATAACATTATGATTATTGATGAACATACTAATGGTTTGAATGATGATAAAAATATGTTTGAAAACCAAGGGGGGTCCCAAAGTGAAAATGAAGTTCCTGAGCCTGCTTACCAAAGTCAAACTAATGGCGTGAGTGCCTCTGTTAAATCCTCAGAGACACTTATTGCAAAAGATGAGTCCGAGGTAGAAATGTCTGATGGTGAGCTGGCTCGGCCTGTAATGGCCAAAATCCGGAGAAAACGTTTGGTGACTAACCCATCCCTCTCAGCTGAAGATATTAAAAGGTTGAGAAGTCACCCCCGCCATCAATTGTCACATTCAAGTTCATAGTTACACACTTATTTATTGTAACCTTTCTCCTAACGATGGTGAATATTGTGTCTGTAAATGTGAATGGTTTAAGGGACATTGTAAAATTTCAAAGGTTTTCTAAGTATTGTTCTGAAAATTTTTTTGATATTGTTGGAATACAGGAAACTTTTTGGGATGACGCCTTAGTTCTAGATTTTGCTAAATTTTGGGATGGTCAAATTTATTTCTCTTGTTCTAATACACTGAGACAGGGTGTTGCTTTTCTAGTAAGTAACCGGGTTAAAAATAGTATAACTGAAGTACAAGGGTTTGACGGTAGATGTATTCATATCAAATTTCAACAAGACGAGAAGGAAATTGACATTATTAATTGTTATGCCCCAAACAATGTAAGTGATCGCTCTGTTTTTTTCGAAAATATTCGTTCTAAAATTTCTGATTTTGAAAATCTTATCTTGTTGGGTGATATGAATACATCTCTGTCAAAACTTGATCGCTGTTGTAAAACAATACACACAGAAGATAATGCGTACAAATCCTTTAATGCAATACTCGATCATTTTAACATATACGATGTTTGGCGAGCGAGAAATCCCACGTCAAGGATTTTTTCTTGGCGTCGTATCGTTCAGAACATACTAATTCAGAGCAGAATCGATTATATTTTAATCTCCAAATCCCTTACACAGTATGTAAAAAATTCCTACTATAGACATAATACTTTTAGTGACCATTCGTTTGTTCATCTGAATATAGACTTGAGTGAAATTGAAAGAGGACCGGGGCTATGGATTTTTAACAATTCTTTGTTAGAGGATGAGGATTTTATTACTAGAATTTCAAAATTAATAGAAGATGAGAAAAAATGTCAATTATACACTGATGAACCCTTGATTTGGTATGATAATTTGAAGTTTAAAATAAAACAAATAGCAAAAATATTTTCACAAAATAAAGCACGTGAAGATAAGGCAGAATACTTTAAACTTCAAAAAGATTATGAAAAATTATCTGAAAAAGCTGTAATTGATGTGAACTTTGATATAAATAAATTTGAAGAGTTAAAGTTAAAATTAAAGTCATACGAAGATAAAATATGTAAAGGTGCTATTTTACGTTCCAAAGCCTTGTGGGCAATTGAGGGTGACAGAAATTATAAATATTTTTTACAGTTAGAAAAATATAGACAGAATAATAATTCTATAAAAGAAATAAAAACTTGTGAAGGTAAAATTTTAACTGATACTAGTGAAATTATGGAAGAAATTTTCAAATTTTATTCAGAACTGTATTCGTGTACTAATATTGATAAACTAAAAGTTGCAGAAATATTAGAGTTTATTTCTGAGAGTGTACTTTCTGAGGATATGGAAGCCTTAGAGTCTGATTTAACTTTAGATGAAATAAAATCTGCATTGTTTGGTATGGCAAAAAATAAAACTCCTGGTCCATGTGGACTGACTGTAGAATTTTTTTGTAAATTTTTCCATATGTTTGGTGACATTTTTCTTAAAATTTTCAAAGTTATTGAAGAAGAAAAACTTATGACACGTTCAATGCGTCATGGAGTTATAAATTTAGTTTATAAAAATAAGGGTGACAAAAATCTGTTGAAAAATTTCAGACCTATTTCACTTCTATGTGTGGATTATAAAATTTTGGCTCGAGTTATGTCTAATCGTTTGAAAGTTATTTTACCAAAATTAATTTCTCCTTTCCAAACTTGTTGCATTATGGGAAGGGATATTGCAGATACAACAGCGAGTATTAGAGATTTAATTGAAATTATTGAAAAAGATAAATTAGAAGGTTATTTGATAAAAATTGATCAGGAAAAAGCCTTCGACAAAGTTGATCATGAATATTTATTTCTTGTTCTTGAAAAATTTGGTTTTGGTCCTAAATTCATTCAGTGGATTAAAATCTTTTACACAAATGTAAATAGTAGTGTAAAATGCAATGGGTTTTTGACAAAATACGTTAAATTGAACAATTCAATTAAACAAGGATGCCCGGTTTCTGCTCTTCTTTATGTGTTGGCTGCAGAACCATTAGGTCAAGCAATCATCAAAAATAAGAATATCAAAGGGGTTAAAATTCCAAATTCAGATAATGAGGCTAAAATATTTCAACATGCTGACGACACTAATATTTTTACGGGAGATAATAAATCATTAGACGAAATTTTTAATGTTTTGAAATTATACAGTGAAGCATCGGGGGCTAAAATTAACAAACAAAAGTCAGAAATTTTATGTTTGGGTTCAGGGGATATTTCTGAAAATGATCTTAATAAATTACAAATTCAACATTGTGAATCTGTTACTAAAGTTTTAGGGATATGTATGGGAAAAGATAAGGAGTTATGTGAATTGCTGAACTGGAAGGATAAAATTAAAAAGGTAAAAACAATTTTATTTTTTTGGAATAAAAGAGAATTGACTTTACCAGGTAGAGCTACAGTGTTAACTTCGTTAATTATGTCAAGATTTTACTACACGCTAACTGTTTGTCCCTTGCCTGAAAATATTAAAAATGAAATTAGAGTAATTGTATTCAAATTTCTTTGGCAACAAAAGTCTCATTTGGTTAAATATCAATCAATTATTGGTAGTAAAATTATGGGAGGTTTGAATATACCTGATATATTTTTAAAAATGCAAGCATTTCGACTAAAATTTTTCAGAAAATTTTTAGATAAGGGTTGTGATTCGGTATGGAAAAGTGCATTTAACTTTTTTATTTCAAAAGTTGATTCCCTAAATTTAAAACAAAACATTGTATATACAGACTTGAATTCAACTCAGTTAAAAAACTTACCACTTATTTATCAAGAAATGTTAAGTGCTTTTTATAAAATTAAATCCAAGTTAAAATTTGAAATCGAAATTCAACATGTGTACAATAATCCAATATTTTGTAATCCGAATATAAAATTCAACGGTAAAATGTTGTTATTCCAAAAATTTGTAAAAGCCGGTATACTCCAAATAAAAGATATTTGTTATGAAGTAATTCCGGGGTTTTTCACTTCCGATTCCATGTTTGAAATTATCCAACAAAAATTTCCAGATGAAAAAACGGCCGATATTCTATGTGGTTTTAACAAGATTTTACATTCGATTCCTAGCACATGGAAAAATCTATTGAAATCTGAATATCCCTTAAACTCTGAGGATACTCCGAAAATTAAAATATGCTATGAAAAAGGCCGAGAATTAAATTTTTTGGGTGCAGTTACAAAAACGTTTTACGAAATTCTTCTGTCATTCTTTTTTGAAACGCCCACCTCTGAAAAACATTGGGAGGAGCGTTATCCATCAATCAGCTTTTCAAGTTTATATTCGGTGGCCAATCAGAATTGTCTTCCGCCTGACTGCAGATGTCTTAACTATCGCCTGATACATAGAGCTATTTTTACTTCAGAAAAACTTACTAAAATCGGACAAACTGATGACAGTACATGCAAATCGTGCGGATTATGTACCGAAGATTTAAATCACCTGTTTGTCTTTTGTCCTATTTATCGACCGATTCACGAATTCATTAAAGATAGTCTACACAATATATTTCTCAACAGTAAACCCGAAGTCGTAAATACACTAAGTTATTAACAACTCATGTTATTAGGCTACCTAAAATCATCTAAGAACATTAATACATATTTTTTGAATTTTTTCCTGAGCGTAGCCAGACTTTGCATATATAAGACACGCAACATTAAAGTGTACCAAAATAAAACTATGGACCCCCTTCGTTTATTCAGATATACAATAAAAAAATATATAGAATATGCTTACACTTATTACAAAATTAAAAATGAAAGATATTTATTCCAAAAATACTTTTTGAAAAACAATACATTAGTTCAAATAGTAAATGAGATCGTAATATTACATTTTTGATCGAGTTGTCCGTTAATTATTAGCGGTGTGTTAGTTTCATATCTGGAAAGATTTGGGGTTATCTCTCTTTGCTTGTAATACAAATGTGGTATCATCAAACATTTGAGTTGTCTCTCTTTGTACATCTGAAATTGAAAATATAGTATCTTTTCCCCCATTTTTGCTGGAATTTTTTCAAAGTAATTCATTTTTGGTATCAATATGAATGAAACTTTTGCAGATTGTATTATCTGTAGAGTGAAATTAGTATATTACATTTTCAAATTTAATGTAGACAATCGTTTTTAACCTTTTATATAATATTTTTATAAATGAAAGAATAGAGAAAAAAAAATCCCCGCCTGTCACGCGGGAGACCGGGGTTCGATTCCCCGCCGGGGAGGAAACATTTTTTTTGTCCTCCACTGATTACATACACCTCCCATTAATTTTAAGAGACACCAAACGTGATTGCATCCTTCTCCCACCCCTTATTGAAAATTTTCTATTTTAGAAACCTTTTACCCTGCTTACATTAGGAGGGTAAAATTCTATATATAATAAGCGGAAAAACGTAAAATATATATATCTTTCCTTTTTATATCAAGCACATGCCGAACATATATTTTTTGGCCATTTCTGTACTTAAACGCATATTTGAATCCACAAAAACAAAAATTAACTTGGAGAACCCGGGCATCGATCCCGGTACCTCTCGCATGCTAACTGAGCGCTCTACCATCTGAGCTAGTTCCCCTCCGCAGGAAACTTGTTAAAATAACGCCTTTATATTTCCCCGCCAGACGTTTCGATTTTTTTCGTATGTCGACCTAAACCATGTAAACCTTAAATATTAAATATGATGTCTGATCGATTTTCGGCTTTACTCACAATTAATTACATACTAGTAAATCTGAATGTTTGTATGACATTAGCAATAAGGATAACGGTAACTGAAGAAACAAAATATATATACTACTAAATTTATACATTTGACCGCGAGAAAAAAAATATATCCCGCGAGGCGGATTCGAACCACCGACCTAAGGATGTCTAGATTCCTATTCCACTACAGTCCTCCGCTCTACCAACTGAGCTATCACGGGATCATGTCTTTTAGCTAAAATGCCGATGTTTTATTCGTACAGGTAAAGTACAGCCTTTTTACACCACATGGCGGAAGAAAAGAGTACAAATTCATTTTTTTATTAGCGAATTTGAAAACATCCACTAAACTTTCGTCGTATTTATCGAATATATGTACAATATGCAGAAGTGGGCTTGTAATCAATCACCGTCGAATCGAAGAGCCCATGTTGTTCCATGCTGCACTTAACACATGTAACATATAGAACAACATATCCATCCATTGGTATTCAACAATTATATTTGCAGTACTTCATTGTACCTTTACATATGTTCTTACAGAACTTGCCCGGACCACAAAGCAGAATAGTATGTATGGGAATAAATTTGATTTTTAATCAAACTCCGTATATATACTAAGTTGAAAAAAGGTTTAAGATGATAAATTTTCACCACAAATATCAAGTCCTCGGTAGTATAGTGGTCAGTATCCCCGCCTGTCACGCGGGAGACCGGGGTTCGATTCCCCGCCGGGGAGGATAATATTTTTGTTCTTTTCTATCGATATCCTTTTAACCATGTCCAACAGTACAATAGTAACACCACAGAAAATGAGAAGCTTATATCGCAAATACCAGCCGTTAAGAAAGCCTTACCATTTTTTCCCGAAGACACCGATGCAATACATGTACGTTATACCATATCGTCCCTTGAAATATAGTGATAAGTACATAAATTTCTACCTAATTAGTAAGTCCTCGGTAGTATAGTGGTCAGTATCCCCGCCTGTCACGCGGGAGACCGGGGTTCGATTCCCCGCCGGGGAGGAAACATTTTTTTTGTCCTCCACTGATTACTTACACCTCCCATTAATTTTAAGAGACACCAAACGTGATTGCATCCTTCTCCCACCCCTTATTGAAAATTTTCTATTTTAGAAACCTTTTACCCTGCTTACATTAGGAGGGTAAAATTCTATATATAATAAGCGGAAAAACGTAAAATATATATATCTTTCCTTTTCATATCAAGCACATGCCGAACATATATTTTTTGGCCATTTCTGTACTTAAACGCATATTTGAATCCACAAAAACAAAAATGAACTTGGAGAACCCGGGCATCGATCCCGGTACCTCTCGCATGCTAACTGAGCGCTCTACCATCTGAGCTAGTTCCCCTCCGCAGGAAACTTGTTAAAATAACGCCTTTATATTTCCCCGCCAGACGTTTCGATTTTTTTCGTATGTCGACCTAAACCATGTAAACCTTAAATATTAAATATGATGTCTGATCGATTTTCGACTTTACTCACAATTAATTACATACTAGTAAATCTGAATGTTTGTATGACATTAGCAATAAGGATAACGATAACTGAAGAAACAAAATATATATACTACTAAATTTATACATTTGACCGCGAGAAAAAAAATATATCCCGCGAGGCGAATTCGAACCACCGACCTAAGGATGTCTAGATTCCTATTCCACTACAGTCCTCCGCTCTACCAACTGAGCTATCACGGGATCATGTCTTTTAGCTAAAATGCCGATGTTTTATTCGTACAGGTAAAGTACAGCCTTTTTACACCACATGGCGGAAGAAAAGAGTACAAATTCATTTTTTATACCCCCCGCAAACAAAGTTTGGGGGGTATATAGGAATCACCTTGTCCGTCCGTCTGTCTGTCTGTCCGTCTGTCCGTCTGTCCGTCTGTCCATATATCTTGTAAGCGCAACTCCTCCTAGACTGCTCAATGGATTTCAACGAAACTTTACAGAAAGGAAGTACATCATCCAAAGATGTGCATGAAGAAAAATCTTTGCTTTCCGATATCACACAAGGGAGATAATTGGACTTCTATTTTTTTTGGCTTGTACATTATATATGAACCTCGTAAGCGCAACTCCTCCTAGACTGCTCAATGGAATTCAACGATACATTACAGAAAGGAAGTACATCATCCGAAGATGTGCATGAAGAAAAATCTTTGCTTTCCGATATCACACAAGGGAGATAATTGGACTTCTATTTTTTTTGGCTTATACATTATATATGAACCTCGTAAGCGCAACTCCTCCTAGACCGCTCAATGGATTTCAACGAACCTTTACAGAAAGGAAGTACATCATCCAGAGATGTGCATGAAGAAAAATCTTTGCTTTCCGATTTCACACAAGGGAGATAATTGGACTTCTATTTTTTTTGGCTTATACATTATATATGAACCTCGTAAGCGCAACTCCTCCTAGACCGCTCAATGGATTTTGACGAAACTTTACAGAAAGGAAGTACATCATCCAAAGATGTGCATGAAGAAAAATCTTTGCTTTCCGATATCACACAAGGGAGATAATTTGACTTCTATTTTTTTTAGCTTATACATTATGTATGAACCTCGTAAGCGCAACTCCTCCTAGACCGCTCAATGGATTTCAACGAAACTTTACAGAAAGGAAGTACATCATCCAGAGATGTGCATGAAGAAAAATCTTTGCTTTCCAATTTCACACAAGGGAGATAATTGGACTTCTATTTTTTTTGGCTTATACATTATATATGAACCTCGTAAGCGCAACTCCTCCTAGACCACTCAATGGATTTCAACGAAACTTTACAGAAAGGAAGTACATCATCCAAAGATGTGCATGAAGAAAAATCTTTGCTTTCCGATATCACACAAGGGAGGTAATTGGACTTCAAAGCGGGGGGTATCCTTTGTGAGCTTTGCTCACAGTACATCTAGTTTATTAGCGAATTTGAAAACATCCACTAAACTTTCGTGGTATTTATCGAATATATGTACAATATGCAGAAGTGGGCTTGTAATCAATCACCGTCGAATCGGAGAGCCCATGTTGTTCCATGCTGCACTTAACACATGTAACATATAGAACAACATATCCATCCATTGGTATTCAACAATTATATTTGCAGTACTTCATTGTACCTTTACATATGTTCTTACAGAACTTGCCCGGACCACAAAGCAGAATAGTATGTATGGGAATAAATTTGATTTTTAATCAAACTCCGTATATATACTAAGTTGAAAAAAGGTTTAAGATGATAAATGTTCACCACAAATATCAAGTCCTCGGTAGTATAGTGGTCAGTATCCCCGTCTGTCACGCGGGAGACCGCGGTTCGATTCCCCGCCGGGGAGGATAATATTTTTGATCTTTTCTATCGATACCCTTTTAACCATGTCCAACAGTACAATGACGGTTCCGGTTTTGCTATCCTGAAGGGAAGACGTACATATTTCTATCAGTGATAATCCAAGCCTGAAATTGTATATTTACCTATCAACTTTTATTTCGTAAGTGATATAAACATTAAGATGTAGATACTAGTCGTTAACACGTTTATTTTCCAGATTTATTCTGGAAAACATTCACTTTAATTATGGCCAATTCAAGGTCAACTGAGCCAAAGCTAAACCAACGATATTTTACTCGTGAAATGACAGTATTAATTGATGTTAGAGACAACAGAACGATTAAACCAGATTTATTAATTGATTGCATTGAAATTACTTGTGGTGGAAATGACTGCGTAGCTGCCTGTGTACCAAAATCAGGCAATGCGTATGAAGTAACTTTGAAAGATGAACGCTACATAAATTATTTAAATGAAGGTGTAATAATTTCTGGAAAAACTTATGATTGTCATGAGCTTGTTGCCAAACACAAAATTGTTTCGGTTCTTAATATGAGCTGTTACGTAACAGATACTGAAATACACAAGAGGTTCGGTGACATAGGTGTAGAAATAGTTTCAGAAATTAAGCGGCGTTGCTATAAAGGTACTGATATAGCTGATGGTACACGAATTATGAAAGTCAAACTGCCTTTAAACATGACTTCAATGCCGTACACTATGAGATTTTATTCTACAGATAATGAATACTCATTTTACCGTGTTATTCATAATAATCAGCAAAAGGTGTGCTCGAAATGCTTTTCGACGGAACACATGTACAGAGATTGTCCGCAGTATATTTGTTTTGCTTGTGATGAACAAGGTCATGTTCGTAAGCATTGTCCTCATCCTGTTTGTAAACACTGTAAATTAGCGGTCGTTAGATGTGATTGTGAATTAGAATCACCGTTCGTATTTCATGGCGCAGAGCCCCAAAACACTAAACATACGAGATCAGAGCAACAAAACAACTCAACGACGGATAATGAAAAAAATGACGATGGTGAAATGAAAGTAAACGATGGTGATAATGAAATGCAAAATGATGAGCACAATGATCAGGACCAAATGAATGAAATTGATGATAATAATGGTGAGCAAATCTCCACATCTGATGGTAAGAACAATGATTGTGAAATTCACAATGATGACGATCAAATCGATATGGAACAACAGACGATTGATGAAGATGTCAAGTCTGCTGATGATAATGGTACAACGACACAAACTTTGGAATATGAACTTTCTTCTAATAAAAACATTTGTGATTTTCATCAGGCGGGGGGTGGTAGTTTGAATGAATTTGAAATGTCTCTCGACTCCTCCGTGGAAATTTCTGGCCAAGGGGGAGCCGACCTGGAACAAAATGTTGACACAAATCAGAGTGAGTTAAGCAATGTTTCTTCCTCGTGTGTCGTAAACACGAAGGATGAAAATGTGGTCGAAAATGATGATGATTCTCAGTTAAGTGAGGATAAACCTTCAAATTTGTTGAAAAATAAAACCAAAAAGGGTAAAAAGAATAGAAAATCTGCCCCTTATAGAATTTTGTCAAACAAGTCGCAGCCCTCTTAAAATGGATCAGAAAAGGTTATTTTTTCTTTCTTTTCAGTTAATTATGGTATATTTTATTACCTTTAATTGTAATGGTCTTCGAGATCAACAAAAGCAAGATTGTTTGTTTACCTTGTTTAATGAAAGAAAATATGATATCATTTTTTTACAAGAAACACACTGGGATGATTTGTTAGCGGAAAACATAAAAAAATCTAATAGAATTTGGAATGGTGATATTGTATATTGCAATAAATATGGTAGTAACACGGCAGGTGTGGCAATATTAATTCGAAAAAATATTGTTAATTCAGTTAAAGAAATAAATAGATTCGATGGTAGATTTTTACATGTGGCTATTTCAATTGATAATATTAATATTGATTTATTTAATATTTATGCTCCAAATTCATTACAAGATAGATTTGATTTTTTCAAAATCATTGAACCAAAAATAATATTTTCAAATCATGCAATAGTTAGCGGCGATTTTAACACTTCATTGGGTGCACTCGATAGAGGTGGTAAAACCAAACATAAGGAAGACAAGGCTGTCTGTATTTTAAAAAATATAATAAATAATTTACAGCTGTGTGATATTTATAGGAAAAGAAATCCACATACTTTAATATTTTCAAGGAAAAAAAAATTAGAAAATGTTTTAACACAATCTCGAATAGACTTCCATCTGGTATCTCAAAATTTAAAACCTTTTATTAAAAATATATACCATAATGACTCCAGTTTTAGTGACCATTGTTTTATTTGTATGTGGGTTGATTTTAAAACCATAAATACTGGACCTGGGTTATGGATTTTTAATAATCAGTTGTTAGAAGACGGAATTTTTGTTGACAAAATTAAAAGAATTATACAAGAAGAAATTCATTCTGAATTTTATTATTCTAGTCCTCTTACTTGGTATGACAATTTAAAGTATCGTTTTAAAAAAATAGCACAAATTTATGGCAAAGATAGACAAAAGGAACGAAATAAAGAATACTATAAAATACAAAACAAATTGCAGGAAATGTCTGCAAAGTCTGCTAATGATGTTTCAATTAATATGAATGAGTACCAAAATTTAAAATCCAAATTGGAGGAAATCGAAAAAATTAAATGTCAAGGCGCTATCCTTCGATCTAAGGCCTATTGGGCAGTGGATGGTGACAAAAATACTGCTTATTTTCTTAGATTAGAAAAACAAAGACAAAATTCAAAATTAATAAATGGGTTAAAAAATGAAGATGATAAGCTATGTTATCAAACAGAAGAAATTTTAGATATCGCATTTCGGTTTTATTCATCTCTTTATTCAAGTGTCGAAATAAATGAAAGAGATAAAGTTGAAATGATCCATTTCTTAGACAAAACTGTAGATGAATCGGATTATGAAATGTGCGAAGCGGATATTACTTTTGATGAAATTTATAAATCTGTAAACGGTATGTCTAAATGTCGTACGCCCGGACCTGATGGTCTTACGTCTGAATTTTATTGCAAATTTATCTATGAATTGCGGGAAATTTTATTGCATGTATTTGGTACAATCGAAAATGAAGGACAGTTATCACGATCAATGAGACACAGTGTTATTAATCTGGTTTTTAAAAACAAAGGTAGTAAGTATGATATTAAGTCATATCGTCCTATTACTTTGGCAAATGTTGATTACAAAATTTTAGCCCGTATTATGGCAAATAGGTTAAAAATTACATTAAATAAAATTATCTCTAATACACAAACTTGTTCTGTTATTGGTCGTGATATTTCTGATACAATTTGTAGTATAGTTAATATAATTGATTTAGTTGAAGAAGATGAATTAGAAGCATATTTACTAAAAATAGACCAAGAAAAGGCATTTGACAGAGTAAGTCATGATTTTCTTTTTGATGTTTTACAAAAATTCGGATATGGAGAAAAAATTATAAATTGGATCAAAATTTTTTACACAAATACACGTAGTTCAGTTAAATGTAATGGGCATTTAACATCTTATTTTAACTTCCAAAATGGCATAAAACAAGGATGTCCATTAAGTTCTATTTTATATACAATTATTTCTGAAACCTTAGCACAAGCTATTTTAAAAAACAGTGAAATAAAGGGAGTTCAAATTCCAAATTCAAATACTGTTTCAACATTGTTTCAACATGCAGATGATACAACATTTTCTCTCGCAAATAAACAGTCAGTTCATTTAGTATTTGAAACACTCAAAATCTATAGTAATGGTTCGGGAGCAAAAATCAATAAGGAAAAATCTGAAATAATAAGTCTTGGAAAAAGTATACTAAATACAAATGATATACTACAATTAGGGATTAAACAAGGTGGTGATGCTATTGAAATATTGGGTGTTTGGGTAGGTAAGAATAAAGAAAAATGTAATATTTTAAATTGGGAAAAGAAAATTACTTCAATTTCCACTATTTTGAGTCTATGGAAGCAAAGGTATCTTTCACTTTATGGAAGATTAACCGTTGTTTCAAATTTACTCGTAACAAAACTGTGGTATACACTTGCAGTTCAAACAATACCACCAAAATATTATCTTCAAATTAAGAAATTATGTGTAGAATTTTTGTGGAATTACAAAGCCCACTTAGTTTCATATGAAACTATTATTTCATATAAATATGAAGGTGGTTTACAATTTCCAGATATTATGTTGAAAATGTTTGCCTTTAGACTGAAGTTTTTAGGGAGATTGTTAAATCCAGATTATATAACTGTTTGGAAAAATATCTGTATCTACTTCTTTTCAAAAGTCAAAAATATGAAACTTGGTCAAGAAATTTTATTTTGTGAATTTATGCCTAAATGTGTTAGTAATATTCCATTTTTTGTTCGAGAAATTTTAATAGCTTGGAGTAAAATAAGAAAACTTATCTTTTTTGAAATTGATGAGATAAATCTATATGAAATGCCACTTTTTTACAATCCAAAAATAAAACAAGAGGAAAAAATGCTTTATTTAAAACCATTTGTTGATGCAGGTATAACAAAATTAAAACACCTAACTTATGAAGTCATTCCAGGATTTCTTAAAGTGCAAGCAATTCATGAAATTTTATCTGAAATAAATTCTGAAATAACGTATAATGAAGTTATGAATAATTACAAAAAAATACTTACCAGTATGCCGATTGAATGGGTTAATTGGATAAACAATAACAGCAATCAATGGTCAAATAAAACAAATTCAATGCATGAAAATTTAAGAATATCCATTGATGAAAAACAAATATCTATCCCACAAGATACTCGCACATTTTATAATGCTCTTTTACAATTTGTCAAAAAATCCCCAGCTACCGAATCTTTTTGGACCACTAAGTATTCCAATATTGATATGTCGAAAGTTTATATTTTTTCAAACTTGCACTTCCTTCCAAGTGATTTTAAAGAATTGAATTTTAAAATTATTCACAAGGTTCTCTTCACTAAAGAAAAACTTTTTAAGTGCAAAATGACCACTGATGACACGTGCCCATCGTGCAAACATACTGTTGAAAATATTGATCATTTGTTCATTAACTGTCCAGATTTGTCAAGCTTCAATGATTTCCTAAAGGATTTCATGTTGAACATGTTGTGTAATGTTGATGTTGGCTTTGTTAACAAACTAGACTTTGAACAATTATTACTTTTGGGATTTTTAAATAAGAGAAAGGGTTTCAATCTTTATTTTGCAAACTTTGTACTTAATACAGCAAGGTATTGCATTTTTAAACGAAGAAATGTTCTTTTAATTAATCCTAAGGATGATGTCAAGTTGCTTGAATACTTTAAAACAATCTTAAGTAAAAAATTATCATATTATTTTTATCTTTTAACTATGAGACAAGAGAGACACTTATTCAACAAATATTTTGTTCAAGAAAATCCAATTATAAAAATTACAGGTGAACAGGTAAAAATATTGTATTAACTGTGTTACGTATTATATATTTCAGGTATACTAACACGTATCCAGGGATAAATTAACATTTATTGTTTTTAATTTTTAACCTTTGTATATATATCTGATTAAAATTATGTTTTTAAGAAAAAAAGTATCCCCGCCTGTCACGCGGGAGACCGGGGTTCGATTCCCCGCCGGGGAGGATAATATTTTTGTTCTTTTCTATCGATATCCTTTTAACCATGTCCAACAGTACAATAGTAACACCACAGAAAATGAGAAGCTTATATCGCAAATACCAGCCGTTAAGAAAGCCTTACCATTTTTTCCCGAAGACACCGATGCAATACATGTACGTTATACCATATCGTCCCTTGAAATATGGTGATAAGTACATAAATTTCAACCTAATTAGTAAGTCCTCGGTAGTATAGTGGTCAATATCCCCGCCTGTCACGCGGGAGACCGGGGTTCGATTCCCCGCCGGGGAGGAAACATTTTTTTTGTCCTCCACTGATTACTTACACCTCCCATTAATTTTAAGAGACACCAAACGTGATTGCATCCTTCTCCCACCCCTTATTGAAAATTTTCTATTTTAGAAACCTTTTACCCTGCTTACATTAGGAGGGTAAAATTCTATATATAATAAGCGGAAAAACGTAAAATATATATATCTTTCCTTTTTATATCAAGCACATGCCGAACATATATTTTTTGGCCATTTCTGTACTTAAACGCATATTTGAATCCACAAAAACAAAAATTAACTTGGAGAACCCGGGCATCGATCCCGGTACCTCTTGCATGCTAAGCGAGCGCTCTACCATCTGAGCTAGTTCCCCTCCGCCGGAAACTTGTTAAAATAACGCCTTTATATTTCCCCGCCAGACGTTTCGATTTTTTTCGTATGTCGACCTAAACCATGTAAACCTTAAATATTAAATATGATGTCTGATCGATTTTCGACTTTACTCACAATTAATTACATACTAGTAAATCTGAATGTGTGTATGACATTAGCAATAAGGATAACGATAACTGAAGAAACAAAATATACTACTAAATTTATACATTTGACCGCGAGAAAAAAAATATATCCCGCGAGGCGGATTCGAACCACCGACCTAAGGATGTCTAGATTCCTATTCCACTACAGTCCTCCGCTCTACCAACTGAGCTATCACGGGATCATGTCTTTTAGCTAAAATGCCGATGTTTTATTCGTACAGGTAAAGTACAGCCTTTTTACACCACATGGCGGAAGAAAAGAGTACAAATTCATTTTTTTATTAGCGAATTTGAAAACATCCACTAAACTTTCGTCGGGTATTTATCGAATATATGTACAATATGCAGAAGTGGGCTTGTAATCAATCACCGTGGAATCGAAGAGCCCCTGTTGTTCCATACTGCACTTAACACATGTAACATATAGAACAACATATCCATCCATTGGTATGCAACAATTATATTTGCAGTACTTCGTTGTACCTTTACATACGTTCTTACAGAACTTGCCCGGACCACAAAGCAGAATAGTATGTATGGGAATAAATTTGATTTTTAATCAAACTCCGTATATATACTAAGTTGAAAAAAGGTTTAAGATGATAAATTTTCACCACTAATATCAAGTCCTCGGTAGTATAGTGGTCAGTATCCCCGCCTGTCACGCGGGAGACCGCGGTTCGATTCCCCGCCGGGGAGGATAATATTTTTGATCTTTTCTATCGATACCCTTTTAACCATGTCCAACAGTACAATGACTTCCGGTTTTGCTATCCTGAAGGGAAGACGTACATATTTCTATCAGTGATAATCCAAGCCTGAAATTGTATATTTACCTATCAACTTTTATTTCGTAAGTGATATAAACATTAAGATGTAGATACTAGTCGTTAACACGTTTATTTTCCAGATTTATTCTGGAAAACATTCACTTTAATTATGGCCAATTCAAGGTCTACTGAGCCAAAGCTAAACCAACGATATTTTACTCGTGAAATGACAGTATTAATTGATGTTAGAGACAACAGAACGATTAAACCAGATTTATTAATTGATTGCATTGAAATTACTTGTGGTGGAAATGACTGCGTAGCTGCCTGTGTACCAAAATCAGGCAATGCGTATGAAGTAACTTTGAAAGATGAACGCTACATAAATTATTTAAATGAAGGTGTAATAATTTCTGGAAAAACTTATGATTGTCATGAGCTTGTTGCCAAACACAAAATTGTTTCGGTTCTTAATATGAGCTGTTACGTAACAGATACTGAAATACACAAGAGGTTCCGGTGACATAGGTGTAGAAATAGTTTCAGAAATTAAGCGGCGTTGCTATAAAGGTACTGATATAGCTGATGGTACACGAATTATGAAAGTCAAACTGCCTTTAAACATGACTTCAATGCCGTACACTATGAGATTTTATTCTACAGATAATGAATACTCATTTTACCGTGTTATTCATAATAATCAGCAAAAGGTGTGCTCGAAATGCTTTTCGACGGAACACATGTACAGAGATTGTCCGCAGTATATTTGTTTTGCTTGTGATGAAGAAGGTCATGTTCGTAAGCATTGTCCTCATCCTGTTTGTAAACACTGTAAATTAGCGGTCGTTAGATGTGATTGTGAATTAGAATCACCGTTCGTATTTCATGGCGCAGAGCCCCAAAACACTAAACATACGAGATCAGAGCAACAAAACAACTCAACGACGGATAATGAAAAAAATGACGATGGTGAAATGAAAGTAAACGATGATGATAATGAAACGCAAAATGATGAGCACAATGATCAGGACCAAATGAATGAAATTGATGATAATAATGGTGAGCAAATCTCCACATCTGATGGTAAGAACAATGATTGTGAAATTCACAATGATGACGATCAAATCGATATGGAACAACAGACGATTGATGAAGATGTCAAGTCTGCTGATGATAATGGTACAACGACACAAACTTTGGAATATGAACTTTCTTCTAATAAAAACATTTGTGATTTTCATCAGGCGGGGGGTGGTAGTTTGAATGAATTTGAAATGTCTGTCGACTCCTCCGTGGAAATTTCTGGCCAAGGGGGATTCGACCTGGAACAAAATGTTGACACAAATCAGAGTGAGTTAAGCAATGTTTCTTCCTCGTGTGTCGTAAACACGAAGGATGAAAATGTGGTCGAAAATGATGATGATTCTCAGTTAAGTGAGGATAAACCTTCAAATTTGTTGAAAAATAAAACCAAAAAGGGTAAAAAGAATAGAAAATCTGCCCCTTATAGAATTTTGTCAAACAAGTCGCAGCCCTCTTAAAATGGATCAGAAAAGGTTATTTTTTCTTTCTTTAAAGTTAATTATGGTATATTTTATTACCTTTAATTGTAATGGTCTTCGAGATCAACAAAAGCAAGATTGTTTGTTTACCTTGTTTAATGAAAGAAAATATGATATCATTTTTTTACAAGAAACACACTGGGATGATTTGTTAGCGGAAAACATAAAAAAATCTAATAGAATTTGGAATGGTGATATTGTATATTGCAATAAATATGGTAGTAACACGGCAGGTGTGGCAATATTAATTCGAAAAAATATTGTTAATTCAGTTAAAGAAATAAATAGATTCGATGGTAGATTTTTACATGTGGCTATTTCAATTGATAATATTAATATTGATTTATTTAATATTTATGCTCCAAATTCATTACAAGATAGATTTGATTTTTTCAAAATCATTGAACCAAAAATAATATTTTCAAATCATGCAATGGTTAGCGGTGATTTTAACACTTCATTGGGTGCACTCGATAGAGGTGGTAAAACCAAACATAAGGAAGACAAGGCTGTCTGTATTTTAAAAAATATAATAAATAATTTACAGCTGTGTGATATTTATAGGAAAAGAAATCCACATACTTTAATATTTTCAAGGAAAAAAAAAATAGAAAATGTTTTAACACAATCTCTAATAGACTTCCATCTGGTATCTCAAAATTTAAAACCTTTTATTAAAAATATATACCATAATGACTCCAGTTTTAGTGACCATTGTTTTATTTGTATGTGGGTTGATTTTAAAACCATAAATACCGGACCTGGGTTATGGATTTTTAATAATCAGTTGTTAGAAGACGGAATTTTTGTTGACAAAATTAAAAGAATTATACAAGAAGAAATTCATTCTGAATTTTATTATTCTAGTCCTCTTACTTGGTATGACAATTTAAAGTATCGTTTTAAAAAAATAGCACAAATTTATGGCAAAGATAGACAAAAGGAACGAAATAAAGAATACTATAAAATACAAAACAAATTGCAGGAAATGTCTGCAAAGTCTGCTAATGATGTTTCAATTAATATGAATGAGTACCAAAATTTAAAATCCAAATTGGAGGAAATCGAAAAAGTTAAATGTCAAGGCGCTATCCTTCGATCTAAGGCCTATTGGGCAGTGGATGGTGACAAAAATACTGCTTATTTTCTTAGATTAGAAAAACAAAGACAAAATTCAAAATTAATAAATGGGTTAAAAAATGAAAATGATAAGCTATGTTATCAAACAGAAGAAATTTTAGATATCGCATTTCGGTTTTATTCATCTCTTTATTCAAGTGTCGAAATAAATGAAAAAGATAAAGTTGAAATGATCCATTTCTTAGACAAAACTGTAGATGAATCGGATTATGAAATGTGCGAAGCGGATATTACTTTTGATGAAATTTATAAATCTGTAAACGGTATGTCTAAATGTCGTACGCCCGGACCTGATGGTCTTACGTCTGAATTTTATTGCAAATTTATCTATGAATTGCGGGAAATTTTATTGCATGTATTTGGTACAATCGAAAATGAAGGACAGTTATCACGATCAATGAGACACAGTGTTATTAATCTGGTTTTTAAAAACAAAGGTAGTAAGTATGATATTAAGTCATATCGTCCTATTACTTTGGCAAATGTTGATTACAAAATTTTAGCCCGTATTATGGCAAATAGGTTAAAAATTACATTAAATAAAATTATCTCTAATACACAAACTTGTTCTGTTATTGGTCGTGATATTTCTGATACAATTTGTAGTATAGTTAATATAATTGATTTAGTTGAAGAAGATGAATTAGAAGCATATTTACTAAAAATAGACCAAGAAAAGGCATTTGACAGAGTAAGTCATGATTTTCTTTTTGATGTTTTACAAAAATTCGGATATGGAGAAAAAATTATAAATTGGATCAAAATTTTTTACACAAATACACGTAGTTCAGTTAAATGTAATGGGCATTTAACATCTTATTTTAACTTCCAAAACGGCATAAAACAAGGATGTCCATTAAGTTCTATTTTATATACAATTATTTCTGAAACCTTAGCACAAGCTATTTTAAAAAACAGTGAAATAAAGGGAGTTCAAATTCCAAATTCAAATACTGTCTCAACATTGTTTCAACATGCAGATGATACAACATTTTCTCTCGCAAATAAACAGTCAGTTCATTTAGTATTTGAAACACTCAAAATCTATAGTAATGGTTCGGGAGCAAAAATCAATAAGGAAAAATCTGAAATAATAAGTCTTGGAAAAAGTATACTAAATACAAATGATATACTACAATTAGGGATTAAACAAGGTGGTGATGCTATTGAAATATTGGGTGTTTGGGTAGGTAAGAATAAAGAAAAATGTAATATTTTAAATTGGGAAAAGAAAATTACTTCAATTTCCACTATTTTGAGTCTATGGAAGCAAAGGTATCTTTCACTTTATGGAAGATTAACCGTTGTTTCAAATTTACTCCTAACAAAACTGTGGTATACACTTGCAGTTCAAACAATACCACCAAAATATTATCTTCAAATTAAGAAATTATGTGTAGAATTTTTGTGGAATTACAAAGCCCACTTAGTTTCATATGAAACTATTATTTCATATAAATATGAAGGTGGTTTACAATTTCCAGATATTATGTTGAAAATGTTTGCCTTTAGACTGAAGTTTTTAGGGAGATTGTTAAATCCAGATTATATATAACTGTTTGGAAAAATATCTGTATCTACTTCTTTTCAAAAGTCAAAAATATGAAACTCGGTCAAGAAATTTTATTTTGTGAATTTATGCCTAAATGTGTTAGTAATATTCCATTTTTTGTTCGAGAAATTTTAATAGCTTGGAGTAAAATAAGAAAACTTATCTTTTTTGAAATTGATGAGATAAATCTATATGAAATGCCACTTTTTTACAATCCAAAAATAAAACAAGAGGAAAAAATGCTTTATTTAAAACCATTTGTTGATGCAGGTATAACAAAATTAAAACACCTAACTTATGAAGTCATTCCAGGATTTCTTAAAGTGCAAGCAATTCATGAAATTTTATCTGAAATAAATTCGGAAATAACGTATAATGAAGTTATGAATAATTATAAAAAAATACTTACCAGTATGCCGATTGAATGGGTTAATTGGATAAACAATAACAGCAATCAATGGTCAAATAAAACAAATTCAATGCATGAAAATTTAAGAATATCCATTGATGAAAAACAAATATCTATCCCACAAGACACTCGCACATTTTATAATGCTCTTTTACAATTTGTCAAAAAATCCCCAGCTACCGAATCTTTTTGGACCACTAAGTATTCCAATATTGATATGTCAAAAGTTTATATTTTTTCAAACTTGCACTTCCTTCCAAGTGATTTTAAAGAATTGAATTTTAAAATTATTCACAAGGTTCTTTTCACTAAAGAAAAACTTTTTAAGTGCAAAATGACCACTGATGACACGTGCCCATCGTGCACACATACTGTTGAAAATATTGATCATTTGTTCATTAACTGTCCAGATTTGTCAAGCTTCAATGACTTCCTAAAGGATTTCATGTTGAACATGTTGTGTAATGTTGATGTTGACTTTGTTAACAAACTAGACTTTGAACAATTATTACTTTTGGGATTTTTAAATAAGAGAAAGGGTTTCAATCTTTATTTTGCAAACTTTGTACTTAATACAGCAAGGTATTGCATTTTTAAACGAAGAAATGTTCTTTTAATTAATCCTAAGAATGATGTCAAGTTGGTTGAATACTTTAAAACAATTTTAAGTAAAAAATTATCATATTATTTTTATCTTTTAACTATGAGACAAGAGAGACACTTATTCAACAAATATTTTGTTCAAGAAAATCCAATTATAAAAATTACAGGTGAACAGGTAAAAATATTGTATTAACTGTGTTACGTATTATATATTTCAGGTATACTAACACGTATCCAGGGATAAATTAACATTTATTGTTTTTAATTTTTAACCTTTGTATATATATCTGATTAAAATTATGTTTTTAAGAAAAAAGTATCCCCGCCTGTCACGCGGGAGACCGGGGTTCGATTCTCCGCCGGGGAGGATGATATTTTTGATCTTTTCTATCGATACCCTTTTAACCATGTCCAACAGTACAATAGTAACAACACAGAAAATGAGAAGCTTATATCGCAAATACCAGCCGTTAAGAAAGCCTTACCATTTTTGACCGAAGACACCGATGCAATACACGTACGTTATACCATATCGTCCCTTGAAATATAGTGATAAGTACATAAATTTCAACCTAATGAGTAAGTCCTCGGTAGTATAGTTGTCAGTATCCCCGCCTGTCACGCGGGAGACCGGGGTTTGATTCCCCCCGGGGAGGAAACATTTTTTTTGTCCTCCACTGATTACTTACACCTACCATTAATTTTAAGAGACACCAAACGTGATTGCATCCTTCTCCCACCCGTTATTGAAAATTTTCTATTTTAGAAACCTTTTACCCTGCTTACATTAGGAGGGTAAAATTCTATATATAATAACCGGAAAAACGTAAAATATATATATCTTTCCTTTTTATATCAAGCACATGCCGAACATATATGTTTTGGCCATTTCTGTACTTAAACGCATATTTGAATCCACAAAAACAAAAATTAACTTGGAGAACCCGGGCATCGATCCCGGTACCTCTCGCATGCTAAGCGAGCGCTCTACCATCTGAGCTAGTTCCCCTCCGCAGGAAACTTGTTAAAATAACGCCTTTATATTTCCCCGCCAGACGTTTCGATTTTTTTCGTATGTCGACCTAAACCATGTAAACCTTAAATATTAAATATGATGTCTGATCGATTTTCGACTTTACTCACAATTAATTACATACTAGTAAATCTGAATGTGTGTATGACATTAGCAATAAGGATAACGATAACTGAAGAAACAAAATATACTACTAAATTTATACATTTGACCGCGAGAAAAAAAATATATCCCGCGAGGCGGATTCGAACCACCGACCTAAGGATGTCTAGATTCCTATTCCACTACAGTCCTCCGCTCTACCAACTGAGCTATCACGGGATCATGTCTTTTAGCTAAAATGCCGATGTTTTATTCGTACAGGTAAAGTACAGCCTTTTTACACCACATGGCGGAAGAAACGAGTACAAATTCATTTTTTTATTAGCGAATTTGAAAACATCCACTAAACTTTCGTCGGGTATTTATCGAATATATGTACAATATGCAGAAGTGGGCTTGTAATCAATCACCGTGGAATCGAAGAGCCCCTGTTGTTCCATACTGCACTTAACACATGTAACATATAGAACAACATATCCATCCATTGGTATGCAACAATTATATTTGCAGTACTTCGTTGTACCTTTACATACGTTCTTACAGAACTTGCCCGGACCACAAAGCAGAATAGTATGTATGGGAATAAATTTGATTTTTAATCAAACTCCGTATATATACTAAGTTGAAAAAAGGTTTAAGATGATAAATTTTCACCACTAATATCAAGTCCTCGGTAGTATAGTGGTCAGTATCCCCGCCTGTCACGCGGGAGACCGGGGTTCGATTCCCCGCCGGGGAGGATGATATTTTTGATCTTTTCTATCGATACCCTTTTAACCATGTCCAACAGTACAATAGTAACAACACAGAAAATGAGAAGCTTATATCGCAAATACCAGCCGTTAAGAAAGCCTTACCATTTTTGACCGAAGACACCGATGCAATACATGTACGTTATACCATATCGTCCCTTGAAATATAGTGATAAGTACATAAATTTCAACCTAATGAGTAAGTCCTCGGTAGTATAGTTGTCAGTATCCCCGCCTGTCACGCGGGAGACCGGGGTTTGATTCCCCCCGGGGAAGAAACATTTTTTTTGTCCTCCACTGATTACTTACACCTACCATTAATTTTAAGAGACACCAAACGTGATTGCATCCTTCTCCCACCCGTTATTGAAAATTTTCTATTTTAGAAACCTTTTACCCTGCTTACATTAGGAGGGTAAAATTCTATATATAATAACCGGAAAAACGTAAAATATATATATATTTCCTTCTTATATCAAGCACATGCCGAACATATATGTTTTGGCCATTTCTGTACTTAAACGCATATTTGAATCCACAAAAACAAAAATTAACTTGGAGAACCCGGGCATCGATCCCGGTACCTCTCGCATGCTAAGCGAGCGCTCTACCATCTGAGCTAGTTCCCCTCCGCAGGAAACTTGTTAAAATAACGCCTTTATATTTCCCCGCCAGACGTTTCGATTTTTTTCGTATGTCGACCTAAACCATGTAAACCTTAAATATTAAATATGATGTCTGATCGATTTTCGACTTTACTCACAATTAATTACATACTAGTAAATCTGAATGTGTGTATGACATTAGCAATAAGAATAACGATAACTGAAGAAACAAAATATACTACTAAATTTATACATTTGACCGCGAGAAAAAAAATATATCCCGCGAGGCGGATTCGAACCACCGACCTAAGGATGTCTAGATTCCTATTCCACTACAGTCCTCCGCTCTACCAACTGAGCTATCACGGGATCATGTCTTTTAGCTAAAATGCCGATGTTTTATTCGTACAGGTAAAGTACAGCCTTTTTACACCACATGGCGGAAGAAAAGAGTACAAATTCATTTTTTTATTAGCGAATTTGAAAACATCCACTAAACTTTCGTCGTATTTATCGAATATATGTACAATATGCAGGAGTGGGCTTGTAATCAATCACCGTGGAATCGAAGAGCCCCTGTTGTTCCATACTGCACTTAACACATGTAACATATAGAACAACATATCCATCCATTGGTATGCAACAATTATATTTGCAGTACTTCGTTGTACCTTTACATACGTTCTTACAGAACTTGCCCGGACCACAAAGCAGAATAGTATGTATGGGAATAAATTTGATTTTTAATCAAACTCCGTATATATACTAAGTTGAAAAAAGGTTTAAGATGATAAATTTTCACCACTAATATCAAGTCCTCGGTAGTATAGTGGTCAGTATCCCCGCCTGTCACGCGGGAGACCGGGGTTCGATTCCCCGCCGGGGAGGATGATATTTTTGATCTTTTCTATCGATACCCTTTTAACCATGTCCAACAGTACAATAGTAACAACACAGAAAATGAGAAGCTTATATCGCAAATACCAGCCGTTAAGAAAGCCTTACCATTTTTGACCGAAGACACCGATGCAATACATGTACGTTATACCATATCGTCCCTTGAAATATAGTGATAAGTACATAAATTTCAACCTAATGAGTAAGTCCTCGGTAGTATAGTTGTCAGTATCCCCGCCTGTCACGCGGGAGACCGGGGTTTGATTCCCCCCGGGGAAGAAACATTTTTTTTGTCCTCCACTGATTACTTACACCTACCATTAATTTTAAGAGACACCAAACGTGATTGCATCCTTCTCCCACCCGTTATTGAAAATTTTCTATTTTAGAAACCTTTTACCCTGCTTACATTAGGAGGGTAAAATTCTATATATAATAACCGGAAAAACGTAAAATATATATATATTTCCTTTTTATATCAAGCACATGCCGAACATATATGTTTTGGCCATTTCTGTACTTAAACGCATATTTGAATCCACAAAAACAAAAATTAACTTGGAGAACCCGGGCATCGATCCCGGTACCTCTCGCATGCTAAGCGAGCGCTCTACCATCTGAGCTAGTTCCCCTCCGCAGGAAACTTGTTAAAATAACGCCTTTATATTTCCCCGCCAGACGTTTCGATTTTTTTCGTATGTCGACCTAAACCATGTAAACCTTAAATATTAAATATGATGTCTGATCGATTTTCGACTTTACTCACAATTAATTACATACTAGTAAATCTGAATGTGTGTATGACATTAGCAATAAGGATAACGATAACTGAAGAAACAAAATATACTACTAAATTTATACATTTGACCGCGAGAAAAAAAATATATCCCGCGAGGCGGATTCGAACCACCGACCTAAGGATGTCTAGATTCCTATTCCACTACAGTCCTCCGCTCTACCAACTGAGCTATCACGGGATCATGTCTTTTAGCTAAAATGCCGATGTTTTATTCGTACAGGTAAAGTACAGCCTTTTTACACCACATGGCGGAAGAAAAGAGTACAAATTCATTTTTTTATTAGCGAATTTGAAAACATCCACTAAACTTTCGTCGTATTTATCGAATATATGTACAATATGCAGGAGTGGGCTTGTAATCAATCACCGTGGAATCGAAGAGCCCCTGTTGTTCCATACTGCACTTAACACATGTAACATATAGAACAACATATCCATCCATTGGTATGCAACAATTATATTTGCAGTACTTCGTTGTACCTTTACATACGTTCTTACAGAACTTGCCCGGACCACAAAGCAGAATAGTATGTATGGGAATAAATTTGATTTTTAATCAAACTCCGTATATATACTAAGTTGAAAAAAGGTTTAAGATGATAAATTTTCACCACTAATATCAAGTCCTCGGTAGTATAGTGGTCAGTATCCCCGCCTGTCACGCGGGAGACCGGGGTTCGATTCCCCGCCGGGGAGGATGATATTTTTGATCTTTTCTATCGATACCCTTTTAACCATGTCCAACAGTACAATAGTAACAACACAGAAAATGAGAAGCTTATATCGCAAATACCAGCCGTTAAGAAAGCCTTACCATTTTTGACCGAAGACACCGATGCAATACATGTACGTTATACCATATCGTCCCTTGAAATATAGTGATAAGTACATAAATTTCAACCTAATGAGTAAGTCCTCGGTAGTATAGTGGTCAGTATCCCCGCCTGTCACGCGGGAGACCGGGGTTTGATTCCCCCCCGGGGAGGAAACATTTTTTTTGTCCTCCACTGATTACTTACACCTACCATTAATTTTAAGAGACACCAAACGTGATTGCATCCTTCTCCCACCCGTTATTGAAAATTTTCTATTTTAGAAACCTTTTACCCTGCTTACATTAGGAGGGTAAAATTCTATATATAATAACCGGAAAAACGTAAAATATATATATCTTTCCTTTTTATATCAAGCACATGCCGAACATATATGTTTTGGCCATTTCTGTACTTAAACGCATATTTGAATCCACAAAAACAAAAATTAACTTGGAGAACCCGGGCATCGATCCCGGTACCTCTCGCATGCTAAGCGAGCGCTCTACCATCTGAGCTAGTTCCCCTCCGCAGGAAACTTGTTAAAATAACGCCTTTATATTTCCCCGCCAGACGTTTCGATTTTTTTCGTATGTCGACCTAAACCATGTAAACCTTAAATATTAAATATGATGTCTGATCGATTTTCGACTTTACTCACAATTAATTACATACTAGTAAATCTGAATGTGTGTATGACATTAGCAATAAGGATAACGATAACTGAAGAAACAAAATATACTACTAAATTTATACATTTGACCGAGAGAAAAAAAATATATCCCGCGAGGCGGATTCGAACCACCGACCTAAGGATGTCTAGATTCCTATTCCACTACAGTCCTCCGCTCTACCAACTGAGCTATCACGGGATCATGTCTTTTAGCTAAAATGCCGATGTTTTATTCGTACAGGTAAAGTACAGCCTTTTTACACCACATGGCGGAAGAGGAGAGTACAAATTCATTTTTTTATTAGCGAATTTGAAAACATCCACTAAACTTTCGTCGTATTTATCGAATATATGTACAATATGCAGAAGTGGGCTTGTAATCAATCACCGTGGAATCGAAGAGCCCCTGTTGTTCCATACTGCACTTAACACATGTAACATATAGAACAACATATCCATCCATTGGTATGCAACAATTATATTTGCAGTACTTCGTTGTACCTTTACATACGTTCTTACAGAACTTGCCCGGACCACAAAGCAGAATAGTATGTATGGGAATAAATTTGATTTTTAATCAAACTCCGTATATATACTAAGTTGAAAAAAGGTTTAAGATGATAAATTTTCACCACTAATATCAAGTCCTCGGTAGTATAGTGGTCAGTATCCCCGCCTGTCACGCGGGAGACCGGGGTTCGATTCCCCGCCGGGGAGGATGATATTTTTGATCTTTTCTATCGATACCCTTTTAACCATGTCCAACAGTACAATAGTAACAACACAGAAAATGAGAAGCTTATATCGCAAATACCAGCCGTTAAGAAAGCCTTACCATTTTTGACCGAAGACACCGATGCAATACATGTACGTTATACCATATCGTCCCTTGAAATATAGTGATAAGTACATAAATTTCAACCTAATGAGTAAGTCCTCGGTAGTATAGTGGTCAGTATCCCCGCCTGTCACGCGGGAGACCGGGGTTTGATTCCCCCCCGGGGAGGAAACATTTTTTTTGTCCTCCACTGATTACTTACACCTACCATTAATTTTAAGAGACACCAAACGTGATTGCATCCTTCTCCCACCCGTTATTGAAAATTTTCTATTTTAGAAACCTTTTACCCTGCTTACATTAGGAGGGTAAAATTCTATATATAATAACCGGAAAAACGTAAAATATATATATATTTCCTTTTTATATCAAGCACATGCCGAACATATATGTTTTGGCCATTTCTGTACTTAAACGCATATTTGAATCCACAAAAACAAAAATTAACTTGGAGAACCCGGGCATCGATCCCGGTACCTCTCGCATGCTAAGCGAGCGCTCTACCATCTGAGCTAGTTCCCCTCCGCAGGAAACTTGTTAAAATAACGCCTTTATATTTCCCCGCCAGACGTTTCGATTTTTTTCGTATGTCGACCTAAACCATGTAAACCTTAAATATTAAATATGATGTCTGATCGATTTTCGACTTTACTCACAATTAATTACATACTAGTAAATCTGAATGTGTGTATGACATTAGCAATAAGGATAACGATAACTGAAGAAACAAAATATACTACTAAATTTATACATTTGACCGCGAGAAAAAAAATATATCCCGCGAGGCGGATTCGAACCACCGACCTAAGGATGTCTAGATTCCTATTCCACTACAGTCCTCCGCTCTACCAACTGAGCTATCACGGGATCATGTCTTTTAGCTAAAATGCCGATGTTTTATTCGTACAGGTAAAGTACAGCCTTTTTACACCACATGGCGGAAGAAAAGAGTACAAATTCATTTTTTTATTAGCGAATTTGAAAACATCCACTAAACTTTCGTCGTATTTATCGAATATATGTACAATATGCAGGAGTGGGCTTGTAATCAATCACCGTGGAATCGAAGAGCCCCTGTTGTTCCATACTGCACTTAACACATGTAACATATAGAACAACATATCCATCCATTGGTATGCAACAATTATATTTGCAGTACTTCGTTGTACCTTTACATACGTTCTTACAGAACTTGCCCGGACCACAAAGCAGAATAGTATGTATGGGAATAAATTTGATTTTTAATCAAACTCCGTATATATACTAAGTTGAAAAAAGGTTTAAGATGATAAATTTTCACCACTAATATCAAGTCCTCGGTAGTATAGTGGTCAGTATCCCCGCCTGTCACGCGGGAGACCGGGGTTCGATTCCCCGCCGGGGAGGATGATATTTTTGATCTTTTCTATCGATACCCTTTTAACCATGTCCAACAGTACAATAGTAACAACACAGAAAATGAGAAGCTTATATCGCAAATACCAGCCGTTAAGAAAGCCTTACCATTTTTGACCGAAGACACCGATGCAATACATGTACGTTATACCATATCGTCCCTTGAAATATAGTGATAAGTACATAAATTTCAACCTAATGAGTAAGTCCTCGGTAGTATAGTGGTCAGTATCCCCGCCTGTCACGCGGGAGACCGGGGTTTGATTCCCCCCCGGGGAGGAAACATTTTTTTTGTCCTCCACTGATTACTTACACCTACCATTAATTTTAAGAGACACCAAACGTGATTGCATCCTTCTCCCACCCGTTATTGAAAATTTTCTATTTTAGAAACCTTTTACCCTGCTTACATTAGGAGGGTAAAATTCTATATATAATAACCGGAAAAACGTAAAATATATATATATTTCCTTTTTATATCAAGCACATGCCGAACATATATGTTTTGGCCATTTCTGTACTTAAACGCATATTTGAATCCACAAAAACAAAAATTAACTTGGAGAACCCGGGCATCGATCCCGGTACCTCTCGCATGCTAGGCGAGCGCTCTACCATCTGAGCTAGTTCCCCTCCGCAGGAAACTTGTTAAAATAACGCCTTTATATTTCCCCGCCAGACGTTTCGATTTTTTTCGTATGTCGACCTAAACCATGTAAACCTTAAATATTAAATATGATGTCTGATCGATTTTCGACTTTACTCACAATTAATTACATACTAGTAAATCTGAATGTGTGTATGACATTAGCAATAAGGATAACGATAACTGAAGAAACAAAATATACTACTAAATTTATACATTTGACCGCGAGAAAAAAAATATATCCCGCGAGGCGGATTCGAACCACCGACCTAAGGATGTCTAGATTCCTATTCCACTACAGTCCTCCGCTCTACCAACTGAGCTATCACGGGATCATGTCTTTTAGCTAAAATGCCGATGTTTTATTCGTACAGGTAAGTACAGCCTTTTTACACCACATGGCGGAAGAAAAGAGTACAAATTCATTTTTTTATTAGCGAATTTGAAAACATCCACTAAACTTTCGTCGTATTTATCGAATATATGTACAATATGCAGAAGTGGGCTTGTAATCAATCACCGTGGAATCGAAGAGCCCCTGTTGTTCCATACTGCACTTAACACATGTAACATATAGAACAACATATCCATCCATTGGTATGCAACAATTATATTTGCAGTACTTCGTTGTACCTTTACATACGTTCTTACAGAACTTGCCCGGACCACAAAGCAGAATAGTATGTATGGGAATAAATTTGATTTTTAATCAAACTCCGTATATATACTAAGTTGAAAAAAGGTTTAAGATGATAAATTTTCACCACTAATATCAAGTCCTCGGTAGTATAGTGGTCAGTATCCCCGCCTGTCACGCGGGAGACCGGGGTTCGATTCCCCGCCGGGGAGGATGATATTTTTGATCTTTTCTATCGATACCCTTTTAACCATGTCCAACAGTACAATAGTAACAACACAGAAAATGAGAAGCTTATATCGCAAATACCAGCCGTTAAGAAAGCCTTACCATTTTTGACCGAAGACACCGATGCAATACATGTACGTTATACCATATCGTCCCTTGAAATATAGTGATAAGTACATAAATTTCAACCTAATGAGTAAGTCCTCGGTAGTATAGTGGTCAGTATCCCCGCCTGTCACGCGGGAGACCGGGGTTTGATTCCCCCCCGGGGAGGAAACATTTTTTTTGTCCTCCACTGATTACTTACACCTACCATTAATTTTAAGAGACACCAAACGTGATTGCATCCTTCTCCCACCCGTTATTGAAAATTTTCTATTTTAGAAACCTTTTACCCTGCTTACATTAGGAGGGTAAAATTCTATATATAATAACCGGAAAAACGTAAAATATATATATATTTCCTTTTTATATCAAGCACATGCCGAACATATATGTTTTGGCCATTTCTGTACTTAAACGCATATTTGAATCCACAAAAACAAAAATTAACTTGGAGAACCCGGGCATCGATCCCGGTACCTCTCGCATGCTAAGCGAGCGCTCTACCATCTGAGCTAGTTCCCCTCCGCAGGAAACTTGTTAAAATAACGCCTTTATATTTCCCCGCCAGACGTTTCGATTTTTTTCGTATGTCGACCTAAACCATGTAAACCTTAAATATTAAATATGATGTCTGATCGATTTTCGACTTTACTCACAATTAATTACATACTAGTAAATCTGAATGTGTGTATGACATTAGCAATAAGGATAACGATAACTGAAGAAACAAAATATACTACTAAATTTATACATTTGACCGCGAGAAAAAAAATATATCCCGCGAGGCGGATTCGAACCACCGACCTAAGGATGTCTAGATTCCTATTCCACTACAGTCCTCCGCTCTACCAACTGAGCTATCACGGGATCATGTCTTTTAGCTAAAATGCCGATGTTTTATTCGTACAGGTAAAGTACAGCCTTTTTACACCACATGGCGGAAGAAAAGAGTACAAATTCATTTTTTTATTAGCGAATTTGAAAACATCCACTAAACTTTCGTCGTATTTATCGAATATATGTACAATATGCAGGAGTGGGCTTGTAATCAATCACCGTGGAATCGAAGAGCCCCTGTTGTTCCATACTGCACTTAACACATGTAACATATAGAACAACATATCCATCCATTGGTATGCAACAATTATATTTGCAGTACTTCGTTGTACCTTTACATACGTTCTTACAGAACTTGCCCGGACCACAAAGCAGAATAGTATGTATGGGAATAAATTTGATTTTTAATCAAACTCCGTATATATACTAAGTTGAAAAAAGGTTTAAGATGATAAATTTTCACCACTAATATCAAGTCCTCGGTAGTATAGTGGTCAGTATCCCCGCCTGTCACGCGGGAGACCGGGGTTCGATTCCCCGCCGGGGAGGATGATATTTTTGATCTTTTCTATCGATACCCTTTTAACCATGTCCAACAGTACAATAGTAACAACACAGAAAATGAGAAGCTTATATCGCAAATACCAGCCGTTAAGAAAGCCTTACCATTTTTGACCGAAGACACCGATGCAATACATGTACGTTATACCATATCGTCCCTTGAAATATAGTGATAAGTACATAAATTTCAACCTAATGAGTAAGTCCTCGGTAGTATAGTGGTCAGTATCCCCGCCTGTCACGCGGGAGACCGGGGTTTGATTCCCCCCCGGGGAGGAAACATTTTTTTTGTCCTCCACTGATTACTTACACCTACCATTAATTTTAAGAGACACCAAACGTGATTGCATCCTTCTCCCACCCGTTATTGAAAATTTTCTATTTTAGAAACCTTTTACCCTGCTTACATTAGGAGGGTAAAATTCTATATATAATAACCGGAAAAACGTAAAATATATATATATTTCCTTTTTATATCAAGCACATGCCGAACATATATGTTTTGGCCATTTCTGTACTTAAACGCATATTTGAATCCACAAAAACAAAAATTAACTTGGAGAACCCGGGCATCGATCCCGGTACCTCTCGCATGCTAGGCGAGCGCTCTACCATCTGAGCTAGTTCCCCTCCGCAGGAAACTTGTTAAAATAACGCCTTTATATTTCCCCGCCAGACGTTTCGATTTTTTTCGTATGTCGACCTAAACCATGTAAACCTTAAATATTAAATATGATGTCTGATCGATTTTCGACTTTACTCACAATTAATTACATACTAGTAAATCTGAATGTGTGTATGACATTAGCAATAAGGATAACGATAACTGAAGAAACAAAATATACTACTAAATTTATACATTTGACCGCGAGAAAAAAAATATATCCCGCGAGGCGGATTCGAACCACCGACCTAAGGATGTCTAGATTCCTATTCCACTACAGTCCTCCGCTCTACCAACTGAGCTATCACGGGATCATGTCTTTTAGCTAAAATGCCGATGTTTTATTCGTACAGGTAAGTACAGCCTTTTTACACCACATGGCGGAAGAAAAGAGTACAAATTCATTTTTTTATTAGCGAATTTGAAAACATCCACTAAACTTTCGTCGTATTTATCGAATATATGTACAATATGCAGAAGTGGGCTTGTAATCAATCACCGTGGAATCGAAGAGCCCCTGTTGTTCCATACTGCACTTAACACATGTAACATATAGAACAACATATCCATCCATTGGTATGCAACAATTATATTTGCAGTACTTCGTTGTACCTTTACATACGTTCTTACAGAACTTGCCCGGACCACAAAGCAGAATAGTATGTATGGGAATAAATTTGATTTTTAATCAAACTCCGTATATATACTAAGTTGAAAAAAGGTTTAAGATGATAAATTTTCACCACTAATATCAAGTCCTCGGTAGTATAGTGGTCAGTATCCCCGCCTGTCACGCGGGAGACCGGGGTTCGATTCCCCGCCGGGGAGGATGATATTTTTGATCTTTTCTATCGATACCCTTTTAACCATGTCCAACAGTACAATAGTAACAACACAGAAAATGAGAAGCTTATATCGCAAATACCAGCCGTTAAGAAAGCCTTACCATTTTTGACCGAAGACACCGATGCAATACATGTACGTTATACCATATCGTCCCTTGAAATATAGTGATAAGTACATAAATTTCAACCTAATGAGTAAGTCCTCGGTAGTATAGTGGTCAGTATCCCCGCCTGTCACGCGGGAGACCGGGGTTTGATTCCCCCCCGGGGAGGAAACATTTTTTTTGTCCTCCACTGATTACTTACACCTACCATTAATTTTAAGAGACACCAAACGTGATTGCATCCTTCTCCCACCCGTTATTGAAAATTTTCTATTTTAGAAACCTTTTACCCTGCTTACATTAGGAGGGTAAAATTCTATATATAATAACCGGAAAAACGTAAAATATATATATATTTCCTTTTTATATCAAGCACATGCCGAACATATATGTTTTGGCCATTTCTGTACTTAAACGCATATTTGAATCCACAAAAACAAAAATTAACTTGGAGAACCCGGGCATCGATCCCGGTACCTCTCGCATGCTAAGCGAGCGCTCTACCATCTGAGCTAGTTCCCCTCCGCAGGAAACTTGTTAAAATAACGCCTTTATATTTCCCCGCCAGACGTTTCGATTTTTTTCGTATGTCGACCTAAACCATGTAAACCTTAAATATTAAATATGATGTCTGATCGATTTTCGACTTTACTCACAATTAATTACATACTAGTAAATCTGAATGTGTGTATGACATTAGCAATAAGAATAACGATAACTGAAGAAACAAAATATACTACTAAATTTATACATTTGACCGCGAGAAAAAAATATATCCCGCGAGGCGGATTCGAACCACCGACCTAAGGATGTCTAGATTCCTATTCCACTACAGTCCTCCGCTCTACCAACTGAGCTATCACGGGATCATGTCTTTTAGCTAAAATGCCGATGTTTTATTCGTACAGGTAAAGTACAGCCTTTTTACACCACATGGCGGAAGAAAAGAGTACAAATTCATTTTTTTATTAGCGAATTTGAAAACATCCACTAAACTTTCGTCGTATTTATCGAATATATGTACAATATGCAGGAGTGGGCTTGTAATCAATCACCGTGGAATCGAAGAGCCCCTGTTGTTCCATACTGCACTTAACACATGTAACATATAGAACAACATATCCATCCATTGGTATGCAACAATTATATTTGCAGTACTTCGTTGTACCTTTACATACGTTCTTACAGAACTTGCCCGGACCACAAAGCAGAATAGTATGTATGGGAATAAATTTGATTTTTAATCAAACTCCGTATATATACTAAGTTGAAAAAAGGTTTAAGATGATAAATTTTCACCACTAATATCAAGTCCTCGGTAGTATAGTGGTCAGTATCCCCGCCTGTCACGCGGGAGACCGGGGTTCGATTCCCCGCCGGGGAGGATGATATTTTTGATCTTTTCTATCGATACCCTTTTAACCATGTCCAACAGTACAATAGTAACAACACAGAAAATGAGAAGCTTATATCGCAAATACCAGCCGTTAAGAAAGCCTTACCATTTTTGACCGAAGACACCGATGCAATACATGTACGTTATACCATATCGTCCCTTGAAATATAGTGATAAGTACATAAATTTCAACCTAATGAGTAAGTCCTCGGTAGTATAGTGGTCAGTATCCCCGCCTGTCACGCGGGAGACCGGGGTTTGATTCCCCCCCGGGGAGGAAACATTTTTTTTGTCCTCCACTGATTACTTACACCTACCATTAATTTTAAGAGACACCAAACGTGATTGCATCCTTCTCCCACCCGTTATTGAAAATTTTCTATTTTAGAAACCTTTTACCCTGCTTACATTAGGAGGGTAAAATTCTATATATAATAACCGGAAAAACGTAAAATATATATATATTTCCTTTTTATATCAAGCACATGCCGAACATATATGTTTTGGCCATTTCTGTACTTAAACGCATATTTGAATCCACAAAAACAAAAATTAACTTGGAGAACCCGGGCATCGATCCCGGTACCTCTCGCATGCTAAGCGAGCGCTCTACCATCTGAGCTAGTTCCCCTCCGCAGGAAACTTGTTAAAATAACGCCTTTATATTTCCCCGCCAGACGTTTCGATTTTTTTCGTATGTCGACCTAAACCATGTAAACCTTAAATATTAAATATGATGTCTGATCGATTTTCGACTTTACTCACAATTAATTACATACTAGTAAATCTGAATGTGTGTATGACATTAGCAATAAGGATAACGATAACTGAAGAAACAAAATATACTACTAAATTTATACATTTGACCGCGAGAAAAAAAATATATCCCGCGAGGCGGATTCGAACCACCGACCTAAGGATGTCTAGATTCCTATTCCACTACAGTCCTCCGCTCTACCAACTGAGCTATCACGGGATCATGTCTTTTAGCTAAAATGCCGATGTTTTATTCGTACAGGTAAAGTACAGCCTTTTTACACCACATGGCGGAAGAAAAGAGTACAAATTCATTTTTTTATTAGCGAATTTGAAAACATCCACTAAACTTTCGTCGTATTTATCGAATATATGTACAATATGCAGGAGTGGGCTTGTAATCAATCACCGTGGAATCGAAGAGCCCCTGTTGTTCCATACTGCACTTAACACATGTAACATATAGAACAACATATCCATCCATTGGTATGCAACAATTATATTTGCAGTACTTCGTTGTACCTTTACATACGTTCTTACAGAACTTGCCCGGACCACAAAGCAGAATAGTATGTATGGGAATAAATTTGATTTTTAATCAAACTCCGTATATATACTGAGTTGAAAAAAGGTTTAAGATGATAAATTTTCACCACTAATATCAAGTCCTCGGTAGTATAGTGGTCAGTATCCCCGCCTGTCACGCGGGAGACCGGGGTTCGATTCCCCGCCGGGGAGGATGATATTTTTGATCTTTTCTATCGATACCCTTTTAACCATGTCCAACAGTACAATAGTAACAACACAGAAAATGAGAAGCTTATATCGCAAATACCAGCCGTTAAGAAAGCCTTACCATTTTTGACCGAAGACACCGATGCAATACATGTACGTTATACCATATCGTCCCTTGAAATATAGTGATAAGTACATAAATTTCAACCTAATGAGTAAGTCCTCGGTAGTATAGTGGTCAGTATCCCCGCCTGTCACGCGGGAGACCGGGGTTTGATTCCCCCCCGGGGAGGAAACATTTTTTTTGTCCTCCACTGATTACTTACACCTACCATTAATTTTAAGAGACACCAAACGTGATTGCATCCTTCTCCCACCCGTTATTGAAAATTTTCTATTTTAGAAACCTTTTACCCTGCTTACATTAGGAGGGTAAAATTCTATATATAATAACCGGAAAAACGTAAAATATATATATATTTCCTTTTTATATCAAGCACATGCCGAACATATATGTTTTGGCCATTTCTGTACTTAAACGCATATTTGAATCCACAAAAACAAAAATTAACTTGGAGAACCCGGGCATCGATCCCGGTACCTCTCGCATGCTAAGCGAGCGCTCTACCATCTGAGCTAGTTCCCCTCCGCAGGAAACTTGTTAAAATAACGCCTTTATATTTCCCCGCCAGACGTTTCGATTTTTTTCGTATGTCGACCTAAACCATGTAAACCTTAAATATTAAATATGATGTCTGATCGATTTTCGACTTTACTCACAATTAATTACATACTAGTAAATCTGAATGTGTGTATGACATTAGCAATAAGGATAACGATAACTGAAGAAACAAAATATACTACTAAATTTATACATTTGACCGCGAGAAAAAAAATATATCCCGCGAGGCGGATTCGAACCACCGACCTAAGGATGTCTAGATTCCTATTCCACTACAGTCCTCCGCTCTACCAACTGAGCTATCACGGGATCATGTCTTTTAGCTAAAATGCCGATGTTTTATTCCTACAGGTAAAGTACAGCCTTTTTACACCACATGGCGGAAGAAAAGAGTACAAATTCATTTTTTTATTAGCGAATTTGAAAACATCCACTAAACTTTCGTCGTATTTATCGAATATATGTACAATATGCAGAAGTGGGCTTGTAATCAATCACCGTGGAATCGAAGAGCCCCTGTTGTTCCATACTGCACTTAACACATGTAACATATAGAACAACATATCCATCCATTGGTATGCAACAATTATATTTGCAGTACTTCGTTGTACCTTTACATACGTTCTTACAGAACTTGCCCGGACCACAAAGCAGAATAGTATGTATGGGAATAAATTTGATTTTTAATCAAACTCCGTATATATACTAAGTTGAAAAAAGGTTTAAGATGATAAATTTTCACCACTAATATCAAGTCCTCGGTAGTATAGTGGTCAGTATCCCCGCCTGTCACGCGGGAGACCGGGGTTCGATTCCCCGCCGGGGAGGATGATATTTTTGATCTTTTCTATCGATACCCTTTTAACCATGTCCAACAGTACAATAGTAACAACACAGAAAATGAGAAGCTTATATCGCAAATACCAGCCGTTAAGAAAGCCTTACCATTTTTGACCGAAGACACCGATGCAATATACATGTACGTTATACCATATCGTCCCTTGAAATATAGTGATAAGTACATAAATTTCAACCTAATGAGTAAGTCCTCGGTAGTATAGTGGTCAGTATCCCCGCCTGTCACGCGGGAGACCGGGGTTTGATTCCCCCCCGGGGAGGAAACATTTTTTTTGTCCTCCACTGATTACTTACACCTACCATTAATTTTAAGAGACACCAAACGTGATTGCATCCTTCTCCCACCCGTTATTGAAAATTTTCTATTTTAGAAACCTTTTACCCTGCTTACATTAGGAGGGTAAAATTCTATATATAATAACCGGAAAAACGTAAAATATATATATATTTCCTTTTTATATCAAGCACATGCCGAACATATATGTTTTGGCCATTTCTGTACTTAAACGCATATTTGAATCCACAAAAACAAAAATGAACTTGGAGAACCCGGGCATCGATCCCGGTACCTCTCGCATGCTAAGCGAGCGCTCTACCATCTGAGCTAGTTCCCCTCCGCAGGAAACTTGTTAAAATAACGCCTTTATATTTCCCCGCCAGACGTTTCGATTTTTTTCGTATGTCGACCTAAACCATGTAAACCTTAAATATTAAATATGATGTCTGATCGATTTTCGACTTTACTCACAATTAATTACATACTAGTAAATCTGAATGTGTGTATGACATTAGCAATAAGGATAACGATAACTGAAGAAACAAAATATACTACTAAATTTATACATTTGACCGCGAGAAAAAAAATATATCCCGCGAGGCGGATTCGAACCACCGACCTAAGGATGTCTAGATTCCTATTCCACTACAGTCCTCCGCTCTACCAACTGAGCTATCACGGGATCATGTCTTTTAGCTAAAATGCCGATGTTTTATTCGTACAGGTAAAGTACAGCCTTTTTACACCACATGGCGGAAGAAAAGAGTACAAATTCATTTTTTTATTAGCGAATTTGAAAACATCCACTAAACTTTCGTCGTATTTATCGAATATATGTACAATATGCAGGAGTGGGCTTGTAATCAATCACCGTGGAATCGAAGAGCCCCTGTTGTTCCATACTGCACTTAACACATGTAACATATAGAACAACATATCCATCCATTGGTATGCAACAATTATATTTGCAGTACTTCGTTGTACCTTTACATACGTTCTTACAGAACTTGCCCGGACCACAAAGCAGAATAGTATGTATGGGAATAAATTTGATTTTTAATCAAACTCCGTATATATACTAAGTTGAAAAAAGGTTTAAGATGATAAATTTTCACCACTAATATCAAGTCCTCGGTAGTATAGTGGTCAGTATCCCCACCTGTCACGCGGGAGACCGGGGTTCGATTCCCCGCCGGGGAGGATGATATTTTTGATCTTTTCTATCGATACCCTTTTAACCATGTCCAACAGTACAATAGTAACAACACAGAAAATGAGAAGCTTATATCGCAAATACCAGCCGTTAAGAAAGCCTTACCATTTTTGACCGAAGACACCGATGCAATACATGTACGTTATACCATATCGTCCCTTGAAATATAGTGATAAGTACATAAATTTCAACCTAATGAGTAAGTCCTCGGTAGTATAGTGGTCAGTATCCCCGCCTGTCACGCGGGAGACCGGGGTTCGATTCCCCGCCGGGGAGGAAACATTTTTTTTGTCCTCCACTGATTACTTACACCTACCATTAATTTTAAGAGACACCAAACGTGATTGCATCCTTCTCCCACCCCTTATTGAAAATTTTCTATTTTAGAAACCTTTTACCCTGCTTACATTAGGAGGGTAAAATTCTATATATAATAACCGGAAAAACGTAAAATATATATATATTTCCTTTTTATATCAAGCACATGCCGAACATATATGTTTTGGCCATTTCTGTACTTAAACGCATATTTGAATCCACAAAAACAAAAATTAACTTGGAGAACCAGGGCATCGATCCCGGTACCTCTCGCATGCTAAGCGAGCGCTCTACCATCTGAGCTAGTTCCCCTCCGCAGGAAACTTGTTAAAATAACGCCTTTATATTTCCCCGCCAGACGTTTCGATTTTTTTCGTATGTCGACCTAAACCATGTAAACCTTAAATATTAAATATGATGTCTGATCGATTTTCGACTTTACTCACAATTAATTACATACTAGTAAATCTGAATGTGTGTATGACATTAGCAATAAGGATAACGATAACTGAAGAAACAAAATATACTACTAAATTTATACATTTGACCGCGAGAAAAAAAATATATCCCGCGAGGCGGATTCGAACCACCGACCTAAGGATGTCTAGATTCCTATTCCACTACAGTCCTCCGCTCTACCAACTGAGCTATCACGGGATCATGTCTTTTAGCTAAAATGCCGATGTTTTATTCGTACAGGTAAAGTACAGCCTTTTTACACCACATGGCGGAAGAAAAGAGTACAAATTCATTTTTTTATTAGCGAATTTGAAAACATCCACTAAACTTTCGTCGTATTTATCGAATATATGTACAATATGCAGAAGTGGGCTTGTAATCAATCACCGTGGAATCGAAGAGCCCCTGTTGTTCCATACTGCACTTAACACATGTAACATATAGAACAACATATCCATCCATTGGTATGCAACAGTTATATTTGCAGTACTTCGTTGTACCTTTACATACGTTCTTACAGAACTTGCCCGGACCACAAAGCAGAATAGTATGTATGGGAATAAATTTGATTTTTAATCAAACTCCGTATATATACTAAGTTGAAAAAAGGTTTAAGATGATAAATTTTCACCACTAATATCAAGTCCTCGGTAGTATAGTGGTCAGTATCCCCGCCTGTCACGCGGGAGACCGGGGTTCGATTCCCCGCCGGGGAGGATGATATTTTTGATCTTTTCTATCGATACCCTTTTAACCATGTCCAACAGTACAATAGTAACAACACAGAAAATGAGAAGCTTATATCGCAAATACCAGCCGTTAAGAAAGCCTTACCATTTTTGACCGAAGACACCGATGCAATACATGTACGTTATACCATATCGTCCCTTGAAATATAGTGATAAGTACATAAATTTCAACCTAATGAGTAAGTCCTCGGTAGTATAGTGGTCAGTATCCCCGCCTGTCACGCGGGAGACCGGGGTTTGATTCCCCCCCGGGGAGGAAACATTTTTTTTGTCCTCCACTGATTACTTACACCTACCATTAATTTTAAGAGACACCAAACGTGATTGCATCCTTCTCCCACCCGTTATTGAAAATTTTCTATTTTAGAAACCTTTTACCCTGCTTACATTAGGAGGGTAAAATTCTATATATAATAACCGGAAAAACGTAAAATATATATATATTTCCTTTTTATATCAAGCACATGCCGAACATATATGTTTTGGCCATTTCTGTACTTAAACGCATATTTGAATCCACAAAAACAAAAATTAACTTGGAGAACCCGGGCATCGATCCCGGTACCTCTCGCATGCTAAGCGAGCGCTCTACCATCTGAGCTAGTTCCCCTCCGCAGGAAACTTGTTAAAATAACGCCTTTATATTTCCCCGCCAGACGTTTCGATTTTTTTCGTATGTCGACCTAAACCATGTAAACCTTAAATATTAAATATGATGTCTGATCGATTTTCGACTTTACTCACAATTAATTACATACTAGTAAATCTGAATGTGTGTATGACATTAGCAATAAGGATAACGATAACTGAAGAAACAAAATATACTACTAAATTTATACATTTGACCGCGAGAAAAAAAATATATCCCGCGAGGCGGATTCGAACCACCGACCTAAGGATGTCTAGATTCCTATTCCACTACAGTCCTCCGCTCTACCAACTGAGCTATCACGGGATCATGTCTTTTAGCTAAAATGCCGATGTTTTATTCGTACAGGTAAAGTACAGCCTTTTTACACCACATGGCGGAAGAAAAGAGTACAAATTCATTTTTTTATTAGCGAATTTGAAAACATCCACTAAACTTTCGTCGTATTTATCGAATATATGTACAATATGCAGGAGTGGGCTTGTAATCAATCACCGTGGAATCGAAGAGCCCCTGTTGTTCCATACTGCACTTAACACATGTAACATATAGAACAACATATCCATCCATTGGTATGCAACAATTATATTTGCAGTACTTCGTTGTACCTTTACATACGTTCTTACAGAACTTGCCCGGACCACAAAGCAGAATAGTATGTATGGGAATAAATTTGATTTTTAATCAAACTCCGTGTATATACTAAGTTGAAAAAAGGTTTAAGATGATAAATTTTCACCACTAATATCAAGTCCTCGGTAGTATAGTGGTCAGTATCCCCGCCTGTCACGCGGGAGACCGGGGTTCGATTCCCCGCCGGGGAGGATGATATTTTTGATCTTTTCTATCGATACCCTTTTAACCATGTCCAACAGTACAATAGTAACAACACAGAAAATGAGAAGCTTATATCGCAAATACCAGCCGTTAAGAAAGCCTTACCATTTTTGACCGAAGACACCGATGCAATACATGTACGTTATACCATATCGTCCCTTGAAATATAGTGATAAGTACATAAATTTCAACCTAATGAGTAAGTCCTCGGTAGTATAGTGGTCATTATCGTATTTCCCTATGGCTATATCTACCTGCTGAGGCCTTCAGAATTTCCCGTATTTCGGCACTGTGACGTCGTAAAGAGTTGACCCGACCCTAATATGAGCTGACCCGAATATATCAGCGACGTCATAATGTTTGACCCAACGTTGACCCGAATATATCAGGAAAACATCCGGTTATAGGCAGATGGCCATTGAAAAGTAAGAAATTCCATTAAGATTGCTAGTTAACAATACGATAAATTTATCATCAAGTTTTCTTCAAACAAATATTGTAAAATATAAGCCGCTCGACACAATATGAAGCTTTTTGGCTCGTTCGCTACGCTCACTCGCCGAAAAAGCTTCACATTGTGTCTCGCGGCTGATATTTTACGATATACGTTTGCAGAAAACCTGATAATATGTACGTATCCCCGCCTGTCACGCGGGAGACCGGGGTTTGATTCCCCCCGGGGAGGAAACATTTTTTTTGTCCTCCACTGATTACTTACACCTACCATTAATTTTAAGAGACACCAAACGTGATTGCATCCTTCTCCCACCCGTTATTGAAAATTTTCTATTTTAGAAACCTTTTACCCTGCTTACATTAGGAGGGTAAAATTCTATATATAATAACCGGAAAAACGTAAAATATATATATATTTCCTTTTTATATCAAGCACATGCCGAACATATATGTTTTGGCCATTTCTGTACTTAAACGCATATTTGAATCCACAAAAACAAAAATTAACTTGGAGAACCCGGGCATCGATCCCGGTACCTCTCGCATGCTAAGCGAGCGCTCTACCATCTGAGCTAGTTCCCCTCCGCAGGAAACTTGTTAAAATAACGCCTTTATATTTCCCCGCCAGACGTTTCGATTTTTTTCGTATGTCGACCTAAACCATGTAAACCTTAAATATTAAATATGATGTCTGATCGATTTTCGACTTTACTCACAATTAATTACATACTAGTAAATCTGAATGTGTGTATGACATTAGCAATAAGGATAACGATAACTGAAGAAACAAAATATACTACTAAATTTATACATTTGACCGCGAGAAAAAAAATATATCCCGCGAGGCGGATTCGAACCACCGACCTAAGGATGTCTAGATTCCTATTCCACTACAGTCCTCCGCTCTACCAACTGAGCTATCACGGGATCATGTCTTTTAGCTAAAATGCCGATGTTTTATTCGTACAGGTAAAGTACAGCCTTTTTACACCACATGGCGGAAGAAAAGAGTACAAATTCATTTTTTTATTAGCGAATTTGAAAACATCCACTAAACTTTCGTCGTATTTATCGAATATATGTACAATATGCAGGAGTGGGCTTGTAATCAATCACCGTGGAATCGAAGAGCCCCTGTTGTTCCATACTGCACTTAACACATGTAACATATAGAACAACATATCCATCCATTGGTATGCAACAATTATATTTGCGGTACTTCGTTGTACCTTTACATACGTTCTTACAGAACTTGCCCGGACCACAAAGCAGAATAGTATGTATGGGAATAAATTTGATTTTTAATCAAACTCCGTATATATACTAAGTTGAAAAAAGGTTTAAGATGATAAATTTTCACCACTAATATCAAGTCCTCGGTAGTATAGTGGTCAGTATCCCCGCCTGTCACGCGGGAGACCGGGGTTCGATTCCCCGCCGGGGAGGATGATATTTTTGATCTTTTCTATCGATACCCTTTTAACCATGTCCAACAGTACAATAGTAACAACACAGAAAATGAGAAGCTTATATCGCAAATACCAGCCGTTAAGAAAGCCTTACCATTTTTGACCGAAGACACCGATGCAATACATGTACGTTATACCATATCGTCCCTTGAAATATAGTGATAAGTACATAAATTTCAACCTAATGAGTAAGTCCTCGGTAGTATAGTGGTCAGTATCCCCGCCTGTCACGCGGGAGACCGGGGTTTGATTCCCCCCCCGGGGAGGAAACATTTTTTTGTCCTCCACTGATTACTTACACCTACCATTAATTTTAAGAGACACCAAACGTGATTGCATCCTTCTCCCACCCGTTATTGAAAATTTTCTATTTTAGAAACCTTTTACCCTGCTTACATTAGGAGGGTAAAATTCTATATATAATAACCGGAAAAACGTAAAATATATATATATTTCCTTTTTATATCAAGCACATGCCGAACATATATGTTTTGGCCATTTCTGTACTTAAACGCATATTTGAATCCACAAAAACAAAAATTAACTTGGAGAACCCGGGCATCGATCCCGGTACCTCTCGCATGCTAAGCGAGCGCTCTACCATCTGAGCTAGTTCCCCTCCGCAGGAAACTTGTTAAAATAACGCCTTTATATTTCCCCGCCAGACGTTTCGATTTTTTTCGTATGTCGACCTAAACCATGTAAACCTTAAATATTAAATATGATGTCTGATCGATTTTCGACTTTACTCACAATTAATTACATACTAGTAAATCTGAATGTGTGTATGACATTAGCAATAAGGATAACGATAACTGAAGAAACAAAATATACTACTAAATTTATACATTTGACCGCGAGAAAAAAAATATATCCCGCGAGGCGGATTCGAACCACCGACCTAAGGATGTCTAGATTCCTATTCCACTACAGTCCTCCGCTCTACCAACTGAGCTATCACGGGATCATGTCTTTTAGCTAAAATGCCGATGTTTTATTCGTACAGGTAAAGTACAGCCTTTTTACACCACATGGCGGAAGAAAAGAGTACAAATTCATTTTTTTATTAGCGAATTTGAAAACATCCACTAAACTTTCGTCGTATTTATCGAATATATGTACAATATGCAGGAGTGGGCTTGTAATCAATCACCGTGGAATCGAAGAGCCCCTGTTGTTCCATACTGCACTTAACACATGTAACATATAGAACAACATATCCATCCATTGGTATGCAACAATTATATTTGCAGTACTTCGTTGTACCTTTACATACGTTCTTACAGAACTTGCCCGGACCACAAAGCAGAATAGTATGTATGGGAATAAATTTGATTTTTAATCAAACTCCGTATATATACTAAGTTGAAAAAAGGTTTAAGATGATAAATTTTCACCACTAATATCAAGTCCTCGGTAGTATAGTGGTCAGTATCCCCGCCTGTCACGCGGGAGACCGGGGTTCGATTCCCCGCCGGGGAGGATGATATTTTTGATCTTTTCTATCGATACCCTTTTAACCATGTCCAACAGTACAATAGTAACAACACAGAAAATGAGAAGCTTATATCGCAAATACCAGCCGTTAAGAAAGCCTTACCATTTTTGACCGAAGACACCGATGCAATACATGTACGTTATACCATATCGTCCCTTGAAATATAGTGATAAGTACATAAATTTCAACCTAATGAGTAAGTCCTCGGTAGTATAGTGGTCAGTATCCCCGCCTGTCACGCGGGAGACCGGGGTTCGATTCCCCGCCGGGGAGGAAACATTTTTTTTGTCCTCCACTGATTACTTACACCTACCATTAATTTTAAGAGACACCAAACGTGATTGCATCCTTCTCCCACCCCTTATTGAAAATTTTCTATTTTAGAAACCTTTTACCCTGCTTACATTAGGAGGGTAAAATTCTATATATAATAACCGGAAAAACGTAAAATATATATATATTTCCTTTTTATATCAAGCACATGCCGAACATATATGTTTTGGCCATTTCTGTACTTAAACGCATATTTGAATCCACAAAAACAAAAATTAACTTGGAGAACCCGGGCATCGATCCCGGTACCTCTCGCATGCTAAGCGAGCGCTCTACCATCTGAGCTAGTTCCCCTCCGCAGGAAACTTGTTAAAATAACGCCTTTATATTTCCCCGCCAGACGTTTCGATTTTTTTCGTATGTCGACCTAAACCATGTAAACCTTAAATATTAAATATGATGTCTGATCGATTTTCGACTTTACTCACAATTAATTACATACTAGTAAATCTGAATGTGTGTATGACATTAGCAATAAGGATAACGATAACTGAAGAAACAAAATATACTACTAAATTTATACATTTGACCGCGAGAAAAAAAATATATCCCGCGAGGCGGATTCGAACCACCGACCTAAGGATGTCTAGATTCCTATTCCACTACAGTCCTCCGCTCTACCAACTGAGCTATCACGGGATCATGTCTTTTAGCTAAAATGCCGATGTTTTATTCGTACAGGTAAAGTACAGCCTTTTTACACCACATGGCGGAAGAAAAGAGTACAAATTCATTTTTTTATTAGCGAATTTGAAAACATCCACTAAACTTTCGTCGTATTTATCGAATATATGTACAATATGCAGAAGTGGGCTTGTAATCAATCACCGTGGAATCGAAGAGCCCCTGTTGTTCCATACTGCACTTAACACATGTAACATATAGAACAACATATCCATCCATTGGTATGCAACAATTATATTTGCAGTACTTCGTTGTACCTTTACATACGTTCTTACAGAACTTGCCCGGACCACAAAGCAGAATAGTATGTATGGGAATAAATTTGATTTTTAATCAAACTCCGTATATATACTAAGTTGAAAAAAGGTTTAAGATGATAAATTTTCACCACTAATATCAAGTCCTCGGTAGTATAGTGGTCAGTATCCCCGCCTGTCACGCGGGAGACCGGGGTTCGATTCCCCGCCGGGGAGGATGATATTTTTGATCTTTTCTATCGATACCCTTTTAACCATGTCCAACAGTACAATAGTAACAACACAGAAAATGAGAAGCTTATATCGCAAATACCAGCCGTTAAGAAAGCCTTACCATTTTTGACCGAAGACACCGATGCAATACATGTACGTTATACCATATCGTCCCTTGAAATATAGTGATAAGTACATAAATTTCAACCTAATGAGTAAGTCCTCGGTAGTATAGTGGTCAGTATCCCCGCCTGTCATGCGGGAGACCGGGGTTTGATTCCCCCCCGGGGAGGAAACATTTTTTTTGTCCTCCACTGATTACTTACACCTACCATTAATTTTAAGAGACACCAAACGTGATTGCATCCTTCTCCCACCCCTTATTGAAAATTTTCTATTTTAGAAACCTTTTACCCTGCTTACATTAGGAGGGTAAAATTCTATATATAATAACCGGGAAAACGTAGAATATATATATATTTCCTTTTTATATCAAGCACATGCCGAACATATATGTTTTGGCCATTTCTGTACTTAAACGCATATTTGAATCCACAAAAACAAAAATTAACTTGGAGAACCCGGGCATCGATCCCGGTACCTCTCGCATGCTAAGCGAGCGCTCTACCATCTGAGCTAGTTCCCCTCCGCAGGAAACTTGTTAAAATAACGCCTTTATATTTCCCCGCCAGACGTTTCGATTTTTTTCGTATGTCGACCTAAACCATGTAAACCTTAAATATTAAATATGATGTCTGATCGATTTTCGACTTTACTCACAATTAATTACATACTAGTAAATCTGAATGTGTGTATGACATTAGCAATAAGGATAACGATAACTGAAGAAACAAAATATACTACTAAATTTATACATTTGACCGCGAGAAAAAAAATATATCCCGCGAGGCGGATTCGAACCACCGACCTAAGGATGTCTAGATTCCTATTCCACTACAGTCCTCCGCTCTACCAACTGAGCTATCACGGGATCATGTCTTTTAGCTAAAATGCCGATGTTTTATTCGTACAGGTAAAGTACAGCCTTTTTACACCACATGGCGGAAGAAAAGAGTACAAATTCATTTTTTTATTAGCGAATTTGAAAACATCCACTAAACTTTCGTCGTATTTATCGAATATATGTACAATATGCAGGAGTGGGCTTGTAATCAATCACCGTGGAATCGAAGAGCCCCTGTTGTTCCATACTGCACTTAACACATGTAACATATAGAACAACATATCCATCCATTGGTATGCAACAATTATATTTGCAGTACTTCGTTGTACCTTTACATACGTTCTTACAGAACTTGCCCGGACCACAAAGCAGAATAGTATGTATGGGAATAAATTTGATTTTTAATCAAACTCCGTATATATACTAAGTTGAAAAAAGGTTTAAGATGATAAATTTTCACCACTAATATCAAGTCCTCGGTAGTATAGTGGTCAGTATCCCCGCCTGTCACGCGGGAGACCGGGGTTCGATTCCCCGCCGGGGAGGATGATATTTTTGATCTTTTCTATCGATACCCTTTTAACCATGTCCAACAGTACAATAGTAACAACACAGAAAATGAGAAGCTTATATCGCAAATACCAGCCGTTAAGAAAGCCTTACCATTTTTGACCGAAGACACCGATGCAATACATGTACGTTATACCATATCGTCCCTTGAAATATAGTGATAAGTACATAAATTTCAACCTAATGAGTAAGTCCTCGGTAGTATAGTGGTCAGTATCCCCGCCTGTCACGCGGGAGACCGGGGTTCGATTCCCCCCCGGGGAGGAAACATTTTTTTTGTCCTCCACTGATTACTTACACCTACCATTAATTTTAAGAGACACCAAACGTGATTGCATCCTTCTCCCACCCCTTATTGAAAATTTTCTATTTTAGAAACCTTTTACCCTGCTTACATTAGGAGGGTAAAATTCTATATATAATAACCGGAAAAACGTAAAATATATATATATTTCCTTTTTATATCAAGCACATGCCGAACATATATGTTTTGGCCATTTCTGTACTTAAACGCATATTTGAATCCACAAAAACAAAAATTAACTTGGAGAACCCGGGCATCGATCCCGGTACCTCTCGCATGCTAAGCGAGCGCTCTACCATCTGAGCTAGTTCCCCTCCGCAGGAAACTTGTTAAAATAACGCCTTTATATTTCCCCGCCAGACGTTTCGATTTTTTTCGTATGTCGACCTAAACCATGTAAACCTTAAATATTAAATATGATGTCTGATCGATTTTCGACTTTACTCACAATTAATTACATACTAGTAAATCTGAATGTGTGTATGACATTAGCAATAAGGATAACGATAACTGAAGAAACAAAATATACTACTAAATTTATACATTTGACCGCGAGAAAAAAAATATATCCCGCGAGGCGGATTCGAACCACCGACCTAAGGATGTCTAGATTCCTATTCCACTACAGTCCTCCGCTCTACCAACTGAGCTATCACGGGATCATGTCTTTTAGCTAAAATGCCGATGTTTTATTCGTACAGGTAAAGTACAGCCTTTTTACACCACATGGCGGAAGAAAAGAGTACAAATTCATTTTTTTATTAGCGAATTTGAAAACATCCACTAAACTTTCGTCGTATTTATCGAATATATGTACAATATGCAGAAGTGGGCTTGTAATCAATCACCGTGGAATCGAAGAGCCCCTGTTGTTCCATACTGCACTTAACACATGTAACATATAGAACAACATATCCATCCATTGGTATGCAACAATTATATTTGCAGTACTTCGTTGTACCTTTACATACGTTCTTACAGAACTTGCCCGGACCACAAAGCAGAATAGTATGTATGGGAATAAATTTGATTTTTAATCAAACTCCGTATATATACTAAGTTGAAAAAAGGTTTAAGATGATAAATTTTCACCACTAATATCAAGTCCTCGGTAGTATAGTGGTCAGTATCCCCGCCTGTCACGCGGGAGACCGGGGTTCGATTCCCCGCCGGGGAGGATGATATTTTTGATCTTTTCTATCGATACCCTTTTAACCATGTCCAACAGTACAATAGTAACAACACAGAAAATGAGAAGCTTATATCGCAAATACCAGCCGTTAAGAAAGCCTTACCATTTTTGACCGAAGACACCGATGCAATACATGTACGTTATACCATATCGTCCCTTGAAATATAGTGATAAGTACATAAATTTCAACCTAATGAGTAAGTCCTCGGTAGTATAGTGGTCAGTATCCCCGCCTGTCACGCGGGAGACCGGGGTTTGATTCCCCCCCGGGGAGGAAACATTTTTTTTGTCCTCCACTGATTACTTACACCTACCATTAATTTTAAGAGACACCAAACGTGATTGCATCCTTCTCCCACCCCTTATTGAAAATTTTCTATTTTAGAAACCTTTTACCCTGCTTACATTAGGAGGGTAAAATTCTATATATAATAACCGGAAAAACGTAAAATATATATATATTTCCTTTTTATATCAAGCACATGCCGAACATATATGTTTTGGCCATTTCTGTACTTAAACGCATATTTGAATCCACAAAAACAAAAATTAACTTGGAGAACCCGGGCATCGATCCCGGTACCTCTCGCATGCTAAGCGAGCGCTCTACCATCTGAGCTAGTTCCCCTCCGCAGGAAACTTGTTAAAATAACGCCTTTATATTTCCCCGCCAGACGTTTCGATTTTTTTCGTATGTCGACCTAAACCATGTAAACCTTAAATATTAAATATGATGTCTGATCGATTTTCGACTTTACTCACAATTAATTACATACTAGTAAATCTGAATGTGTGTATGACATTAGCAATAAGGATAACGATAACTGAAGAAACAAAATATACTACTAAATTTATACATTTGACCGCGAGAAAAAAAATATATCCCGCGAGGCGGATTCGAACCACCGACCTAAGGATGTCTAGATTCCTATTCCACTACAGTCCTCCGCTCTACCAACTGAGCTATCACGGGATCATGTCTTTTAGCTAAAATGCCGATGTTTTATTCGTACAGGTAAAGTACAGCCTTTTTACACCACATGGCGGAAGAAAAGAGTACAAATTCATTTTTTTATTAGCGAATTTGAAAACATCCACTAAACTTTCGTCGTATTTATCGAATATATGTACAATATGCAGGAGTGGGCTTGTAATCAATCACCGTGGAATCGAAGAGCCCCTGTTGTTCCATACTGCACTTAACACATGTAACATATAGAACAACATATCCATCCATTGGTATGCAACAATTATATTTGCAGTACTTCGTTGTACCTTTACATACGTTCTTACAGAACTTGCCCGGACCACAAAGCAGAATAGTATGTATGGGAATAAATTTGATTTTTAATCAAACTCCGTATATATACTAAGTTGAAAAAAGGTTTAAGATGATAAATTTTCACCACTAATATCAAGTCCTCGGTAGTATAGTGGTCAGTATCCCCGCCTGTCACGCGGGAGACCGGGGTTCGATTCCCCGCCGGGGAGGATGATATTTTTGATCTTTTCTATCGATACCCTTTTAACCATGTCCAACAGTACAATAGTAACAACACAGAAAATGAGAAGCTTATATCGCAAATACCAGCCGTTAAGAAAGCCTTACCATTTTTGACCGAAGACACCGATGCAATACATGTACGTTATACCATATCGTCCCTTGAAATATAGTGATAAGTACATAAATTTCAACCTAATGAGTAAGTCCTCGGTAGTATAGTGGTCAGTATCCCCGCCTGTCACGCGGGAGACCGGGGTTCGATTCCCCGCCGGGGAGGAAACATTTTTTTTGTCCTCCACTGATTACTTACACCTACCATTAATTTTAAGAGACACCAAACGTGATTGCATCCTTCTCCCACCCGTTATTGAAAATTTTCTATTTTAGAAACCTTTTACCCTGCTTACATTAGGAGGGTAAAATTCTATATATAATAACCGGAAAAACGTAAAATATATATATATTTCCTTTTTATATCAAGCACATGCCGAACATATATGTTTTGGCCATTTCTGTACTTAAACGCATATTTGAATCCACAAAAACAAAAATTAACTTGGAGAACCCGGGCATCGATCCCGGTACCTCTCGCATGCTAAGCGAGCGCTCTACCATCTGAGCTAGTTCCCCTCCGCAGGAAACTTGTTAAAATAACGCCTTTATATTTCCCCGCCAGACGTTTCGATTTTTTTCGTATGTCGACCTAAACCATGTAAACCTTAAATATTAAATATGATGTCTGATCGATTTTCGACTTTACTCACAATTAATTACATACTAGTAAATCTGAATGTGTGTATGACATTAGCAATAAGGATAACGATAACTGAAGAAACAAAATATACTACTAAATTTATACATTTGACCGCGAGAAAAAAAATATATCCCGCGAGGCGGATTCGAACCACCGACCTAAGGATGTCTAGATTCCTATTCCACTACAGTCCTCCGCTCTACCAACTGAGCTATCACGGGATCATGTCTTTTAGCTAAAATGCCGATGTTTTATTCGTACAGGTAAAGTACAGCCTTTTTACACCACATGGCGGAAGAAAAGAGTACAAATTCATTTTTTTATTAGCGAATTTGAAAACATCCACTAAACTTTCGTCGTATTTATCGAATATATGTACAATATGCAGGAGTGGGCTTGTAATCAATCACCGTGGAATCGAAGAGCCCCTGTTGTTCCATACTGCACTTAACACATGTAACATATAGAACAACATATCCATCCATTGGTATGCAACAATTATATTTGCAGTACTTCGTTGTACCTTTACATACGTTCTTACAGAACTTGCCCGGACCACAAAGCAGAATAGTATGTATGGGAATAAATTTGATTTTTAATCAAACTCCGTATATATACTAAGTTGAAAAAAGGTTTAAGATGATAAATTTTCACCACTAATATCAAGTCCTCGGTAGTATAGTGGTCAGTATCCCCGCCTGTCACGCGGGAGACCGGGGTTCGATTCCCCGCCGGGGAGGATGATATTTTTGATCTTTTCTATCGATACCCTTTTAACCATGTCCAACAGTACAATAGTAACAACACAGAAAATGAGAAGCTTATATCGCAAATACCAGCCGTTAAGAAAGCCTTACCATTTTTGACCGAAGACACCGATGCAATACATGTACGTTATACCATATCGTCCCTTGAAATATAGTGATAAGTACATAAATTTCAACCTAATGAGTAAGTCCTCGGTAGTATAGTGGTCAGTATCCCCGCCTGTCACGCGGGAGACCGGGGTTCGATTCCCCGCCGGGGAGGAAACATTTTTTTTGTCCTCCACTGATTACTTACACCTACCATTAATTTTAAGAGACACCAAACGTGATTGCATCCTTCTCCCACCCCTTATTGAAAATTTTCTATTTTAGAAACCTTTTACCCTGCTTACATTAGGAGGGTAAAATTCTATATATAATAACCGGAAAAACGTAAAATATATATATATTTCCTTTTTATATCAAGCACATGCCGAACATATATGTTTTGGCCATTTCTGTACTTAAACGCATATTTGAATCCACAAAAACAAAAATTAACTTGGAGAACCCGGGCATCGATCCCGGTACCTCTCGCATGCTAAGCGAGCGCTCTACCATCTGAGCTAGTTCCCCTCCGCAGGAAACTTGTTAAAATAACGCCTTTATATTTCCCCGCCAGACGTTTCGATTTTTTTCGTATGTCGACCTAAACCATGTAAACCTTAAATATTAAATATGATGTCTGATCGATTTTCGACTTTACTCACAATTAATTACATACTAGTAAATCTGAATGTGTGTATGACATTAGCAATAAGGATAACGATAACTGAAGAAACAAAATATACTACTAAATTTATACATTTGACCGCGAGAAAAAAAAATATATCCCGCGAGGCGGATTCGAACCACCGACCTAAGGATGTCTAGATTCCTATTCCACTACAGTCCTCCGCTCTACCAACTGAGCTATCACGGGATCATGTCTTTTAGCTAAAATGCCGATGTTTTATTCGTACAGGTAAAGTACAGCCTTTTTACACCACATGGCGGAAGAAAAGAGTACAAATTCATTTTTTTATTAGCGAATTTGAAAACATCCACTAAACTTTCGTCGTATTTATCGAATATATGTACAATATGCAGAAGTGGGCTTGTAATCAATCACCGTGGAATCGAAGAGCCCCTGTTGTTCCATACTGCACTTAACACATGTAACATATAGAACAACATATCCATCCATTGGTATGCAACAATTATATTTGCAGTACTTCGTTGTACCTTTACATACGTTCTTACAGAACTTGCCCGGACCACAAAGCAGAATAGTATGTATGGGAATAAATTTGATTTTTAATCAAACTCCGTATATATACTAAGTTGAAAAAAGGTTTAAGATGATAAATTTTCACCACTAATATCAAGTCCTCGGTAGTATAGTGGTCAGTATCCCCGCCTGTCACGCGGGAGACCGGGGTTCGATTCCCCGCCGGGGAGGATGATATTTTTGATCTTTTCTATCGATACCCTTTTAACCATGTCCAACAGTACAATAGTAACAACACAGAAAATGAGAAGCTTATATCGCAAATACCAGCCGTTAAGAAAGCCTTACCATTTTTGACCGAAGACACCGATGCAATACATGTACGTTATACCATATCGTCCCTTGAAATATAGTGATAAGTACATAAATTTCAACCTAATGAGTAAGTCCTCGGTAGTATAGTGGTCAGTATCCCCGCCTGTCACGCGGGAGACCGATTCGATTCCCCGCCGGGGAGGAAACATTTTTTTTGTCCTCCACTGATTACTTACACCTACCATTAATTTTAAGAGACACCAAACGTGATTGCATCCTTCTCCCACCCCTTATTGAAAATTTTCTATTTTAGAAACCTTTTACCCTGCTTACATTAGGAGGGTAAAATTCTATATATAATAACCGGAAAAACGTAAAATATATATATATTTCCTTTTTATATCAAGCACATGCCGAACATATATGTTTTGGCCATTTCTGTACTTAAACGCATATTTGAATCCACAAAAACAAAAATTAACTTGGAGAACCCGGGCATCGATCCCGGTACCTCTCGCATGCTAAGCGAGCGCTCTACCATCTGAGCTAGTTCCCCTCCGCAGGAAACTTGTTAAAATAACGCCTTTATATTTCCCCGCCAGACGTTTCGATTTTTTTCGTATGTCGACCTAAACCATGTAAACCTTAAATATTAAATATGATGTCTGATCGATTTTCGACTTTACTCACAATTAATTACATACTAGTAAATCTGAATGTGTGTATGACATTAGCAATAAGGATAACGATAACTGAAGAAACAAAATATACTACTAAATTTATACATTTGACCGCGAGAAAAAAAATATATCCCGCGAGGCGGATTCGAACCACCGACCTAAGGATGTCTAGATTCCTATTCCACTACAGTCCTCCGCTCTACCAACTGAGCTATCACGGGATCATGTCTTTTAGCTAAAATGCCGATGTTTTATTCGTACAGGTAAAGTACAGCCTTTTTACACCACATGGCGGAAGAAAAGAGTACAAATTCATTTTTTTATTAGCGAATTTGAAAACATCCACTAAACTTTCGTCGTATTTATCGAATATATGTACAATATGCAGAAGTGGGCTTGTAATCAATCACCGTGGAATCGAAGAGCCCCTGTTGTTCCATACTGCACTTAACACATGTAACATATAGAACAACATATCCATCCATTGGTATGCAACAGTTATATTTGCAGTACTTCGTTGTACCTTTACATACGTTCTTACAGAACTTGCCCGGACCACAAAGCAGAATAGTATGTATGGGAATAAATTTGATTTTTAATCAAACTCCGTATATATACTAAGTTGAAAAAAGGTTTAAGATGATAAATTTTCACCACTAATATCAAGTCCTCGGTAGTATAGTGGTCAGTATCCCCGCCTGTCACGCGGGAGACCGGGGTTCGATTCCCCGCCGGGGAGGATGATATTTTTGATCTTTTCTATCGATACCCTTTTAACCATGTCCAACAGTACAATAGTAACAACACAGAAAATGAGAAGCTTATATCGCAAATACCAGCCGTTAAGAAAGCCTTACCATTTTTGACCGAAGACACCGATGCAATACATGTACGTTATACCATATCGTCCCTTGAAATATAGTGATAAGTACATAAATTTCAACCTAATGAGTAAGTCCTCGGTAGTATAGTGGTCAGTATCCCCGCCTGTCACGCGGGAGACCGGGGTTTGATTCCCCCCCGGGGAGGAAACATTTTTTTTGTCCTCCACTGATTACTTACACCTACCATTAATTTTAAGAGACACCAAACGTGATTGCATCCTTCTCCCACCCGTTATTGAAAATTTTCTATTTTAGAAACCTTTTACCCTGCTTACATTAGGAGGGTAAAATTCTATATATAATAACCGGAAAAACGTAAAATATATATATATTTCCTTTTTATATCAAGCACATGCCGAACATATATGTTTTGGCCATTTCTGTACTTAAACGCATATTTGAATCCACAAAAACAAAAATTAACTTGGAGAACCCGGGCATCGATCCCGGTACCTCTCGCATGCTAAGCGAGCGCTCTACCATCTGAGCTAGTTCCCCTCCGCAGGAAACTTGTTAAAATAACGCCTTTATATTTCCCCGCCAGACGTTTCGATTTTTTTCGTATGTCGACCTAAACCATGTAAACCTTAAATATTAAATATGATGTCTGATCGATTTTCGACTTTACTCACAATTAATTACATACTAGTAAATCTGAATGTGTGTATGACATTAGCAATAAGGATAACGATAACTGAAGAAACAAAATATACTACTAAATTTATACATTTGACCGCGAGAAAAAAAATATATCCCGCGAGGCGGATTCGAACCACCGACCTAAGGATGTCTAGATTCCTATTCCACTACAGTCCTCCGCTCTACCAACTGAGCTATCACGGGATCATGTCTTTTAGCTAAAATGCCGATGTTTTATTCGTACAGGTAAAGTACAGCCTTTTTACACCACATGGCGGAAGAAAAGAGTACAAATTCATTTTTTTATTAGCGAATTTGAAAACATCCACTAAACTTTCGTCGTATTTATCGAATATATGTACAATATGCAGGAGTGGGCTTGTAATCAATCACCGTGGAATCGAAGAGCCCCTGTTGTTCCATACTGCACTTAACACATGTAACATATAGAACAACATATCCATCCATTGGTATGCAACAATTATATTTGCAGTACTTCGTTGTACCTTTACATACGTTCTTACAGAACTTGCCCGGACCACAAAGCAGAATAGTATGTATGGGAATAAATTTGATTTTTAATCAAACTCCGTGTATATACTAAGTTGAAAAAAGGTTTAAGATGATAAATTTTCACCACTAATATCAAGTCCTCGGTAGTATAGTGGTCAGTATCCCCGCCTGTCACGCGGGAGACCGGGGTTCGATTCCCCGCCGGGGAGGATGATATTTTTGATCTTTTCTATCGATACCCTTTTAACCATGTCCAACAGTACAATAGTAACAACACAGAAAATGAGAAGCTTATATCGCAAATACCAGCCGTTAAGAAAGCCTTACCATTTTTGACCGAAGACACCGATGCAATACATGTACGTTATACCATATCGTCCCTTGAAATATAGTGATAAGTACATAAATTTCAACCTAATGAGTAAGTCCTCGGTAGTATAGTGGTCATTATCGTATTTCCCTATGGCTATATCTACCTGCTGAGGCCTTCAGAATTTCCCGTATTTCGGCACTGTGACGTCGTAAAGAGTTGACCCGACCCTAATATGAGCTGACCCGAATATATCAGCGACGTCATAATGTTTGACCCAACGTTGACCCGAATATATCAGGAAAACATCCGGTTATAGGCAGATGGCCATTGAAAAGTAAGAAATTCCATTAAGATTGCTAGTTAACAATACGATAAATTTATCATCAAGTTTTCTTCAAACAAATATTGTAAAATATAAGCCGCTCGACACAATATGAAGCTTTTTGGCTCGTTCGCTACGCTCACTCGCCGAAAAAGCTTCACATTGTGTCTCGCGGCTGATATTTTACGATATACGTTTGCAGAAAACCTGATAATATGTACGTATCCCCGCCTGTCACGCGGGAGACCGGGGTTTGATTCCCCCCCGGGGAGGAAACATTTTTTTTGTCCTCCACTGATTACTTACACCTACCATTAATTTTAAGAGACACCAAACGTGATTGCATCCTTCTCCCACCCGTTATTGAAAATTTTCTATTTTAGAAACCTTTTACCCTGCTTACATTAGGAGGGTAAAATTCTATATATAATAACCGGAAAAACGTAAAATATATATATATTTCCTTTTTATATCAAGCACATGCCGAACATATATGTTTTGGCCATTTCTGTACTTAAACGCATATTTGAATCCACAAAAACAAAAATTAACTTGGAGAACCCGGGCATCGATCCCGGTACCTCTCGCATGCTAAGCGAGCGCTCTACCATCTGAGCTAGTTCCCCTCCGCAGGAAACTTGTTAAAATAACGCCTTTATATTTCCCCGCCAGACGTTTCGATTTTTTTCGTATGTCGACCTAAACCATGTAAACCTTAAATATTAAATATGATGTCTGATCGATTTTCGACTTTACTCACAATTAATTACATACTAGTAAATCTGAATGTGTGTATGACATTAGCAATAAGGATAACGATAACTGAAGAAACAAAATATACTACTAAATTTATACATTTGACCGCGAGAAAAAAAATATATCCCGCGAGGCGGATTCGAACCACCGACCTAAGGATGTCTAGATTCCTATTCCACTACAGTCCTCCGCTCTACCAACTGAGCTATCACGGGATCATGTCTTTTAGCTAAAATGCCGATGTTTTATTCGTACAGGTAAAGTACAGCCTTTTTACACCACATGGCGGAAGAAAAGAGTACAAATTCATTTTTTTATTAGCGAATTTGAAAACATCCACTAAACTTTCGTCGTATTTATCGAATATATGTACAATATGCAGGAGTGGGCTTGTAATCAATCACCGTGGAATCGAAGAGCCCCTGTTGTTCCATACTGCACTTAACACATGTAACATATAGAACAACATATCCATCCATTGGTATGCAACAATTATATTTGCGGTACTTCGTTGTACCTTTACATACGTTCTTACAGAACTTGCCCGGACCACAAAGCAGAATAGTATGTATGGGAATAAATTTGATTTTTAATCAAACTCCGTATATATACTAAGTTGAAAAAAGGTTTAAGATGATAAATTTTCACCACTAATATCAAGTCCTCGGTAGTATAGTGGTCAGTATCCCCGCCTGTCACGCGGGAGACCGGGGTTCGATTCCCCGCCGGGGAGGATGATATTTTTGATCTTTTCTATCGATACCCTTTTAACCATGTCCAACAGTACAATAGTAACAACACAGAAAATGAGAAGCTTATATCGCAAATACCAGCCGTTAAGAAAGCCTTACCATTTTTGACCGAAGACACCGATGCAATACATGTACGTTATACCATATCGTCCCTTGAAATATAGTGATAAGTACATAAATTTCAACCTAATGAGTAAGTCCTCGGTAGTATAGTGGTCAGTATCCCCGCCTGTCACGCGGGAGACCGGGGTTTGATTCCCCCCCGGGGAGGAAACATTTTTTTGTCCTCCACTGATTACTTACACCTACCATTAATTTTAAGAGACACCAAACGTGATTGCATCCTTCTCCCACCCGTTATTGAAAATTTTCTATTTTAGAAACCTTTTACCCTGCTTACATTAGGAGGGTAAAATTCTATATATAATAACCGGAAAAACGTAAAATATATATATATTTCCTTTTTATATCAAGCACATGCCGAACATATATGTTTTGGCCATTTCTGTACTTAAACGCATATTTGAATCCACAAAAACAAAAATTAACTTGGAGAACCCGGGCATCGATCCCGGTACCTCTCGCATGCTAAGCGAGCGCTCTACCATCTGAGCTAGTTCCCCTCCGCAGGAAACTTGTTAAAATAACGCCTTTATATTTCCCCGCCAGACGTTTCGATTTTTTTCGTATGTCGACCTAAACCATGTAAACCTTAAATATTAAATATGATGTCTGATCGATTTTCGACTTTACTCACAATTAATTACATACTAGTAAATCTGAATGTGTGTATGACATTAGCAATAAGGATAACGATAACTGAAGAAACAAAATATACTACTAAATTTATACATTTGACCGCGAGAAAAAAAATATATCCCGCGAGGCGGATTCGAACCACCGACCTAAGGATGTCTAGATTCCTATTCCACTACAGTCCTCCGCTCTACCAACTGAGCTATCACGGGATCATGTCTTTTAGCTAAAATGCCGATGTTTTATTCGTACAGGTAAAGTACAGCCTTTTTACACCACATGGCGGAAGAAAAGAGTACAAATTCATTTTTTTATTAGCGAATTTGAAAACATCCACTAAACTTTCGTCGTATTTATCGAATATATGTACAATATGCAGGAGTGGGCTTGTAATCAATCACCGTGGAATCGAAGAGCCCCTGTTGTTCCATACTGCACTTAACACATGTAACATATAGAACAACATATCCATCCATTGGTATGCAACAATTATATTTGCAGTACTTCGTTGTACCTTTACATACGTTCTTACAGAACTTGCCCGGACCACAAAGCAGAATAGTATGTATGGGAATAAATTTGATTTTTAATCAAACTCCGTATATATACTAAGTTGAAAAAAGGTTTAAGATGATAAATTTTCACCACTAATATCAAGTCCTCGGTAGTATAGTGGTCAGTATCCCCGCCTGTCACGCGGGAGACCGGGGTTCGATTCCCCGCCGGGGAGGATGATATTTTTGATCTTTTCTATCGATACCCTTTTAACCATGTCCAACAGTACAATAGTAACAACACAGAAAATGAGAAGCTTATATCGCAAATACCAGCCGTTAAGAAAGCCTTACCATTTTTGACCGAAGACACCGATGCAATACATGTACGTTATACCATATCGTCCCTTGAAATATAGTGATAAGTACATAAATTTCAACCTAATGAGTAAGTCCTCGGTAGTATAGTGGTCAGTATCCCCGCCTGTCACGCGGGAGACCGGGGTTCGATTCCCCGCCGGGGAGGAAACATTTTTTTTGTCCTCCACTGATTACTTACACCTACCATTAATTTTAAGAGACACCAAACGTGATTGCATCCTTCTCCCACCCGTTATTGAAAATTTTCTATTTTAGAAACCTTTTACCCTGCTTACATTAGGAGGGTAAAATTCTATATATAATAACCGGAAAAACGTAAAATATATATATATTTCCTTTTTATATCAAGCACATGCCGAACATATATGTTTTGGCCATTTCTGTACTTAAACGCATATTTGAATCCACAAAAACAAAAATTAACTTGGAGAACCCGGGCATCGATCCCGGTACCTCTCGCATGCTAAGCGAGCGCTCTACCATCTGAGCTAGTTCCCCTCCGCAGGAAACTTGTTAAAATAACGCCTTTATATTTCCCCGCCAGACGTTTCGATTTTTTTCGTATGTCGACCTAAACCATGTAAACCTTAAATATTAAATATGATGTCTGATCGATTTTCGACTTTACTCACAATTAATTACATACTAGTAAATCTGAATGTGTGTATGACATTAGCAATAAGGATAACGATAACTGAAGAAACAAAATATACTACTAAATTTATACATTTGACCGCGAGAAAAAAAATATATCCCGCGAGGCGGATTCGAACCACCGACCTAAGGATGTCTAGATTCCTATTCCACTACAGTCCTCCGCTCTACCAACTGAGCTATCACGGGATCATGTCTTTTAGCTAAAATGCCGATGTTTTATTCGTACAGGTAAAGTACAGCCTTTTTACACCACATGGCGGAAGAAAAGAGTACAAATTCATTTTTTTATTAGCGAATTTGAAAACATCCACTAAACTTTCGTCGTATTTATCGAATATATGTACAATATGCAGGAGTGGGCTTGTAATCAATCACCGTGGAATCGAAGAGCCCCTGTTGTTCCATACTGCACTTAACACATGTAACATATAGAACAACATATCCATCCATTGGTATGCAACAATTATATTTGCAGTACTTCGTTGTACCTTTACATACGTTCTTACAGAACTTGCCCGGACCACAAAGCAGAATAGTATGTATGGGAATAAATTTGATTTTTAATCAAACTCCGTGTATATACTAAGTTGAAAAAAGGTTTAAGATGATAAATTTTCACCACTAATATCAAGTCCTCGGTAGTATAGTGGTCAGTATCCCCGCCTGTCACGCGGGAGACCGGGGTTCGATTCCCCGCCGGGGAGGATGATATTTTTGATCTTTTCTATCGATACCCTTTTAACCATGTCCAACAGTACAATAGTAACAACACAGAAAATGAGAAGCTTATATCGCAAATACCAGCCGTTAAGAAAGCCTTACCATTTTTGACCGAAGACACCGATGCAATACATGTACGTTATACCATATCGTCCCTTGAAATATAGTGATAAGTACATAAATTTCAACCTAATGAGTAAGTCCTCGGTAGTATAGTGGTCAGTATCCCCGCCTGTCACGCGGGAGACCGGGGTTCGATTCCCCGCCGGGGAGGAAACATTTTTTTTGTCCTCCACTGATTACTTACACCTACCATTAATTTTAAGAGACACCAAACGTGATTGCATCCTTCTCCCACCCCTTATTGAAAATTTTCTATTTTAGAAACCTTTTACCCTGCTTACATTAGGAGGGTAAAATTCTATATATAATAACCGGAAAAACGTAAAATATATATATATTTCCTTTTTATATCAAGCACATGCCGAACATATATGTTTTGGCCATTTCTGTACTTAAACGCATATTTGAATCCACAAAAACAAAAATTAACTTGGAGAACCCGGGCATCGATCCCGGTACCTCTCGCATGCTAAGCGAGCGCTCTACCATCTGAGCTAGTTCCCCTCCGCAGGAAACTTGTTAAAATAACGCCTTTATATTTCCCCGCCAGACGTTTCGATTTTTTTCGTATGTCGACCTAAACCATGTAAACCTTAAATATTAAATATGATGTCTGATCGATTTTCGACTTTACTCACAATTAATTACATACTAGTAAATCTGAATGTGTGTATGACATTAGCAATAAGGATAACGATAACTGAAGAAACAAAATATACTACTAAATTTATACATTTGACCGCGAGAAAAAAAATATATCCCGCGAGGCGGATTCGAACCACCGACCTAAGGATGTCTAGATTCCTATTCCACTACAGTCCTCCGCTCTACCAACTGAGCTATCACGGGATCATGTCTTTTAGCTAAAATGCCGATGTTTTATTCGTACAGGTAAAGTACAGCCTTTTTACACCACATGGCGGAAGAAAAGAGTACAAATTCATTTTTTTATTAGCGAATTTGAAAACATCCACTAAACTTTCGTCGTATTTATCGAATATATGTACAATATGCAGGAGTGGGCTTGTAATCAATCACCGTGGAATCGAAGAGCCCCTGTTGTTCCATACTGCACTTAACACATGTAACATATAGAACAACATATCCATCCATTGGTATGCAACAATTATATTTGCAGTACTTCGTTGTACCTTTACATACGTTCTTACAGAACTTGCCCGGACCACAAAGCAGAATAGTATGTATGGGAATAAATTTGATTTTTAATCAAACTCCGTGTATATACTAAGTTGAAAAAAGGTTTAAGATGATAAATTTTCACCACTAATATCAAGTCCTCGGTAGTATAGTGGTCAGTATCCCCGCCTGTCACGCGGGAGACCGGGGTTCGATTCCCCGCCGGGGAGGATGATATTTTTGATCTTTTCTATCGATACCCTTTTAACCATGTCCAACAGTACAATAGTAACAACACAGAAAATGAGAAGCTTATATCGCAAATACCAGCCGTTAAGAAAGCCTTACCATTTTTGACCGAAGACACCGATGCAATACATGTACGTTATACCATATCGTCCCTTGAAATATAGTGATAAGTACATAAATTTCAACCTAATGAGTAAGTCCTCGGTAGTATAGTGGTCAGTATCCCCGCCTGTCACGCGGGAGACCGGGGTTCGATTCCCCGCCGGGGAGGAAACATTTTTTTTGTCCTCCACTGATTACTTACACCTACCATTAATTTTAAGAGACACCAAACGTGATTGCATCCTTCTCCCACCCCTTATTGAAAATTTTCTATTTTAGAAACCTTTTACCCTGCTTACATTAGGAGGGTAAAATTCTATATATAATAACCGGAAAAACGTAAAATATATATATATTTCCTTTTTATATCAAGCACATGCCGAACATATATGTTTTGGCCATTTCTGTACTTAAACGCATATTTGAATCCACAAAAACAAAAATTAACTTGGAGAACCCGGGCATCGATCCCGGTACCTCTCGCATGCTAAGCGAGCGCTCTACCATCTGAGCTAGTTCCCCTCCGCAGGAAACTTGTTAAAATAACGCCTTTATATTTCCCCGCCAGACGTTTCGATTTTTTTCGTATGTCGACCTAAACCATGTAAACCTTAAATATTAAATATGATGTCTGATCGATTTTCGACTTTACTCACAATTAATTACATACTAGTAAATCTGAATGTGTGTATGACATTAGCAATAAGGATAACGATAACTGAAGAAACAAAATATACTACTAAATTTATACATTTGACCGCGAGAAAAAAAAATATATCCCGCGAGGCGGATTCGAACCACCGACCTAAGGATGTCTAGATTCCTATTCCACTACAGTCCTCCGCTCTACCAACTGAGCTATCACGGGATCATGTCTTTTAGCTAAAATGCCGATGTTTTATTCGTACAGGTAAAGTACAGCCTTTTTACACCACATGGCGGAAGAAAAGAGTACAAATTCATTTTTTTATTAGCGAATTTGAAAACATCCACTAAACTTTCGTCGTATTTATCGAATATATGTACAATATGCAGAAGTGGGCTTGTAATCAATCACCGTGGAATCGAAGAGCCCCTGTTGTTCCATACTGCACTTAACACATGTAACATATAGAACAACATATCCATCCATTGGTATGCAACAATTATATTTGCAGTACTTCGTTGTACCTTTACATACGTTCTTACAGAACTTGCCCGGACCACAAAGCAGAATAGTATGTATGGGAATAAATTTGATTTTTAATCAAACTCCGTATATATACTAAGTTGAAAAAAGGTTTAAGATGATAAATTTTCACCACTAATATCAAGTCCTCGGTAGTATAGTGGTCAGTATCCCCGCCTGTCACGCGGGAGACCGGGGTTCGATTCCCCGCCGGGGAGGATGATATTTTTGATCTTTTCTATCGATACCCTTTTAACCATGTCCAACAGTACAATAGTAACAACACAGAAAATGAGAAGCTTATATCGCAAATACCAGCCGTTAAGAAAGCCTTACCATTTTTGACCGAAGACACCGATGCAATACATGTACGTTATACCATATCGTCCCTTGAAATATAGTGATAAGTACATAAATTTCAACCTAGGCCTAATGAGTAAGTCCTCGGTAGTATAGTGGTCAGTATCCCCGCCTGTCACGCGGGAGACCGGGGTTCGCTTCCCCGCCGGGGAGGAAACATTTTTTTTGTCCTCCACTGATTACTTACACCTACCATTAATTTTAAGAGACACCAAACGTGATTGCATCCTTCTCCCACCCCTTATTGAAAATTTTCTATTTTAGAAACCTTTTACCCTGCTTACATTAGGAGGGTAAAATTCTATATATAATAACCGGAAAAACGTAAAATATATATATATTTCCTTTTTATATCAAGCACATGCCGAACATATATGTTTTGGCCATTTCTGTACTTAAACGCATATTTGAATCCACAAAAACAAAAATTAACTTGGAGAACCCGGGCATCGATCCCGGTACCTCTCGCATGCTAAGCGAGCGCTCTACCATCTGAGCTAGTTCCCCTCCGCAGGAAACTTGTTAAAATAACGCCTTTATATTTCCCCGCCAGACGTTTCGATTTTTTTCGTATGTCGACCTAAACCATGTAAACCTTAAATATTAAATATGATGTCTGATCGATTTTCGACTTTACTCACAATTAATTACATACTAGTAAATCTGAATGTGTGTATGACATTAGCAATAAGGATAACGATAACTGAAGAAACAAAATATACTACTAAATTTATACATTTGACCGCGAGAAAAAAAATATATCGCGCGAGGCGGATTCGAACCACCGACCTAAGGATGTCTAGATTCCTATTCCACTACAGTCCTCCGCTCTACCAACTGAGCTATCACGGGATCATGTCTTTTAGCTAAAATGCCGATGTTTTATTCGTACAGGTAAAGTACAGCCTTTTTACACCACATGGCGGAAGAAAAGAGTACAAATTCATTTTTTTATTAGCGAATTTGAAAACATCCACTAAACTTTCGTCGTATTTATCGAATATATGTACAATATGCAGAAGTGGGCTTGTAATCAATCACCGTGGAATCGAAGAGCCCCTGTTGTTCCATACTGCACTTAACACATGTAACATATAGAACAACATATCCATCCATTGGTATGCAACAATTATATTTGCAGTACTTCGTTGTACCTTTACATACGTTCTTACAGAACTTGCCCGGACCACAAAGCAGAATAGTATGTATGGGAATAAATTTGATTTTTAATCAAACTCCGTATATATACTAAGTTGAAAAAAGGTTTAAGATGATAAATTTTCACCACTAATATCAAGTCCTCGGTAGTATAGTGGTCAGTATCCCCGCCTGTCACGCGGGAGACCGGGGTTCGATTCCCCGCCGGGGAGGATGATATTTTTGATCTTTTCTATCGATACCCTTTTAACCATGTCCAACAGTACAATAGTAACAACACAGAAAATGAGAAGCTTATGTCGCAGATACCAGCCGTTAAGAAAGCCTTACCATTTTTGACCGAAGACACCGATGCAATACATGTACGTTATACCATATCGTCCCTTGAAATATAGTGATAAGTACATGAATTTCAACCTAATGAGTAAGTCCTCGGTAGTATAGTGGTCAGTATCCCCGCCTGTCACGCGGGAGACCGGGGTTTGATTCCCCCCCGGGGAGGAAACATTTTTTTTGTCCTCCACTGATTACTTACACCTACCATTAATTTTAAGAGACACCAAACGTGATTGCATCCTTCTCCCACCCGTTATTGAAAATTTTCTATTTTAGAAACCTTTTACCCTGCTTACATTAGGAGGGTAAAATTCTATATATAATAACCGGAAAAACGTAAAATATATATATATTTCCTTTTTATATCAAGCACATGCCGAACATATATGTTTTGGCCATTTCTGTACTTAAACGCATATTTGAATCCACAAAAACAAAAATTAACTTGGAGAACCCGGGCATCGATCCCGGTACCTCTCGCATGCTAAGCGAGCGCTCTACCATCTGAGCTAGTTCCCCTCCGCAGGAAACTTGTTAAAATAACGCCTTTATATTTCCCCGCCAGACGTTTCGATTTTTTTCGTATGTCGACCTAAACCATGTAAACCTTAAATATTAAATATGATGTCTGATCGATTTTCGACTTTACTCACAATTAATTACATACTAGTAAATCTGAATGTGTGTATGACATTAGCAATAAGGATAACGATAACTGAAGAAACAAAATATACTACTAAATTTATACATTTGACCGCGAGAAAAAAAATATATCCCGCGAGGCGGATTCGAACCACCGACCTAAGGATGTCTAGATTCCTATTCCACTACAGTTCTCCGCTCTACCAACTGAGCTATCACGGGATCATGTCTTTTAGCTAAAATGCCGATGTTTTATTCGTACAGGTAAAGTACAGCCTTTTTACACCACATGGCGGAAGAAAAGAGTACAAATTCATTTTTTTATTAGCGAATTTGAAAACATCCACTAAACTTTCGTCGTATTTATCGAATATATGTACAATATGCAGAAGTGGGCTTGTAATCAATCACCGTGGAATCGAAGAGCCCCTGTTGTTCCATACTGCACTTAACACATGTAACATATAGAACAACATATCCATCCATTGGTATGCAACAATTATATTTGCAGTACTTCGTTGTACCTTTACATACGTTCTTACAGAACTTGCCCGGACCACAAAGCAGAATAGTATGTATGGGAATAAATTTGATTTTTAATCAAACTCCGTATATATACTAAGTTGAAAAAAGGTTTAAGATGATAAATTTTCACCACTAATATCAAGTCCTCGGTAGTATAGTGGTCAGTATCCCCGCCTGTCACGCGGGAGACCGGGGTTCGATTCCCCGCCGGGGAGGATGATATTTTTGATCTTTTCTATCGATACCCTTTTAACCATGTCCAACAGTACAATAGTAACAACACAGAAAATGAGAAGCTTATATCGCAAATACCAGCCGTTAAGAAAGCCTTACCATTTTTGACCGAAGACACCGATGCAATACATGTACGTTATACCATATCGTCCCTTGAAATATAGTGATAAGTACATAAATTTCAACCTAATGAGTAAGTCCTCGGTAGTATAGTGGTCAGTATCCCCGCCTGTCACGCGGGAGACCGGGGTTTGATTCCCCCCCGGGGAGGAAACATTTTTTTTGTCCTCCACTGATTACTTACACCTACCATTAATTTTAAGAGACACCAAACGTGATTGCATCCTTCTCCCACCCGTTATTGAAAATTTTCTATTTTAGAAACCTTTTACCCTGCTTACATTAGGAGGGTAAAATTCTATATATAATAACCGGAAAAACGTAAAATATATATATATATTTCCTTTTTATATCAAGCACATGCCGAACATATATGTTTTGGCCATTTCTGTACTTAAACGCATATTTGAATCCACAAAAACAAAAATTAACTTGGAGAACCCGGGCATCGATCCCGGTACCTCTCGCATGCTAAGCGAGCGCTCTACCATCTGAGCTAGTTCCCCTCCGCAGGAAACTTGTTAAAATAACGCCTTTATATTTCCCCGCCAGACGTTTCGATTTTTTTCGTATGTCGACCTAAACCATGTAAACCTTAAATATTAAATATGATGTCTGATCGATTTTCGACTTTACTCACAATTAATTACATACTAGTAAATCTGAATGTGTGTATGACATTAGCAATAAGGATAACGATAACTGAAGAAACAAAATATACTACTAAATTTATACATTTGACCGCGAGAAAAAAAATATATCCCGCGAGGCGGATTCGAACCACCGACCTAAGGATGTCTAGATTCCTATTCCACTACAGTCCTCCGCTCTACCAACTGAGCTATCACGGGATCATGTCTTTTAGCTAAAATGCCGATGTTTTATTCGTACAGGTAAAGTACAGCCTTTTTACACCACATGGCGGAAGAAAAGAGTACAAATTCATTTTTTTATTAGCGAATTTGAAAACATCCACTAAACTTTCGTCGTATTTATCGAATATATGTACAATATGCAGAAGTGGGCTTGTAATCAATCACCGTGGAATCGAAGAGCCCCTGTTGTTCCATACTGCACTTAACACATGTAACATATAGAACAACATATCCATCCATTGGTATGCAACAATTATATTTGCAGTACTTCGTTGTACCTTTACATACGTTCTTACAGAACTTGTCCGGACCACAAAGCAGAATAGTATGTATGGGAATAAATTTGATTTTTAATCAAACTCCGTATATATACTAAGTTGAAAAAAGGTTTAAGATGATAAATTTTCACCACTAATATCAAGTCCTCGGTAGTATAGTGGTCAGTATCCCCGCCTGTCACGCGGGAGACCGGGGTTCGATTTCCCGCCGGGGAGGATGATATTTTTGATCTTTTCTATCGATACCCTTTTAACCATGTCCAACAGTACAATAGTAACAACACAGAAAATGAGAAGCTTATATCGCAAATACCAGCCGTTAAGAAAGCCTTACCATTTTTGACCGAAGACACCGATGCAATACATGTACGTTATACCATATCGTCCCTTGAAATATAGTGATAAGTACATAAATTTCAACCTAATGAGTAAGTCCTCGGTAGTATAGTAGTCAGTATCCCCGCCTGTCACGCGGGAGACCGGGGTTTGATTCCCCCCCGGGGAGGAAACATTTTTTTTGTCCTCCACTGATTACTTACACCTACCATTAATTTTAAGAGACACCAAACGTGATTGCATCCTTCTCCCACCCGTTATTGAAAATTTTCTATTTTAGAAACCTTTTACCCTGCTTACATTAGGAGGGTAAAATTCTATATATAATAACCGGAAAAACGTAAAATATATATATATTTCCTTTTCATATCAAGCACATGCCGAACATATATGTTTTGGCCATTTCTGTACTTAAACGCATATTTGAATCCACAAAAACAAAAATTAACTTGGAGAACCCGGGCATCGATCCCGGTACCTCTCGCATGCTAAGCGAGCGCTCTACCATCTGAGCTAGTTCCCCTCCGCAGGAAACTTGTTAAAATAACGCCTTTATATTTCCCCGCCAGACGTTTCGATTTTTTTCGTATGTCGACCTAAACCATGTAAACCTTAAATATTAAATATGATGTCTGATCGATTTTCGACTTTACTCACAATTAATTACATACTAGTAAATCTGAATGTGTGTATGACATTAGCAATAAGGATAACGATAACTGAAGAAACAAAATATACTACTAAATTTATACATTTGACCGCGAGAAAAAAAATATATCCCGCGAGGCGGATTCGAACCACCGACCTAAGGATGTCTAGATTCCTATTCCACTACAGTCCTCCGCTCTACCAACTGAGCTATCACGGGATCATGTCTTTTAGCTAAAATGCCGATGTTTTATTCGTACAGGTAAAGTACAGCCTTTTTACACCACATGGCGGAAGAAAAGAGTACAAATTCATTTTTTTATTAGCGAATTTGAAAACATCCACTAAACTTTCGTCGTATTTATCGAATATATGTACAATATGCAGAAGTGGGCTTGTAATCAATCACCGTGGAATCGAAGAGCCCCTGTTGTTCCATACTGCACTTAACACATGTAACATATAGAACAACATATCCATCCATTGGTATGCAACAATTATATTTGCAGTACTTCGTTGTACCTTTACATACGTTCTTACAGAACTTGTCCGGACCACAAAGCAGAATAGTATGTATGGGAATAAATTTGATTTTTAATCAAACTCCGTATATATACTAAGTTGAAAAAAGGTTTAAGATGATAAATTTTCACCACTAATATCAAGTCCTCGGTAGTATAGTGGTCAGTATCCCCGCCTGTCACGCGGGAGACCGGGGTTCGATTCCCCGCCGGGGAGGATGATATTTTTTATCTTTTCTATCGATACCCTTTTAACCATGTCCAACAGTACAATAGTAACAACACAGAAAATGAGAAGCTTATATCGCAAATACCAGCCGTTAAGAAAGCCTTACCATTTTTGACCGAAGACACCGATGCAATACATGTACGTTATACCATATCGTCCCTTGAAATATAGTGATAAGTACATAAATTTCAACCTAATGAGTAAGTCCTCGGTAGTATAGTAGTCAGTATCCCCGCCTGTCACGCGGGAGACCGGGGTTTGATTCCCCCCCGGGGAGGAAACATTTTTTTTGTCCTCCACTGATTACTTACACCTACCATTAATTTTAAGAGACACCAAACGTGATTGCATCCTTCTCCCACCCGTTATTGAAAATTTTCTATTTTAGAAACCTTTTACCCTGCTTACATTAGGAGGGTAAAATTCTATATATAATAACCGGAAAAACGTAAAATATATATATATTTCCTTTTCATATCAAGCACATGCCGAACATATATGTTTTGGCCATTTCTGTACTTAAACGCATATTTGAATCCACAAAAACAAAAATTAACTTGGAGAACCCGGGCATCGATCCCGGTACCTCTCGCATGCTAAGCGAGCGCTCTACCATCTGAGCTAGTTCCCCTCCGCAGGAAACTTGTTAAAATAACGCCTTTATATTTCCCCGCCAGACGTTTCGATTTTTTTCGTATGTCGACCTAAACCATGTAAACCTTAAATATTAAATATGATGTCTGATCGATTTTCGACTTTACTCACAATTAATTACATACTAGTAAATCTGAATGTGTGTATGACATTAGCAATAAGGATAACGATAACTGAAGAAACAAAATATACTACTAAATTTATACATTTGACCGCGAGAAAAAAAATATATCCCGCGAGGCGGATTCGAACCACCGACCTAAGGATGTCTAGATTCCTATTCCACTACAGTCCTCCGCTCTACCAACTGAGCTATCACGGGATCATGTCTTTTAGCTAAAATGCCGATGTTTTATTCGTACAGGTAAAGTACAGCCTTTTTACACCACATGGCGGAAGAAAAGAGTACAAATTCATTTTTTTATTAGCGAATTTGAAAACATCCACTAAACTTTCGTCGTATTTATCGAATATATGTACAATATGCAGGAGTGGGCTTGTAATCAATCACCGTGGAATCGAAGAGCCCCTGTTGTTCCATACTGCACTTAACACATGTAACATATAGAACAACATATCCATCCATTGGTATGCAACAATTATATTTGCAGTACTTCGTTGTACCTTTACATACGTTCTTACAGAACTTGCCCGGACCACAAAGCAGAATAGTATGTATGGGAATAAATTTGATTTTTAATCAAACTCCGTATATATACTAAGTTGAAAAAAGGTTTAAGATGATAAATTTTCACCACTAATATCAAGTCCTCGGTAGTATAGTGGTCAGTATCCCCGCCTGTCACGCGGGAGACCGGGGTTCGATTCCCCGCCGGGGAGGATGATATTTTTGATCTTTTCTATCGATACCCTTTTAACCATGTCCAACAGTACAATAGTAACAACACAGAAAATGAGAAGCTTATGTCGCAGATACCAGCCGTTAAGAAAGCCTTACCATTTTTGACCGAAGACACCGATGCAATACATGTACGTTATACCATATCGTCCCTTGAAATATAGTGATAAGTACATAAATTTCAACCTAATGAGTAAGTCCTCGGTAGTATAGTGGTCAGTATCCCCGCCTGTCACGCGGGAGACCGGGGTTTGATTCCCCCCCGGGGAGGAAACATTTTTTTTGTCCTCCACTGATTACTTACACCTACCATTAATTTTAAGAGACACCAAACGTGATTGCATCCTTCTCCCACCCGTTATTGAAAATTTTCTATTTTAGAAACCTTTTACCCTGCTTACATTAGGAGGGTAAAATTCTATATATAATAACCGGAAAAACGTAAAATATATATATATTTCCTTTTTATATCAAGCACATGCCGAACATATATGTTTTGGCCATTTCTGTACTTAAACGCATATTTGAATCCACAAAAACAAAAATTAACTTGGAGAACCCGGGCATCGATCCCGGTACCTCTCGCATGCTAAGCGAGCGCTCTACCATCTGAGCTAGTTTCCCTCCGCAGGAAACTTGTTAAAATAACGCCTTTATATTTCCCCGCCAGACGTTTCGATTTTTTTCGTATGTCGACCTAAACCATGTAAACCTTAAATATTAAATATGATGTCTGATCGATTTTCGACTTTACTCACAATTAATTACATACTAGTAAATCTGAATGTGTGTATGACATTAGCAATAAGGATAACGATAACTGAAGAAACAAAATATACTACTAAATTTATACATTTGACCGCGAGAAAAAAAATATATCCCGCGAGGCGGATTCGAACCACCGACCTAAGGATGTCTAGATTCCTATTCCACTACAGTCCTCCGCTCTACCAACTGAGCTATCACGGGATCATGTCTTTTAGCTAAAATGCCGATGTTTTATTCGTACAGGTAAAGTACAGCCTTTTTACACCACATGGCGGAAGAAAAGAGTACAAATTCATTTTTTTATTAGCGAATTTGAAAACATCCACTAAACTTTCGTCGTATTTATCGAATATATGTACAATATGCAGGAGTGGGCTTGTAATCAATCACCGTGGAATCGAAGAGCCCCTGTTGTTCCATACTGCACTTAACACATGTAACATATAGAACAACATATCCATCCATTGGTATGCAACAATTATATTTGCAGTACTTCGTTGTACCTTTACATACGTTCTTACAGAACTTGCCCGGACCACAAAGCAGAATAGTATGTATGGGAATAAATTTGATTTTTAATCAAACTCCGTATATATACTAAGTTGAAAAAAGGTTTAAGATGATAAATTTTCACCACTAATATCAAGTCCTCGGTAGTATAGTGGTCAGTATCCCCGCCTGTCACGCGGGAGACCGGGGTTCGATTCCCCGCCGGGGAGGATGATATTTTTGATCTTTTCTATCGATACCCTTTTAACCATGTCCAACAGTACAATAGTAACAACACAGAAAATGAGAAGCTTATATCGCAAATACCAGCCGTTAAGAAAGCCTTACCATTTTTGACCGAAGACACCGATGCAATACATGTACGTTATACCATATCGTTCCTTGAAATATAGTGATAAGTACATAAATTTCAACCTAATGAGTAAGTCCTCGGTAGTATAGTGGTCAGTATCCCCGCCTGTCACGCGGGAGACCGGGGTTCGATTCCCCGCCGGGGAGGAAACATTTTTTTTGTCCTCCACTGATTACTTACACCTACCATTAATTTTAAGAGACACCAAACGTGATTGCATCCTTCTCCCACCCCTTATTGAAAATTTTCTATTTTAGAAACCTTTTACCCTGCTTACATTAGGAGGGTAAAATTCTATATATAATAACCGGAAAAACGTAAAATATATATATATTTCCTTTTTATATCAAGCACATGCCGAACATATATGTTTTGGCCATTTCTGTACTTAAACGCATATTTGAATCCACAAAAACAAAAATTAACTTGGAGAACCCGGGCATCGATCCCGGTACCTCTCGCATGCTAAGCGAGCGCTCTACCATCTGAGCTAGTTCCCTTCCGCAGGAAACTTGTTAAAATAACGCCTTTATATTTCCCCGCCAGACGTTTCGATTTTTTTCGTATGTCGACCTAAACCATGTAAACCTTAAATATTAAATATGATGTCTGATCGATTTTCGACTTTACTCACAATTAATTACATACTAGTAAATCTGAATGTGTGTATGACATTAGCAATAAGGATAACGATAACTGAAGAAACAAAATATACTACTAAATTTATACATTTGACCGCGAGAAAAAAAATATATCCCGCGAGGCGGATTCGAACCACCGACCTAAGGATGTCTAGATTCCTATTCCACTACAGTCCTCCGCTCTACCAACTGAGCTATCACGGGATCATGTCTTTTAGCTAAAATGCCGATGTTTTATTCGTACAGGTAAAGTACAGCCTTTTTACACCACATGGCGGAAGAAAAGAGTACAAATTCATTTTTTTATTAGCGAATTTGAAAACATCCACTAAACTTTCGTCGTATTTATCGAATATATGTACAATATGCAGAAGTGGGCTTGTAATCAATCACCGTGGAATCGAAGAGCCCCTGTTGTTCCATACTGCACTTAACACATGTAACATATAGAACAACATATCCATCCATTGGTATGCAACAATTATATTTGCAGTACTTCGTTGTACCTTTACATACGTTCTTACAGAACTTGCCCGGACCACAAAGCAGAATAGTATGTATGGGAATAAATTTGATTTTTAATCAAACTCCGTATATATACTAAGTTGAAAAAAGGTTTAAGATGATAAATTTTCACCACTAATATCAAGTCCTCGGTAGTATAGTGGTCAGTATCCCCGCCTGTCACGCGGGAGACCGGGGTTCGATTCCCCGCCGGGGAGGATGATATTTTTTATCTTTTCTATCGATACCCTTTTAACCATGTCCAACAGTACAATAGTAACAACACAGAAAATGAGAAGCTTATGTCGCAGATACCAGCCGTTAAGAAAGCCTTACCATTTTTGACCGAAGACACCGATGCAATACATGTACGTTATACCATATCGTCCCTTGAAATATAGTGATAAGTACATAAATTTCAACCTAATGAGTAAGTCCTCGGTAGTATAGTGGTCAGTATCCCCGCCTGTCACGCGGGAGACCGGGGTTTGATTCCCCCCCGGGGAGGAAACATTTTTTTTGTCCTCCACTGATTACTTACACCTACCATTAATTTTAAGAGACACCAAACGTGATTGCATCCTTCTCCCACCCGTTATTGAAAATTTTCTATTTTAGAAACCTTTTACCCTGCTTACATTAGGAGGGTAAAATTCTATATATAATAACCGGAAAAACGTAAAATATATATATATTTCCTTTTTATATCAAGCACATGCCGAACATATATGTTTTGGCCATTTCTGTACTTAAACGCATATTTGAATCCACAAAAACAAAAATTAACTTGGAGAACCCGGGCATCGATCCCGGTACCTCTCGCATGCTAAGCGAGCGCTCTACCATCTGAGCTAGTTCCCCTCCGCAGGAAACTTGTTAAAATAACGCCTTTATATTTCCCCGCCAGACGTTTCGATTTTTTTCGTATGTCGACCTAAACCATGTAAACCTTAAATATTAAATATGATGTCTGATCGATTTTCGACTTTACTCACAATTAATTACATACTAGTAAATCTGAATGTGTGTATGACATTAGCAATAAGGATAACGATAACTGAAGAAACAAAATATACTACTAAATTTATACATTTGACCGCGAGAAAAAAAATATATCCCGCGAGGCGGATTCGAACCACCGACCTAAGGATGTCTAGATTCCTATTCCACTACAGTCCTCCGCTCTACCAACTGAGCTATCACGGGATCATGTCTTTTAGCTAAAATGCCGATGTTTTATTCGTACAGGTAAAGTACAGCCTTTTTACACCACATGGCGGAAGAAAAGAGTACAAATTCATTTTTTTATTAGCGAATTTGAAAACATCCACTAAACTTTCGTCGTATTTATCGAATATATGTACAATATGCAGAAGTGGGCTTGTAATCAATCACCGTGGAATCGAAGAGCCCCTGTTGTTCCATACTGCACTTAACACATGTAACATATAGAACAACATATCCATCCATTGGTATGCAACAATTATATTTGCAGTACTTCGTTGTACCTTTACATACGTTCTTACAGAACTTGCCCGGACCACAAAGCAGAATAGTATGTATGGGAATAAATTTGATTTTTAATCAAACTCCGTATATATACTAAGTTGAAAAAAGGTTTAAGATGATAAATTTTCACCACTAATATCAAGTCCTCGGTATTATAGTGGTCAGTATCCCCGCCTGTCACGCGGGAGACCGGGGTTCGATTCCCCGCCGGGGAGGATGATATTTTTGATCTTTTCTATCGATACCCTTTTAACCATGTCCAACAGTACAATAGTAACAACACAGAAAATGAGAAGCTTATGTCGCAGATACCAGCCGTTAAGAAAGCCTTACCATTTTTGACCGAAGACACCGATGCAATACATGTACGTTATACCATATCGTCCCTTGAAATATAGTGATAAGTACATAAATTTCAACCTAATGAGTAAGTCCTCGGTAGTATAGTGGTCAGTATCCCCGCCTGTCACGCGGGAGACCGGGGTTTGATTCCCCCCCGGGGAGGAAACATTTTTTTTGTCCTCCACTGATTACTTACACCTACCATTAATTTTAAGAGACACCAAACGTGATTGCATCCTTCTCCCACCCGTTATTGAAAATTTTCTATTTTAGAAACCTTTTACCCTGCTTACATTAGGAGGGTAAAATTCTATATATAATAACCGGAAAAACGTAAAATATATATATATTTCCTTTTTATATCAAGCACATGCCGAACATATATGTTTTGGCCATTTCTGTACTTAAACGCATATTTGAATCCACAAAAACAAAAATTAACTTGGAGAACCCGGGCATCGATCCCGGTACCTCTCGCATGCTAAGCGAGCGCTCTACCATCTGAGCTAGTTCCCCTCCGCAGGAAACTTGTTAAAATAACGCCTTTATATTTCCCCGCCAGACGTTTCGATTTTTTTCGTATGTCGACCTAAACCATGTAAACCTTAAATATTAAATATGATGTCTGATCGATTTTCGACTTTACTCACAATTAATTACATACTAGTAAATCTGAATGTGTGTATGACATTAGCAATAAGGATAACGATAACTGAAGAAACAAAATATACTACTAAATTTATACATTTGACCGCGAGAAAAAAAATATATCCGCGAGGCGGATTCGAACCACCGACCTAAGGATGTCTAGATTCCTATTCCACTACAGTTCTCCGCTCTACCAACTGAGCTATCACGGGATCATGTCTTTTAGCTAAAATGCCGATGTTTTATTCGTACAGGTAAAGTACAGCCTTTTTACACCACATGGCGGAAGAAAAGAGTACAAATTCATTTTTTTATTAGCGAATTTGAAAACATCCACTAAACTTTCGTCGTATTTATCGAATATATGTACAATATGCAGAAGTGGGCTTGTAATCAATCACCGTGGAATCGAAGGGCCGGGGCACTGATAATTTTAAATAGTCACCATGACAAATTAAAGTAGTCACCATGACTGTCCTACCAACGACTATGCTATTAGTCACTTTGACTAACAACTTAGTCAATTTTGACTAATAAATAGTCAGTGTGACTACCTTAACAGTCATGGATGACTATATTAAACTAGTCATATTGACTATGCAAATAGTCAATGTTGACTATTTAACTAGTCATTATGACTAGAAATGTTAGTCAACACGACTAACTTGGGTAGTCATAATGACTGTCCTACTAAAGACTATCCAGATAGTCACTCCTCAGTGCTAACTAGTCATCCTGACTATGGAATTAGTCACACTGACCACTTCTTCAGTCAAATCTGACTAATAAATTTGGTCATTTGAAATCTTTAGTTTTTTTTTCCTGTTTTGTTATTAAACTCATTTGTTTTGTTGGAAAACATTCACAAATAGAACATTAAAGCAACAAACATTGTTGACTCGTCCATATTTTACAAAATCATCTGAAATCCTTGGGGGGGGGGGCATTTTTCTAGTGAGAGAAAAATTGGATTCCTATATATGTTTTAAATGAAACTGTGCGTGGTAAAGGTGCTCTCTTATTTTTTGATTGTTGCCTCATCTTTATTTACCCAAATATATCATTTTGTCATCTTCTGTATGTTGTCAAATTCTACTTATATTAGATCTTGTCAAAGCTTTTGACGAAATCAAATCAATTGCTGGTCTAAGAAATCGAAACTGTTGTTTTGGAAAGAAAAGTGAATTTTTATCAATGCCAACAATGCAACTGACTGACTGAAACATTCATTTTCACTACAACATGTTAACATAGTAAAAGCATCAAAACATTTAACTTTATTTTAATATCAAATCAAGAAAATTATCTATCTTTTTTTTTTGTTTTGATTTACAATAGATTCACATAAATTTATATTGATTTCAGCGTTCAATAACGCCAACATATTTTATCCTGGAAAATAAGGATAAATTAATTGTTAAGGACAGATAAGTAGCCGTAAACAAACATCTTAAACAGTTTTCTTTTTCAATTCCTGATTCAACATTGACACAACATTCAAAATCCTTTTGTCTATTGCCATTTCATCATCCACTTTTAGCCAAACTCTCTGGCAAAAAATCAAAGTTTTTTCACATTTTTTGGGGTATGCCAAGTTAAAGGCATAAATTGCCATCAACAGTGCCAAAACGGCTTCTGTCAAGTTTGATGCATTGCAAACTACATAGTTTTCAACTAGAACGTTGAATGAGTTCTCCTCTCTGGACAGAATGTCTCCACTTTGGCATATCACTATTCTAGGAGGCTGAAAATACAAATATTCAAATTAATTTCCTTGAAAATAAAGAACAACTTAAGTTCAGGAAATATGTTATATACTTTACCAATAACCACTAATACTTTAATTTTATGTCAACAATAAAGTTTGACGAACTCACACAGACAACCAATATATTGCAGTTGTCGAGAAAGTAACAAAGCTTTTATTTTACCATAGTCACAGCTTCATGTATTTGGAAGATGTCTTTTGATCACATGTATACACAATCTCCGAAACAGAGGTGCATAGCTCTTCCTTCGTCAGAATATCACCTCTGCCACACCGGATGGAGAGCTTTCCCTCATAATAATCCCATAATGCATTATTTTTTTTCTCCATGGTGCAGGGCCTAAACTGGTCCCGGTTATATATATGTACGAGTAGTATTCCCTACGACCGGGAAACAGACTGCTTATTTGTAATGGTGGGCGAGGTGTGGCAGAGGTGTAATCATCTGACAAGGGAGGATATGTAACTTCTGTTTCGGAGATTGATGTATACAATGTGTATTTTCTGCAAACCAAATCAATTAGTGATTGACATCTCCTTAAAAGAAACATGTCTTGAGTTCACATGGATACCCATTGGTCAGTGGCTTTATACAGCTTAAACTTTGTAATTGATTGACAGCTATGTTGTTAAATCCTTTGTTCGCCTTTTCACGCCTACCACCTTTATCAAATCTTATCCTTCGATGTTAAGGAAAGTATACATTGTATAGTACATTTATCAAAAGAAGTAAACTGTGACTTTAGGATAATAGAAGTTTTGTCACGTTCTCGACCGCTGCAATAACAGTATCCCTTCAAAGCAGTGCTGCCTTTTTATAAATATAAGAAAAAAAAAGAAATCATAGTGACAAGTAAAAAAAAAACACTAGATGAAACAATATTAAATATTTAAACATATGAAGTATGACCTGTTTGATTGCTTGGTGGTGTTTGGTCGGTGTTTTCTGTCATTGTGGGAGTTTCCTGTTATTTTTTAATTAGAAGATGTTACAACTAAAAAAACTATTTTTCATTTAGCTCTGACCTTAAATGATTTGGTATTATAGTCTAGAAACTTTGAGTTTTCATTGTTCTCAACCAAACATTTACTTTGTGATTTCCACTTTTTCAATGTGATCTGTACTGAAGAGGCATAAATTGCTGAAATGACCAAATATAGAAGCTAAATTAACTGCAATATCAGTATTTTGTTGTTTTACCTCTTCACTGGTTGTTATTTCTTCTTTTGTCATAACCAACTGCTGGAAGTTTTCTTTAAGCAATATAGGTAGGTTTATCAGAACTGCACATCTTTTGGCAGCTAAAATATAAAAATTTATATAAGAATATAAAAGAAGTTATACGTACATGTACAGGTTTATGTTTATGTTTGTTATTTGACTTAGTTAAATTATGTCGTATTTCAATGCAAATATTTGAAATGTATTGTCTGAAAGTTGGTAGCCCACTTGTGCCTTTCATTTATACATGTACGTCATTTATGAATATTAGAGGATTCTAATAAATAATATTCGACATTGGGAAAATACTTATCAGATCTACTGCTTAACCGATTACCGGTAGTATCCAATAATTTACATATACTTTCAATATAATTCCTTACCTTCTCTTTCAATTTCATTTCTCATGGTAGCTCTTCTAGCCATAATATCATCTCCATGTTTTGCTCCTTTCTTCCCCTTCGTTAATTTCAATATGGCATCACCATATTCATCAATGCCATGTAGGAAAGCCTCCTCAACACCAAAGTCTTTCAATGATGGGCCTAACCGGATGAATTCTTTCATTAGCTGAAAAAGATATTGTAATGATTTGCTTTGTCAAATTTAAATTCAGTAATGAAGGTTACAGTTGGACTTTGATGGCTAAAACCTCAAAGAGACCAATGAAAACAATTTTGAGTTAGAGGGTTGAATTAACTATAAAGTTAAGAAAAAAGACAACGGAAAGGTTAAAAATATCAATGATGTTTCAGTCATTGCAGTTTGAGTCATCAAAGTTCTACCATTTCTTTAAGAAATGTATTTCATGTAAATGTATCAGAATCGCACACAAAAGTGTGGTGTGAATTAAAAGCTACATCCTTCATGTAATTACATTTGGACTTTTATTGTTCATATCTTCATTTAAAAGAAGTTAAAAATCATTCTTAATAAATACCTGTAAACATACAATTATAGAGTTTTGTTTGTTTATGTTTTCACATGCCTTCCACTACTGTAAAGCGGGAAATTTTCATGCAGTCTTTATTTCAGTTTTCAACATTAATTTCAGAATATGCGGTCTTGAATTTGCATTTTTCAGTTGATCTACTTATAATCATCCAATCACATCAAAATAGTTGTGTTAGTTTTATTTTCATGCTTCAACCCCTTAATGCAATTATAAAATTGAACCAAAAAATTTCATGTTTATAGTACCTGTATTCAAGTTCAAAGTTCAATATTTAATGTTTTATTTTTCAGGAATGTCAAATATAAAATTGAAATATTTTCCAACTTACTCAAGTTAGCATCAATATCATTGATCATGCAAGGTCAATTCGTTGAAGCATGCAACCTGGAAAAAAAATTACAATAGTTAAGTAACCTAACTCTAATGTAACACTTTATGTAAAGTCCATTTTTATTGAACGAGGCGACGTCTAAATTTTCATGGTATTCATTTATAATACATGATTGATAGTGTGGAATTTACAGCACATGCACACTCGTGTTTCAAAAATAAAAAATAAACATCTTTTCAACAGTTACATTAGAATTGAGATAACAGTATTTAACAGTCTTAATTTATTTTCAAATTTTAAGGCATCAATCGAAAATTTTATGGTTGCAAATTCCTGTTTAATGGCACCTCTGAAGCTAAGTCATTTCTTTAAATTGGTGAGCATCAATTCTCCAATTGATGCTGTGAAATTTTTAAATACAATACAGTTATCTCCCAACTACAGCTAATTGTAGAATCTAACATTTTATGGGTAGACAAATGGTCATTTGAAATATAGCATGCATTTATACATAAAGACAAATGTTATTTTCTTTGGTCAGATATAAACACATGCAAAAGAATGGCCCATAGATTTTACTCAAACAGTACAATTTTCAATTTAAACCAGTTAACAAAATATAGGTAGAGTACCTCAGATGGATTCTTCAGCCAAGGATAGTCTGATAAAATGTCTGCAACCCCTTTCTGTAAGGTTACCACCATATCTCGTCTTTTATACAATGTCAAATCCATAACTTCATTCACACGTTCCATATCATGATTCTCCTTTTTTTTGTACTCTTTTTTCAACCATTCAATGTGCATTTCAGACGTTGCAGCATCTTCTGATTCAGGACAAGGGGGAAGGTAATTTGACAGTCCCCATGTTGTTGGTCCTTCAATGGTTGGGATAACTGCCTTCTTTTGCCTCTTATAGGCTTGCACCTCTGGCAAACCTTTGTCTGCTCTCTTCCGGCTATTCTGAAATTTATGCAAAAGCCTCTCTTTCCAAAGATCCTGTAAATTCAACAAATAAAATGTGAAAAACTTAATTCTAGTGTAACTTTATAGGTGTTTACTTTGCACATGGAAGTTGTTGTCAGTCAAATTACAGCATCATTTATCATAAGAGAATTATTTTAGTTTTCACCACTCGTAACAATGGAATAGTGTTTGTTTTCAAGTTTCGTTAGTTAATTTTGCTTTGTTAGAAATTTGCACAAGACTTGTAAAATTATTTGATAATTACCCTAGCACTCTGTAGGGCTACACCTTCCCCTGTAGCCAGGTGTGGGTATTCTCTAAACAGGCTGTCAATTATGGCATTATACTGGTCAGCTGTTGGATACCTAAAACAAACAGTGACAAAAAAAAAACAATTTATTAATCAGTACTTGTAAGAGGAATAATTTGTCATCCCATATTTGATGAATATTTAATAATCTCTTATTTCATCAACAAAATACTCATTTATTATTTTTTTTGTTTCAATAAAGCTTAACATCCCAATAAAAGTTTTATAAAACCATTTGCAAAAGCATAAGCTTAAAAAAAAAGACTTTTGAAAATCTTAGAACACACTAATAAAGGTAATAATACTTACAATCCACCTTCATGCATAGTGACATCAGTATATATTCCACCCAATATTTCTTTCCTGTCTTTTTTCTCTATTGGTAGGTGACTTTCCAACTTAACAACCAATCCTTGGGAAAAGGTGTGTTTGGGTATGCTATATTCTTTTGGCCAAGGTTTCTTGCTTCTGCAAAAAAGAACCCTAATGTCAATACATATGACATGCATAAGAAATATTGGAACTGTGCTATCAAATTATTCGTATTATTATACATTATTTTAATACAATGTCCTTCATTTACTTTGTATCCAATTCTTCTTATATTCATTTGCAACATCATACACAATTGACGGTACTGCTGACGTCACAGATAATTTGAAGGTAGTTTTGGCAAGCCATATCGTACCTTCCGTGTAACATGGCAGACTCATCTCAGTACTATTTAAGACAACTTCAGATCATCGAAACCCTGTTTATATTATATCAGAATCAAAACAATTGGTGATTTACTGGTTCGTCCCTTATGACAAACATTTTACCCTGGACACTCAAGAGTAAGATATTTGTCAGAAAGGGCCAACATGTGGTAAAATCAATAACTTCCAATTATTAAATTCTGGGTGAGAGATAGCAAACCAGACCTCAATGCAATATTAAATGATGTAAACAAAAAAATATACATACCTTTCAAAACTGCTTGCTGCAAACAAATTCCTCTTTCTTGCATTTTCAGATGGTACAGCTTGTTCAAGTGTTTCAGGTAATGCAGTTGTAAGTAGATGAATGGGAGTTGTAGATCTAGATCCAGGCTGTGATTCAGACCCACTGAGATTTGGTGTTGTTGACCTTGATTTTAGAGTTAGTGTTGATGACCTTGATTTTGGTGTTTCTATACTTTGTGTACTCTTGTACATGGAAGGTGTTCTTAGCAATGGCAGCTCAACTTCATTTCTATCCATAAAATCTTCAGCTAAATCTCTTTTATCTCCTTGATCCTCCTTTGTTTCATTGATAATGATGACATTATCAACTTCTGATTGAGATCTCACTTTACTGAAACCATCTTCTTTATCTAGTACATCTAAATTATCATTGTCAAGGTCAAGCCATTCTTGAAATCTGTCATCAAAGTACTGCAGGAAAAATTCCCCCTTTTGAAGAGAATACTTTTCAACAAATACTTTTGTGATACTTTCAAGGGATACTTCACACACAACCACCTTTTGTCTCTTTCCGTGAGAAATCAACAGTTGAACCATTATTTCTGAAATATAAGTTTTTTTACATAAAACAGAATATATAACAATGAAGTGACTATATACAAAATAAACCAACATTCCATGATTAGTATGGACATGTCATAGGTACTGAATGAAATGTACTGATACCTTAACCCCCCCCCCATTAATTGAGACAGATCACCGTTTCCGTTTCACCTGAGCAATTTAAAGACAAGAGTAGTGAAAACTACTGCAAATGTAAATTTATACACATATGCTTTTCTCTATGTCTAGCTGGCTACTCTTCTCAGGAAACCATGAGTAAATCTGGCTCACCCAAATTTTTGTGAAAAAAAAAATGGTATCATGCATTTTATCATATGTTCAAGTACCAACATGACCAATACAACTATAAATCTACTGTATAAAATTCAAAACAAAAATTTGTACCTCATCACAACAATTCTTAAATCTCTGTGTTTATACAGTCCTATTATTTGACTATCAGTAATTTGATCTACTTTCTTTAGCTCATAATCTGAAGTGTCATCAACAATGAAACCATAAAAATGCCGATTAAAAGAGCTTGTTTTCAACTTTTTGCCAAGCACAAAAGGAACCTCATGAACCACAAAACATTGTTCAATTTTCATGAATTGATATAATGAGTCTTTGAAGTCTGTAACTAAGCAACAACCTTTTATGTACCGAATGCCTCTAAAAGTCAGTGACCTACACTGATATACCTCTGTAGAATCACCAATGTGGGGTGTCAATAGCCTTTGAACTTTATTTTTCAACAAGACAACTGGTACCATGCTCCCTCCAACAGTCTGTAGTTTGTCAGGGTTTAAAAATCTATCTTGACTTTGGGAAACACATTGTAAATATTGATGTCTTGTTGCTAGGGATTTGCAAATATTTCTCTTGCATTTATTTCTTTGGGCAAGTTCTTTAAAATAACTGTGCTTTGCCTCAAATCGTAATGTTTGCAAATGAATAAGTGGGCCAAATTGAAGAATTTGGTTAGGATAATGCAACATAAAATGAAATTTTGGTTTCAAGTGTTCACCTGGGAATTCTCTTAAAAATGATTCAAGAAAATCCTCAATAAGCTCTTTCAGATACTCAATATGACCTCTGCCTAATGCTGGAGCACACACATAAAAAACAACATCATGCAAAGATAACAGTGTTTCCCACTTTGGGTCTCCTACTGGAACAAAATCAGCAATCATTAAAGGTAGAAATCTAAAAAGACACCATGACTGAGATGCAGACTGACTAACTTTAAGTTTTGCTAATGTTGATGGAAGCGTTTTTGGTCTATTTGCTCTGTCGACTTCAGAGAAGAAGAAATCAACTATTTGCCCATTCAGAAAATCCAAACTAAAAAATCCACTCTGAACACAATATTTCAATACATGGGTAATCACAACTGGTACAACTCCCTCAAATAAGTCATGGGCTAAATCAGAAGGCATCCCACCAATCACGTGATAATAATTGAGATCATTCAGGGTCGATTTCCCTTTCAATCCATATGTAGTTGAAAGATCTTGATTCAAAGAAACAATCCTAACTTGTTGATCATACATTTCCCTAGTTCTTATTGGTAAATTGTAACAAGAAACTCTTTGTTGCATTTGAGGTTTAGGTAGAAAACAAAATCGACAGCACCTTGCAGTTGTGAAACTTTCAACAAATCCACCAATAGCATGTGCCCCTAGATTGTCACCTATAACAGCAATAACACTACCTTGCAATGTGATGTTCCCTTCAGGTTTTTCAATTTGTACCCCATCAGTTTCTAAAGTTTTTATATCTTGAATCAAAGGTTCTAAGACGTCTTTGAACCCAAAGGCTTTTAGGTGGTCTGATTCTACCAATGCTACAAGCTGAATAACATGAAGCTGTGATCGATACTTTGGTGGGAGGTTTGCAAGTATCATATAGAATGCACCCAATTTATACTTTTTTACTGCATGCCCAATAGGATTTGAGACAGTAAAATCATCATAAAATAAAAGAATTTGTACTTTATTTCTGCCTTGTGCGAAAAAATTATTATTATTGCAGACTGAACCATCACAGATATCTCTTAATATATTATCATTTGATTTATGACCATTAATCACATATGAAAACACATCTTCGTGTGATAGAAGAGTTTTCAATGTCTCTAAAATAGGTACATATTGCATGGGACACGGCTTTTCATTCAAATTATCATTCAAAATAAACTCTACTGGTTCAACAATTTTTAAATGCTCTTTTGCATATTTGTTCAACTTTGTACTACTACTGAAATTAAGGAAGGCATTTTCAACATCTGAATTTTCTTTCATCAATGACTTGCATTGATTTTTTACTTTCAAATTTGCATCCAAATCACAAAGAACCTTATCTAATTTGCGGCTTACTTCAGCTTGGTGAAGACAAAACATATCACTGAATTCTTGCACAATTGTTGGCAAAACATTTGCAGGAAGTTTGCATTTTTCCCTAACATTTAACAAAAACAATGCCATTTTCTCCTGGAAATCTACATGTACTTGTGTTTCAATTATATTTTGGTGTTCCTCATTTACCACACCTAAATTGTCTACATGAGCATCTTCACCATCATCAACCTCTTGATGTGCTGTTAAATTAAGATATGAATCAGGTTCCTTTTGACTTTCACGGAACCTTGATAGATGCAAGTTGTAAAAATTGACATGTTTTCGTCTGATGTGTTTTGTTAAAGAAAATACCAAGCTGTAATTTTTTTGACAACTGTCTACCCCACAAGTAATTTTAAAGCCATTCTCATGACTATGCACAAATCTATAGTGCAATAATAGATTTTGGTATGTGCGACACAACACTGCACATCGTGAACATGGAAACATTGTCCAACAGTTGAGAAGAAAACTATTTTGACAGTGCAAAGTACATGTAAACTACATTATACTTGCCTTGAAATATACTGTATTAGTATAAACAGGATATTATGGAGTACAATTTGAATTGTAATTAACAGTCTCAAATCTGAAAAAAATATAATTTGCATAAATTTGTAAGATTTACTATCTTTGTTAGTGACAGGACAAAGTCCAACTGTCCCCGGTTCTTATACACCCGTGTATTCTGATACTCAGAACCGATGCTGGCACCAAAAACACTGGTCACGTGACTTGTAATGCATGTGTTGATTGGTCAGGCTTAAAAAAATGTGGTAAATGACACAACGGAACACAGTTTTCAGTGCATCTGACTGCACCATGATTTATTGTGGCTATAAATTCAAATCTGACCAATCAAAACACCCGTTACAAGTCAACTGAACCACACCTTTTAGTGCCCGCACTGGTTCCCAGTATCCGATTATACAGTGTGCTTTAGTTAATAGTTTTGTTTGCTTGGTGCATATTGAGTGATGTTTGGTTTGTATTTCTGTTATCATGGGGGTTCTTCTTCAACTAAATTGCTCACTTCTGTATGACGGGTGCAATACAAAGAGCAGAGGATGCTAACTTTTCTGGAACACCTGATGATACTCCATTTGGTTTTAATTAAGCTCACATTTTTAGTGCTTTGTTTTCCTTTTTATTTGTGTTGCCTGGATTATCTTTTTTTTTGCATTTTGCAACTGTATTTATTTGTTGATGTTTCTTATACACCTGTCATGTTTTCACATACACATAACTGGTAATGAGGACACTTAAAATTACAAGTCACCTGCACCACATCTTAGTTCCATTTTCTGAATACATGTGAAATTAAAATTTTTGTTAAATATTTTTAATTTATTCAATTAAGGTTTCAATTTATCAAATAAAATTAAAAAACAATGACATTTTGTAAATTCTGTTAAAACAAGTTCAACATCTACAAGTAAAACATTCCGCAGTTCAACATTATTCATTTGTTCATAATAATATACCAGTACAAGTAAGATTGTTCATGATAGTATAAGCTCGTTCAACAGTGACATAGTTTATAGAGGTTTCATTACTGAACAGTTTTCTTTACTAAAACTTCATTTTTCTTATTCTAAGGGCACGTTTTTGTAACATTTTCAGTTCTTCCCATTTGACTAAGAGTGGATCATTGGCTTCTGTATAATGTTGTAAAATGCCATGATGATTTTTGTCCCTGGGCTTAACACTTGGTTTGCTCGAGCTTTGACTTGATTTTACGGAGTGAGAAGAACTAGCTTTGTCGTCAAAAATACTATTGCTGCAGCTTGATGTAGTTGATGACGAATCGCAATGTTTTTCATTAGAACAGTTAGTTATTGTCACAGCCTCTTCTGTTAATTTCAAATTATTCGAAACGCCTTCTTGGCTATTAGAAGTACTAATTTTGTCCTCGGTAATGGGGATAAATGTTGGATTGCCTGTCATTGCATTTTTCTTTTTTAAAATCTGATTCTTCTTGCGCCTCTTCTGGTATTCTTTCCTCTTGATTTTATTGTGTTTACCCATTTTCAGAATTTTTTTTGGAAAATCTAAAGATAAAAAGGCAATATGTTTACTATAAATAACTGAGGTGGTTTTAAGGGGGTCTTGATGTGTGCCTTTCCCAAAATCCCAGACCAGGCTTAATTTTCGAGTCTTCTGACAAAGTTTAGTCAGGTTCTTTGTAATTATAATCTCATTCAAAAATTTTACCAAAATGTACCACAAGCACCGAGATTTGCATTCACTCTTCTTGAGACACAAATGTTTCACAAGCACCAAGACTTTGTCATTCACTCAACTTGAGACACAAAAAAAATGTACCATAAGCACCGAGATAATGACAATTACTCATGTTGAGAAATAAAATGTACCACAAGCACCGAGATTAGCATTCACTCTTTTTTAGACACAAAATGTTTCACAAGCACCAAGATTTTGTCATTCACTCAACTTGAGACACAAAAAAAAATGTACCATAAGCACCGAGATAATGACAATTACTCATCTTGAGAAATAAAATGTACCACAAGCACCGAGATTTGCATTCACTCTTCTTGAGACACAAAATGTTTCACAAGCACCAAGATTTTGTCATTCACTCAACTTGAGACACAAAAAAAATGTACCACAAGCACCGAGATAATAACAATTACTCATCTTGAGAAATAAAATGTACCACAAGCACCGAGATTTGCATTCACTCTTCTTGAGACACAAAATGTTTCACAAGCACCAAGATTTTGTCATTCACTCAACTTGAGACACAAAAAAAATGTACCATAAGCACCGAGATAATGACAATTACTATTCACTCTTCTTGAGACACAAAATGTTTCACAAGCACCAAGATTTTGTCATTCACTCAACTTGAGACACAAAAAAAATGTACCACAAGCACCGAGATAATAACAATTACTCATCTTGAGAAATAAAATGTACCACAAGCACCGAGATTTGCATTCACTCTTCTTGAGACACAAAATGTTTCACAAGCACCAAGATTTTGTCATTCACTCAACTTGAGACACAAAAAAAATGTACCATAAGCACCGAGATAATGACAATTACTCATCTTGAGAAATAAAATGTACCACAAGCACCGAGATTTGCATTCACTCTTCTTGAGACACAAAATGTTTCACAAGCACCAAGATTTTGTCATTCACTCAACTTGAGACACAAAAAAATGTACCATAAGCACCGAGATAATGACAATTACTTATCTTGAGAAATAAAATGTACCACAAGCACCTAGATTCATGACATTCACTCTTCTTGAGGCACAAAAGGCACTACATGCACCGACATTTAACCACCTTGAGAAACATTGAAAATACACAAAAATTGCAACGCCTTTTAAATTTTTTTGCTGTATTGCTATCTATATAGTGTGATTAAAGTGGGAAGTGGAACGGACAGATTTTCGAAGGCTTAAAATAGGATTATGTACCAATTTTTGTCAATTTGTGTCATTATTACATGTATGTTATGTTTGTTTTTATGTTATACATCTGTTTTTATATTTGGTTAAAAGCTCTTCAGAGTTTGTATGCATCGAATCAAAATAAATATTTCTTATCTTATAACAAGAATGAGGGTGCTTAGGGATTCAGGGAATTGTTAAAAAAATAGTTTCTATTTATTTTGCTGTAACTCAATTGTAATGGTAAAATAGCATCAAAGGCTATTTTAATTGTTCTAATATGAGCCTAAACTTCTCTAAACTGAAATAGGTTCCGAGCCAACTTGTGAAAATGAGAAGCCTTGGGAATGGCCATAGCCGGGCATAGGCAAAGCACATACACAACTGCACTTGACTCTGTAGTCATGTAGGTGTTATTCCACCTTTTCAAGAGCACCTCTGTAAACAAACTGACAGGCTATTTCTGCACATGCATGGTCATAACTAGTTACCTCGATGATAAGTAGTGAAACAACGCTGTGATATTGATATTCTTGTCCATGTCCGCTGGCAATGTCAACAAACAGAAAATAATACCCAAAACAACATCGTACCCAACTTCCGGTTAACAGTTTTCGTGAACCAAGACTATTATATATGATATTCGCTTATTTTAGACCATTTTTGCATAATAATAGTATATAAAATCATTGACAGAGATAAAATTGATCGTCATTGATTCTAAATTGAGGATGGCACGAGATTCCGGACCCCCCCCCCCCCCTTTTTGCTCTCTCTGGCTGTCTTGTCGTTACGCTAACATTTACGTTATGCCTGTCACATATATCACTCGGGAACTACAGATTCAAAAACCATGAACGAAACTGTAACATAATCTTTTGTGGTTGTTTCATGCAAATCGTTAAACCTTTTAGCGGTTCCCCCTTTTCGACTTCAATGACGATTTGTCGATTTAATCTACACAAATCGGCACAAACTAATTGTTATGTAGGCTCCCTTTTAATTATTTCAAGAATCAATATAAAATTACAATGTTAAATCAATTGTATACTTACATTAGACAAATTTTTAAACAATTACAGCTTGTAGTTTCTTGTTCGAACAAAGAGCGAATGAGCCCGCGAAAATATGCGCGTGAAATCCGATACTTCCTGGGCACACCACGTGGTGTACGACTATCCGCATGGTCAATAGATAAGTTGACCACGTGGGTAGTCCCTCTGACTACCTAGATAGTCATGTTGACTAAGTTAATAGTCGTTTCTCTGTCTGACTACCCATAACCGGGATTTTGACTAGTTGATTTGTCACAGTGACTAATTAAAATTATCAGTGCCTGTTGTTCCATACTGCACTTAACACATGTAACATATAGAACAACATATCCATCCATTGGTATGCAACAATTATATTTGCAGTACTTCGTTGTACCTTTACATACGTTCTTACAGAACTTGCCCGGACCACAAAGCAGAATAGTATGTATGGGAATAAATTTGATTTTTAATCAAACTCCGTATATATACTAAGTTGAAAAAAGGTTTAAGATGATAAATTTTCACCACTAATATCAAGTCCTCGGTAGTATAGTGGTCAGTATCCCCGCCTGTCACGCGGGAGACCGGGGTTCGATTCCCCGCCGGGGAGGATGATATTTTTGATCTTTTCTATCGATACCCTTTTAACCATGTCCAACAGTACAATAGTAACAACACAGAAAATGAGAAGCTTATATCGCAAATACCAGCCGTTAAGAAAGCCTTACCATTTTTGACCGAAGACACCGATGCAATACATGTACGTTATACCATATCGTCCCTTGAAATATAGTGATAAGTACATAAATTTCAACCTAATGAGTAAGTCCTCGGTAGTATAGTGGTCAGTATCCCCGCCTGTCACGCGGGAGACCGGGGTTTGATTCCCCCCCGGGGAGGAAACATTTTTTTTGTCCTCCACTGATTACTTACACCTACCATTAATTTTAAGAGACACCAAACGTGATTGCATCCTTCTCCCACCCGTTATTGAAAATTTTCTATTTTAGAAACCTTTTACCCTGCTTACATTAGGAGGGTAAAATTCTATATATAATAACCGGAAAAACGTAAAATATATATATATATTTCCTTTTTATATCAAGCACATGCCGAACATATATGTTTTGGCCATTTCTGTACTTAAACGCATATTTGAATCCACAAAAACAAAAATTAACTTGGAGAACCCGGGCATCGATCCCGGTACCTCTCGCATGCTAAGCGAGCGCTCTACCATCTGAGCTAGTTCCCCTCCGCAGGAAACTTGTTAAAATAACGCCTTTATATTTCCCCGCCAGACGTTTCGATTTTTTTCGTATGTCGACCTAAACCATGTAAACCTTAAATATTAAATATGATGTCTGATCGATTTTCGACTTTACTCACAATTAATTACATACTAGTAAATCTGAATGTGTGTATGACATTAGCAATAAGGATAACGATAACTGAAGAAACAAAATATACTACTAAATTTATACATTTGACCGCGAGAAAAAAAATATATCCCGCGAGGCGGATTCGAACCACCGACCTAAGGATGTCTAGATTCCTATTCCACTACAGTCCTCCGCTCTACCAACTGAGCTATCACGGGATCATGTCTTTTAGCTAAAATGCCGATGTTTTATTCGTACAGGTAAAGTACAGCCTTTTTACACCACATGGCGGAAGAAAAGAGTACAAATTCATTTTATTATTAGCGAATTTGAAAACATCCACTAAACTTTCGTCGTATTTATCGAATATATGTACAATATGCAGAAGTGGGCTTGTAATCAATCACCGTGGAATCGAAGAGCCCCTGTTGTTCCATACTGCACTTAACACATGTAACATATAGAACAACATATCCATCCATTGGTATGCAACAATTATATTTGCAGTACTTCGTTGTACCTTTACATACGTTCTTACAGAACTTGTCCGGACCACAAAGCAGAATAGTATGTATGGGAATAAATTTGATTTTTAATCAAACTCCGTATATATACTAAGTTGAAAAAAGGTTTAAGATGATAAATTTTCACCACTAATATCAAGTCCTCGGTAGTATAGTGGTCAGTATCCCCGCCTGTCACGCGGGAGACCGGGGTTCGATTCCCCGCCGGGGAGGATGATATTTTTGATCTTTTCTATCGATACCCTTTTAACCATGTCCAACAGTACAATAGTAACAACACAGAAAATGAGAAGCTTATATCGCAAATACCAGCCGTTAAGAAAGCCTTACCATTTTTGACCGAAGACACCGATGCAATACATGTACGTTATACCATATCGTCCCTTGAAATATAGTGATAAGTACATAAATTTCAACCTAATGAGTAAGTCCTCGGTAGTATAGTGGTCAGTATCCCCGCCTGTCACGCGGGAGACCGGGGTTTGATTCCCCCCCGGGGAGGAAACATTTTTTTTGTCCTCCACTGATTACTTACACCTACCATTAATTTTAAGAGACACCAAACGTGATTGCATCCTTCTCCCACCCGTTATTGAAAATTTTCTATTTTAGAAACCTTTTACCCTGCTTACATTAGGAGGGTAAAATTCTATATATAATAACCGGAAAAACGTAAAATATATATATATATTTCCTTTTTATATCAAGCACATGCCGAACATATATGTTTTGGCCATTTCTGTACTTAAACGCATATTTGAATCCACAAAAACAAAAATTAACTTGGAGAACCCGGGCATCGATCCCGGTACCTCTCGCATGCTAAGCGAGCGCTCTACCATCTGAGCTAGTTCCCCTCCGCAGGAAACTTGTTAAAATAACGCCTTTATATTTCCCCGCCAGACGTTTCGATTTTTTTCGTATGTCGACCTAAACCATGTAAACCTTAAATATTAAATATGATGTCTGATCGATTTTCGACTTTACTCACAATTAATTACATACTAGTAAATCTGAATGTGTGTATGACATTAGCAATAAGGATAACGATAACTGAAGAAACAAAATATACTACTAAATTTATACATTTGACCGCGAGAAAAAAAATATATCCCGCGAGGCGGATTCGAACCACCGACCTAAGGATGTCTAGATTCCTATTCCACTACAGTCCTCCGCTCTACCAACTGAGCTATCACGGGATCATGTCTTTTAGCTAAAATGCCGATGTTTTATTCGTACAGGTAAAGTACAGCCTTTTTACACCACATGGCGGAAGAAAAGAGTACAAATTCATTTTATTATTAGCGAATTTGAAAACATCCACTAAACTTTCGTCGTATTTATCGAATATATGTACAATATGCAGAAGTGGGCTTGTAATCAATCACCGTGGAATCGAAGAGCCCCTGTTGTTCCATACTGCACTTAACACATGTAACATATAGAACAACATATCCATCCATTGGTATGCAACAATTATATTTGCAGTACTTCGTTGTACCTTTACATACGTTCTTACAGAACTTGTCCGGACCACAAAGCAGAATAGTATGTATGGGAATAAATTTGATTTTTAATCAAACTCCGTATATATACTAAGTTGAAAAAAGGTTTAAGATGATAAATTTTCACCACTAATATCAAGTCCTCGGTAGTATAGTGGTCAGTATCCCCGCCTGTCACGCGGGAGACCGGGGTTCGATTTCCCGCCGGGGAGGATGATATTTTTGATCTTTTCTATCGATACCCTTTTAACCATGTCCAACAGTACAATAGTAACAACACAGAAAATGAGAAGCTTATATCGCAAATACCAGCCGTTAAGAAAGCCTTACCATTTTTGACCGAAGACACCGATGCAATACATGTACGTTATACCATATCGTCCCTTGAAATATAGTGATAAGTACATAAATTTCAACCTAATGAGTAAGTCCTCGGTAGTATAGTAGTCAGTATCCCCGCCTGTCACGCGGGAGACCGGGGTTTGATTCCCCCCCGGGGAGGAAACATTTTTTTTGTCCTCCACTGATTACTTACACCTACCATTAATTTTAAGAGACACCAAACGTGATTGCATCCTTCTCCCACCCGTTATTGAAAATTTTCTATTTTAGAAACCTTTTACCCTGCTTACATTAGGAGGGTAAAATTCTATATATAATAACCGGAAAAACGTAAAATATATATATATTTCCTTTTCATATCAAGCACATGCCGAACATATATGTTTTGGCCATTTCTGTACTTAAACGCATATTTGAATCCACAAAAACAAAAATTAACTTGGAGAACCCGGGCATCGATCCCGGTACCTCTCGCATGCTAAGCGAGCGCTCTACCATCTGAGCTAGTTCCCCTCCGCAGGAAACTTGTTAAAATAACGCCTTTATATTTCCCCGCCAGACGTTTCGATTTTTTTCGTATGTCGACCTAAACCATGTAAACCTTAAATATTAAATATGATGTCTGATCGATTTTCGACTTTACTCACAATTAATTACATACTAGTAAATCTGAATGTGTGTATGACATTAGCAATAAGGATAACGATAACTGAAGAAACAAAATATACTACTAAATTTATACATTTGACCGCGAGAAAAAAAATATATCCCGCGAGGCGGATTCGAACCACCGACCTAAGGATGTCTAGATTCCTATTCCACTACAGTCCTCCGCTCTACCAACTGAGCTATCACGGGATCATGTCTTTTAGCTAAAATGCCGATGTTTTATTCGTACAGGTAAAGTACAGCCTTTTTACACCACATGGCGGAAGAAAAGAGTACAAATTCATTTTTTTATTAGCGAATTTGAAAACATCCACTAAACTTTCGTCGTATTTATCGAATATATGTACAATATGCAGAAGTGGGCTTGTAATCAATCACCGTGGAATCGAAGAGCCCCTGTTGTTCCATACTGCACTTAACACATGTAACATATAGAACAACATATCCATCCATTGGTATGCAACAATTATATTTGCAGTACTTCGTTGTACCTTTACATACGTTCTTACAGAACTTGTCCGGACCACAAAGCAGAATAGTATGTATGGGAATAAATTTGATTTTTAATCAAACTCCGTATATATACTAAGTTGAAAAAAGGTTTAAGATGATAAATTTTCACCACTAATATCAAGTCCTCGGTAGTATAGTGGTCAGTATCCCCGCCTGTCACGCGGGAGACCGGGGTTCGATTTCCCGCCGGGGAGGATGATATTTTTGATCTTTTCTATCGATACCCTTTTAACCATGTCCAACAGTACAATAGTAACAACACAGAAAATGAGAAGCTTATATCGCAAATACCAGCCGTTAAGAAAGCCTTACCATTTTTGACCGAAGACACCGATGCAATACATGTACGTTATACCATATCGTCCCTTGAAATATAGTGATAAGTACATAAATTTCAACCTAATGAGTAAGTCCTCGGTAGTATAGTAGTCAGTATCCCCGCCTGTCACGCGGGGGACCGGGGTTTGATTCCCCCCCGGGGAGGAAACATTTTTTTTGTCCTCCACTGATTACTTACACCTACCATTAATTTTAAGAGACACCAAACGTGATTGCATCCTTCTCCCACCCGTTATTGAAAATTTTCTATTTTAGAAACCTTTTACCCTGCTTACATTAGGAGGGTAAAATTCTATATATAATAACCGGAAAAACGTAAAATATATATATATTTCCTTTTCATATCAAGCACATGCCGAACATATATGTTTTGGCCATTTCTGTACTTAAACGCATATTTGAATCCACAAAAACAAAAATTAACTTGGAGAACCCGGGCATCGATCCCGGTACCTCTCGCATGCTAAGCGAGCGCTCTACCATCTGAGCTAGTTCCCCTCCGCAGGAAACTTGTTAAAATAACGCCTTTATATTTCCCCGCCAGACGTTTCGATTTTTTTCGTATGTCGACCTAAACCATGTAAACCTTAAATATTAAATATGATGTCTGATCGATTTTCGACTTTACTCACAATTAATTACATACTAGTAAATCTGAATGTGTGTATGACATTAGCAATAAGGATAACGATAACTGAAGAAACAAAATATACTACTAAATTTATACATTTGACCGCGAGAAAAAAAATATATCCCGCGAGGCGGATTCGAACCACCGACCTAAGGATGTCTAGATTCCTATTCCACTACAGTCCTCCGCTCTACCAACTGAGCTATCACGGGATCATGTCTTTTAGCTAAAATGCCGATGTTTTATTCGTACAGGTAAAGTACAGCCTTTTTACACCACATGGCGGAAGAAAAGAGTACAAATTCATTTTATTATTAGCGAATTTGAAAACATCCACTAAACTTTCGTCGTATTTATCGAATATATGTACAATATGCAGAAGTGGGCTTGTAATCAATCACCGTGGAATCGAAGAGCCCCTGTTGTTCCATACTGCACTTAACACATGTAACATATAGAACAACATATCCATCCATTGGTATGCAACAATTATATTTGCAGTACTTCGTTGTACCTTTACATACGTTCTTACAGAACTTGTCCGGACCACAAAGCAGAATAGTATGTATGGGAATAAATTTGATTTTTAATCAAACTCCGTATATATACTAAGTTGAAAAAAGGTTTAAGATGATAAATTTTCACCACTAATATCAAGTCCTCGGTAGTATAGTGGTCAGTATCCCCGCCTGTCACGCGGGAGACCGGGGTTCGATTTCCCGCCGGGGAGGATGATATTTTTGATCTTTTCTATCGATACCCTTTTAACCATGTCCAACAGTACAATAGTAACAACACAGAAAATGAGAAGCTTATATCGCAAATACCAGCCGTTAAGAAAGCCTTACCATTTTTGACCGAAGACACCGATGCAATACATGTACGTTATACCATATCGTCCCTTGAAATATAGTGATAAGTACATAAATTTCAACCTAATGAGTAAGTCCTCGGTAGTATAGTAGTCAGTATCCCCGCCTGTCACGCGGGGGACCGGGGTTTGATTCCCCCCCGGGGAGGAAACATTTTTTTTGTCCTCCACTGATTACTTACACCTACCATTAATTTTAAGAGACACCAAACGTGATTGCATCCTTCTCCCACCCGTTATTGAAAATTTTCTATTTTAGAAACCTTTTACCCTGCTTACATTAGGAGGGTAAAATTCTATATATAATAACCGGAAAAACGTAAAATATATATATATTTCCTTTTCATATCAAGCACATGCCGAACATATATGTTTTGGCCATTTCTGTACTTAAACGCATATTTGAATCCACAAAAACAAAAATTAACTTGGAGAACCCGGGCATCGATCCCGGTACCTCTCGCATGCTAAGCGAGCGCTCTACCATCTGAGCTAGTTCCCCTCCGCAGGAAACTTGTTAAAATAACGCCTTTATATTTCCCCGCCAGACGTTTCGATTTTTTTCGTATGTCGACCTAAACCATGTAAACCTTAAATATTAAATATGATGTCTGATCGATTTTCGACTTTACTCACAATTAATTACATACTAGTAAATCTGAATGTGTGTATGACATTAGCAATAAGGATAACGATAACTGAAGAAACAAAATATACTACTAAATTTATACATTTGACCGCGAGAAAAAAAATATATCCCGCGAGGCGGATTCGAACCACCGACCTAAGGATGTCTAGATTCCTATTCCACTACAGTTCTCCGCTCTACCAACTGAGCTATCACGGGATCATGTCTTTTAGCTAAAATGCCGATGTTTTATTCGTACAGGTAAAGTACAGCCTTTTTACACCACATGGCGGAAGAAAAGAGTACAAATTCATTTTTTTATTAGCGAATTTGAAAACATCCACTAAACTTTCGTCGTATTTATCGAATATATGTACAATATGCAGAAGTGGGCTTGTAATCAATCACCGTGGAATCGAAGAGCCCCTGTTGTTCCATACTGCACTTAACACATGTAACATATAGAACAACATATCCATCCATTGGTATGCAACAATTATATTTGCAGTACTTCGTTGTACCTTTACATACGTTCTTACAGAACTTGCCCGGACCACAAAGCAGAATAGTATGTATGGGAATAAATTTGATTTTTAATCAAACTCCGTATATATACTAAGTTGAAAAAAGGTTTAAGATGATAAATTTTCACCACTAATATCAAGTCCTCGGTAGTATAGTGGTCAGTATCCCCGCCTGTCACGCGGGAGACCGGGGTTCGATTTCCCGCCGGGGAGGATGATATTTTTGATCTTTTCTATCGATACCCTTTTAACCATGTCCAACAGTACAATAGTAACAACACAGAAAATGAGAAGCTTATATCGCAAATACCAGCCGTTAAGAAAGCCTTACCATTTTTGACCGAAGACACCGATGCAATACATGTACGTTATACCATATCGTCCCTTGAAATATAGTGATAAGTACATAAATTTCAACCTAATGAGTAAGTCCTCGGTAGTATAGTAGTCAGTATCCCCGCCTGTCACGCGGGGGACCGGGGTTTGATTCCCCCCCGGGGAGGAAACATTTTTTTTGTCCTCCACTGATTACTTACACCTACCATTAATTTTAAGAGACACCAAACGTGATTGCATCCTTCTCCCACCCGTTATTGAAAATTTTCTATTTTAGAAACCTTTTACCCTGCTTACATTAGGAGGGTAAAATTCTATATATAATAACCGGAAAAACGTAAAATATATATATATTTCCTTTTCATATCAAGCACATGCCGAACATATATGTTTTGGCCATTTCTGTACTTAAACGCATATTTGAATCCACAAAAACAAAAATTAACTTGGAGAACCCGGGCATCGATCCCGGTACCTCTCGCATGCTAAGCGAGCGCTCTACCATCTGAGCTAGTTCCCCTCCGCAGGAAACTTGTTAAAATAACGCCTTTATATTTCCCCGCCAGACGTTTCGATTTTTTTCGTATGTCGACCTAAACCATGTAAACCTTAAATATTAAATATGATGTCTGATCGATTTTCGACTTTACTCACAATTAATTACATACTAGTAAATCTGAATGTGTGTATGACATTAGCAATAAGGATAACGATAACTGAAGAAACAAAATATACTACTAAATTTATACATTTGACCGCGAGAAAAAAAATATATCCCGCGAGGCGGATTCGAACCACCGACCTAAGGATGTCTAGATTCCTATTCCACTACAGTTCTCCGCTCTACCAACTGAGCTATCACGGGATCATGTCTTTTAGCTAAAATGCCGATGTTTTATTCGTACAGGTAAAGTACAGCCTTTTTACACCACATGGCGGAAGAAAAGAGTACAAATTCATTTTTTTATTAGCGAATTTGAAAACATCCACTAAACTTTCGTCGTATTTATCGAATATATGTACAATATGCAGAAGTGGGCTTGTAATCAATCACCGTGGAATCGAAGAGCCCCTGTTGTTCCATACTGCACTTAACACATGTAACATATAGAACAACATATCCATCCATTGGTATGCAACAATTATATTTGCAGTACTTCGTTGTACCTTTACATACGTTCTTACAGAACTTGCCCGGACCACAAAGCAGAATAGTATGTATGGGAATAAATTTGATTTTTAATCAAACTCCGTATATATACTAAGTTGAAAAAAGGTTTAAGATGATAAATTTTCACCACTAATATCAAGTCCTCGGTAGTATAGTGGTCAGTATCCCCGCCTGTCACGCGGGAGACCGGGGTTCGATTCCCCGCCGGGGAGGATGATATTTTTGATCTTTTCTATCGATACCCTTTTAACCATGTCCAACAGTACAATAGTAACAACACAGAAAATGAGAAGCTTATATCGCAAATACCAGCCGTTAAGAAAGCCTTACCATTTTTGACCGAAGACACCGATGCAATACATGTACGTTATACCATATCGTCCCTTGAAATATAGTGATAAGTACATAAATTTCAACCTAATGAGTAAGTCCTCGGTAGTATAGAGGACTTCCGGTTTGGATAGCAAGGTGGAAGGACGTGTTTTCTGCTGAAGAAAAATCCAAACTGATATTCGTCGTTTTAGGACCCATCCGTTGATATAGCTTTCTGTGTAGTTTAGTGTGATCATACTGAGGATATTTGTGGAATTATTTTTTGACTTTTAGCTTTTTGTGACTTAGTGAACCTCCCTTCACCATGTCTGGTGATAGGGGGGTGCATCGAACTGTAAAGGAGCAAACTGTGCTTGTTGATGTCGTTGATAATAAATCTGTTTCTGCTTTATCTGTTATTAAAAGTGTGGAGGAACAAGTAGGTGAAGGAGAAGTTGTGGCCTGTGTACCAAAAAGTGGAAATTTGTTTGAGATAACATTGAACCACCAGGATGCTGTTGAATTAATATGTGACACCGGTTTTAAGGTAAATGACACTAAATTTAAACCAAATGCTGTTTTTTCTCGTGAAAGAATGGTAAGCTTCTTGAACGTTTCATATTATGTTCCGGATATTGAAATAAAAAATAAACTTGAAGAATTCGGGGCAGAGTTAGTTTCACCGATTAGAAGGCGTATGTACCCAGGAACCAAATGTGCGGACGGAACTAGGTATGTTGTTGTGAAATTTCCACATGAGAGGAAAAGTTTGCCGTACACGATGAAGTTTTCTACAGGAATTAGTTCGTCGGAGTACATCAGGGTGATCCACGACAACCAACACAAGGTATGCTCTAAATGTTATGAACCTGGACATTTATATGCTTCTTGTCCTGACAATATTTGCTTCAGGTGTAAAGGTTCTGGACACTTGGCTAAGGCTTGTCCGAAGCCACCATGTGATAAATGCAAAAGGTACCCTGCTAAGTGTATATGTGTACCTGTTTGGGGAAACCCACAAGATGAAGAACAGCAATACGATGACGAAAATGATTCACATCAAATGGAGGGAGATAATAATGGCGATGAAACGAATGAAGCGGAGATGAACAACGATGTATTGAATGTTGAGGAGGACGTACCGAATGATGTTTTTACGGAGGAGGAGACAATCGGAAAGGACACAAACGTAGATACTGATGATCATATACAAGACACAGATGAACTTAATTTAGACCAAGCTGCTGAAATGAACAATGACAATAATGATGGTAATAACATTATGATTATTGATGAACATACTAATGGTTTGAATGATGATAAAAATATGTTTGAAAACCAAGGGGGGTCCCAAAGTGAAAATGAAGTTCCTGAGCCTGCTTACCAAAGTCAAACTAATGGCGTGAGTGCCTCTGTTAAATCCTCAGAGACACTTATTGCAAAAGATGAGTCCGAGGTAGAAATGTCTGATGGTGAGCTGGCTCGGCCGGTAATGCCCAAAATCCGGAGGAAACGTTTGGTGACTAACCCATCCCTCTCAGCTGAAGATATTAAAAGGTTGAGAAGTCACCCCCGCCATCAATTGTCACATTCAAGTTCATAGTTACACACTTATTTATTGTAACCTTTCTCCTAACGATGGTGAATATTGTGTCTGTAAATGTGAATGGTTTAAGGGACATTGTAAAATTTCAAAGGTTTTCTAAGTATTGTTCTGAAAATTTTTTTGATATTGTTGGAATACAGGAAACTTTTTGGGATGACGCCTTAGTTCTAGATTTTGCTAAATTTTGGGATGGTCAAATTTATTTCTCTTGTTCTAATACACTGAGACAGGGTGTTGCTTTTCTAGTAAGTAACCGGGTTAAAAATAGTATAACTGAAGTACAAGGGTTTGACGGTAGATGTATTCATATCAAATTTCAACAAGACGAGAAGGAAATTGACATTATTAATTGTTATGCCCCAAACAATGTAAGTGATCGCTCTGTTTTTTTCGAAAATATTCGTTCTAAAATTTCTGATTTTGAAAATCTTATCTTGTTGGGTGATATGAATACATCTCTGTCAAAACTTGATCGCTGTTCTAAAACAACACACACAGAAGATAAAGCGTATAAATCCTTTAATGCAATACTCGATCATTTTAACATATACGATGTTTGGCGAGCGAGAAATCCCACGTCAAGGATTTTTTCTTGGCGTCGTATCGTTCAGAACATACTAATTCAGAGCAGAATCGATTATATTTTAATCTCCAAATCCCTTACACAGTATGTAAAAAATTCCTACTATAGACATAATACTTTTAGTGACCATTCGTTAGTTCATCTGAATATAGACTTGAGTGAAATTGAAAGGGGACCGGGGCTATGGATTTTTAACAATTCTTTGTTAGAGGATGAGGATTTTATTACTAGAATTTCAAAATTAATAGAAGATGAGAAAAAATGTCAATTATATACTGATGAACCCTTGATTTGGTATGATAATTTGAAGTTTAAAATAAAACAAATAGCAAAAATATTTTCACAAAATAAAGCACGTGAAGATAAGGCAGAATACTTTAAACTTCAAAAAGATTATGAAAAATTATCTGAAAAAGCTGTAATTGATGTGAACTTTGATATAAATAAATTTGAAGAGTTAAAGTTAAAATTAAAGTCATACGAAGATAAAATATGTAAAGGTGCTATTTTACGTTCCAAAGCCTTGTGGGCAATTGAGGGTGACAGAAATTCTAAATATTATTTACAGTTAGAAAAATATAGACAGAATAATAATTCTATAAAAGAAATAAAAACTTGTGAAGGTGAAATTTTAACTGATACTAGTGAAATTATGGAAGAAATTTTCAAATTTTATTCAGAACTGTATTCGTGTACTAATATTGATAAACTAAAAGTTTATTTCTGAGAGTGTACTTTCTGAGGATATGGAAGCCTTAGAGTCTGATTTAACTTTAGATGAAATAAAATCTGCATTGTTTGGTATGGCAAAAAATAAAACTCCTGGTCCATGTGGACTGACTGTAGAATTTTTTTGTAAATTTTTCCATATGTTTGGTGACATTTTTCTTAAAATTTTCAAAGTTATTGAAGAAGAAAAACTTATGACACGTTCAATGCGTCATGGAGTTATAAATTTAGTTTATAAAAATAAGGGTGACAAAAATCTGTTGAAAAATTTCAGACCTATTTCACTTCTATGTGTGGATTATAAAATTTTGGCTCGAGTTATGTCTAATCGTTTGAAAGTTATTTTACCAAAATTAATTTCTCCTTTCCAAACTTGTTGCATTATGGGAAGGGATATTGCAGATACAACAGCGAGTATTAGAGATTTAATTGAAATTATTGAAAAAGATAAATTAGAAGGTTATTTGATCAAAATTGATCAGGAAAAAGCCTTCGACAAAGTTGATCATGAATATTTATTTCTTGTTCTTGAAAAATTTGGTTTTGGTAATAAATTCATTCAGTGGATTAAAATCTTTTACACAAATGTAAATAGTAGTGTAAAATGCAATGGGTTTTTGACAAAATACGTTAAATTGAACAATTCAATTAAACAAGGATGCCCGGTTTCTGCTCTTCTTTATGTGTTGGCTGCAGAACCATTAGGTCAAGCAATCATCAAAAATAAGAATATCAAAGGGGTTAAAATTCCAAATTCAGATAATGAGGCTAAAATATTTCAACATGCTGACGACACTAATATTTTTACGGGAGATAATAAATCATTAGACGAAATTTTTAATGTTTTGAAATTATACAGTGAAGCATCGGGGGCTAAAATTAACAAACAAAAGTCAGAAATTTTATGTTTGGGTTCAGGGGATATTTCTGAAAATGATCTTAATAAATTACAAATTCAACATTGTGAATCTGTTACTAAAGTTTTAGGGATATGTATGGGAAAAGATAAGGAGTTATGTGAATTGCTGAACTGGAAGGATAAAATTAAAAAGGTAAAAACAATTTTATTTTTTTGGAATAAAAGAGAATTGACTTTACCAGGTAGAGCTACAGTGTTAACTTCGTTAATTATGTCAAGATTTTACTACACGCTAACTGTTTGTCCCTTGCCTGAAAATATTAAAAATGAAATTAGAGTAATTGTATTCAAATTTCTTTGGCAACAAAAGTCTCATTTGGTTAAATATCAATCAATTATTGGTAGTAAAATTATGGGAGGTTTGAATATACCTGATATATTTTTAAAAATGCAAGCATTTCGACTAAAATTTTTCAGAAAATTTTTAGATAAGGGTTGTGATTCGGTATGGAAAAGTGCATTTAACTTTTTTATTTCAAAAGTTGATTCCCTAAATTTAAAACAAAACATTGTATATACAGACTTGAATTCAACTCAGTTAAAAAACTTACCACTTATTTATCAAGAAATGTTAAGTGCTTTTTATAAAATTAAATCCAAGTTAAAATTTGAAATCGAAATTCAACATGTGTACAATAATCCAATATTTTGTAATCCGAATATAAAATTCAACGGTAAAATGTTGTTATTCCAAAAATTTGTAAAAGCCGGTATACTCCAAATAAAAGATATTTGTTATGAAGTAATTCCGGGGTTTTTCACTTCCGATTCCATGGTTGAAATTATCCAACAAAAAATTCCAGATGAAAAAACGGCCGATATTCTATGTGGTTTTAACAAGATTTTACATTCGATTCCTAGCACATGGAAAAATCTATTGAAATCTGAATATCCCTTAAACTCTGAGGATACTCCGAAAATTAAAATATGCTATGAAAAAGGCCGAGAATTAAATTTTTTGGGTGCAGTTACAAAAACGTTTTACGAAATTCTTCTGTCATTCTTTTTTGAAACGCCCACCTCTGAAAAACATTGGGAGGAGCGTTATCCATCAATCAGCTTTTCAAGTTTATATTCGGTGGCCAATCAGAATTGTCTTCCGCCTGACTGCAGATGTCTTAACTATCGCCTGATACATAGAGCTATTTTTACTTTAGAAAAACTTACTAAAATCGGACAAACTGATGACAGTACATGCAAATCGTGCGGATTATGTACCGAAGATTTAAATCACCTGTTTGTCTTTTGTCCTATTTATCGACCGATTCACGAATTCATTAAAGATAGTCTACACAATATATTTCTCAACAGTAAACCCGAAGTCGTAAATACACTAAGTTATTAACAACTCATGTTATTAGGCTACCTAAAATCATCTAAGAACATTAATACATATTTTTTGAATTTTTTCCTGAGCGTAGCCAGACTTTGCATATATAAGACACGCAACATTAAAGTGTACCAAAATAAAACTATGGACCCCCTTCGTTTATTCAGATATACAATAAAAAAATATATAGAATATGCTTACACTTATTACAAAATTAAAAATGAAAGATATTTATTCCAAAAATACTTTTTGAAAAACAATACATTAGTTCAAATAGTAAATGAGATCGTAATATTACATTTTTGATCGAGTTGTCCGTTAATTATTAGCGGTGTGTTAGTTTCATATCTGGAAAGATTTGGGGTTATCTCTCTTTGCTTGTAATACAAATGTGGTATCATCAAACATTTGAGTTGTCTCTCTTTGTACATCTGAAATTGAAAATATAGTATCTTTTCCCCCATTTTTGCTGGAATTTTTTCAAAGTAATTCATTTTTGGTATCAATATGAATGAAACTTTTGCAGATTGTATTATCTGTAGAGTGAAATTAGTATATTACATTTTCAAATTTAATGTAGACAATCGTTTTTAACCTTTTATATAATATTTTTATAAATGAAAGAATAGAGAAAAAAAAAAAATCCCCGCCTGTCACGCGGGAGACCGGGGTTCGATTCCCCGCCGGGGAGGAAACATTTTTTTTGTCCTCCACTGATTACATACACCTCCCATTAATTTTAAGAGACACCAAACGTGATTGCATCCTTCTCCCACCCCTTATTGAAAATTTTCTATTTTAGAAACCTTTTACCCTGCTAAAATTCTATATATAATAAGCGGAAAAACGTAAAATATATATATCTTTCCTTTTTATATCAAGCACATGCCGAACATATATTTTTTGGCCATTTCTGTACTTAAACGCATATTTGAATCCACAAAAACAAAAATTAACTTGGAGAACCCGGGCATCGATCCCGGTACCTCTCGCATGCTAACTGAGCGCTCTACCATCTGAGCTAGTTCCCCTCCGCAGGAAACTTGTTAAAATAACGCCTTTATATTTCCCCGCCAGACGTTTCGATTTTTTTCGTATGTCGACCTAAACCATGTAAACCTTAAATATTAAATATGATGTCTGATCGATTTTCGGCTTTACTCACAATTAATTACATACTAGTAAATCTGAATGTTTGTATGACATTAGCAATAAGGATAACGGTAACTGAAGAAACAAAATATATATACTACTAAATTTATACATTTGACCGCGAGAAAAAAAATATATCCCGCGAGGCGGATTCGAACCACCGACCTAAGGATGTCTAGATTCCTATTCTACTACAGTCCTCCGCTCTACCAACTGAGCTATCACGGGATCATGTCTTTTAGCTAAAATGCCGATGTTTTATTCGTACAGGTAAAGTACAGCCTTTTTACACCACATGGCGGAAGAAAAGAGTACAAATTCATTTTTTTATTAGCGAATTTGAAAACATCCACTAAACTTTCGTCGTATTTATCGAATATATGTACAATATGCAGAAGTGGGCTTGTAATCAATCACCGTCGAATCGAAGAGCCCATGTTGTTCCATGCTGCACTTAACACATGTAACATATAGAACAACATATCCATCCATTGGTATTCAACAATTATATTTGCAGTACTTCATTGTACCTTTACATATGTTCTTACAGAACTTGCCCGGACCACAAAGCAGAATAGTATGTATGGGAATAAATTTGATTTTTAATCAAACTCCGTATATATACTAAGTTGAAAAAAGGTTTAAGATGATAAATTTTCACCACAAATATCAAGTCCTCGGTAGTATAGTGGTCAGTATCCCCGCCTGTCACGCGGGAGACCGGGGTTCGATTCCCCGCCGGGGAGGATAATATTTTTGTTCTTTTCTATCGATATCCTTTTAACCATGTCCAACAGTACAATAGTAACACCACAGAAAATGAGAAGCTTATATCGCAAATACCAGCCGTTAAGAAAGCCTTACCATTTTTTCCAGAAGACACCGATGCAATACATGTACGTTATACCATATCGTCCCTTGAAATATAGTGATAAGTACATAAATTTCAACCTAATTAGTAAGTCCTCGGTAGTATAGTGGTCAGTATCCCCGCCTGTCACGCGGGAGACCGGGGTTCGATTCCCCGCCGGGGAGGAAACATTTTTTTTGTCCTCCACTGATTACTTACACCTCCCATTAATTTTAAGAGACACCAAACGTGATTGCATCCTTCTCCCACCCCTTATTGAAAATTTTCTATTTTAGAAACCTTTTACCCTGCTTACATTAGGAGGGTAAAATTCTATATATAATAAGCGGAAAAACGTAAAATATATATATCTTTCCTTTTTATATCAAGCACATGCCGAACATATATTTTTTGGCCATTTCTGTACTTAAACGCATATTTGAATCCACAAAAACAAAAATGAACTTGGAGAACCCGGGCATCGATCCCGGTACCTCTCGCATGCTAACTGAGCGCTCTACCATCTGAGCTAGTTCCCCTCCGCAGGAAACTTGTTAAAATAACGCCTTTATATTTCCCCGCCAGACGTTTCGATTTTTTTCGTATGTCGACCTAAACCATGTAAACCTTAAATATTAAATATGATGTCTGATCGATTTTCGACTTTACTCACAAATAATTACATACTAGTAAATCTGAATGTTTGTATGACATTAGCAATAAGGATAACGATAACTGAAGAAACAAAATATATATACTACTAAATTTATACATTTGACCGCGAGAAAAAAAATATATCCCGCGAGGCGAATTCGAACCACCGACCTAAGGATGTCTAGATTCCTATTCCACTACAGTCCTCCGCTCTACCAACTGAGCTATCACGGGATCATGTCTTTTAGCTAAAATGCCGATGTTTTATTCGTACAGGTAAAGTACAGCCTTTTTACACCACATGGCGGAAGAAAAGAGTACAAATTCATTTTTTATACCCCCCGCAAACAAAGTTTGGGGGGTATATAGGAATCACCTTGTCCGTCCGTCTGTCTGTCTGTCCGTCTGTCCGTCTGTCCGTCTGTCCATATATCTTGTAAGCGCAACTCCTCCTAGACCGCTCAATGGATTTCAACGAAACTTTACAGAAAGGAAGTACATCATCCAAAGATGTGCATGAAGAAAAATCTTTGCTTTCCGATATCACACAAGGGAGATAATTGGACTTCTATTTTTTTTGGCTTGTACATTATATATGAACCTCGTAAGCGCAACTCCTCCTAGACTGCTCAATGGAATTCAACGATACATTACAGAAAGGAAGTACATCATCCGAAGATGTGCATGAAGAAAAATCTTTGCTTTCCGATATCACACAAGGGAGATAATTGGACTTCTATTTTTTTTGGCTTATACATTATATATGAACCTCGTAAGCGCAACTCCTCCTAGACCGCTCAATGGATTTCAACGAACCTTTACAGAAAGGAAGTACATCATCCAGAGATGTGCATGAAGAAAAAACTTTGCTTTCCGATTTCACACAAGGGAGATAATTGGACTTCTATTTTTTTTTGGCTTATACATTATATATGAACCTCGTAAGCGCAACTCCTCCTAGACCGCTCAATGGATTTTGACGAAACTTTACAGAAAGGAAGTACATCATCCAAAGATGTGCATGAAGAAAAATCTTTGCTTTCCGATATCACACAAGGGAGATAATTTGACTTCTATTTTTTTTAGGTTATACATTATGTATGAACCTCGTAAGCGCAACTCCTCCTAGACCGCTCAATGGATTTCAACGAAACTTTACAGAAAGGAAGTACATCATCCAGAGATGTGCATGAAGAAAAATCTTTGCTTTCCAATTTCACACAAGGGAGATAATTGGACTTCTATTTTTTTTGGCTTATACATTATATATGAACCTCGTAAGCGCAACTCCTCCTAGACCACTCAATGGATTTCAACGAAACTTTACAGAAAGGAAGTACATCATCCAAAGATGTGCATGAAGAAAAATCTTTGCTTTCCGATATCACACAAGGGAGGTAATTGGACTTCAAAGCGGGGGGTATCCTTTGTGAGCTTTGCTCACAGTACATCTAGTTTATTAGCGAATTTGAAAACATCCACTAAACTTTCGTGGTATTTATCGAATATATGTACAATATGCAGAAGTGGGCTTGTAATCAATCACCGTCGAATCGGAGAGCCCATGTTGTTCCATGCTGCACTTAACACATGTAACATATAGAACAACATATCCATCCATTGGTATTCAACAATTATATTTGCAGTACTTCATTGTACCTTTACATATGTTCTTACAGAACTTGCCCGGACCACAAAGCAGAATAGTATGTATGGGAATAAATTTGATTTTTAATCAAACTCCGTATATATACTAAGTTGAAAAAAGGTTTAAGATGATAAATGTTCACCACAAATATCAAGTCCTCGGTAGTATAGTGGTCAGTATCCCCGCCTGTCACGCGGGAGACCGGGGTTCGCTTCCCCGCCGGGGAGGATAATATTTTTGTTCTTTTCTATCGATATCCTTTTAACCATGTCCAACAGTACAATAGTAACACCACAGAAAATGAGAAGCTTATATCGCAAATACCAGCCGTTAAGAAAGCCTTACCATTTTTTCCAGAAGACACCGATGCAATACATGTACGTTATACCATATCGTCCCTTGAAATATGGTGATAAGTACATAAATTTCAACCTAATTAGTAAGTCCTCGGTAGTATAGTGGTCAGTATCCCCGCCTGTCACGCGGGAGACCGGGGTTCGATTCCCCGCCGGGGAGGAAACATTTTTTTTGTCCTCCACTGATTACTTACACCTCCCGTTAATTTTAAGAGACACCAAACGTGATTGCATCCTTCTCCCACCCCTTATTGAAAATTTTCTATTTTAGAAACCTTTTACCCTGCTTACATTAGGAGGGTAAAATTCTATATATAATAAGCGGAAAAACGTAAAATATATATATCTTTCCTTTTTATATCAAGCACATGCCGAACATATATTTTTTGGCCATTTCTGTACTTAAACGCATATTTGAATCCACAAAAACAAAAATGAACTTGGAGAACCCGGGCATCGATCCCGGTACCTCTCGCATGCTAAGCGAGCGCTCTACCATCTGAGCTAGTTCCCCTCCGCAGGAAACTTGTTAAAATAACGCCTTTATATTTCCCCGCCAGACGTTTCGATTTTTTTCGTATGTCGACCTAAACCATGTAAACCTTAAATATTAAATATGATGTCTGATCGATTTTCGACTTTACTCACAATTAATTACATACTAGTAAATCTGAATGTTTGTATGACATTAGCAATAAGGATAACGATAACTGAAGAAACAAAATATATATACTACTAAATTTATACATTTGACCGCGAGAAAAAAAATATATCCCGCGAGGCGGATTCGAACCACCGACCTAAGGATGTCTAGATTCCTATTCCACTACAGTCCTCCGCTCTACCAACTGAGCTATCACGGGATCATGTCTTTTAGCTAAAATGCCGATGTTTTATTGGTACAGGTAAAGTACAGCCTTTTTACACCACATGGCGGAAGAAAAGAGTACAAATTCATTTTTTTATTAGCGAATTTGAAAACATCCACTAAACTTTCGTCGTATTTATCGAATATATGTACAATATGCAGAAGTGGGCTTGTAATCAATCACCGTCGAATCGAAGAGCCCATGTTGTTCCATGCTGCACTTAACACATGTAACATATAGAACAACATATCCATCCATTGGTATTCAACAATTATATTTGCAGTACTTCATTGTACCTTTACATATGTGTGGCAGAGTGGATTTTTATATATTTTTCCACAGTTTATGGTTTTAATATATTTATAATTTTTTTATTATTTTTGATACTTATTTCAGGAATATTAATGGCTGATTGCTTATTAATTAATATTTAAGTAGTTTATTTCAGTCATATCCTGTATTTGCCTGAGTTAGAATTTAATTAATTGTAGATATATTTCTCTGTAAATATTTTATATGCAAATTAAAACTATGACCCATAGTTTTGCCCTTTTCACTGTTACCTGTCATATTCTGCATTCTGATTGGTCAGTGTTGTCATATGTCTCTTTTTGGAGGGAAAATTGGTGACTCTTATTGTCCTTTGTCACTCAATTAATATTTACCTTGGTTTGAAGGCATTGTGATTTCTGAGGCCATTTTGTTTAATATTTTGGAAACTTGATTTCTTTGGAGCCCCAATTTATTCTTTACAAGGTTGAACACTGTGTATAGAAAGTTGAATCATGTAGATGTTGGAATTGAACTAATGTACTTTTAGGCATTTGGCCTATGTGAGGACCTTTGCACCTCATGTGAGGGTTTATTATTTAGTTATTTGTTGTCCAGCTTCGCAAATAAATCCACACTACCTGAGAGCTGAGTTTGTTGTTTTTTGCTGAAAAAATACACTCGGTTATAATGGCGCCCAACGTAGATTTGTGAGTTCTGGATAATTGTGTACACGGTATCAACAGGACATTATTTGGGACGTCCCGCAACTTGTCAACTTCCGGTTTACAGAATTGCATGGAACAGAGCTCCAAGAAGACGATTTTCGGAGATTTGTGTATGTGTCAATGACAAACAAGGTTAAATTTAAGCACATATATGTTCATTGTTGTATGTTTTATGTTGCAATTTAGTACCATACATGTTTATTAGTTAAAATGCTGAAAACTTCAGTTGAACTGACATGCAAGGTTTGCGTACACGTATAAAACGAAGTGTAGTTTTTGACAATTTTCAGCATTAGTATATACGTCGTTTTCTTGAATAATTTGAATAAATCATTGAATGTCAGTTAGAATACGGAGTACTTTGCAATTTTATTGTAAAATTTTGTGAAAACTTTGTTGATATTTGAGACTTTGTCACTTTGAAATATTTTGACCCCCCCCCCCCCGCACTTAGACAGGTCAAGGTCAACCGGAAACAGGAAGTAGTGACACACCTATATCACATGTAAACAAACAGTGAGATTACTGATATTGCATATTAGTATTTGAATTTTATTTGATTTTTCATAACTGATTGCATACACACATACATTTGCAAATAAACTTACACTTACTTAGTGAAATTTGCGTACACTTTTGGTGATAGTATCACTTGTTTGACTTAGTGCGTACATAGCCAGTACGTATAGGACAAGACGTCAGCTATATCATAATATACTTGCAGTGAAATTTATTTTCACTTGGCTTGAACACTTTGAGAAATTACTTGCATAACGCACACACACACAGAGAATACGATACCCCCGTCATAAGGTTTACTGTGTATACATTATTGTTTGTATGTGATAGTACATTGTTTGTCATAAGTGTTTGTGTATGTGATAGACTGTCCACACTTGTGTTGTACTATATGATATTGTCAGTATTATTACTGTATTGTGTTGATATTAGTTTATTGTACTGTGGTGTTGTACATTCATTGTATGTGTACAGTATTTGACTAAATTGACTTAAATTTAAAATTTAAAGTTAACTAGAGTTAAATTTAGATAAATTTAAGGTTAAATTTTTAGTAAATAATATAACATTTAAATAATCATATTACTTTCTTTGATTGAAAGGTATATGAATCTGTGCACATCCCAAGAACTAACAAGTCTTTAGCACTTAGCATACCCTATACCCATACCTCACTAGCACCTTCAGCTTCTTAGTTGTTCGTCAACTTGACTTCTTAAGGGACTTTGTCTTTGGAAAGGGTTAGGATATTTTGAGAGTCAGATCACTTTGTCTAGGATTTACTGATATTTGGTATACCTTGTTCAACTTTTAGAGATTGTTAACGTAGAAGCTTAACAAGTCTCAGACCCGACCCCATATTTTCAGGTAGTAGCAGATAATTTATATGGAGGGGTAGGTACATTTGTGTATTATATTGTATATATTATTGTGTATTGTTTAATTTAGATTTGTGCTTGCATGTACATTATCATTTTTTTGCTTGCACATTACTATACTTATTTTGTTTGCAGGCATATTGACTTTTGATTTACAGGTACATTAATTTATTAATTGCTTACTTTCAGATTTCTATTTTGTGTTCACAGGTATCGTTAATTGACTGTTTGTATTTCTTTACAGTTAATTTCATTTCAGGTTTATTTAACATCAAATTTAATTTCAGGTTTATTTACTTTCAGACTTATTTAATTTCAAATTTCTATTTCCTTACAGGTACATTTAATGATTTAGTTCCTTTACATGTAGTTAATTTATTTTTGGGTAATTAATGTAGATTTCTATTTATCTTTCTTTGTAGATACTTATATTTATTTGTAGCTGCCACTTGTTCAGATTAGGATTAGTAGTTGTTTGGCTAATATTTAACTCTTGTTTCAGCCAGTTATTTTGTAGGTGAGATAATCCTTATTATATTTTGCAGGGGAGATAATCCTTACTTTATTTTATACTAATTGATTCTTTTGTTTCTTTACTTCAGATATTTCTTTAATATAAATTTTTGATTTCAGATTTTATTTTTTAGATCTGATATTGATTTGTTTTCAGATATTTTGTTCTTTTTCAGATTTATACATTCATTTCTCTTACAGGTTATTTCATTTCCATTGCAGATAATTTATATTTTTTTTAGCAGGTGATTTCATTTGTCTTGTAGGTTATTTATTTCATTTGCAGATTATTTATTTCTCTTGTAGTTAATTTATTTCTTTGCAGGTAATTTATTTCTTTTTCAGCTAAATTGTTTCTTTTATATGTGATTTATTTTTCTTATAGTTTATTTGTTTCTTTTGCAGGCAATATTTATTTCTTTTATATCCGCTTTATTTTTCTTGTACAGTTGTAGGCAATTTTTTTTTCTCTTGTAGCCATTTTATTTCTATTGTAGGCAATTTATACACATTTTTTTTTCTTGTAGTAATTGATATATTGTTTTGTTTTTCTTGTAGTCAATTGTCATTTCAGATTTATTTCAGTTAGTTGAATTAAATTTTTCATCTTTTTCGTTATATTTCAGTTAACCAAGTTTTGAATTTCGCTTTCAGACTCGCATATTTATTTTGTATTCCAGGAATTTTTTTAATTATACTTTCAGATTTTGGTATTTATTTCTTATTTTAGGTATTTCTGAATTTCTTTTCACGTTTTTCATATTTAATTCTTTTTGCAGACATTTTATTTTCTTTTGATTTAGAAGTGTAGTTTTTTTTATATACTTTGCTCTGTGTTTCAGTCACTTTTATTTACTTTGTAGGTATATTTAATATTAATATATTCACATTTTGTTTTGCATTGTAGATTTAGTTATTTTCCATTGTTTTGTATTCATTTGTAGATTTGGATTATTTTCATTGATTTGCAGATTTGGATTGTTTATTGTTGACTTGTAGATTTGGACTTTGATTTGTTGTATGGCAGAAAAACCAATTACTGCCCAACCTACAAGTCCATTTGGAGACAAACCGATAAGCCCAGAGTTACTTCCCTTACCTTTGTGGGATCAGCCATTTGGAGATAAACCAGAAATTAGTCCAGAGATAATTGCAACGATTGATGAGCAGGATAAACTTTTGCTGAAGACTCTTAAGGAGATGGGAGTTAAACCCAAAGCAGACACACCAGAGGCATTAGAGCAATGGATGAGGGATTTCTTGGCTCAGAAGGAACCAACTGAGAGCAAGGAGAAAGTTGATGTCAAGGAAAAGTTGCCTACTCATAAGCTCACATTACCTGGAGCAGATACTGGAGCCAGACCGAGAGACAGAACAGGACCACAACCACAGGTGATATCGCAACCTCCAAGGATCAATGTCTTCTCAGGATCTGGAAATAAATCCGAGTCAACATACGAGCTTTGGCGATACGACGTCCAGTGTCTCCTAAAGGACAAGTCCAGTTTTTATAGCCAGGAAATGATAAAGACAGCAGTTAGAAGGTCATTGAAGGGACAAGCTGGCACTGTGGTGATGCGACTTGGAACTGAGGCCACTATACAACAGATCATCAGTAAACTGGACAGCATATATGGCAACGTCGCAAACCAGGAGGAACTCATGGCCGAATTTTATAGTTCGAAGCAACACGATGACGAGGATGTTACTACATGGAGCTGTCGTCTTGAAGAGATTATGGGCCGTGCACTTGAGAGAGGCACAGTACAACAGTCGGAAGCTAACCGGATGTTGCATTCAATGCTTTGGACAGGGCTGAGACAGGAGTTGAAGGACATCACTGGGCACAAGTATGATGCAACGAAAGACTTTGATGCCTTGAGGATATCACTCCGTCAGATAGAGAAGGACCACAAACTAACATCAGTGGAAAAGAAGTCCAAGCCCAACACTGCAAAATCTGCCACCACATCAGCAGAGAAGTCAGATATTGAAGAGCTGAAGGGTATGGTTCAGCAGCTTACCCAGAAGGGTAATTAGTAAGTCCTCGGTAGTATAGTGGTCAGTATCCCCGCCTGTCACGCGGGAGACCGGGGTTCGATTCCCCGCCAGGGAGGAAACATTGTTTTTGTCCTCCACTGATTACTTGCACCTCCCATTAATTTTAAGAGACACCAAACGTGATTGCATCCTTCTCCCACCCCTTATTGAAAATTTTCTATTTTAGAAACCTTTTACCCTGCTTACATTAGGAGGGTAAAATTCTATATATAATAAGCGGAAAAACGTAAAATATATATATCTTTCCTTTTTATATCAAGCACATGCCGAACATATATTTTTTGGCCATTTCTGTACTTAAACGCATATTTGAATCCACAAAAACAAAAATGAACTTGGAGAACCCGGGCATCGATCCCGGTACCTCTCGCATGCTAAGCGAGCGCTCTACCATCTGAGCTAGTTCCCCTCCGCAGGAAACTTGTTAAAATAACGCCTTTATATTTCCCCGCCAGACGTTTCGATTTTTTTCGTATGTCGACCTAAACCATGTAAACCTTAAATATTAAATATGATGTCTGATCGATTTTCGACTTTACTCACAATTAATTACATACTAGTAAATCTGAATGTTTGTATGACATTAGCAATAAGGATAACGATAACTGAAGAAACAAAATATATATACTACTAAATTTATACATTTGACCGCGAGAAAAAAAATATATCCCGCGAGGCGGATTCGAACCACCGACCTAAGGATGTCTAGATTCCTATTCCACTACAGTCCTCCGCTCTACCAACTGAGCTATCACGGGATCATGTCTTTTAGCTAAAATGCCCATGTTTTATTCGTACAGGTAAAGTACAGCCTTTTACACCACATGGCGGAAGAAAAGAGTACAAATTCATTTTTTTATTAGCGAATTTGAAAACATCCACTAAACTTTCGTCGTATTTATCGAATATATGTACAATATGCAGAAGTGGGCTTGTAATCAATCACCGTCGAATCGAAGAGCCCATGTTGTTCCATGCTGCACTTAACACATGTAACATATAGAACAACATATCCATCCATTGGTATTCAACAATTATATTTGCAGTACTTCATTGTACCTTTACATACGTTCTTACAGAACTTGCCCGGACCACAAAGCAGAATAGTATGTATGGGAATAAATTTGATTTTTAATCAAACTCCGTATATATACTAAATTGAAAAAAGGTTTAAGATGATAAATTTTCACCACAAATATCAAGTCCTCGGTAGTATAGTGGTCAGTATCCCCGCCTGTCACGCGGGAGACCGGGGTTCGATTCCCCGCCGGGGAGGATAATATTTTTGTTCTTTTCTATCGATATCCTTTTAACCATATCCAACAGTACAATAGTAACACCACAGAAAATGAGAAGCTTATATCGCAAATACCAGCCGTTAAGAAAGCCTTACCATTTTTTCCCGAAGACACCGATGCAATACATGTACGTTATACCATATCGTCCCTTGAAATATAGTGATAAGTACATAAATTTCAACCTAATTAGTAAGTCCTCGGTAGTATAGTGGTCAGTATCCCCGCCTGTCACGCGCTAGACCGGGGTTCGATTCCCCGCCGGGGAGGAAACATTTTTTTTGTCCTCCACTGATTACTTACACCTGCCATTAATTTTAAGAGACACCAAACGTGATTGCATCCTTCTCCCACCCCTTATTGAAAATTTTCTATTTTAGAAACCTTTTACCCTGCTTACATTAGGAGGGTAAAATTCTATATATAATAAGCGGAAAAACGTAAAATATATATATCTTTCCTTTTTATATCAAGCACATGCCGAACATATATTTTTTGGCCATTTCTGTACTTAAACGCATATTTGAATCCACAAAAACAAAAATGAACTTGGAGAACCCGGGCATCGATCCCGGTACCTCTCGCATGCTAAGCGAGCGCTCTACCATCTGAGCTAGTTCCCCTCCGCAGGAAACTTGTTAAAATAACGCCTTTATATTTCCCCGCCAGACGTTTCGATTTTTTTCGTATGTCGACCTAAACCATGTAAACCTTAAATATTAAATATGATGTCTGATCGATTTTCGGCTTTACTCACAATTAATTACATACTAGTAAATCTGAATGTTTGTATGACATTAGCAATAAGGATAACGATAACTGAAGAAACAAAATATATATACTACTAAATTTATACATTTGACCGCGAGAAAAAAAATATATCCCGCGAGGCGGATTCGAACCACCGACCTAAGGATGTCTAGATTCCTATTCCACTACAGTCCTCCGCTCTACCAACTGAGCTATCACGGGATCATGTCTTTTAGCTAAAATGCCGATGTTTTATTCGTACAGGTAAAGTACAGCCTTTTTACACCACATGGCGGAAGAAAAGAGTACAAATTCATTTTTTTATTAGCGAATTTGAAAACATCCACTAAACTTTCGTCGTATTTATCGAATATATGTACAATATGCAGAAGTGGGCTTGTAATCAATCACCGTCGAATCGAACAGCCCATGTTGTTCCATGCTGCACTTAACACATGTAACATATAAAACAACATATCCATCCATTGGTATTCAACAATTATATTTGCAGTACTTCATTGTACCTTTACATATGTTCTTACAGAACTTGCCCGGACCACAAAGGAGAATAGTATGTATGGGAATAAATTTGATTTTTAATCAAACTCCGTATATATACTAAGTTGAAAAAAGGTTTAAGATGATAAATTTTCACCACAAATATCAAGTCCTCGGTAGTATAGTGGTCAGTATCCCCGCCTGTCACGCGGGAGACCGGGGTTCGATTCCCCGCCGGGGAGGATAATATTTTTGTTCTTTTCTATCGATATCCTTTTAACCATGTCCAACAGTACAATAGTAACACCACAGAAAATGAGAAGCTTATATCGCAAATACCAGCCGTTAAGAAAGCCTTACCATTTTTTCCAGAAGACACCGATGCAATACATGTACGTTATACCATATCGTCCCTTGAAATATAGTGATAAGTACATAAATTTCAACCTAATTAGTAAGTCCTCGGTAGTATAGTGGTCAGTATCCCCGCCTGTCACGCGGGAGACCGGGGTTCGATTCCCCGCCGGGGAGGAAACATTTTTTTTGTCCTCCACTGATTACTTACACCTGCCATTAATTTTAAGAGACACCAAACGTGATTGCATCCTTCTCCCACCCCTTATTGAAAATTTTCTATTTTAGAAACCTTTTACCCTGCTTACATTAGGAGGGTAAAATTCTATATATAATAAGCGGAAAAACGTAAAATATATATATCTTTCCTTTTTATATCAAGCACATGCCGAACATATATTTTTTGGCCATTTCTGTACTTAAACGCATATTTGAATCCACAAAAACAAAAATGAACTTGGAGAACCCGGGCATCGATCCCGGTACCTCTCGCATGCTAAGCGAGCGCTCTACCATCTGAGCTAGTTCCCCTCCGCAGGAAACTTGTTAAAATAACGCCTTTATATTTCCCCGCCAGACGTTTCGATTTTTTTCGTATGTCGACCTAAACCATGTAAACCTTAAATATTAAATATGATGTCTGATCGATTTTCGGCTTTACTCACAATTAATTACATACTAGTAAATCTGAATGTTTGTATGATATTAGCAATAAGGATAACGATAACTGAAGAAACAAAATATATATACTACTAAATTTATACATTTGACCGCGAGAAAAAAAAATATATCCCGCGAGGCGGATTCGAACCACCGACCTAAGGATGTCTAGATTCCTATTCCACTACAGTCCTCCGCTCTACCAACTGAGCTATCACGGGATCATGTCTTTTAGCTAAAATGCCGATGTTTTATTCGTACAGGTAAAGTACAGCCTTTTTACACCACATGGCGGAAGAAAAGAGTACAAATTCATTTTTTTATTAGCGAATTTGAAAACATCCACTAAACTTTCGTCGTATTTATCGAATATATGTACAATATGCAGAAGTGGGCTTGTAATCAATCACCGTCGAATCGAACAGCCCATGTTGTTCCATGCTGCACTTAACACATGTAACATATAGAACAACATATCCATCCATTGGTATTCAACAATTATATTTGCAGTACTTCATTGTACCTTTACATATGTTCTTACAGAACTTGCCCGGACCACAAAGGAGAATAGTATGTATGGGAATAAATTTGATTTTTAATCAAACTCCGTATATATACTAAGTTGAAAAAAGGTTTAAGATGATAAATTTTCACCACAAATATCAAGTCCTCGGTAGTATAGTGGTCAGTATCCCCGCCTGTCACGCGGGAGACCGGGGTTCGATTCCCCGCCGGGGAGGATAATATTTTTGTTCTTTTCTATCGATATCCTTTTAACCATGTCCAACAGTACAATAGTAACACCACAGAAAATGAGAAGCTTATATCGCAAATACCAGCCGTTAAGAAAGCCTTACCATTTTTTCCCGAAGACACCGATGCAATACATGTACGTTATACCACATCGTCCCTTGAAATATAGTGATAAGTACATAAATTTCAACCTAATTAGTAAGTCCTCGGTAGTATAGTGGTCAGTATCCCCGCCTGTCACGCGGGAGACCGGGGTTCGATTCCCCGCCGGGGAGGAAACATTTTTTTTGTCCTCCACTGATTACTTACACCTGCCATTAATTTTAAGAGACACCAAACGTGATTGCATCCTTCTCCCACCCCTTATTGAAAATTTTCTATTTTAGAAACCTTTTACCCTGCTTACATTAGGAGGGTAAAATTCTATATATAATAAGCGGAAAAACGTAAAATATATATATCTTTCCTTTTTATATCAAGCACATGCCGAACATATATTTTTTGGCCATTTCTGTACTTAAACGCATATTTGAATCCACAAAAACAAAAATGAACTTGGAGAACCCGGGCATCGATCCCGGTACCTCTCGCATGCTAAGCGAGCGCTCTACCATCTGAGCTAGTTCCCCTCCGCAGGAAACTTGTTAAAATAACGCCTTTATATTTCCCCGCCAGACGTTTCGATTTTTTTCGTATGTCGACCTAAACCATGTAAACCTTAAATATTAAATATGATGTCTGATCGATTTTCGGCTTTACTCACAATTAATTACATACTAGTAAATCTGAATGTTTGTATGATATTAGCAATAAGGATAACGATAACTGAAGAAACAAAATATATATACTACTAAATTTATACATTTGACCGCGAGAAAAAAAAATATATCCCGCGAGGCGGATTCGAACCACCGACCTAAGGATGTCTAGATTCCTATTCCACTACAGTCCTCCGCTCTACCAACTGAGCTATCACGGGATCATGTCTTTTAGCTAAAATGCCGATGTTTTATTCGTACAGGTAAAGTACAGCCTTTTTACACCACATGGCGGAAGAAAAGAGTACAAATTCATTTTTTTATTAGCGAATTTGAAAACATCCACTAAACTTTCGTCGTATTTATCGAATATATGTACAATATGCAGAAGTGGGCTTGTAATCAATCACCGTCGAATCGAACAGCCCATGTTGTTCCATGCTGCACTTAACACATGTAACATATAGAACAACATATCCATCCATTGGTATTCAACAATTATATTTGCAGTACTTCATTGTACCTTTACATATGTTCTTACAGAACTTGCCCGGACCACAAAGGAGAATAGTATGTATGGGAATAAATTTGATTTTTAATCAAACTCCGTATATATACTAAGTTGAAAAAAGGTTTAAGATGATAAATTTTCACCACAAATATCAAGTCCTCGGTAGTATAGTGGTCAGTATCCCCGCCTGTCACGCGGGAGACCGGGGTTCGATTCCCCGCCGGGGAGGATAATATTTTTGTTCTTTTCTATCGATATCCTTTTAACCATGTCCAACCGTACAATAGTAACACCACAGAAAATGAGAAGCTTATATCGCAAATACCAGCCGTTAAGAAAGCCTTACCATTTTTTCCCGAAGACACCGATGCAATACATGTACGTTATACCACATCGTCCCTTGAAATATAGTGATAAGTACATAAATTTCAACCTAATTAGTAAGTCCTCGGTAGTATAGTGGTCAGTATCCCCGCCTGTCACGCGGGAGACCGGGGTTCGATTCCCCGCCGGGGAGGAAACATTTTTTTTGTCCTCCACTGATTACTTACACCTCCCATTAATTTTAAGAGACACCAAACGTGATTGCATCCTTCTCCCACCCCTTATTGAAAATTTTCTATTTTAGAAACCTTTTACCCTGCTTACATTAGGAGGGTAAAATTCTATATATAATAAGCGGAAAAACGTAAAATATATATATCTTTCCTTTTTATATCAAGCACATGGCGAACATATATTTTTTGGCCATTTCTGTACTTAAACGCATATTTGAATCCACAAAAACAAAAATTAACTTGGAGAACCCGGGCATCGATCCCGGTACCTCTCGCATGCTAAGCGAGCGCTCTACCATCTGAGCTAGTTCCCCTCCGCAGGAAACTTGTTAAAATAACGCCTTTATATTTCCCCGCCAGACGTTTCGATTTTTTTCGTATGTCGACCTAAACCATGTAAACCTTAAATATTAAATATGATGTCTGATCGATTTTCGACTTTACTCACAATTAATTACATACTAGTAAATCTGAATGTTTGTATGACATTAGCAATAAGGATAACGATAACTGAAGAAACAAAATATATATACTACTAAATTTATACATTTGACCGCGAGAAAAAAAATATATCCCGCGAGGCGGATTCGAACCACCGACCTAAGGATGTCTAGATTCCTATTCCACTACAGTCCTCCGCTCTACCAACTGAGCTATCACGGGATCATGTCTTTTAGCTAAAATGCCGATGTTTTATTCGTACAGGTAAAGTACAGCCTTTTTACACCACATGGCGGAAGAAAAGAGAACAAATTCATTTTTTTATTAGCGAATTTGAAAACATCCACTAAACTTTCGTCGTATTTATCGAATATATGTACAATATGCAGAAGTGGGCTTGTAATCAATCACCGTCGAATCGAAGAGCCCATGTTGTTCCATGCTGCACTTAACACATGTAACATATAGAACAACATATCCATCCATTGGTATTCAACAATTATATTTGCAGTACTTCATTGTACCTTTACATATGTTCTTACAGAACTTGCCCGGACCACAAAGCAGAATAGTATGTATGGGAATAAATTTGATTTTTAATCAAACTCCGTATATATACTAAGTTGAAAAAAGGTTTAAGATGATAAATTTTCACCACAAATATCAAGTCCTCGGTAGTATAGTGGTCAGTATCTGGGAGAATGAAGCGTAGCCCCGCCGATTAGGATGGTGTGGTGAATTCGCCGGATTGTTTACATTGTGTTTGTGTAATTTACGGACTTATATTTCGTAAAACAGGTACAGTTTGTTTATTAAACTTTAGTTTATGCAAACGGCATAGTTTTTGGAGACTTTTAAATCGCCTAAACCCCCTCGCCAACGATTTTTCGTTTGGCAAAGGGGGGTAACTCGAGTGTGTTATATTTATATTTTCTTGGACTGTGTTAGATTAGCAAAACCAGAATGCCCTTCCAAAACCGGCGTTCCGGATTCTAAAAACCGAATAGGACTGATAATTCTAAAAGTTCAAATCAAACTTATGTTTTAGGAAAAAGAAATTATTCTAGAGAGTGTACTGTGCGTATTGAAGGTGTTCAGACAAATGTCGTTAAATCAATTACAGTTATTGAGTCGGTAGAAGAAATTACTGGTTTGAACACTGTTCTTGCAGTTGTTGAAAATGATGCAGTTTCATATGATGTAACATTGAACTCGAAAGACAATGCTTTAAAATTGTTAGATGGAATTGAAATCGGACTCGTCGAATATAGTTGCAGTTTGTTGTTTTCAGACACTACTGTAGTCTCTTTTATGAAATTACCATCATTTATTGAAGATGAACAAATTACTGAAAAACTTTTATCAAAAGGAATTAAAATAGTTTCTCCGATCTTTAGAAGAGCAATCCCTGGTACCCAAGTTGCGGATGGAACCCGTTATGTGAAGTGTATATTTCCGCCTAATTTTGTTGCCTTGCCTTGGACTATGTCGTTTAAAGTTGGGTCAGCAACAAGATACTACAAAGTAGTACATAACAATCAAACTAAGGTGTGTTCACTTTGCTGGATGCCGAATCATATTCAGAAGGATTGTCCACATTACATTTGTAATGGATGTGGTAAGCAAGGGCATGGAATAAGAATGTGCAAAGCTGGAAAATGTGAAAGATGTCATAAACTCCCTTTGAAGTGTAGATGTCGTGCCCAGGATGATGAGCATGATGAAGTATATGACGGTGCAAATGATACATTTGGTGGTGATAAAGATGGTGATTTTGGTGATGAAAGTGAAAGAAAAGATCAAGAAGACACATGCAAAGATAAAGACAAAGAGAAAGACAGAAACTGTATATACTGTGGTCAGTTTTTCTGTTCATGTATCTGCATATTATGTAAAAATAAAAATGAAGAATGTACTTGTCCTTGTATAAGATGTGATCATTTTCCATGTGCATGCAGGGAGAATTGTAACTTATGTAGCAATGACCCTTGTATTTGTCCGTGTCAGGATTGTTGCAAATATCCCTGTATTTGTGATTATTATTCTCAAGAGGTATATAATGTTGAAATGCATGAACATGATGAGGATGATAGTGAGGTTATCATAAAGAAATATGAAAATACTAATGTTGTAAACTGTGATAATGAAATTACGGAAAATGAAAATAGTTCTTTTGTAGATATTGATGTAAAATCTGAGTCCATTGTTACATCAGATTCAAGGAAAAGGAAAATCCTTCTTTCTGATGAAAGTAAAGAATGTGTCACTGGGGAAATTGAACAGATTTCTGGGGATAGAGTGGATATCTCCCCCCGCTGTGAAGCCACGGCGGAGGAAGATGATAATAGTATAAAGAAAAGAAAAGGAGAGGTCTCGTCTCCCTGTGGTAAAGACACAGGGGGTGGAGACGATAAACAGGCTGATGATAATAATAATGATATGCAGGTTAATTTTGATGGTGGTGGTATAATAAAAAATACAGCCATCGCTGATGGTAATGATGAGGAAGATTGTAATGACTCCCTTGTTCATGATGAAACTGTAAGCATGGACGAGGGAGAAGTAGAAGAATCATACAGTGGCACATGTGAACAGTTGGAAGCTGGAAATGTTAAGAATTCAGGGTTGAAGGGTATTAAGCAGAAAAGTAAGAGAAGTAAAAGAAGGTCTAAATTAAAGCCAAAACCTAATGTAAATGTTGTTAGGAAAATAAAAGGCAGTCAAAATGGATTATAGAATGCTAGTTAAAGTCTTTTGTTTTCTAATTATGGTTTTGATATGTTCATATAACTGTAATGGCTTAAAAAATGTGAATAATTTTAAGAATTTTGTATCTATATTGTATGAGAAAAATGTGAGTTTTTCTTTGTTACAAGAAACTTTTTGGGACGAAGACTATGTTGAATGTATACGTAAAATGTATGAAGGAAACATTTATTGTAATAATGGAGTAAACAGTAGACAGGGTGTAGCAATAATGGTTAGTAATAATTTTAAAGATAAAACCAAAGTTATATTTAAAGATGAATTTGGTAGATTTATACATGTTTCATATGAAGATGAGGAGTATACTTATAATTTTATTTCCTTATATGCTCCAAATAATTATAAAGACAGATTTGTATTTTTTAGATTTGTAAAAGAATATATTAGCAATTTAGAAAATATTATAATTGGAGGAGATTTTAATACTACTTTATCTAATTTAGACAAAAATGATAATTCAAAACATGTTATGGATGATGCATACAGAGAATTACTTAGTATGATGAGTTCTTGTAACATTTATGATGTGTGGAGGTGTAGAAATGAATGTAAAAGGATTTTTTCATGGAAAAGAATTACCAATGGTGTGTTACAGCAAAGTAGGATAGATTATTATTTAATAAGTAAATCTTTGTCACCTAATATTCAAAATATTTATTATACTGAAACTAGTTTCAGTGATCACAATTATGTTTTCCTGAATTTTAAATTTTACAATGTAGAAAGAGGTCCAGGTTTATGGGTTCTCAATAATACACTTTTATCTGATGACAATTATGTGAAAAGAATCAAGGAAATTATTGATGAAGCATTAGGTTTATCGTTGTATAATACAGAACCACTTGTTTGGTGGGACAATTTAAAATACAAAATTAAAAAAATTTCACAAATTTTTTCTAGCAATTTAGCAAAAGAAAAGAAGAAAGCATTTTTTGAATTACAAAACAAAATACAAAGATTATGTGCAAATCAAGCTAGTGGTGGAAATGTTAATATAGAGGTTTTAGAGAGTTTGAAATTAGAATTAAGTGAATATGAACAAGAAAAGTGCAGAGGTGCCATTCTGAGGTCAAAAGCTATCTGGGCAACAGAAGGTGATAAAAACACAAAATTTTTTCTTAACTTAGAGAAGTTCAAGCAGGAGAATAATGCAATGAAAGAATTACTTAATGATCAAAATGAAATTATAAGTGATACAGAAGGTATTTTAGATATTGAGTATAGTTTTTACAAAACATTATATACATGTGTTGATACTGATAAAGAAAAAATGAATGTATTTCTTGAATCTGTAGATAATAAAATAGATGAAGATGATAAAGAAAATTGTGATAGTGAGATAACTCAAGAGGAAATTTTCAAAGCTTTGTCATCAATGTCTAGAAACAAAAGTCCTGGTTCTGATGGTCTGACCACAGAATTTTATTGTAAATTTTATGATAGTTTGAAAAATGTTTTGTATAGAGTTTTTAACGCAATATATCATGAAGGATCTTTGTCAAGATCTATGAGAGCTGGAGTTATTAGCCTTATATATAAGAAAAAAGGAGATAGACGTAATTTAAAGAATTATAGGCCCATTTCGTTATTACAAGTGGATTATAAAATATTAGCAAGAGTTATGGCGGATCGTTTCAAATATGTATTACCTAAGATTGTTTCTGAAAATCAAACATGTTGCATTATTGGTAGGGATATTTCAAATAATATTGCTAATGTAAGAGATGTTATTACTTTAGTTGAAAATGATGATTTAGAAGGTTATTTATTGAAAATCGATCAAGAGAAAGCATTTGATCGTGTTAGTCATGAATATATTTTTAGAGTTTTGAAACAATTTGGATTTGGTGATGTTTTTATAAAATGGATACAGATATTTTACAAGAATATAAATAGCTCTGTGAAATGTAACGGATTTCTTACAAATTATTTTGAAATAAAAAATGGTATCCGGCAAGGTTGTCCAATTAGTGCTCTTTTGTATGTTTTGGCAGCTGAACCTTTACAGTGTTATATTTTGAACAATCCTAATATTACGGGAGTGGAAATTCCAAATTGAAAGAAAAAAGCACTAATTTTCCAACATGCGGATGACACTACTTTAACTGTTAGTAACAAAAAATCGATATACGAAGTTTTCAAAACATTTGATTTATATGCTGCAAGCTCAGGCTCAAAAATTAATAAGCAAAAGTCAGAAATGTTGCCAATCGGTAGAGGTAAATTATCCAATCAAGAAATTAGTAATTGTGGTCTACAAATATGTGAAAAGATAGTTATGATACTTGGGGTGTATGTAGGAAAAGATTCAGAATTGTGTAATGAATTGAACTGGAGATCGAAATTGAATAAAATTAAATCCCTATTGAACTTATGGCTACAAAGACAATTAACTATTCAAGGCAGAGTAACTGTTGTTGAATCATTGTGTATGTCAAAATTATGGTATACAATGTTTGTGTCATATATTCCTGTTTGGGTATTAGATGAAATAAAGACTATTTGTATTAATTTTGTATGGAATAATGGTGCACACCTTGTCCAGTATAATACAATCATTGATGAAAAGATAAATGGCGGTCTACATTTCCCAGATGTTAAGTCAAAACTGTTTGCTTTCAGACTTAAATTCTGGACAAGGTTTATAGATGAGGAATATAATGTTTTATGGAAAGATATATTTAAATATTTTTGTAAAAGGTTATTGGACATGAATTTAGAATATGAAATTATATTTTTGACTGTACCTGAAAAATGTTTAGTTTCTCTTCCAGAGTTTTACAGAGAAATGTTAAAATCTTTAGAGTTCATCAGAGAAAAGTTATTGTTTAATTTAAGTATTGAAAACATTTATGATCAACCTTTATTTTGTAATCCAGGAATCATATATAACGGAAAATCACTTTTATGGAGAGAATTTATTAATGCTGGTATTGTACAATTAAAGGATCTATGTTATGAAGTTAAGCCGGGGTTTTTACCCGTTTCAGCTATTGTAGAGATAATGAAAACTTTAAACGAAGACTGTAATGTTAATGATATAGTTAGATGTTGGGAATTACTTTTATCGGTGATACCGGACAATTGGAAGAAAACTGTAAATTCTGAAATTAATGTAACCACGAATGTAAGAACGATTGATGTAGAATTAAATGTAGAAAGTAAATTAATAAATTTCAAAACATGTTCAGTCAAACAATTCTATAAGATAATAATTAGAAATTTATGTAAAGAGCCAAAGAGTGTTGAGAATTGGGTTGAAGTGTTTAATATTGATCCAAAAGATTTTATAAGCATTTGGAAAACTGTTAATATTTTTTGCAAACCTTCCAAAATGATTGAGTTGGATTTCAAAATTGTGCATAATTGTATATTTACTAATCATAAACTTATGAAAATGAATATATTAGACACTTCGTACTGTAATGTTTGCAACTTAGCAGAAGAAAACATTATGCATTTATTTCTGAAATGTTCGGAACTTAAAGATTTCCATAAATTTATACAAAGTAAGGTAGAAACATTGTTTGAAAACTGTGACTCCAGCAACATGAGTTTAGTAGTGTATGATGAAATGTTTTTGCTTGGTCTATTTGTGAAAATGAAAGGTGTAAATACAACTTTTATCAATTTTATGTTATCTATTGCAAGATATTGTATACTGAGGCGTAGGAATTTTGCAAAAGATGGCCAAACTAATATGGATTTGATTCAGTACTTCTGTCTTACTCTGAAACATTATATATCATACTTTTATGAATATTTATGTCATATTAAGTATATGAGACAAGTCTTTCAAAAAATATTTTTAGAAAATAATAGTATTGTTCAAGACACAGACGATATATTAGTATTTATTTTATAATTCATCAAACTCATATGTGATTGTTTGTATCAAATGATTAGTCTGTGATATATTGTAATTGTAATTTACTATTTTAATTGTATAATCTGATGAATGATTTTTAATAAAGATAAAAAAAAAGTATCCCCGCCTGTCACGCGGGAGACCGGGGTTCGATTCCCCGCCGGGGAGGATAATATTTTTGTTCTTTTCTATCGATATCCTTTTAACCATGTCCAACAGTACAATAGTAACACCACAGAAAATGAGAAGCTTATATCGCAAATACCAGCCGTTAAGAAAGCCTTACCATTTTTTCCCGAAGACACCGATGCAATACATGTACGTTATACCATATCGTCCCTTGAAATATAGTGATAAGTACGTAAATTTCAACCTAATTAGTAAGTCCTCGGTAGTATAGTGGTCAGTATCCCCGCCTGTCACGCGGGAGACCGGGGTTCGATTCCCCGCCGGGGAGGAAACATTTTTTTTGTCCTCCACTGATTACTTACACCTCCCATTAATTTTAAGAGACACCAAACGTGATTGCATCCTTCTCCCACCCCTTATTGAAAATTTTCTATTTTAGAAACCTTTTACCCTGCTTACATTAGGAGGGTAAAATTTTATATATAATAACCGGAAAAACGTAAAATATATATATCTTTCCTTTTTATATCAAGCACATGCCGAACATATATTTTTTGGCCATTTCTGTACTTAAACGCATATTTGAATCCACAAAAACAAAAATTAACTTGGAGAACCCGGGCATCGATCCCGGTACCTCTCGCATGCTAAGCGAGCGCTCTACCATCTGAGCTAGTTCCCCTCCGCAGGAAACTTGTTAAAATAACGCCTTTATATTTCCCCGCCAGACGTTTCGATTTTTTTCGTATGTCGACCTAAACCATGTAAACCTTAAATATTAAATATGATGTCTGATCGATTTTCGACTTTACTCACAATTAATTACATACTAGTAAATCTGAATGTTTGTATGACATTAGCAATAAGGATAACGATAACTGAAGAAACAAAATATATATACTACTAAATTTATACATTTGACCGCGAGAAAAAAAATATATCCCGCGAGGCGGATTCGAACCACCGACCTAAGGATGTCTAGATTCCTATTCCACTACAGTCCTCCGCTCTACCAACTGAGCTATCACGGGATCATGTCTTTTAGCTAAAATGCCGATGTTTTATTCGTACAGGTAAAGTACAGCCTTTTTACACCACATGGCGGAAGAAAAGAGTACAAATTCATTTTTTTATTAGCGAATTTGAAAACATCCACTAAACTTTCGTCGTATTTATCGAATATATGTACAATATGCAGAAGTGGGCTTGTAATCAATCACCGTCGAATCGAAGAGCCCATGTTGTTCCATGCTGCACTTAACACATGTAACATATAGAACAACATATCCATCCATTGGTATTCAACAATTATATTTGCAGTACTTCATTGTACCTTTACATATGTTCTTACAGAACTTGCCCGGACCACAAAGCAGAATAGTATGTATGGGAATAAATTTGATTTTTAATCAAACTCCGTATATATACTAAGTTGAAAAAAGGTTTAAGATGATAAATTTTCACCACAAATATCAAGTCCTCGGTAGTATAGTGGTCAGTATCCCCGCCTGTCACGCGGGAGACCGGGGTTCGATTCCCCGCCGGGGAGGATAATATTTTTGTTCTTTTCTATCGATATCCTTTTAACCATGTCCAACAGTACAATAGTAACACCACAGAAAATGAAAAGCTTATACCGCAAATACCAGCCGTTAAGAAAGCCTTACCATTTTTTCCCGAAGACACCGATGCAATACATGTACGTTATACCATATCGTCCCTTGAAATATAGTGATAAGTACGTAACTTTCAACCTAATTAGTAAGTCCTCGGTAGTATAGTGGTCAGTATCCCCGCCTGTCACGCGGGAGACCGGGGTTCGATTCCCCGCCAGGGAGGAAACATTTTTTTTGTCCTCCACTGATTACTTACACCTCCCATTAATTTTAAGAGACACCAAACGTGATTGCATCCTTCTCCCACCCCTTATTGAAAATTTTCTATTTTAGAAACCTTTTACCCTGCTTACATTAGGAGGGTAAAATTTTATATATAATAAGCGGAAAAACGTAAAATATATATATCTTTCCTTTTTATATCAAGCACATGCCGAACATATATTTTTTGGCCATTTCTGTACTTAAACGCATATTTGAATCCACAAAAACAAAAATTAACTTGGAGAACCCGGGCATCGATCCCGGTACCTCTCGCATGCTAAGCGAGCGCTCTACCATCTGAGCTAGTTCCCCTCCGAAGGAAACTTGTTAAAATAACGCCTTTATATTTCCCCGCCAGACGTTTCGATTTTTTTCGTATGTCGACCTAAACCATGTAAACCTTAAATATTAAATATGATGTCTGATCGATTTTCGACTTTACTCACAATTAATTACATACTAGTAAATCTGAATGTTTGTATGACATTAGCAATAAGGATAACGATAACTGAAGAAACAAAATATATATACTACTAAATTTATACATTTGACCGCGAGAAAAAAAATATATCCCGCGAGGCGGATTCGAACCACCGACCTAAGGATGTCTAGATTCCTATTCCACTACAGTCCTCCGCTCTACCAACTGAGCTATCACGGGATCATGTCTTTTAGCTAAAATGCCGATGTTTTATTCGTACAGGTAAAGTACAGCCTTTTTACACCACATGGCGGAAGAAAAGAGTACAAATTCATTTTTTTATTAGCGAATTTGAAAACATCCACTAAACTTTCGTCGTATTTATCGAATATATGTACAATATGCAGAAGTGGGCTTGTAATCAATCACCGTCGAATCGAAGAGCCCATGTTGTTCCATGCTGCACTTAACACATGTAACATATAGAACAACATATCCATCCATTGGTATTCAACAATTATATTTGCAGTACTTCATTGTACCTTTACATATGTTCTTACAGAACTTGCCCGGACCACAAAGCAGAATAGTATGTATGGGAATAAATTTGATTTTTAATCAAACTCCGTATATATACTAAGTTGAAAAAAGGTTTAAGATGATAAATTTTCACCACAAATATCAAGTCCTCGGTAGTATAGTGGTCAGTATCCCCGCCTGTCACGCGGGAGACCGGGGTTCGATTCCCCGCCGGGGAGGATAATATTTTTGTTCTTTTCTATCGATATCCTTTTAACCATGTCCAACAGTACAATAGTAACACCACAGAAAATGAAAAGCTTATATCGCAAATACCAGCCGTTAAGAAAGCCTTACCATTTTTTCCCGAAGACACCGATGCAATACATGTACGTTATACCATATCGTCCCTTGAAATATAGTGATAAGTACGTAACTTTCAACCTAATTAGTAAGTCCTCGGTAGTATAGTGGTCAGTATACCCGCCTGTCACGCGGGAGACCGGGGTTCGATTCCCCGCCGGGGAGGAAACATTTTTTTTGTCCTCCACTGATTACTTACACCTCCCATTAATTTTAAGAGACACCAAACGTGATTGCATCCTTCTCCCACCCCTTATTGAAAATTTTCTATTTTAGAAACCTTTTACCCTGCTTACATTAGGAGGGTAAAATTGTATATATAATAAGCGGAAAAACGTAAAATATATATATCTTTCCTTTTTATATCAAGCACATGCCGAACATATATTTTTTGGCCATTTCTGTACTTAAACGCATATTTGAATCCACAAAAACAAAAATTAACTTGGAGAACCCGGGCATCGATCCCGGTACCTCTCGCATGCTAAGCGAGCGCTCTACCATCTGAGCTAGTTCCCCTCCGCAGGAAACTTGTTAAAATAACGCCTTTATATTTCCCCGCCAGACGTTTCGATTTTTTTCGTATGTCGACCTAAACCATGTAAACCTTAAATATTAAATATGATGTCTGATCGATTTTCGACTTTACTCACAATTAATTACATACTAGTAAATCTGAATGTTTGTATGACATTAGCAATAAGGATAACGATAACTGAAGAAACAAAATATATATACTACTAAATTTATACATTTGACCGCGAGAAAAAAAATATATCCCGCGAGGCGGATTCGAACCACCGACCTAAGGATGTCTAGATTCCTATTCCACTACAGTCCTCCGCTCTACCAACTGAGCTATCACGGGATCATGTCTTTTAGCTAAAATGCCGATGTTTTATTCGTACAGGTAAAGTACAGCCTTTTTACACCACATGGCGGAAGAAAAGAGTACAAATTCATTTTTTTATTAGCGAATTTGAAAACATCCACTAAACTTTCGTCGTATTTATCGAATATATGTACAATATGCAGAAGTGGGCTTGTAATCAATCACCGTCGAATCGAAGAGCCCATGTTGTTCCATGCTGCACTTAACACATGTAACATATAGAACAACATATCCATCCATTGGTATTCAACAATTATATTTGCAGTACTTCATTGTACCTTTACATATGTTCTTACAGAACTTGCCCGGACCACAAAGCAGAATAGTATGTATGGGAATAAATTTGATTTTTAATCAAACTCCGTATATATACTAAGTTGAAAAAACGTTTAAGATGATAAATTTTCACCACAAATATCAAGTCCTCGGTAGTATAGTGGTCAGTATCCCCGCCTGTCACGCGGGAGACCGGGGTTCGATTCCCCGCCGGGGAGGATAATATTTTTGTTCTTTTCTATCGATATCCTTTTAACCATGTCCAACAGTACAATAGTAACACCACAGAAAATGAAAAGCTTATATCGCAAATACCAGCCGTTAAGAAAGCCTTACCATTTTTGACCGAAGACACCGATGCAATACATGTACGTTATACCATATCGTCCCTTGAAATATAGTGATAAGTACGTAACTTTCAACCTAATTAGTAAGTCCTCGGTAGTATAGTGGTCAGTATCCCCGCCTGTCACGCGGGAGACCGGGGTTCGATTCCCCGCCGGGGAGGAAACATTTTTTTTGTCCTCCACTGATTACTTACACCTCCCATTAATTTTAAGAGACACCAAACGTGATTGCATCCTTCTCCCACCCCTTATTGAAAATTTTCTATTTTAGAAACCTTTTACCCTGCTTACATTAGGAGGGTAAAATTTTATATATAATAAGCGGAAAAACGTAAAATATATATATCTTTCCTTTTTATATCAAGCACATGCCGAACATATATTTTTTGGCCATTTCTGTACTTAAACGCATATTTGAATCCACAAAAACAAAAATTAACTTGGAGAACCCGGGCATCGATCCCGGTACCTCTCGCATGCTAAGCGAGCGCTCTACCATCTGAGCTAGTTCCCCTCCGCAGGAAACTTGTTAAAATAACGCCTTTATATTTCCCCGCCAGACGTTTCGATTTTTTTCGTATGTCGACCTAAACCATGTAAACCTTAAATATTAAATATGATGTCTGATCGATTTTCGACTTTACTCACAATTAATTACATACTAGTAAATCTGAATGTTTGTATGACATTAGCAATAAGGATAACGATAACTGAAGAAACAAAATATATATACTACTAAATTTATACATTTGACCGCGAGAAAAAAAATATATCCCGCGAGGCGGATTCGAACCACCGACCTAAGGATGTCTAGATTCCTATTCCACTACAGTCCTCCGCTCTACCAACTGAGCTATCACGGGATCATGTCTTTTAGCTAAAATGCCGATGTTTTATTCGTACAGGTAAAGTACAGCCTTTTTACACCACATGGCGGAAGAAAAGAGTACAAATTCATTTTTTTATTAGCGAATTTGAAAACATCCACTAAACTTTCGTCGTATTTATCGAATATATGTACAATATGCAGAAGTGGGCTTGTAATCAATCACCGTCGAATCGAAGAGCCCATGTTGTTCCATGCTGCACTTAACACATGTAACATATAGAACAACATATCCATCCATTGGTATTCAACAATTATATTTGCAGTACTTCATTGTACCTTTACATATGTTCTTACAGAACTTGCCCGGACCACAAAGCAGAATAGTATGTATGGGAATAAATTTGATTTTTAATCAAACTCCGTATATATACTAAGTTGAAAAAAGGTTTAAGATGATAAATTTTCACCACAAATATCAAGTCCTCGGTAGTATAGTGGTCAGTATCCCCGCCTGTCACGCGGGAGACCGGGGTTCGATTCCCCGCCGGGGAGGATAATATTTTTGTTCTTTTCTATCGATATCCTTTTAACCATGTCCAACAGTACAATAGTAACACCACAGAAAATGAAAAGCTTATATCGCAAATACCAGCCGTTAAAAAGCCTTACCATTTTTTCCCGAAGACACCGATGCAATACATGTACGTTATACCATATCGTCCCTTGAAATATAGTGATAAGTACATAAATTTCAACCTAATTAGTAAGTCCTCGGTAGTATAGTGGTCAGTATCCCCGCCTGTCACGCGGGAGACCGGGGTTCGATTCCCCGCCGGGGAGGAAACATTTTTTTTGTCCTCCACTGATTACTTACACCTCCCATTAATTTTAAGAGACACCAAACGTGATTGCATCCTTCTCCCACCCCTTATTGAAAATTTTCTATTTTAGAAACCTTTTACCCTGCTTACATTAGGAGGGTAAAATTCTATATATAATAAGCGGAAAAACGTAAAATATATATATCTTTCCTTTTTATATCAAGCACATGCCGAACATATATTTTTTGGCCATTTCTGCACTTAAACGCATATTTGAATCCACAAAAACAAAAATTAACTTGGAGAACCCGGGCATCGATCCCGGTACCTCTCGCATGCTAAGCGAGCGCTCTACCATCTGAGCTAGTTCCCCTCCGCAGGAAACTTGTTAAAATAACGCCTTTATATTTCCCCGCCAGACGTTTCGATTTTTTTCGTATGTCGACCTAAACCATGTAAACCTTAAATATTAAATATGATGTCTGATCGATTTTCGACTTTACTCACAATTAATTACATACTAGTAAATCTGAATGTTTGTATGACATTAGCAATAAGGATAACGATAACTGAAGAAACAAAATATATATACTACTAAATTTATACATTTGACCGCGAGAAAAAAAATATATCCCGCGAGGCGGATTCGAACCACCGACCTAAGGATGTCTAGATTCCTATTCCACTACAGTCCTCCGCTCTACCAACTGAGCTATCACGGGATCATGTCTTTTAGCTAAAATGCCGATGTTTTATTCGTACAGGTAAAGTACAGCCTTTTTACACCACATGGCGGAAGAAAAGAGTACAAATTCATTTTTTTATTAGCGAATTTGAAAACATCCACTAAACTTTCGTCGTATTTATCGAATATATGTACAATATGCAGAAGTGGGCTTGTAATCAATCACCGTCGAATCGAAGAGCCCATGTTGTTCCATGCTGCACTTAACACATGTAACATATAGAACAACATATCCATCCATTGGTATTCAACAATTATATTTGCAGTACTTCATTGTACCTTTACATATGTTCTTACAGAACTTGCCCGGACCACAAAGCAGAATAGTATGTATGGGAATAAATTTGATTTTTAATCAAACTCCGTATATATACTAAGTTGAAAAAACGTTTAAGATGATAAATTTTCACCACAAATATCAAGTCCTCGGTAGTATAGTGGTCAGTATCCCCGCCTGTCACGCGGGAGACCGGGGTTCGATTCCCCGCCGGGGAGGATAATATTTTTGTTCTTTTCTATCGATATCCTTTTAACCATGTCCAACAGTACAATAGTAACACCACAGAAAATGAGAAGCTTATATCGCAAATACCAGCCGTTAAGAAAGCCTTACCATTTTTTCCCGAAGACACCGATGCAATACATGTACGTTATACCATATCGTCCCTTGAAATATAGTGATAAGTACATAAATTTCAACCTAATTAGTAAGTCCTCGGTAGTATAGTGGTCAGTATCCCCGCCTGTCACGCGGGAGACCGGGGTTCGATTCCCCGCCGGGGAGGAAACATTTTTTTTGTCCTCCACTGATTACTTACACCTCCCATTAATTTTAAGAGACACCAAACGTGATTGCATCCTTCTCCCACCCCTTATTGAAAATTTTCTATTTTAGAAACCTTTTACCCTGCTTACATTAGGAGGGTAAAATTCTATATATAATAAGCGGAAAAACGTAAAATATATATATCTTTCCTTTTTATATCAAGCACATGCCGAACATATATTTTTTGGCCATTTCTGCACTTAAACGCATATTTGAATCCACAAAAACAAAAATTAACTTGGAGAACCCGGGCATCGATCCCGGTACCTCTCGCATGCTAAGCGAGCGCGATACCATCTGAGCTAGTTCCCCTCCGCAGGAAACTTGTTAAAATAACGCCTTTATATTTCCCCGCCAGACGTTTCGATTTTTTTCGTATGTCGACCTAAACCATGTAAACCTTAAATATTAAATATGATGTCTGATCGATTTTCGACTTTACTCACAATTAATTACATACTAGTAAATCTGAATGTTTGTATGACATTAGCAATAAGGATAACGATAACTGAAGAAACAAAATATATATACTACTAAATTTATACATTTGACCGCGAGAAAAAAAATATATCCCGCGAGGCGGATTCGAACCACCGACCTAAGGATGTCTAGATTCCTATTCCACTACAGTCCTCCGATTTACCAACTGAGCTATCACGGGATCATGTCTTTTAGCTAAAATGCCGATGTTTTATTCGTACAGGTAAAGTACAGCCTTTTTACACCACATGGCGGAAGAAAAGAGTACAAATTCATTTTTTTATTAGCGAATTTGAAAACATCCACTAAACTTTCGTCGTATTTATCGAATATATGTACAATATGCAGAAGTGGGCTTGTAATCAATCACCGTCGAATCGAAGAGCCCATGTTGTTCCATGCTGCACTTAACACATGTAACATATAGAACAACATATCCATCCATTGGTATTCAACAATTATATTTGCAGTACTTCATTGTACCTTTACATATGTTCTTACAGAACTTGCCCGGACCACAAAGCAGAATAGTATGTATGGGAATAAATTTGATTTTTAATCAAACTCCGTATATATACTAAGTTGAAAAAAGGTTTAAGATGATAAATTTTCACCACAAATATCAAGTCCTCGGTAGTATAGTGGTCAGTATCCCCGCCTGTCACGCGGGAGACCGGGGTTCGATTCCCCGCCGGGGAGGATAATATTTTTGTTCTTTTCTATCGATATCCTTTTAACCATGTCCAACAGTACAATAGTAACACCACAGAAAATGAGAAGCTTATATCGCAAATACCAGCCGTTAAGAAAGCCTTACCATTTTTTCCCGAAGACACCGATGCAATACATGTACGTTATACCATATCGTCCCTTGAAATATAGTGATAAGTACATAAATTTCAACCTAATTAGTAAGTCCTCGGTAGTATAGTGGTCAGTATCCCCGCCTGTCACGCGGGAGACCGGGGTTCGATTCCCCGCCGGGGAGGAAACACTTTTTTTGTCCTCCACTGATTACTTACACCTCCCATTAATTTTAAGAGACACCAAACGTGATTGCATCCTTCTCCCACCCCTTATTGAAAATTTTCTATTTTAGAAACCTTTTACCCTGCTTACATTAGGAGGGTAAAATTCTATATATAATAAGCGGAAAAACGTAAAATATATATATCTTTCCTTTTTATATCAAGCACATGCCGAACATATATTTTTTGGCCATTTCTGCACTTAAACGCATATTTGAATCCACAAAAACAAAAATTAACTTGGAGAACCCGGGCATCGATCCCGGTACCTCTCGCATGCTAAGCGAGCGCTCTACCATCTGAGCTAGTTCCCCTCCGCAGGAAACTTGTTAAAATAACGCCTTTATATTTCCCCGCCAGACGTTTCGATTTTTTTCGTATGTCGACCTAAACCATGTAAACCTTAAATATTAAATATGATGTCTGATCGATTTTCGACTTTACTCACAATTAATTACATACTAGTAAATCTGAATGTTTGTATGACATTAGCAATAAGGATAACGATAACTGAAGAAACAAAATATATATACTACTAAATTTATACATTTGACCGCGAGAAAAAAAATATATCCCGCGAGGCGGATTCGAACCACCGACCTAAGGATGTCTAGATTCCTATTCCACTACAGTCCTCCGCTCTACCAACTGAGCTATCACGGGATCATGTCTTTTAGCTAAAATGCCGATGTTTTATTCGTACAGGTAAAGTACAGCCTTTTTACACCACATGGCGGAAGAAAAGAGTACAAATTCATTTTTTTATTAGCGAATTTGAAAACATCCACTAAACTTTCGTCGTATTTATCGAATATATGTACAATATGCAGAAGTGGGCTTGTAATCAATCACCGTCGAATCGAAGAGCCCATGTTGTTCCATGCTGCACTTAACACATGTAACATATAGAACAACATATCCATCCATTGGTATTCAACAATTATATTTGCAGTACTTCATTGTACCTTTACATATGTTCTTACAGAACTTGCCCGGACCACAAAGCAGAATAGTATGTATGGGAATAAATTTGATTTTTAATCAAACTCCGTATATATACTAAGTTGAAAAAAGGTTTAAGATGATAAATTTTCACCACAAATATCAAGTCCTCGGTAGTATAGTGGTCAGTATCCCCGCCTGTCACGCGGGAGACCGGGGTTCGATTCCCCGCCGGGGAAGATAATATTTTTGTTCTTTTCTATCGATATCCTTTTAACCATGTCCAACAGTACAATAGTAACATCACAGAAAATGAGAAGCTTATATCGCAAATACCAGCCGTTAAGAAAGCCTTACCATTTTTTCCCGAAGACACCGATGCAATACATGTACGTTATACCATATCGGACTTCCGGTTTAGCTTTGACAGTGATCGGACGCATATTTTCGCCTGTGAAAAATCCAAATATTTTGTTGACTTTAATGACCCATCGGTTGCTGGTGGGTCATTTATTTTGTGTGTATTGTGGATATAGCTGTTTTGCGGTAATTATTTTTTACATTTTGACATTTTAAGTGGCTTTTGTAGCCTCCCTTCACCATGCCTGGTGAAAGGGGGGATAGTAGACTCTTTAAGGAGCAAACTGTGTTCGTTGATGTTTCGGATAACAAGAAGGTGAAGCCATCAGATGTAATTAAAAGTATTGAGAAGGAGGTTGGTGAAGGAACTATACTAGCGTGTGTCCCTAAAGGTGGTAATGCATATGAAATAACATTAAGTGACCATGATGCCCTTGATTTAATTGTCGATACAGGTTTCAAGATAGCCGATTCAAAATATAATCCCAGTGCTATTTTCTCAAGGCAAAAAGTAGTAAGCTTTTTAAATGTGTCACACTATGTGCCTGACTCTGAAATTACTGACTGTCTAGTAAGATTCGGTTTACAGTTGAAGAGTCCTTTAAAACGGAGAATGTATCCAAATACACAAATTGCCGATGGAACTAGATACATAATGGTCAAATTTGGTGAGGAACGCCAGAGTCTCCCCTACACAATGAAGGTGTCAACGGGTATAAATTCATTTGAATATGTACGTGTTGTACATGACAATCAAAGAAAAGTGTGCGGTAAATGTTTTGAAAGTGGTCATGTTTATGCAAACTGCCCAGATAACATATGTTTTAAATGTAAACAAAGTGGACATTTAGCTAGGGCCTGTCAAACGCTACCTTGTGAAAAGTGTAAAAATGTGCTGGCTTACTGTAAGTGCAAAGGAGTGTGGGGTTCAGCTGCTGATGAATCGGCACAGGATAGAGATGATTTTAGTGACAATGGACGCCAAGATGATGACGATATTGATGCTAACGATGGACACCAAGATGATGACGATATTGGTGCTAACAATGGACACCAAGATGATGAGGAAGTTGATGACAACGGACGCCAAGACGATGATGATGATGATAAAGGTGTAATGGACAATGCTGAGCATGATGTTGATGGTAAAGCAATGAACACTGATGAGACTGTAATTACTGAATCTGGTGACAATGTTGAATCTAATGAAAATATTACTCAGGACAAGGTAGTGACAGAAAATTTTTGTGAATATAATAAAAATGTTGATGGGGGGATGGGTCATTCTAAGGTTCAGCAACAGCCTTCTCCTCATGAAAGTGATATTTCCCATGTAGATTCTATGAATATAGACTGTTCAAGTGTTTCAAAAGGTTATGAAGATGAAATGTCAGACGAGGAGTTGGCTGCTGCTTTGTCCAGTATTTCAAAACCACGTAGAAGGCGTTTGGTAACAGGTCCAAATCTGTCTAAGGAGGACATAAAAAGATTAAAAACTCAACCCAAAAAACTAAGTTCAAGTTCAAAGGTTTAAGTCTATATTTTACTTTTATCCTTCATATGGTGAATATTGTGTCAATTAATGCTAATGGGCTTAGAGATCAATCCAAATTTATTAATTTGTGTCATTTTTGTAAGGAAAATTATTATGATATTATTGCAGTCCAAGAGACATTTTGGTCTCTTGACCTAGTTTCTGACCTACAAAAATTTTGGAATGGCAAGGTTTATTTTTCTTGTTCGAGTACAAACAGGCAAGGGGTTGCCTTTCTAATCAGAAAAAATATTGAAAATAATGTGAAATTTGTACAAGATTTTGATGGAAGATGTGTTCATGTCCAAATACAACAAGATGACAAAGTGATAAATATCATTAATTGTTATGCTCCTAATAAAATTTCTGATAAAGTTGATTTTTTTCAGAAATTAAAAGATAAATTGTCTGATATTGATAATATCATATTGTTAGGGGACATGAACATATCTCAATCAAAACTAGACAGGTGTGGAAAAACTGAACACAGTGAGGATAAATCCCATAAGTTTTTTTAATAATTTATGTGAACATTTGAATATTTATGATATATGGCGAGCAAGAAATCCCAGAACAAGTGTCTTCTCTTGGCGTCGTGTCGTCGATAATAATCTACTACAAAGCAGAATTGATTATATTTTGGTCTCCAGAATTATTGCTCCTTTTGTCAAAAACATTTATTACAAGCACAACACATTTAGTGATCATTCATTTGTTGTACTCAATGTTGATTTTTCACAAGTTGAAAAGGGGCCATGGTTGTGGATTTTCAATAATACTTTACTTAATGATGATGATTTTGTACAAAAAATTGAAAATTTAATTGTAAGTGAAAAACAGTGTCCTTTATTTGAGAATGATATTCTTGTTTGGATTGACAATTTAAAATATAGAATTAGACAATTTTCTCAAGTATTTGCAAAAGATAAAAAGAAAAAAGAACAAAATGAATATTTTAAAATACAAAAAGAATTTGAAAAAATTTCAGAAAAAGTTGCTTCAGGTCAGCCATTTAATAAAAATAAATATGAAGAATTAAAATTGGAAATACAAAATTATGAAAATAAAATTTGTTCTGGTGCTATTTTAAGAGCCAAAGCTGAATGGGCAATTGAAGGTGACAAAAATTCCAAATATTTTTTACAATTAGAAAAACATAGGCAAGAAAATAATTGTATAAAAGAATTAAAAAATAAAGAGGGTGAAATTTTATCAAGTACTGATGATATTTTAAATGAAATTTTTCAATATTATCAATCTCTCTTTAACTGTACAGAAACTGATCAAATGAAAATGGAAGAATTATTAGGTTTTATTAGCAAAACAATTTCTGAAGATCATAAAGAATACCTAGATTCTGAAATAACTCCTGAAGAAATTTTTAAATCTTTGAATGAAATGTCAAAGAATAAAAGTCCTGGTAGAGATGGACTAACTGTGTCTTTTTATTTGAAATTTTATACACACTTTGGTGAAATATTTAAAAAAGTATTTGATGCTATTGAAAAAGAAAAAATAATGTCTAGGTCTATGAGATATGGTGTTATTACTTTAATTTATAAAAATAAAGGTGAAAAAAATTCTTTGAAAAATTTTAGACCAATTTCTCTCCTTGCAGTTGACTATAAAATTTTAGCCCGGGTTATGGCAAACAGATTAAAACAAGTCCTTCCTACTATTATTTCGGAATTTCAGTCATGTTGTATATCAGGCCGAGATATTGCAGACACTACATGTAGCATTCGTGATATTATTGAATTAATAGAAGAAGAAAATTTTGAAGGTTATTTATTAAAAATAGATCAACAAAATGCGTTTGATCAAGTTGACCATAGCTATTTATTAAATGTCTTAGAAAAGTTTGGGTTTGGTGAAAAATTTATAAATTGGATCAAGATTTTTTATTCTGAAATTTTTAGTGCTGTTAAATGTAATGGTTTTTTGACAAAATACGTACCAATTAAAAACTCAATAAAACAAGGCTGTCCAGTTTCTGCGATTTTATATGTTTTAGCTGCTGAACCGCTTGGTCAGGCGTTGATAAAAAATAAAAATATTCGTGGTATTAAAATTCCGAATTCTGCAAAAGAATCAAAATATTTTGCCCATGCCGACGATACAACTTTAACTATTTGTGATAAAAGCTCAGTAAATGAAGCCTTTAAAGTTTTTGCCTTATATAGTCAAGCCTCTGGAGCTAAAATAAATAAACAAAAATCCGAATTAATGTGTTTAGGTTGTGCTAAAATGTCGGAAATGGAACTTGAAAATATTGGTATAAAACTTTCTGGAAATGTAACTAAATTATTAGGGATTTATGTAGGAAAAGATAAACAGTTGTGTGATTCTCTCAACTGGGATGAAAAATTAAAAAAAATAAAGAAAATTTTGTATTTTTGGTCTCAAAGAGATTTGACACTTCCTGGTAGGGCAACAGTTCTAACATCTCTAATTATGTCTCGTTTGTATTATACTTTGACAGTGTGTCCACTTCCAGAGAAAATTAAAAATGAAATTCGAATAATCGTTTTAACCTTTCTGTGGAAAAGAAAATCTCATTTAGTAAAATATCAGTCAATTGTTGGCAAAAAGTCACATGGGGGTTTAAATTTACCTGATATTTTTCTAAAAATGCAGTCTTTTCGTTTAAAATTCATGAAAAAATTTCTAGATGATAATTGTCAAGCGATTTGGAAAAGTATTTTTGAATTCTTTATTTCTAAAATTGAAAATATGAATTTAGGGAAAAATTTTGTGTATAATCTTTTTAATTCAAGGCAACTAAGAAACTTACCAACATTTTATAGAGAAATGCTACAAGCGTTTTATAGATTAAAATCAAACATTGAATTCAACATTGAGATACAACATGTGTATGAGAATCCTATTTTTTGCAATCCATGCATTCAATACAACGGCAAATCCTTATTATTTCCAGATTTTATAAAGGCCGGCATCTCACAAATGAAACATATTTGCTATGAAGTTGTCCCTGGTTTTATATCACAAAATGCTGTTGTTGAAATAATACAAGAAAAATTTCCAGACATCAACGCATTAAATGTCGAAAAGGCATATATAAAAATTTTAGATGCTATTCCTGTTGAGTGGCGAAATCTGTTAAAATCCCGGAATCCAACACATGTCGACAAAACACCACATATATTATTAAACAGCAACACACGAACCTTTGACTTTTTACAAGTATCGACAAAAACTTTTTATGATTTCCTTTTGAACGATTTCTTTGAAGCGCCTGTGTGTGAGAAATGGTGGTTGAATAAATTTCCAAAATTAAATATATCCTCGGTCTACTCTATTGCTCACATGCCATTCCTTCCTCCCGATGTTCACTGTTTAAACTACAGGGTTACAATGAATTGTAGTTTCACGCTAGAAAAACTACACAAAATCAATAAGGTAGACAGCGGGAAATGCCAGTTATGTGGTTTACACACTGAAACTCTAGAACACTTGTTTGTCACCTGTGACACAGTTCAAGGTCTTCGTGTACTTTTAATTGATATGATACATAATTGTCTTATAAATAGCACACAACCACACCACGTTGTCATACCTGAATACAAACAATTGATTTTACTTGGTTGGCCGTTCAGTAAACAAAGCAATTTACCTTTGAATTTTTATTGGATTAATTATTTATTAGGAGTAGCCAGAATATCTATATATAAATCAAGACAAATTAAAATTTTTGAAAACAAAACAATAGATAGCAAAAGGTTATTTAGGTATACATTACAAAAATACACGGAATATGCATGTGAAAAATTTATAAATTGGATCAAGATTTTTTATTCCGAAATTTTTAGTGCTGTTAAATGTAATGGTTTTTTGACAAAATACGTACCAATTAAAAACTCAATAAAACAAGGCTGTCCAGTTTCTGCGATTTTATATGTTTTAGCTGCTGAACCGCTTGGTCAGGCGTTGATAAAAAATAAAAATATTCGTGGTATTAAAATTCCGAATTCTGCAAAAGAATCAAAATATTTTGCCCATGCCGACGATACAACTTTAACTATTTGTGATAAAAGCTCAGTAAATGAAGCCTTTAAAGTTTTTGCCTTATATAGTCAAGCCTCTGGAGCTAAAATAAATAAACAAAAATCCGAATTAATGTGTTTAAGTTGTGCTAAAATGTCGGAAATGGAACTTGAAAATATTGGTATAAAACTTTCTGGAAATGTAACTAAATTATTAGGGATTTATGTAGGAAAAGATAAACAGTTGTGTGATTCTCTCAACTGGGATGAAAAATTAAAAAAAATAAAGAAAATTTTGTATTTTTGGTCTCAAAGAGATTTGACACTTCCTGGTAGGGCAACAGTTCTAACATCTCTAATTATGTCTCGTTTGTATTATACTTTGACAGTGTGTCCACTTCCAGAGAAAATTAAAAATGAAATTCGAATAATCGTTTTAACCTTTCTGTGGAAAAGAAAATCTCATTTAGTAAAATATCAGTCAATTGTTGGCAAAAAATCACACGGGGGTTTAAATTTACCTGATATTTTTCTAAAAATGCAGTCTTTTCGTTTAAAATTCCTCAAAAAATTTCTAGATGATAATTGTCAAGCGATTTGGAAAAGTATTTTTGAATTCTTTATTTCAAAAATTGAAAATATGAATTTAGGGAAAAATTTTGTGTATAATCTTTTTAATTCAAGGCAACCAAGAAACTTACCAACATTTTACAGAGAAATGCAGTCTTTTCGTTTAAAATTCATGAAAAAATTTCTAGATGATAATTGTCAAGCGATTTGGAAAAGTATTTTTGAATTCTTTATTTCTAAAATTGAAAATATGAATTTAGGGAAAAATTTTGTGTATAATCTTTTTAATTCAAGGCAACTAAGAAACTTACCAACATTTTATAGAGAAATGCTACAAGCGTTTTATAGATTAAAATCAAACATTGAATTCAACATTGAGATACAACATGTGTATGAGAATCCTATTTTTTGCAATCCATGCATTCAATACAACGGCAAATCCTTATTATTTCCAGATTTTATAAAGGCCGGCATCTCACAAATGAAACATATTTGCTATGAAGTTGTCCCTGGTTTTATATCACAAAATGCTGTTGTTGAAATAATACAAGAAAAATTTCCAGACATCAACGCATTAAATGTCGAAAAGGCATATATAAAAATTTTAGATGCTATTCCTGTTGAGTGGCGAAATCTGTTAAAATCCCGGAATCCAACACATGTCGACAAAACACCACATATATTATTAAACAGCAACACACGAACCTTTGACTTTTTACAAGTATCGACAAAAACTTTTTATGATTTCCTTTTGAACGATTTCTTTGAAGCGCCTGTGTGTGAGAAATGGTGGTTGAATAAATTTCCAAAATTAAATATATCCTCGGTCTACTCTATTGCTCACATGCCATTCCTTCCTCCCGATGTTCACTGTTTAAACTACAGGGTTACAATGAATTGTATTTTCACGCTAGAAAAACTACGCAAAATCAATAAGGTAGACAGCGAGAAATGCCAGTTATGTGGTTTACACACTGAAACTCTAGAACACTTGTTTGTCACCTGTGACACAGTTCAAGGTCTTCGTGTACTTTTAATTGATATGATACATAATTGTCTTATAAATAGCACACAACCACACCACGTTGTCATACCTGAATACAAACAATTGATTTTACTTGGTTGGCCGTTCAGTAAACAAAGCAATTTACCTTTGAATTTTTATTGGATTAATTATTTATTAGGAGTAGCCAGAATATCTATATATAAATCAAGACAAATTAAAATTTTTGAAAACAAAACAATAGATTGCAAAAGGTTATTTAGGTATACATTACAAAAATACACGGAATATGCATATTTTTATTACAAATCAAAAAATCAGTTAGATTTCTTTGAAAAATATTTTTTGTCCAAAAACCCTGTACTGAGGTGTGATTTCTCCAAAATAGAAATTTTATTTTGAGTTTTTCTGAAGTACATGTATGATTGACATTTTGATTGAGATACGTAGCAAGAGAGATAACTCAAACATTTTATCATTACATTGCGTACTTGTTATGAATACGTATTGTAAAAGTGTTTCATAGGCCAATATCTCGTTTCTTTTTGTTTTTATTTTTTAAATGCGCGTTTAGTCTTTTTTGCTTAACCATTGGAAAATATCCATCATTGTTTTCCGAATTTGATATTGATATACTAGAAGATTCCGGTCTTTTGTTTTGTCTGCCTTATATGCAGTGTAATTTGATCAAATATGTATATTTTCATGTTTCTTTTTATGCATAATGTTTTCATTGTTTTAATCAACTAATTTGGTCAATCTAACACTATTGTTTTTATCACTTCAGTGAATATGGAGAATGTCATATTCGCTTTTACTGTAAATCTATATATTATTGTAAATAAAATTTTATCTAAATGAAAAAAAAGTATCCCCGCCTGTCACGCGGGAGACCGGGGTTCGATTCCCCGCCGGGGAGGAAACATTTTTTTTGTCCTCCACTGATTACTTACACCTCCCATTAATTTTAAGAGACACCAAACGTGATTGCATCCTTCTCCCACCCCTTATTGAAAATTTTCTATTTTAGAAACCTTTTACCCTGCTTACATTAGGAGGGTAAAATTCTATATATAATAACCGGAAAAACGTGGAATATATATATATTTCCTTTTTATATCAAGCACATGTCGAACATATATGTTTTGGCCATTTCTGTACTTAAACGCATATTTGAATCCACAAAAACAAAAATTAATTTGGAGAACCCGGGCATCGATGCCGGTACCTCTCGCATGCTAAGCGAGCGCTCTACCATCTGAGCTAGTTCCCCTCCGCAGGAAACTTGTTAAAATAACGCCTTTATATTTCCCCGCCAGACGTTTCGATTTTTTTCGTATGTCGACCTAAACCATGTAAACCTTAAATATTAAATATGATGTCTGATCGATTTTCGACTTTACTCACAATTAATTACATACTAGTAAATCTGAATGTGTGTATGACATTAGCAATAAGGATAACGATAACTGAAGAAACAAAACATACTACTAAATTTATACATTTGACCGCGAGAAAAAAAATATATCCCGCGAGGCGGATTCGAACCACCGACCTAAGGATGTCTAGATTCCTATTCCACTACAGTCCTCCGCTCTACCAACTGAGCTATCACGGGATCATGTCTTTTAGCTAAAATGCCGATGTTTTATTCGTACAGGTAAAGTACAGCCTTTTTACACCACATGGCGGAAGAAAAGAGTACAAATTCATTTTTTTATTAGCGAATTTGAAAACATCCACTAAACTTTCGTCGTATTTATCGAATATATGTACAATATGCAGAAGTGGGCTTGTAATCAATCACCGTGGAATCGAAGAGCCCCTGTTGTTCCATACTGCACTTAACACATGTAACATACAGAACAACATATCCATCCATTGTTATGCAACAATTATATTTGCAGTACTTCGTTGTACCTTTACATACGTTCTTACAAAACTTGCCCTGACCACAAAGCAGAATAGTATGTATGGGAATAAATTTGATTTTTAATCAAACTCTGTATATATACTAAGTTGAAAAAAGGTTTAAGATGATAAATTTTCACCACTAATATCAAGTCCTCGGTAGTATAGTGGTCAGTATCCACGCCTGTCACGAGGGAGACCCGGGTTCGATTCCCCGCCGGGGAGGATGATATTTTTGATCTTTTCTATCGATACCCTTTTAACCATGTCCAACAGTACAATAGTAACAACACAGAAAATGAGAAGCTTATATCGCAAATACCAGCCGTTAAGAAAGCCTTACCATTTTTGACCGAAGACACCGATGCAATACATGTAGAGACTTCCGGTTGACCTTTCGAAGTGTAAACAGGTGTATATTTCCAGAGCGTCAATCCACTTTAAAAAGTTTATTTTTTGGAAACATCTATTAATGATTATGTGATTACAGCCTCAAAATGTGACATTTAAGAGGAATACCGTATTATTTTTCCACTTTTTGTTGGAAAAAGACTTTATTTTTTGCCCATGATGGGTGAGAAAATATATCCTTTTGACGACAGCTTTTCGAAGGAACAAACTTTACTTGTGAAGGTATGTGACACTAAACTGATCTCGCCCGAGTCAGTTATCGATGAAATTGAGAGGAAATGTGGAATAGGCAGTGTTTTGGCATGTGTGCCCAAGTTTGGAACATGTTATGAAATTGTAATGGGAGACAAGAAGTACGTGGGAGAAATATCAGGGAATTATTTATCCATAAAAGGTAAACTTTGCTCTGTTATTGAACTTGTATCCAATTTTAAGATCGTTTCAATCATTAATTTAAGTATGTATGTGACGGATGAGGAAATTATTGATAGATTCAATAGAATTGGTGTTGAAATCGTATCTGACATTAAGAAAAGAAAATGGAACAGTCGATCAAAAGTATATGATGGAACCAGAGTGTTCAAAGCAAAACTACCGCCCTCTCTTGCCTCCATCCCCTATTCAATGAAATTTTCAGTGAATAACAGAGAAACAGCCTATTATAGAGTCATTCATAATAATCAAGTAAAGGTATGTTCTGGCTGCCTCAGTACTGAACATCTGTATAAAGATTGCCCTGAATTTGTTTGTTATGAGTGTGGAAAGCAAGGACATATTGGCAAAAATTGTCCCGATTACAAATGTAAAAACTGCAAACTTTTAAAATCTCAGTGTGATTGTGCCAAAAGACCACGTTATTATGGTGAAGGTTTTGGTGAAAACCCGGCAAAAAGAACTTTTGGTTTCCCTAGGCTAGGAGAATCGGATGAAAAATCTTCAGATAATCGTCCCAGTGAGGGTGTTAAGAATGATGACTCTGGTAGAAGTGAGAACAGTGAAATGGAGAAAAAAGAGATAAGTGGAGATAACTCTGAACCCATATCAAAACTTCAGAGTTCAGTTAAGGATACCAGTCATGAGGCCCTGGAAGTAAAAGTTCCTGATCATGAGGTTACTAAATCTGATATGGAGTCAAACGATGAAGACGGTGATGCCGGTAATGTAGACTATGACAGCGATATTGATGAAGATGACGTTGAAAATTCTAATGATATGATGGATGTCTTAACAGAGACTGACGAATTTACACCCGAAAAACAACTAGAGAGCGCGATCGCGACAACGACAGATATCAGTGGCATGCAGAATACAGAAGAAGGACTTGATTTAACTGTTAATAAAAATGTTAGTAAAAACGCTGTAATGTTAAAAAGCAATACTAATAATTTGTTATTTAATGAAAGTGTAGTGATAGCAAAAAATGATGATAATATTATCTCCCCTCTGGAACAAACTTGTAGCCAGGAGGGAGATGAAAGTGCTTATGGTGATTTGGATGAAATCACTATGGACACTTGCCCTTTGACTGATGCTAGTCAGGGGGGAAGTGGAGGTGAAAAATCAAAAAAAGATAAGTTGTTGAAAATTAAGAAAAAAGAGAGGAGAAATAAGTTGAAAATAAAGCCAAATGTAAAGGCAGCTATGTTAAAGCATCAGGAAAATAATAAGAAATAAAAATGGATTGTGTTATGAATAGAATTTTAAAACTTTATGTTTTTGTGATGGCTATGTTTACTGTTATTAGCCTAAATTGTAATGGATTGTGTGATATTAATAAAATGAACTGTATTTTTTCGTTATGTAATGAGAATCATTATGATATTATTTGTTTACAAGAAACTTTTTGGAATGACGTGTTAGTAGAAAAGATTAAAAAAGATAAAACTATATGGAATGGGGAAATTTTTTGCAGTAATAGTACTTCTAATAGACAAGGGGTTGCTATTCTTGTCAGTAAAAAATTTAAAAATGTATTTTCTGAAATTGAAAGTAAAAATGGAAGATTCATTCATTTAAATGGTAAAATTAATGATAAAACTATAGATATTTACAATATTTATGCACCGAATAATATTACTGAACGATGTGATTTTTTCTTACAATGTAAAACTAAAATTACTGATAACCAATATGTATTGATTGCTGGTGATTTTAACACTACATTATCACCTTTAGACAAAAGTGGGAAAACAATACATTGCAATGACAAAGCTGTTAGAACCTTATGTAATTTTATGAATGAAAAATGTTTATTTGATGTGTGGAGAAGTAGAAATATTGATACAAAAATGTTTTCTAGAAAGCAAGTTGTACAAGGTTTTCTTACTCAGAGTAGAATTGATTATTTTCTTGTTTCTAATGATTTAAAGTCATGTATCAAAAATATATTTTATAGAGATACATGTTTCAGTGATCATAGTATTGTCAGCATGAAAATTGATTTTGGTAATGTGGAAAGAGGTCCAGGTGTATGGATATGGATATTAAATATCCATACACCTGGACCTCTTTCCACATTACCAAAATCAATTTTCATGCTGACAATACTATGATCAATTTTTTGCAAGATCAAATTTTTACAGAAAAAATCCGAAAGGTGTTTGCAGATGAAATTGGGTCAGAATTTTATATTTCAAATCCTTTAGTTTGGTGGGATAATATTAAATTTAAGATCAAAAGAATCAGTCAAATTTATGGAAAAGAAAAACAAAAAGAAATTAATAGAGATTATTATAAATTACAAAATAAAATACAAGAAATATCAGTAAAATCTGCAAATGGTTTTCAAATCGATTATGAAAAGTTTTTAGAATTGAAGTCTGAATTGGAAAATATTGAAAAATATAAATGTCAAGGTGCAATTTTGAGGTCAAAATCCCAATGGGCTCTTGAAAGTGACCGGAATACTGCATATTTTTAACTTTAGAAAAAAATCGGCAGAATAAAAATATGATAAATGAATTAAAAGATAGTGATGGTAAAATTGTTAATGAAACTAATACATTACTTAATGTTATACATGATTATTATGAACAACTGTTTTCTTGTGTAAGTGTTGATTTGGCTTCAATTGAACAAATATTAAATTGTGTAAATGTAAAAGTTGATGATGATGATGTAGAAATGTGTGATGCTGAAATAAATATTGATGAAATTGAAAAATCTTTAAAAGGTATGAAAAAAGGTAAAACACCTGGACCAGATGGTATAACAGCAGAATTTTATTTATATTTTTTTAATGAATTGAAACAAGTGTTAAAATATATTTACCAAAGTATTGAAGAAAACGAAGAATTGTCTAGATCTGTGCGTTATGGAATGATAAATTTGATTTATAAAAATAAAGGTGATCAGTCAGATTTAAAATTTTTTAGACCAATAAGTTTATTGAATGTTGATTATAAAATTCTTGCTAGAGTTATGTCCAATAGATTTAAAAATGTACTTCCAAAAATTATTTCACGGAATCAAAGCTGTTGTATATAAGGCAAAGATATATCTGATACAGTTGTTAGCTTTAGAGATATTATTGATTTAGTAGAAATGGATAATATAGAATGTTATTTACTAAAGTTAGACCAAGAAAAGGCATTTGACAGAGTCGGTCATGATTATCTTTTTGCAGTGTTAGACAAATTTGGATTTGGGGGAAAATTTAAAAATTGGATAAAAATATTTTATACTAATATATTTAGTTCTGTTAAATGTAATGGCTTTCTGACTAATTATTTTAGAATTAAAAATTCGGTAAAACAAGGGTGTCCAATTTCGGCTCTGTTGTATGTTTTGATAGCTGAACCTTTAAGTATTAGTATCACGAAAAATAATGATATTAAAGGTATAGTTATTCCAAATGCATATGTTGAAAGAAAAATATTTGTACACGCTGATGATACAACATTAACTTTAGCAGACAAAAATTCAGTTGGTGAAACATTCAAAGTTTTGGATTTGTATGAAAAAGCATCGGGGGCTAAATTGAATAAAGAAAAATCCGAAATTTTAGCATTGGGGACAGGGAAAATTCATAAAAATGATTTGGACATTTGGAAAATAAAGGAATGTAGTGAAGTTTTACAGTTACTTGGAATATGGATTGGGAAAAATAAAAAGCTGTGTGAAAATTTGAACTGGGAAAGTAAAGTACAGTCAATTATAAGAACACTGAATTTTTGGAAGATGAGAAATTTAACAATACATGGAAGAGTAAGCGTTATTACTTCTTTGTTAATGAGTAAACTATGGTATACATTAATGGTTGTTAATATACCAGAAAGTTATTATATATTAATTAAAAACAAATGTTTAGAATATCTATGGAATAATAAACCTTCTTTGGTAGCATATGATGTCATTATTAATAAAGTAATTGAAGGAGGGTTAAATTTTCCTGATATTATGGAGAAAATGTATGCTTTTAGGTTAAAATATTTAAGTAGATTGTTAGATGAAAGTTATTTTGCAATTTGGAAATATACTTGTCTTTTTTTCACCTCCGGTGACTTCCGGTGTCAACATCGAAAATTTTTACTGATGAAAATACCAAGTTTTCTATGAATTTTTTGTGATTAACAGGGATTACAGCAACATAAAACATGAACTTTACTTAAGACAAACAAACTATTAACTGTACAAATTGAAAACAAACAACAGAATAGACACATTTTATCATCGCAGCCGCTAAACAAAACCACGTGTCTGACATGAGTTCCCCCTTCAAATCACTGCCAAAATTGCCAGCTAAAGACATTGTAATATCTGACAGCTGGGATACCATTTCATTCGAAAAATATGACATCCCATCAATACCAAACTGCCCAAATGGCAAAGGAGAATATGCTGAAATAGAATCAATCAATCGAAATCTTTTTGAACCTGCTGCACGCATGGTTGGTTTTAGAATTGAGTCGAAAGAACGTCTAATCCAATGGATCAAAGCAACTGCATATCGTTATCATGAACAAATGGGAGAATCACCTGATTTTATGTGTGAATGGAAGGATCGACTAAGGGATGGTAGTGACACTATCATTGATGAAATTTTAATTCAACTTTACAATGCCAGAAAGACAGTTAAATACCTAACTATACATATTTATTTGACCACCTTTTTATACACAGCTCAAGGAACACACTATCTTACTTGGGCAGACAAGGAGTTTAGCTTTCTAAAAACCATTGTAGACTTTCAGTTACCTGACTGTACTTTATTAAATAACGACAGAAAAGCTGAACCAAGCGACCCTCTCAATATGACTCACAATGTGTCAAACTATGAAGATTTTCTTTCAACTTTAGAAGACAAATCACTTACAAACCCTAAACAAGTACATTTCTCTACTCCTAGACTACTTGTAGCAAAAAACAACCCACCGCTAGACTCACTACAGAATATACATGAATCAATCCAAACTATAGAAACCAAAGTTTGTGATATAAACAGAAAAGTTGACAACATAGAAACCAATGACTGTGTTAGAGAATTGGAGAAACGTGTGTCAAAACTTGAAAGCAACAAAGAAATCCAACTCAACCTCTTAACAAAGTTTAACAAAATAGAAGATGTCACATGCAGCTGGAATGATAAAATGAAGTCGTTAGATGAAACAACAAAGAATCTAGAACTCTTACTTTCAACTAGAATTAACTATGAAACTAAACTAAAAGACCTTCTTAATGAAAAGGAGACAATCGAAGGTCAAGCTAAAGCCCTCCATCAGGAAAATTTTGAACTACAAAAAGAAATAGCTCGACTAAAAAGCGAGAAGACAGAATTAGAACAAGCTAAAAACAATATCACAATTGAAAACTTTCAAATTCAACAAGATAATGAATCTTTAAGAAAGAAAATCTCTATGTTGAAACACGAATCATACTCTTCAGCTGTGAAAACCAATCCGCCAACTCAACAAGAGAAAACATTAGATAAGCCTAAGGTACAGCCTGTATCAGAATCGCCGAAGCCTAAGGTACTGTCTGCATCAGAATCGCCTCATGACCAAATTACACGGATAAAAGAACCACATATACATGTGGGAAATTCAGAAGAAACCGTGTTTAACGTTCCGATTTCAAACAGATTTGAAGTGCTCAGTGAAAAAGCTCGACCCAAATTGAAAAGTCATGAAATAGAAATAGTGATGGATTCGCATGGAAACTGGATCGATTCAAAGAGAGTTTACCCATCAAGAGATGTAAATGTCACAGTTCTTGGACCGAGCAAGAAAAACATAGATGGTGCGAAAGAATTTATTGAGAATCATGAGACCCCTAAACATTTATTTGTAGGTGTAGGAAACAATGATATTTCAAGCAAACCTATCAATGAATGTATTGAAAGTATGATTAGCCTACTTAGTGATTTGTCAAAATTGAAAAACTGTAATATCCATATTTTTCAATGCTTTGAGAGAATTGGTCAAGTTGAATTTAACAAAAATGTTGAAAAAATGAATACATCTATAAGAGAATTTTGTAGAAACTCTGAGAATTTAAAATTTTTGGCAAATACTTCTCTGATGAACAGTAAAGCTACCTTTCTATATCATAGGGATGGTGTTCATTTTAGCAAAATTGGCACTGCACATCTGGTAAAAATGATCAAAGCCGTGCTGTCTTCTGCATTGGGTCCAGATATGAATAAATTTCCACAAAACAAAACCCGCTATAATAACAATCCATACAGGAAACAACAACATGGTTCTCAAACTCCAAAATATCACAACCAACAATCCCATTATCAAAAACAGTATAATAAACTAAATTACCAACAAAATAACGGGTACAGGAGACAAACTGATGGATATGGGAGACAAAATGAGCAACACGGGCATCAGAGACAAGAAATTAACAATGTACTTCACCACCTGATGTACCTTTTGAACTAACATTTTTGCACATACAATCTTTTGCATTTGTACAAGCAACAATCAGTTTATGAAAACCTTAATTAACTATGATTATACTAAGTTTTTTTTTTTTTTTTTTTTTTTTTTTCTCCTCACTACATGTAACTTTACTATGTAGAATTAGTCATAATGTGTTATATGTATCCCTAGTTATCACATGCGTTCATGTTTACTTTTGATATGATTAATGTAGGATTTTGGAATATCCATGGTTTTTCTAACCATAAAGCTGATGATGATCTTTTATGCAACTTAAGTTGTAAATATGATTTTATGGGTCTATCAGAAACAATGCTAAGTGAAAATCCCAAGAGTCTTCCAGGTTACTCTTCTCCGTTTATAGTGGAATCAATAAAACAAAAAAAGAGAGGACGCAAATCCGGCGGCTTATTAATATATGTAAAACCAAAATTAAGAAAATATATATCTGAGGTTAAACGTAGTAAAATCTCAATATGGCTCAAATTAGAAGGGCAGAAAACAGGCCTAAGGAAGAACCTTTTTATATGTTTTTGCTATATACCCCCTTACAAAAATAAAGATTTATCACAACTAAATTTTTCAAATTTGGAAAGCGAAATTAATCTCTTTAAAGTAAAAGGTAACATTCTCCTGTGCGGAGACCTAAATGCTCGTACAGGGGGGTTGTTAGATTATATAAATTCAGATAACACAAATGATAACTTTACTGATGTGCCATTGCCTAGAAACTACACACCAGACATAGCAACTCCAAGAAATCATATGGACACAAAAAACAACCTACACGGTACCCTTTTAACTGAATTGTGTAAAAACAACAATATGAGAATATTAAATGGAAGATACCTTGGAGACTCTATGGGTTTTTACACATTTTTTTAATTCCAATGGAATGAGTACCATTGATTATATGTTAACATCTACTGATTTAATACATGATGTACAATATTTTAATGTGTCACCACCAAATGAGTTATCTGATCATTGTATTATAAGTGCTGGCATAAAAAATCACCAGATAATTGTGTCATCTAATCAAAATTTGTGTAATTCCCTACCAGGGAAGTTTTTGTGGACTGAAGAGAACAAAGAGAACAAAGAGAAATATATTTTGGCACTGTTAGATGAAGAATCTGTCAATAAAATAACTGAAATAAACAACTTACTAGATAATCCAACAAATGACATCAATTTGATTTCTGATAAGTTAAAAAATATTTACATCAGTGCAGCAGATAAGTCTCTCATTCTTAAAACTATCAGAAAGAAAAATAAAAATAGAAGACCTTCTAAAATGCTACCAAAAAAGAAATGGATGACCACAGACTGTCTATCACTAAAGAAGGAAATAATGTCACTTTCAAAAAAGCTGTCTAAAAACCCAAACAACTGTTCCCTTAGACAAACTTTTTCCAACTGTAGAAGTAGATATAACAAAATGCGAAAAAATTTAAGAGCTAATCATTTTCATCTCTTGACAGAAAAAATAAATTCTCTAAACCCAAATGTTTCAAAAGAGTTTTGGAATTCAATTAATAATCTCAATTCAAAAGATAATTCATCAACACCAGTTGAATTATCAGAATTTGTATCTCATTATGAACAGCTTTTCCAGATAAAAGAGGAAAAAGTTAATAAATTAATTGAAGCTGAAAACAGCTTAATTCACAAAACTCCTCTTGATTTTCCTTTTACTTGTAATGAAGTGAAAAAGAGTATTTTAGAACTAAAATCTAATAAAAGAGAAGGTTTAGATTTAATTCTGAATGAATTTATAAAAAGTGGAGCAAATTTTATGCTTCAAACACTTGTAAAATTTTTTAACAGAATTCTAACTGATGGAAATTTCCCCACAGAGTGGAATCTCTCATTGATCTCTTCAATTCACAAATCTGGTGACCCTACAGACTGTAATAATTATAGAGGTATTGCAATCTGCAGCTCAATTGGTAAACTTTTTACCCGCCTGCTTCAAAAGAGACTGAATAACTTCCTTGAATCAAATAACTTATTAAGCCCAAATCAAGCTGGTTTTAGAAAGAACTCAAGAACAACAGATCAGATTTTTGTTTTAAAAACAATTATCAATAAATATACTGCTAAAAATAAGGACAAACTGTATACATGTTTTGTAGATTTTAAAAAAGCTTTCGACAGCATATGGAGACAGGGTTTACTTTTCAAAATACTTCAAAAGGGTATTGGAGGAAAATTTTATAACATAATAAAACATATATATTCTTCCACTAAATATGCATGTAAAAATCAAGTAGAGTATAGTCACCCATTTATAGCAAACAAGGGTGTAAAGCAAGGGGACAATTTAAGTCCCACTCTGTTTAATATCTTTATAGATGATATAAAATCCTATTTTAATGATATTTGTGAACCTATTGCTCTGAACAACTGTGATATAAATCATTTACTATATGCGGATGATTTGGTATTGATCTCAAAATCCCCAAAAGGTCTCCAGTGCTGTCTGGAGGCACTAAAACGTTTCTGTAACGACTGGAAACTTGAAATTAATTCCAATAAAACCAAAGTTGTTGTATTCTCCAAAAGAGAAATTGACCCTGCAACAATGGGTTTTTACTTTAATAACGAAGAATTAGATATAGTAAAAGAATATAAATACCTTGGGGTCATTATGAAAAACAATGGCTCCTTAAAATCAGCTGGTGAACATTTATCTAACAGGGCACGCAAAGCTTTTTATGCTCTAAAATGTAAACTTACTCAAAGTGATCACTTTTCTTCAAAAATTTGGTTAAAACTTTATGATAGTATAATCTCACCAATTATTACTTATGGATCTGAAGTATGGATAAGTGACTTCCATACAAATTTAGAAAACCTAGATAATTTACCTTTTGAAAAAGTTCAAAACATGATCCTAAAAAATATTCTTGGGGTACACAGTAAAGCTTCAAATCTAGCAGTCCATGGTGAATTGGGTGTTTTTCCAGTCTCTTTTAAAGCTTATTCCTTAATGTTTCGTTATAACAATAGATTATTAGAATTAGAGAAAAAAGGTGATGAGAGCAATTCCCTTCTGAGATCCGCTTTTATAGAAAACAAAAAGTTGAAATCATCAATTTGCAAAACTGTTGAACTTCTAAAGAGAAAACTTGATATTACATCTCAGGATGTATCAGATAAAATTGTTAAACAAAAACTCAAAGAATATTATACAAGTAAATTAAAAATTAGTTTTGAAAATATTAAACATAAGAAACAAGGAAAACTTTTCTTTTATTCTACCATCTATGATGTAAATAGATTTGAATTACAAAAATATCTTCAACTTCCCCTCTCTAAAACATTAAGAGCAGAATTGACCAAAATTAGAATCAGTGCTCATTCTTTAGAAATAGAGGTTGGTCGTTATAATAAAATATCCAGTGACAGACGTTTTTGTAAGTTCTGTAAAACTGAAATAGAAAATGAACACCACTTTATTTTAAAATGTCCAATATATAATACATTGAGACAGGAAACATTTTTAAACTTGATTGATAATAACATGAATGAATCAGATCTCATAAGGGAAGTTCTTAATCCTAAAAATCCCACTTTTACAAAATCAATTTGTAAGTATATAAAAGAAGCATATGTCATCAGAAAAGAAAATTAAAGAATAGTTGGTATTACTGTTATCAATATTCACATAATGTCATATTATGTATATATGTATATATATTTATGCCTTGTCGTTAAAACTATTATCTAGTCCCTTTGTCTTTTGTATTTTGTAAATTAGTCTTGTGTTTATTAATGTGTTTGTTAATATGATGCTCGCCTAAATCTGGCTTATCATTAATAAAGAATTTGAATTTGAATTTGAATTTGAATTTTATTTCTTTTCAAAAATTGAACAGATGAACCTTGGAGCTAAACTGTTATTTTGTGATATTAGTAAAATAAATATGAATACCGTACCAGAATTTTACCAAAGTATGCTCTTGTCATGGAAAAAGATTTTTGAATATGTTGAAATAGAAGTAACTTCAGAAAATGTTTTTGATGTTCCAATTTTTTTAAATCCAAACATTACAAATGACAACAAAATGTTATATCTTAGAACATTTATAGAAGCAGGTATATGTAAAATTAAAGACATTGCATATGAATGTAAAATCGGTTTTTTGAAAGACAATTATATTCAAGAAATTATTTCAGAAAAATTCCCAGAAATTTCAAAAAATAAAATTCTTGTTGCTGTTAAAAATATGTTAAAAACAATACCTGATGAGTATAGAATATTAGTTGAAACAAATGAACATGTTAATAAAACTCCAGTGTCAAATCCAATTGTTAAAGGTGGCGTCCAGATATGCCCACTTCCATCCACGACACGTGTATTTTATCAAATGATTATATCAAAGCGTTCAAAAGAACCTAAATCTGTATCACGGTGGAGTTTGATGTACACGGATTTTGACCTTAGAAAGGTCCAAAAAATACTGAACTTTCCTTTTTTACAAAGTGATTGTCGTGAGATGGGATTTAAACTTTTTCACAATGTTATTTTCACAAAAGAAAGGCTATTTAAATGCCTGATTACAATGGACTCATTGTGTCCTATTTGTTCAACTTTACCTGAGAATTTAAATCACCTGATTGTTGGATGTACTATGCTAACTCGCTTCAATAATTTTGTAAAGAACTTTCTAGATAATATTTTATATAAGAGTGCACATAGTTTTGTTAATCAACTCAATTTTGAGTTTATGACTTATTTTGGTTTAACAAAAAAGAATAAATATATCAACTATTATTTTGTTAACAATGTATTATCAATTAGAAGATTTTGTGTTGTCAAAAGAAGAAATATTGCAATGAAAGAAAACAAAATCATAGACATTGAACAATATTTTAAATCTACTCTTGTGAAAAATGTTAATTACGCTTATCAATATTATAAAAGAAACAATGCTTTACAATTATTTGAAAAGTATTATACTGAACATAATCCTGTTTTAACTATAACAGAAAATCAAGTTGTGATAGACTTTTAGGTTACTTTATGTTTGTCAAAATTATAATATTGATTTCTTATATTAAATGTTACATTGTCGCACCATATATGTATGACTACGTTGTTAAAATGTGAATATTCAGGAGATTAGCCTGTTTATTCTTTTTAAATAATTTTTTTGAATAAAATTTTATTAAGATAAAAAAAAGTATCCCCGCCTGTCACGCGGGAGACCGGGGTTCGATTCCCCGCCGGGGAGGATGATATTTTTGATCTTTTCTATCGATACCCTTTTAACCATGTCCAACAGTACAATAGTAACAACACAGAAAATGAGAAGCTTATATCGCAAATACCAGCCGTTAAGAAAGCCTTACCATTTTTGACCGAAGACACCGATGCAATACATGTACGTTATACCATATCGTCCCTTGAAATATAGTGATAAGTACATAAATTTCAACCTAATGAGTAAGTCCTCGGTAGTATAGTGGTCAGTATCCCCGCCTGTCACGCGGGAGACCGGGGTTCGATTCCCCGCCGGGGAGGAAACATTTTTTTTGTCCTCCACTGATTACTTACACCTACCATTAATTTTAAGAGACACCAAACGTGATTGCATCCTTCTCCCACCCCTTATTGAAAATTTTCTATTTTAGAAACCTTTTACCCTGCTTACATTAGGAGGGTAAAATTCTATATATAATAACCGGAAAAACGTAAAATATATATATATTTCCTTTTTATATCAAGCACATGCCGAACATATATGTTTTGGCCATTTCTGTACTTAAACGCATATTTGAATCCACAAAAACAAAAATTAACTTGGAGAACCCGGGCATCGATCCCGGTACCTCTCGCATGCTAAGCGAGCGCTCTACCATCTGAGCTAGTTCCCCTCCGCAGGAAACTTGTTAAAATAACGCCTTTATATTTCCCCGCCAGACGTTTCGATTTTTTTCGTATGTCGACCTAAACCATGTAAACCTTAAATATTAAATATGATGTCTGATCGATTTTCGACTTTACTCACAATTAATTACATACTAGTAAATCTGAATGTGTGTATGACATTAGCAATAAGGATAACGATAACTGAAGAAACAAAATATACTACTAAATTTATACATTTGACCGCGAGAAAAAAAATATATCCCGCGAGGCGGATTCGAACCACCGACCTAAGGATGTCTAGATTCCTATTCCACTACAGTCCTCCGCTCTACCAACTGAGCTATCACGGGATCATGTCTTTTAGCTAAAATGCCGATGTTTTATTCGTACAGGTAAAGTACAGCCTTTTTACACCACATGGCGGAAGAAAAGAGTACAAATTCATTTTTTTATTAGCGAATTTGAAAACATCCACTAAACTTTCGTCGTATTTATCGAATATATGTACAATATGCAGAAGTGGGCTTGTAATCAATCACCGTGGAATCGAAGAGCCCCTGTTGTTCCATACTGCACTTAACACATGTAACATATAGAACAACATATCCATCCATTGGTATGCAACAATTATATTTGCAGTACTTCGTTGTACCTTTACATACGTTCTTACAGAACTTGCCCGGACCACAAAGCAGAATAGTATGTATGGGAATAAATTTGATTTTTAATCAAACTCCGTATATACTAAGTTGAAAAAAGGTTTAAGATGATAAATTTTCACCACTAATATCAAGTCCTCGGTAGTATAGTGGTCAGTATCCCCGCCTGTCACGCGGGAGACCGGGGTTCGATTCCCCGCCGGGGAGGATGATATTTTTGATCTTTTCTATCGATACCCTTTTAACCATGTCCAACAGTACAATAGTAACAACACAGAAAATGAGAAGCTTATATCGCAAATACCAGCCGTTAAGAAAGCCTTACCATTTTTGACCGAAGACACCGATGCAATACATGTACGTTATACCATATCGTCCCTTGAAATATAGTGATAAGTACATAAATTTCAACCTAATGAGTAAGTCCTCGGTAGTATAGTGGTCAGTATCCCCGCCTGTCACGCGGGAGACCGGGGTTCGATTCCCCGCCGGGGAGGAAACATTTTTTTTGTCCTCCACTGATTACTTACACCTACCATTAATTTTAAGAGACACCAAACGTGATTGCATCCTTCTCCCACCCCTTATTGAAAATTTTCTATTTTAGAAACCTTTTACCCTGCTTACATTAGGAGGGTAAAATTCTATATATAATAACCGGAAAAACGTAAAATATATATATATTTCCTTTTTATATCAAGCACATGCCGAACATATATGTTTTGGCCATTTCTGTACTTAAACGCATATTTGAATCCACAAAAACAAAAATTAACTTGGAGAACCCGGGCATCGATCCCGGTACCTCTCGCATGCTAAGCGAGCGCTCTACCATCTGAGCTAGTTCCCCTCCGCAGGAAACTTGTTAAAATAACGCCTTTATATTTCCCCGCCAGACGTTTCGATTTTTTTCGTATGTCGACCTAAACCATGTAAACCTTAAATATTAAATATGATCCCAGCAAACACAAAACATTTTTCTGATATTTTTGAAATATCATATTAATATCTTGTATAAAATATTGTTATAAAACATCATATAAACATTGTGATAATGTTTATTTACATGTTATTGAAATGTTTCATGTCTAACATTGTTATTTAACAGTTTTGAAACATTTTTATAATGTTTTGCAAAAATATTTATTATTAACATTATTGAATATTTTAAACCAATGTTCGGTAGATGTTTTATTGATGTTTTTAAAAATAGTTACATACTTGCAATGTTTTACACTTTAAGAACATTTATTTTAAACATTTTTCAAATATCTAAATAACATTATTAAAAACATTTCTTGGGAAACGTTTTTGCAATATCAGTATTTAAGATTTAATTAATGTGAAAGTAAAACATTTTAAAGTTAACGTTTAAAAGATATTTTTAAAACATTAATTTAGAATGTTTTTTAATCACAAATTTAATATTCTTTTTGATATTTTTAAGCAAACGTTATTATGACATCAGAAAAACATTTTTTGGGCGCTGAACTTATATTGATTAATTTGGTTATGATAGAGTCACGGTAACAATCTGGCACTTGTTTATAAGAGAATACTCTTTCTGTGAACGGAAACAAAGGATGAGTCCGACATCAGATCCGATATTTTTCACTTTGACTGCAGGGAGCAGAAGGTCTGTAGTATTGACTTCGCCGGAAACCAGTTACCGGAAATTCGAAGTATTTCGCGCCTTTGAAAATTTACAGAACAAAGAGCTTCGATTTAAAATTTAACAGAGTCAATTGCAACCAAGCGCTTCGATTATTGTTGTTTCTTACTGGTAAGAAAATTGGGAGTTTAAAACCCTGCAGATAATATATGTTACCAGTATTAAAACCCAACACCATACACCCTCCGCCTTTTTTACGCGCTGAAATCCTATCTTGCACTGCCACTGGCATAAATGTGCCATTTATACATATTCCTGTATGAATTACCTTAAGCTACAGAATTTATCTAGACGGCTCAGAACGATTTATTAACTTCTTGATAGCAATCGATGACAAAAATGCGTTGTATTGCTGAAAGAGAAAAGGGGGGGAGGGAGTGTCCCCACAAGCATAGTAAAAATTCCAGGATAAAGTGAAGAATATAATCCAAATTCTGGTACTACCAGAATTGTACAATGTTTCTGGTAATACTAGAACTTTGACAACAATTCTGGAAAAAAAAATTTTCTACCAGAATTGTACAATTCTGGTAGTACCAGAATATATTTGGGATCATATTCTTCATTTTATCCAAAATTCCATGTACACAAATCCTGGTGAAATGGTTAATAAAACTTTTATCTGTGTTGGCACCGACTTCTGCTGTAAGAGACTGCCATTTTGGGGTAGCAGTCTCCTGAGTTAATGAAAATCCTATGGTTTGGTTTGCCGATGGTAGCAATCAATTATTACATATTATAATTGGCAAGAGTTCCTTTTGGCACCCCACCCGGTATGCTTATTCCATCAACCATGGAGTGCTTATATGGAACTCTTTCCTTATAATCAACGAAATGGCTCCTTGTACAAATGCAAGAAAATTAACTAACGACATGATAATTAACTTCATGTCACCCATCTTAGAATCTCTCGAAATCTACCAACATTGGCAACAACACCGATGAGAGATAAATCCCGGGGACTTCTGAAAATAGCGAAAATTAAAATTTGGCGCCGACACAATTTTTCTTCGGGAAATAACAAAAACCTCATGCATGCAATCTCAAATGACTGTCCAAAATGGGAGATAAACTTATTCCATTTCAGGAACTGGGATAAAGTTTCCAATATGAAATGCCATTTCAAATTACATAGCGGTTCCAATCCAATCACATTTCTCTGCAGTAATAAAAACATCACAATAATTTGCAAATTTACAGTATTCTTAATACTGTAATAACCAGTTTACCACTGTTTTTGGGTCTACAATTTTAAATCTGGTAATTTAATAAATCTACATGTAAATCATACAATATCCTGTCAAGTCTGAGAGTTCACTGTGTATCATCGTACAACGGATATCGCTTGGGTGTACCGTGAATTGTAGCCGGTGTACCGATATTTGGTTGTTTGAAGCGAGGAACGAGTGATGAACTGTGATGTTTGGTAAGATTTTAGTTCAGTCTATTAGCTAGATCCTACGTAATATACATTAATACACTTTACAGTCTGAGATTAAAGAGCATACAGCTTTGACATACCTGAAAATTTATTTTCCTTCACGTGAATTGTTCCAATTATCAGTACACCGGCTACAATTCATGGTACACGCCAAACGATATCCGTTGTACGGTGATACACAGTGGAGTTATATATATACAAAAATTGGACAAAAATGGTGGCATCGGATGATTTAACATGTATGCAATGAATATTAAATTAATATTTTGCCTGTTCAGTAACTTGTAGTTTAATAATTTTAGGTTGCATGTTGTGTTAATAATGCATACAATTACAAGAAAGTCTAAGAGAAAAGATAAAGCAGACCGGATAGAATACAACAGAAAATGGATTTCTAATAAACTTTGAAAAACATTTTGTACATCAAATGCACAAAAGTCCGAAAACAATTTGCACATCAAATGCACAAAAGTATAGATTCCCGTCACCAACATACATAACTTAGCTCAAGCTAAAGCAAAATTATGGTCACATAAGACAGGTGGACTTTATATACAGGTTCATTTTACATAAAAAGTACTACAAAGGGATATTGAAGTTACACTCATTTAAGAAAAGTTTTTGCTTAATACAGTTGGTCGCTATTGCAGGTTTGACTGTACTTGTTTTATCATAATTTAACACCGGGTATTAAGTAATAATCTGCTGATAATGGTGAAAAATACATTCAGAGTTGGTCCACTTTTGTAATGGAATATCTGTTTATTTATTCTGTTCTTAACTTTAATTATAAAACATGTTGTATATCTATTAAATCTAGACTAAATAAATGATAATTATGCATTAATATTTCAGTTGATGATTTGCCTGGACGAGGAAGTTTTTCTGCTGATCGTGCCCACATTGAAGCTAGTGGAGGACCTGCTATTATTCATGGTGATAGGTTATCTCAAGGTATTTTGAACAAGTTTATAACAAGTTTTAGCAATTGTAAGTCTTGAAATATAAACTAATTTACCTAGTTTTTGTTGTCCTAAATGAACTTTAGCAATACCTTAAAGATCAGCATTTTTTTCAAAATGTTCTTTATAAAACCAGGCAATAATTAGTAGAAATAATTAAATGAAAATAAGACAAGAACAAAGATTTAAAATGTTATACATGTATGCTGCAGAAAATTATAAAATAAAATATAGGGTATACTGCAACTGGAGAAAGGGAATAACTCTTATTTTTAATTTCACAACGTATTCTTAAACATGCAGATCTTCAATGTAGATTGAATTTTAGACATTCAAGATGTTCAATATTGATATTTTGATTAGTTTTGTTGTAGTGTTGGATAACCTGAAAGAAGTGAAAGAAACATTAGATAAGGTAGCAAAGGTGGTGCTGAAGACCGAGGAAAATAAGACCATCACTATCAGGGATCTTGTACCTAGATTAATTGACAAAAAAGAGGAGGTGATTGTACTAGATGCTAAACTTGATGAAGATCAAGAATTTAAGAAGGATCTGGTGAGTTATAATAAATGAAACTTAAAATTTTCATCAAAATTTCTTCAAGTTTAAAAGCATGAGGACTAGGCCAAAATTAAAAAAGATTGTTTGCACTAACCCTACCTACCCCTGAAAAACCTGTCTTCTCAAAAGTTTTTCTGCCTTTTTCCAATTTTTTCTTTTAAAAATTTATCATTAAAGATTTTGTTCGTTGATGATAGACTGTCTATTGGTTTTGGTTTTATTTTAAAAAAAAAAAGGCCTAACTACATATCTACTGTCAGAACCCATGGGTTGGGTTAGTCCAAACTATAATATTTTGAAGTGTGGCCCTACTCCAGGAAAAAATCGCACTTGTTATATATGTTTTGATGAGAGTTGGGGTTCATGAGGAGCTGTACAAAAATTTATGTGACTGTTGGGGTTTAAAAATTAATGACAGTACCCCTACATTTATTTTTGGAACCTGCTATACATGTGCATGTAGTCCTGAAAAATTTATTATAAGAAATGTATAATGTAGGGTAAAACAACTTTGTTGAAATTAATTATAAATGTAGTACTTTCAGAGATATTGTTAGCCTCAAATTACCGCCGATATTCGGCTTTTTCCCCTAGAGAAAATTCCCAATTACAAAATAAAATGGCTTAAAATTCCTCCCAATAAGTTGTACATTTTTCCCAAACAGTGATGGCATCGGTAGTAATGATACGTAAATTTCGTATTCATGTTATTATTTTGATATAATAAAAGCGTTTTTGAGATCAGGGATTCTGATTCGAATCATCGCGGTGTTTGTAACACACGTGGTTTTCAATGTATTATATACCGTCATTGTATCCGTTTCTTTCCCCTCCCCCAAATGTTCCTTTCCGGTTAAAATGTCTCACAATTCTAAATATTACATTAAAAAACTCCGCAAAAAAGACAGCAAAGGTCTACAAAAGATTGGAGATGTGTTTAAACAAATGAATAAAGTTATTAAAGTCAATGATGAATCATCTACAATCGAATCGGAAGTCGAACAAGCTATAGAATACATAATAAAAGAAGTTTTGTAATGAAACAAATGACAGTAATGTTGACAATAATCAGTCTACAATTAAGAAAGTTTCTGCACCCATAGCTCTCTCTGAGACTGCAACAGCTCCTGTCAGTGTCTGTGAAAGTTCTGTTGTAAAAATGGACCAAAGAAAATTTTCTTCGCAAAAATATGAGCTCAAGTATACTTGGCTTTACTTCTCCTTATCAATTATATAAAGCTCAGTCTTGTCTTCAAATGCAACTTTTAGTACAATTAATTCTTATTCAAAATTTCCCAATTTCCCCAAAAAACGATGCATTTTCCCAAAAAAAAGGGTAGAGGTAGTTTTGAAAATAGACAACAATATCACTGACTTTTTACAAATAACTTAATTTTACAAGTTGATGTCATATTTGATGAGTTTTATATCAGTAAAATAACCAATTCCTGTTTGCCAATATTTTGAGCAAGTTGTGATTGCTTGGCATCCCCTTTCACAAGTTCTAGTGAAAATTTGATTTTTTTTATGTCTAGGTAGTAGCTCTGGCCAAGCTGTGTGGGGGGACAGAACTCCCCCCCATTGTGAGAGGCATCATGCGAGGACTACTTTCAAACAAAGTAATGTCAGAGTACAGCTTCACAGGACAAAAAGGGAAGTCCCCTTTCAGGGACACCAAGTGTTTTAAAATCATTCTAAGTAAGTCTTAGTTTATAAAATATTATTAATGGTACAGTGCCTTTAAAAATTAATACTTTGCTTCCCTATATCTACCTGGGTTCCATAAATAGTTGCGACTTGTTAATTTATTCAGGCTTTTAATACTGAACAATATTTTATTTACTGTTCAATAGAATAGACAACAAAAACTATTTAATTTCCCTTGCATTGTGTTTAAAACATTGCGGAGAACATTCATGTTTGATTTCAAGTCAATTTATGCAGATTCAACAGTATTTTAAAGCAGTAGCCACAGATTAAGAGTCAAGATAAAGGAAAAATAGCTGTTCTGAGAGAATCCTCCCTAATGTAATTAATCGTGGAAAACTGGAAGATAATAATAACCATTGTCAAATTTGTTTACCGATGGGTGATCTTGGAAGCAATTTGTTAAGCAAAGCTTATGTAGACTAATTCATGTTTTGCCTGTTTTATTCATTGAAGTAAGCTTTTAAAATACAGAAAAAATACACAGTAATAATTCTTTACAAATTAACAGGGGCAGTTAGAAAAGCCACTAGAGACAGGTTCAAGGTCAATGATATCCATTTTGAAATTGGGGAGGTGCTGAGGAATGCCCCTAATCACCCAGGAGGCAAAAACTTTGAAAAGGTAATTATTGTAGTCATACTAAAACTTGCTAAAATGTTTACAATTCAGAATGAACACATCACAGCTTTAAGATATTTAATACAGAGCTGTGTCATGGTGGTCTATACTTTATGACATATTTTCCAATTCATTAAATGTCTAATTCATGTTTGCTGAATTCTTTCCTTTTTGCTAACATTGCCGTACAAATCATAAAATCATCACATTTTTCTCAGCAACTATTTGCTGTACTTTTAGATATTTTTGTACAGAGCTTAGCCATGGTGTTCTATACTGTGTAACAAATTTTCAGGTCCATTGCATATCCACTTCCAATTTTCTGACAGCAGGCATCATATGTCCTCCATAGAATTCTAACTGTATTATTAGTTCTTATTTGAATGTAAAGATCTCTTTAATTAGGGCACCCCATCGAGATGCGGATGCCCTATAGTAATCACTTAGTTCGTCCGTCTGTCCCGTTATCAGTTCTTGTAAACAAGGAAACATAGAACCCCTTGGACTTTTTGCATGAGATTTGGTATGTAGGTTGATTATGACATGCAGATGTGCTTTTTCCATGGTTTTGACCTCGACCTTCTGTCCATGTCCGTAAACCGGGTCAAAAAGCCTAAAAAAATGATACTTTCACTACTTTTGACATAGAATGTTTATTTTTTATGTGATTTTGATGCAGTTTTTTCTTTGGATACATTATAAAATACCTTTCAAGGGTATGCCAACTGTTTCGAAATAGCTCTTACCATTTCCAAGATATATAAAGGGCCAACGCCCAAAATCTTAACTTTTTAGCTCACCTGGACCAAAGGTCCATGTGAGCTTTTACCATCACTTGGCGTCCGTCGTCGTCGTCTGTTAACAATTTTTCAAACGTTAACTTGTCCGACACCATAAGTCCAATTGCAACCAAACTTGGTACATTTGTTTAGTGGCATTATGTGTATAAAAACATCGTTCGGATTTTTGATTCGTAAAAAAACATGGCTAAAAATAGAACATAGGGGTAAATTGCAGTTTTTTGCAAATAACTCAAAAACCATAACAGATATCAAAATTCTGGCATAGGGTAAAAGTGTTCAGCACCTCAAGATCTACCTGCCCTGAAATTTTGAAGAAGATCCAACGACCCATGTAGGAGTTATTGCCCTTTTTCTGCATTTTTTCCAAATTTTGCACTTATTAAGCTCAATATCTTGGATACTATAAAGGAAATTTGAAAAATTTAAATTTCATATTGTTAGGCACACAAAGATCTACAAAATTTGTAACAGGATCGAAGTTGTAGGTTCATTCCTTTTAGGAGTTATTTCCCTTAGATCATCAAAATTGACCATTTTTGCAGTCTTTATTCATTGTAATAAAATCGTTAACTCCTCTTACACCATAAGTTTAATTGCAACCAAACTTAGTGTAGTTGTTCCTTGGCATGAGTGCTACTAAACCATCGTTTGGATTTTTGATTTGTAAAAAAACATGGCTGCCATGGCTAAAAATAGAACAGGGGTAAATTGCAGTTTTTTGCAAATAACTCAAAAATGGTGACAGATATCAAAATTCTGATGGGAAGCTAAAGTGTTCAACACCTCAAAATCTACCTGCTTTGAAATTTTGAAGAAGATGTAACCACCCATGTAGGAGTTATTGCCCTTTTTCTTGATTTTTTTTTGAAATTTGTACTTAAGTTGTTGTCAATAGAGAAAAGCTGTTGTTTGCTTAAACAATCAGCTCATTGAGCTCTACAAAAGTCTGAATTGGGTCGAAGTTGTCAGATGATCCATTATAGGGGTAATAGCTCATGAAAGACTCCCTTAAAGCTTAAGGACCAGGTGAGCGATTCAGGCTCCTGGGAGCCTCTTGTTTATTTTAGGTCTGACTTTGACAATTTTTTTCTAATATACTCGTTTTAATGATTAAAAAAAAATTATATGTCAGTGGATTTTAGTGATTGGCGGTCATTTTGGAATAAAATGGGGTCAAAGAGGCCAAAAATGGTACTTTTATAGGATATGTCAGTTTTTTTTTTTTTATTGCGGGGCCCTTCCAACAACCCCAGTTTCGATTTGCTCTAGTTATGTGTTTTCAATATATTTTGAAATTAAATCAATTGTTATCTGATTTATTTCAGAGGCAAGGAACAAAGAGAAAATATAGCCTGCCAGATATGCCGCCTAGTGACAGTAAATAGTGACAGTAAAAAATAAAGAATTGGAAAAAAAAATGTTCTTGTACTAATCATTTATGCCGGATATAAAGCAACAGATATATTTTTGTAATCTCAGCTTGAATACCAGTGTTGACTGCAATATTCTATTCCCCGTTCTTGATACAATATTTTGCAAGAATGACCAGCAAATTTACCTTTTTGAACATTTGGTTTCAGTAAACATTAGGTTTTGGTTTTCAATTTGGAGACATTCTCAGTAATGAATTTCTAAGGTCTGATCATTGACACTTTTGCTGGAATGGTTGTTGAACAGCAAAATATAATGACATAAAGACAACTAAACAGTCCTGATAACATTAGTTGATATTTTTAGTTCATATGAAATCAACATGTTGTAAAAACATACTTTTAGAACATCATGTTCATGACATTTTTTTGATATTTAGATAATGTTTTGTTCAAATGTCTTTCAATTGTGATATATTAATATTGCCCTAAAACATAATTATGACATTTTGGAGGTATTTATAGCAAATGTTTTTACAATATTTTGGGCTTATATGAAAAAAAAATATTTGAAAAACATTGTTATAACGTTAATGGCTGTTCCTGATATTATGCTGACATTTTTACAACATTTTTTAAAATGTGAAAAAAATGTTTTTTTCACTCCCATACAATGATATTGACCAACAACATTCAAATCATATTTTGCCGATGTTTACAGAAAATGTTTTTGAAAATATTTATACGATATAGTTTCCGCCATACATTTTGATATTTTTAAAAACATTTTCTACAATATTTATATGACGTTTTGCAAAACATTTTGAAGATGTTTTTAAAACATCTTTGTGCTTGCTGGGATGTCTGATCGATTTTCGACTTTACTCACAATTAATTACATACTAGTAAATCTGAATGTGTGTATGACATTAGCAATAAGGATAACGATAACTGAAGAAACAAAATATACTACTAAATTTATACATTTGACCGCGAGAAAAAAAATATATCCCGCGAGGCGGATTCGAACCACCGACCTAAGGATGTCTAGATTCCTATTCCACTACAGTCCTCCGCTCTACCAACTGAGCTATCACGGGATCATGTCTTTTAGCTAAAATGCCGATGTTTTATTCGTACAGTAAAGTACAGCCTTTTTACACCACATGGCGGAAGAAAAGAGTACAAATTCATTTTTTTATTAGCGAATTTGAAAACATCCACTAAACTTTCGTCGTATTTATCGAATATATGTACAATATGCAGAAGTGGGCTTGTAATCAATCACCGTGGAATCGAAGAGCCCCTGTTGTTCCATACTGCACTTAACACATGTAACATATAGAACAACATATCCATCCATTGGTATGCAACAATTATATTTGCAGTACTTCGTTGTACCTTTACATACGTTCTTACAGAACTTGCCCGGACCACAAAGCAGAATAGTATGTATGGGAATAAATTTGATTTTTAATCAAACTCTGTATATATACTAAGTTGAAAAAAGGTTTAAGATGATAAATTTTCACCACTAATATCAAGTCCTCGGTAGTATAGTGGTCAGTATCCCCGCCTGTCACGCGGGAGACCGGGGTTCGATTCCCCGCCAGGGAGGATGATATTTCTGATCTTTTCTATCGATACCCTTTTAACCATGTCCAACAGTACAATAGTAACAACACAGAAAATGAGAAGCTTATATCGCAAATACCAGCCGTTAAGAAAGCCTTACCATTTTTGACCGAAGACACCGATGCAATACATGTACGTTATACCATATCGTCCCTTGAAATATAGTGATAAGTACATAAATTTCAACCTAATGAGTAAGTCCTCGGTAGTATAGTGGTCAGTATCCCCGCCTGTCACGCGGGAGACCGGGGTTCGATTCCCCGCCGGGGAGGAAACATTTTTTTTGTCCTCCACTGATTACTTACACCTACCATTAATTTTAAGAGACACCAAACGTGATTGCATCCTTCTCCCACCCCTTATTGAAAATTTTCTATTTTAGAAACCTTTTACCCTGCTTACATTAGGAGGGTAAAATTCTATATATAATAACCGGGAAAACGTAAAATATATATATATTTCCTTTTTATATCAAGCACATGCCCAACATATATGTTTTGGCCATTTCTGTACTTAAACGCATATTTGAATCCACAAAAACAAAAATTAACTTGGAGAACCCGGGCATCGATCCCGGTACCTCTCGCATGCTAAGCGAGCGCTCTACCATCTGAGCTAGTTCCCCTCCGCAGGAAACTTGTTAAAATAACGCCTTTATATTTCCCCGCCAGACGTTTCGATTTTTTTCGTATGTCGACCTAAACCATGTAAACCTTAAATATTAAATATGATGTCTGATCGATTTTCGACTTTACTCACAATTAATTACATACTAGTAAATCTGAATGTGTGTATGACATTAGCAATAAGGATAACGATAACTGAAGAAACAAAATATACTACTAAATTTATACATTTGACCGCGAGAAAAAAAATATATCCCGCGAGGCGGATTCGAACCACCGACCTAAGGATGTCTAGATTCCTATTCCACTACAGTCCTCCGCTCTACCAACTGAGCTATCACGGGATCATGTCTTTTAGCTAAAATGCCGATGTTTTATTCGTACAGTAAAGTACAGCCTTTTTACACCACATGGCGGAAGAAAAGAGTACAAATTCATTTTTTTATTAGCGAATTTGAAAACATCCACTAAACTTTCGTCGTATTTATCGAATATATGTACAATATGCAGAAGTGGGCTTGTAATCAATCACCGTGGAATCGAAGAGCCCCTGTTGTTCCATACTGCACTTAACACATGTAACATATAGAACAACATATCCATCCATTGGTATGCAACAATTATATTTGCAGTACTTCGTTGTACCTTTACATACGTTCTTACAGAACTTGCCCGGACCACAAAGCAGAATAGTATGTATGGGAATAAATTTGATTTTTAATCAAACTCCGTATATATACTAAGTTGAAAAAAGGTTTAAGATGATAAATTTTCACCACTAATATCAAGTCCTCGGTAGTATAGTGATCAGTATTCCCGCCTGTCACGCGGGAGACCGGGGTTCGATTCCCCGCCGGGGAGGATGATATTTTTGATCTTTTCTATCGATACCCTTTTAACCATGTCCAACAGTACAATAGTAACAACACAGAAAATGAGAAGCTTATATCGCAAATACCAGCCGTTAAGAAAGCCTTACCATTTTTGACCGAAGACACCGATGCAATACATGTACGTTATACCATATCGTCCCTTGAAATATAGTGATAAGTACATAAATTTCAACCTAATGAGTAAGTCCTCGGTAGTATAGTGGTCAGTATCCCCGCCTGTCACGCGGGAGACCGGGGTTCGATTCCCCGCCGGGGAGGAAACATTTTTTTTGTCCTCCACTGATTACTTACACCTACCATTAATTTTAAGAGACACCAAACGTGATTGCATCCTTCTCCCACCCCTTATTGAAAATTTTCTATTTTAGAAACCTTTTACCCTGCTTACATTAGGAGGGTAAAATTCTATATATAATAACCGGGAAAACGTAAAATATATATATATTTCCTTTTTATATCAAGCACATGCCGAACATATATGTTTTGGCCATTTCTGTACTTAAACGCATATTTGAATCCACAAAAACAAAAATTAACTTGGAGAACCCGGGCATCGATCCCGGTACCTCTCGCATGCTAAGCGAGCGCTCTACCATCTGAGCTAGTTCCCCTCCGCAGGAAACTTGTTAAAATAACGCCTTTATATTTCCCCGCCAGACGTTTCGATTTTTTTCGTATGTCGACCTAAACCATGTAAACCTTAAATATTAAATATGATGTCTGATCGATTTTCGACTTTACTCACAATTAATTACATACTAGTAAATCTGAATGTGTGTATGACATTAGCAATAAGGATAACGATAACTGAAGAAACAAAATATACTACTAAATTTATACATTTGACCGCGAGAAAAAAAATATATCCCGCGAGGCGGATTCGAACCACCGACCTAAGGATGTCTAGATTCCTATTCCACTACAGTCCTCCGCTCTACCAACTGAGCTATCACGGGATCATGTCTTTTAGCTAAAATGCCGATGTTTTATTCGTACAGTAAAGTACAGCCTTTTTACACCACATGGCGGAAGAAAAGAGTACAAATTCATTTTTTTATTAGCGAATTTGAAAACATCCACTAAACTTTCGTCGTATTTATCGAATATATGTACAATATGCAGAAGTGGGCTTGTAATCAATCACCGTGGAATCGAAGAGCCCCTGTTGTTCCATACTGCACTTAACACATGTAACATATAGAACAACATATCCATCCATTGGTATGCAACAATTATATTTGCAGTACTTCGTTGTACCTTTACATACGTTCTTACAGAACTTGCCCGGACCACAAAGCAGAATAGTATGTATGGGAATAAATTTGATTTTTAATCAAACTCCGTATATATACTAAGTTGAAAAAAGGTTTAAGATGATAAATTTTCACCACTAATATCAAGTCCTCGGTAGTATAGTGATCAGTATTCCCGCCTGTCACGCGGGAGACCGGGGTTCGATTCCCCGCCGGGGAGGATGATATTTTTGATCTTTTCTATCGATACCCTTTTAACCATGTCCAACAGTACAATAGTAACAACACAGAAAATGAGAAGCTTATATCGCAAATACCAGCCGTTAAGAAAGCCTTACCATTTTTGACCGAAGACACCGATGCAATACATGTACGTTATACCATATCGTCCCTTGAAATATAGTGATAAGTACATAAATTTCAACCTAGTGAGTAAGTCCTCGGTAGTATAGTGGTCAGTATCCCCGCCTGTCACGCGGGAGACCGGGGTTCGATTCCCCGCCGGGGAGGAAACATTTTTTTTGTCCTCCACTGATTACTTACACCTACCATTAATTTTAAGAGACACCAAACGTGATTGCATCCTTCTCCCACCCCTTATTGAAAATTTTCTATTTTAGAAACCTTTTACCCTGCTTACATTAGGAGGGTAAAATTCTATATATAATAACCGGGAAAACGTAAAATATATATATATTTCCTTTTTATATCAAGCACATGCCCAACATATATGTTTTGGCCATTTCTGTACTTAAACGCATATTTGAATCCACAAAAACAAAAATTAACTTGGAGAACCCGGGCATCGATCCCGGTACCTCTCGCATGCTAAGCGAGCGCTCTACCATCTGAGCTAGTTCCCCTCCGCAGGAAACTTGTTAAAATAACGCCTTTATATTTCCCCGCCAGACGTTTCGATTTTTTTCGTATGTCGACCTAAACCATGTAAACCTTAAATATTAAATATGATGTCTGATCGATTTTCGACTTTACTCACAATTAATTACATACTAGTAAATCTGAATGTGTGTATGACATTAGCAATAAGGATAACGATAACTGAAGAAACAAAATATACTACTAAATTTATACATTTGACCGCGAGAAAAAAAATATATCCCGCGAGGCGGATTCGAACCACCGACCTAAGGATGTCTAGATTCCTATTCCACTACAGTCCTCCGCTCTACCAACTGAGCTATCACGGGATCATGTCTTTTAGCTAAAATGCCGATGTTTTATTCGTACAGTAAAGTACAGCCTTTTTACACCACATGGCGGAAGAAAAGAGTACAAATTCATTTTTTTATTAGCGAATTTGAAAACATCCACTAAACTTTCGTCGTATTTATCGAATATATGTACAATATGCAGAAGTGGGCTTGTAATCAATCACCGTGGAATCGAAGAGCCCCTGTTGTTCCATACTGCACTTAACACATGTAACATATAGAACAACATATCCATCCATTGGTATGCAACAATTATATTTGCAGTACTTCGTTGTACCTTTACATACGTTCTTACAGAACTTGCCCGGACCACAAAGCAGAATAGTATGTATGGGAATAAATTTGATTTTTAATCAAACTCCGTATATATACTAAGTTGAAAAAAGGTTTAAGATGATAAATTTTCACCACTAATATCAAGTCCTCGGTAGTATAGTGATCAGTATTCCCGCCTGTCACGCGGGAGACCGGGGTTCGATTCCCCGCCGGGGAGGATGATATTTTTGATCTTTTCTATCGATACCCTTTTAACCATGTCCAACAGTACAATAGTAACAACACAGAAAATGAGAAGCTTATATCGCAAATACCAGCCGTTAAGAAAGCCTTACCATTTTTGACCGAAGACACCGATGCAATACATGTACGTTATACCATATCGTCCCTTGAAATATAGTGATAAGTACATAAATTTCAACCTAATGAGTAAGTCCTCGGTAGTATAGTGGTCAGTATCCCCGCCTGTCACGCGGGAGACCGGGGTTCGATTCCCCGCCGGGGAGGAAACATTTTTTTTGTCCTCCACTGATTACTTACACCTACCATTAATTTTAAGAGACACCAAACGTGATTGCATCCTTCTCCCACCCCTTATTGAAAATTTTCTATTTTAGAAACCTTTTACCCTGCTTACATTAGGAGGGTAAAATTCTATATATAATAACCGGGAAAACGTAAAATATATATATATTTCCTTTTTATATCAAGCACATGCCGAACATATATGTTTTGGCCATTTCTGTACTTAAACGCATATTTGAATCCACAAAAACAAAAATTAACTTGGAGAACCCGGGCATCGATCCCGGTACCTCTCGCATGCTAAGCGAGCGCTATACCATCTGAGCTAGTTCCCCTCCGCAGGAAACTTGTTAAAATAACGCCTTTATATTTCCCCGCCAGACGTTTCGATTTTTTTCGTATGTCGACCTAAACCATGTAAACCTTAAATATTAAATATGATGTCTGATCGATTTTCGACTTTACTCACAATTAATTACATACTAGTAAATCTGAATGTGTGTATGACATTAGCAATAAGGATAACGATAACTGAAGAAACAAAATATACTACTAAATTTATACATTTGACCGCGAGAAAAAAAATATATCCCGCGAGGCGGATTCGAACCACCGACCTAAGGATGTCTAGATTCCTATTCCACTACAGTCCTCCGCTCTACCAACTGAGCTATCACGGGATCATGTCTTTTAGCTAAAATGCCGATGTTTTATTCGTACAGTAAAGTACAGCCTTTTTACACCACATGGCGGAAGAAAAGAGTACAAATTCATTTTTTTATTAGCGAATTTGAAAACATCCACTAAACTTTCGTCGTATTTATCGAATATATGTACAATATGCAGAAGTGGGCTTGTAATCAATCACCGTGGAATCGAAGAGCCCCTGTTGTTCCATACTGCACTTAACACATGTAACATATAGAACAACATATCCATCCATTGGTATGCAACAATTATATTTGCAGTACTTCGTTGTACCTTTACATACGTTCTTACAGAACTTGCCCGGACCACAAAGCAGAATAGTATGTATGGGAATAAATTTGATTTTTAATCAAACTCCGTATATATACTAAGTTGAAAAAAGGTTTAAGATGATAAATTTTCACCACTAATATCAAGTCCTCGGTAGTATAGTGATCAGTATTCCCGCCTGTCACGCGGGAGACCGGGGTTCGATTCCCCGCCGGGGAGGATGATATTTTTGATCTTTTCTATCGATACCCTTTTAACCATGTCCAACAGTACAATAGTAACAACACAGAAAATGAGAAGCTTATATCGCAAATACCAGCCGTTAAGAAAGCCTTACCATTTTTGACCGAAGACACCGATGCAATACATGTACGTTATACCATATCGTCCCTTGAAATATAGTGATAAGTACATAAATTTCAACCTAATGAGTAAGTCCTCGGTAGTATAGTGGTCAGTATCCCCGCCTGTCACGCGGGAGACCGGGGTTCGATTCCCCGCCGGGGAGGAAACATTTTTTTTGTCCTCCACTGATTACTTACACCTACCATTAATTTTAAGAGACACCAAACGTGATTGCATCCTTCTCCCACCCCTTATTGAAAATTTTCTATTTTAGAAACCTTTTACCCTGCTTACATTAGGAGGGTAAAATTCTATATATAATAACCGGGAAAACGTAAAATATATATATATTTCCTTTTTATATCAAGCACATGCCGAACATATATGTTTTGGCCATTTCTGTACTTAAACGCATATTTGAATCCACAAAAACAAAAATTAACTTGGAGAACCCGGGCATCGATCCCGGTACCTCTCGCATGCTAAGCGAGCGCTATACCATCTGAGCTAGTTCCCCTCCGCAGGAAACTTGTTAAAATAACGCCTTTATATTTCCCCGCCAGACGTTTCGATTTTTTTCGTATGTCGACCTAAACCATGTAAACCTTAAATATTAAATATGATGTCTGATCGATTTTCGACTTTACTCACAATTAATTACATACTAGTAAATCTGAATGTGTGTATGACATTAGCAATAAGGATAACGATAACTGAAGAAACAAAATATACTACTAAATTTATACATTTGACCGCGAGAAAAAAAATATATCCCGCGAGGCGGATTCGAACCACCGACCTAAGGATGTCTAGATTCCTATTCCACTACAGTCCTCCGCTCTACCAACTGAGCTATCACGGGATCATGTCTTTTAGCTAAAATGCCGATGTTTTATTCGTACAGTAAAGTACAGCCTTTTTACACCACATGGCGGAAGAAAAGAGTACAAATTCATTTTTTTATTAGCGAATTTGAAAACATCCACTAAACTTTCGTCGTATTTATCGAATATATGTACAATATGCAGAAGTGGGCTTGTAATCAATCACCGTGGAATCGAAGAGCCCCTGTTGTTCCATACTGCACTTAACACATGTAACATATAGAACAACATATCCATCCATTGGTATGCAACAATTATATTTGCAGTACTTCGTTGTACCTTTACATACGTTCTTACAGAACTTGCCCGGACCACAAAGCAGAATAGTATGTATGGGAATAAATTTTATTTTTAATCAAACTCTGTATATATACTAAGTTGAAAAAAGGTTTAAGATGATAAATTTTCACCACTAATATCAAGTCCTCGGTAGTATAGTGGTCAGTATCCCCGCCTGTCACGCGGGAGACCGGGGTTCGATTCCCCGCCAGGGAGGATGATATTTCTGATCTTTTCTATCGATACCCTTTTAACCATGTCCAACAGTACAATAGTAACAACACAGAAAATGAGAAGCTTATATCGCAAATACCAGCCGTTAAGAAAGCCTTACCATTTTTGACCGAAGACACCGATGCAATACATGTACGTTATACCATATCGTCCCTTGAAATATAGTGATAAGTACATAAATTTCAACCTAATGAGTAAGTCCTCGGTAGTATAGTGGTCAGTATCCCCGCCTGTCACGCGGGAGACCGGGGTTCGATTCCCCGCCGGGGAGGAAACATTTTTTTTGTCCTCCACTGATTACTTACACCTACCATTAATTTTAAGAGACACCAAACGTGATTGCATCCTTCTCCCACCCCTTATTGAAAATTTTCTATTTTAGAAACCTTTTACCCTGCTTACATTAGGAGGGTAAAATTCTATATATAATAACCGGAAAAACGTAATATATATATATATTTCCTTTTTATATCAAGCACATGCCGAACATATATGTTTTGGCCATTTCTGTACTTAAACGCATATTTGAATCCACAAAAACAAAAATTAACTTGGAGAACCCGGGCATCGATCCCGGTACCTCTCGCATGCTAAGCGAGCGCTCTACCATCTGAGCTAGTTCCCCTCCGCAGGAAACTTGTTAAAATAACGCCTTTATATTTCCCCGCCAGACGTTTCGATTTTTTTCGTATGTCGACCTAAACCACGTAAACCTTAAATATTAAATATGATGTCTGATCGATTTTCGACTTTACTCACAATTAATTACATACTAGTAAATCTGAATGTGTGTATGACATTAGCAATAAGGATAACGATAACTGAAGAAACAAAATATACTACTAAATTTATACATTTGACCGCGAGAAAAAAAATATATCCCGCGAGGCGGATTCGAACCACCGACCTAAGGATGTCTAGATTCCTATTCCACTACAGTCCTCCGCTCTACCAACTGAGCTATCACGGGATCATGTCTTTTAGCTAAAATGCCGATGTTTTATTCGTACAGTAAAGTACAGCCTTTTTACACCACATGGCGGAAGAAAAGAGTACAAATTCATTTTTTTATTAGCGAATTTGAAAACATCCACTAAACTTTCGTCGTATTTATAATATATGTACAATATGCAGAAGTGGGCTTGTAATCAATCACCGTCGAATCGAAGAGCCCATGTTGTTCCATGCTGCACTTAACACATGTAACATATAGAACAACATATCCATCCATTGGTATTCAACAATTATATTTGCAGTACTTCATTGTACCTTTACATATGTTCTTACAGAACTTGCCCGGACCACAAAGCAGAATAGTATGTATGGGAATAAATTTGATTTTTAATCAAACTCCGTATATATACTAAGTTGAAAAAACGTTTAAGATGATAAATTTTCACCACAAATATCAAGTCCTCGGTAGTATAGTGGTCAGTATCCCCGCCTGTCACGCGGGAGACCGGGGTTCGATTCCCCGCCGGGGAGGATAATATTTTTGTTCTTTTCTATCGATATCCTTTTAACCATGTCCAACAGTACAATAGTAACACCACAGAAAATGAGAAGCTTATATCGCAAATACCAGCCGTTAAGAAAGCCTTACCATTTTTTCCCGAAGACACCGATGCAATACATGTACGTTATACCATATCGGACTTCCGGTTTAGCTTTGACAGTGATCGGACGCATATTTTCGCCTGTGAAAAATCCAAATATTTTGTTGACTTTAATGACCCATCGGTTGCTGGTGGGTCATTTATTTTGTGTGTATTGTGGATATAGCTGTTTTGCGGTAATTATTTTTTACATTTTGACATTTTAAGTGGCTTTTGTAGCCTCCCTTCACCATGCCTGGTGAAAGGGGGGATAGTAGACTCTTTAAGGAGCAAACTGTGTTCGTTGATGTTTCGGATAACAAGAAGGTGAAGCCATCAGATGTAATTAAAAGTATTGAGAAGGAGGTTGGTGAAGGAACTATACTAGCGTGTGTCCCTAAAGGTGGTAATGCATATGAAATAACATTAAGTGACCATGATGCCCTTGATTTAATTGTCGATACAGGTTTCAAGATAGCCGATTCAAAATATAATCCCAGTGCTATTTTCTCAAGGCAAAAAGTAGTAAGCTTTTTAAATGTGTCACACTATGTGCCTGACTCTGAAATTACTGACTGTCTAGTAAGATTCGGTTTACAGTTGAAGAGTCCTTTAAAACGGAGAATGTATCCAAATACACAAATTGCCGATGGAACTAGATACATAATGGTCAAATTTGGTGAGGAACGCCAGAGTCTCCCCTACACAATGAAGGTGTCAACGGGTATAAATTCATTTGAATATGTACGTGTTGTACATGACAATCAAAGAAAAGTGTGCGGTAAATGTTTTGAAAGTGGTCATGTTTATGCAAACTGCCCAGATAACATATGTTTTAAATGTAAACAAAGTGGACATTTAGCTAGGGCCTGTCAAACGCTACCTTGTGAAAAGTGTAAAAATGTGCTGGCTTACTGTAAGTGCAAAGGAGTGTGGGGTTCAGCTGCTGATGAATCGGCACAGGATAGAGATGATTTTAGTGACAATGGACGCCAAGATGATGACGATATTGATGCTAACGATGGACACCAAGATGATGACGATATTGGTGCTAACAATGGACACCAAGATGATGAGGAAGTTGATGACAACGGACGCCAAGACGATGATGATGATGATAAAGGTGTAATGGACAATGCTGAGCATGATGTTGATGGTAAAGCAATGAACACTGATGAGACTGTAATTACTGAATCTGGTGACAATGTTGAATCTAATGAAAATATTACTCAGGACAAGGTAGTGACAGAAAATTTTTGTGAATATAATAAAAATGTTGATGGGGGGATGGGTCATTCTAAGGTTCAGCAACAGCCTTCTCCTCATGAAAGTGATATTTCCCATGTAGATTCTATGAATATAGACTGTTCAAGTGTTTCAAAAGGTTATGAAGATGAAATGTCAGACGAGGAGTTGGCTGCTGCTTTGTCCAGTATTTCAAAACCACGTAGAAGGCGTTTGGTAACAGGTCCAAATCTGTCTAAGGAGGACATAAAAAGATTAAAAACTCAACCCAAAAAACTAAGTTCAAGTTCAAAGGTTTAAGTCTATATTTTACTTTTATCCTTCATATGGTGAATATTGTGTCAATTAATGCTAATGGGCTTAGAGATCAATCCAAATTTATTAATTTGTGTCATTTTTGTAAGGAAAATTATTATGATATTATTGCAGTCCAAGAGACATTTTGGTCTCTTGACCTAGTTTCTGACCTACAAAAATTTTGGAATGGCAAGGTTTATTTTTCTTGTTCGAGTACAAACAGGCAAGGGGTTGCCTTTCTAATCAGAAAAAATATTGAAAATAATGTGAAATTTGTACAAGATTTTGATGGAAGATGTGTTCATGTCCAAATACAACAAGATGACAAAGTGATAAATATCATTAATTGTTATGCTCCTAATAAAATTTCTGATAAAGTTGATTTTTTTCAGAAATTAAAAGATAAATTGTCTGATATTGATAATATCATATTGTTAGGGGACATGAACATATCTCAATCAAAACTAGACAGGTGTGGAAAAACTGAACACAGTGAGGATAAATCCCATAAGTTTTTTTTAATAATTTATGTGAACATTTGAATATTTATGATATATGGCGAGCAAGAAATCCCAGAACAAGTGTCTTCTCTTGGCGTCGTGTCGTCGATAATAATCTACTACAAAGCAGAATTGATTATATTTTGGTCTCCAGAATTATTGCTCCTTTTGTCAAAAACATTTATTACAAGCACAACACATTTAGTGATCATTCATTTGTTGTACTCAATGTTGATTTTTCACAAGTTGAAAAGGGGCCATGGTTGTGGATTTTCAATAATACTTTACTTAATGATGATGATTTTGTACAAAAAATTGAAAATTTAATTGTAAGTGAAAAACAGTGTCCTTTATTTGAGAATGATATTCTTGTTTGGATTGACAATTTAAAATATAGAATTAGACAATTTTCTCAAGTATTTGCAAAAGATAAAAAGAAAAAAGAACAAAATGAATATTTTAAAATACAAAAAGAATTTGAAAAAATTTCAGAAAAAGTTGCTTCAGGTCAGCCATTTAATAAAAATAAATATGAAGAATTAAAATTGGAAATACAAAATTATGAAAATAAAATTTGTTCTGGTGCTATTTTAAGAGCCAAAGCTGAATGGGCAATTGAAGGTGACAAAAATTCCAAATATTTTTTACAATTAGAAAAACATAGGCAAGAAAATAATTGTATAAAAGAATTAAAAAATAAAGAGGGTGAAATTTTATCAAGTACTGATGATATTTTAAATGAAATTTTTCAATATTATCAATCTCTCTTTAACTGTACAGAAACTGATCAAATGAAAATGGAAGAATTATTAGGTTTTATTAGCAAAACAATTTCTGAAGATCATAAAGAATACCTAGATTCTGAAATAACTCCTGAAGAAATTTTTAAATCTTTGAATGAAATGTCAAAGAATAAAAGTCCTGGTAGAGATGGACTAACTGTGTCTTTTTATTTGAAATTTTATACACACTTTGGTGAAATATTTAAAAAAGTATTTGATGCTATTGAAAAAGAAAAAATAATGTCTAGGTCTATGAGATATGGTGTTATTACTTTAATTTATAAAAATAAAGGAGGAAAAAATTCTTTGAAAAATTTTAGACCAATTTCTCTCCTTGCAGTTGACTATAAAATTTTAGCCCGGGTTATGGCAAACAGATTAAAACAAGTCCTTCCTACTATTATTTCGGAATTTCAGTCATGTTGTATATCAGGCCGAGATATTGCAGACACTACATGTAGCATTCGTGATATTATTGAATTAATAGAAGAAGAAAATTTTGAAGGTTATTTATTAAAAATAGATCAACAAAATGCGTTTGATCAAGTTGACCATAGCTATTTATTAAATGTCTTAGAAAAGTTTGGGTTTGGTGAAAAATTTATAAATTGGATCAAGATTTTTTATTCTGAAATTTTTAGTGCTGTTAAATGTAATGGTTTTTTGACAAAATACGTACCAATTAAAAACTCAATAAAACAAGGCTGTCCAGTTTCTGCGATTTTATATGTTTTAGCTGCTGAACCGCTTGGTCAGGCGTTGATAAAAAATAAAAATATTCGTGGTATTAAAATTCCGAATTCTGCAAAAGAATCAAAATATTTTGCCCATGCCGACGATACAACTTTAACTATTTGTGATAAAAGCTCAGTAAATGAAGCCTTTAAAGTTTTTGCCTTATATAGTCAAGCCTCTGGAGCTAAAATAAATAAACAAAAATCCGAATTAATGTGTTTAGGTTGTGCTAAAATGTCGGAAATGGAACTTGAAAATATTGGTATAAAACTTTCTGGAAATGTAACTAAATTATTAGGGATTTATGTAGGAAAAGATAAACAGTTGTGTGATTCTCTCAACTGGGATGAAAAATTAAAAAAAATAAAGAAAATTTTGTATTTTTGGTCTCAAAGAGATTTGACACTTCCTGGTAGGGCAACAGTTCTAACATCTCTAATTATGTCTCGTTTGTATTATACTTTGACAGTGTGTCCACTTCCAGAGAAAATTAAAAATGAAATTCGAATAATCGTTTTAACCTTTCTGTGGAAAAGAAAATCTCATTTAGTAAAATATCAGTCAATTGTTGGCAAAAAATCACATGGGGGTTTAAATTTACCTGATATTTTTCTAAAAATGCAGTCTTTTCGTTTAAAATTCATGAAAAAATTTCTAGATGATAATTGTCAAGCGATTTGGAAAAGTATTTTTGAATTCTTTATTTCTAAAATTGAAAATATGAATTTAGGGAAAAATTTTGTGTATAATCTTTTTAATTCAAGGCAACTAAGAAACTTACCAACATTTTATAGAGAAATGCTACAAGCGTTTTATAGATTAAAATCAAACATTGAATTCAACATTGAGATACAACATGTGTATGAGAATCCTATTTTTTGCAATCCATGCATTCAATACAACGGCAAATCCTTATTATTTCCAGATTTTATAAAGGCCGGCATCTCACAAATGAAACATATTTGCTATGAAGTTGTCCCTGGTTTTATATCACAAAATGCTGTTGTTGAAATAATACAAGAAAAATTTCCAGACATCAACGCATTAAATGTCGAAAAGGCATATATAAAAATTTTAGATGCTATTCCTGTTGAGTGGCGAAATCTGTTAAAATCCCGGAATCCAACACATGTCGACAAAACACCACATATATTATTAAACAGCAACACACGAACCTTTGACTTTTTACAAGTATCGACAAAAACTTTTTATGATTTCCTTTTGAACGATTTCTTTGAAGCGCCTGTGTGTGAGAAATGGTGGTTGAATAAATTTCCAAAATTAAATATATCCTCGGTCTACTCTATTGCTCACATGCAATTCCTTCCTCCTGATGTTCACTGTTTAAACTACAGGGTTACAATGAATTGTATTTTCACGCTAGAAAAACTACACAAAATCAATAAGGTAGACAGCGGGAAATGCCAGTTATGTGGTTTACACACTGAAACTCTAGAACACTTGTTTGTCACCTGTGACACAGTTCAAGGTCTTCGTGTACTTTTAATTGATATGATACATAATTGTCTTATAAATAGCACACAACCACACCACGTTGTCATACCTGAATACACACAATTGATTTTACTTGGTTGGCCGTTCAGTAAACAAAGCAATTTACCTTTCAATTTTTATTGGATTAATTATTTATTAGGAGTAGCCAGAATATCTATATATAAATCAAGACAAATTAAAATTTTTGAAAACAAAACAATAGATAGCAAAAGGTTATTTAGGTATACATTGCAAAAATACACGGAATATGCATATTTTTATTACAAATCAAAAAATCAGTTAGATTTGTTTGAAAAATATTTTTTGTCCAAAAACCCTGTACTGAGGTGTGATTTCTCCAAAATAGAAATTTTATTTTGAGTTTTTCTGAAGTACATGTATGATTGATATTTTGATTGAGATACGTAGCAAGAGAGATAACTCAAACATTTTATCATTACATTGCGTACTTGTTATGAATACGTATTGTAAAAATGTTTCATAGGCCAATATCTTGTTTCTTTTTGTTTTTATTTTTTTAAATGCGCGTTTAGTCTTTTTTGGTTAACCATTGGAAAATGTGAATCATTGTTTTCCGAATTTGATACTCAAATACTAGAAGATTCCGGTCTTTTGTTTTTCTCGATCGGTGCCTTATATGCAGTGTAATTTGATCAAATATGTATATTTTCATGTTTCTTTTTTTTATGCATAATTTTTTTATTGTTTTAACAAACTAATTTGGTCAATCTAACACTATTGTTTTTATAACTTCAGTGAATATGGAGAATGTCATATTCGCTTTTACTGTAAATCTATATATTATTGTAAATAAAATTTTATCTAAATGAAAAAAAAAAAAAAAAAAAGTATCCCCGCCTGTCACGCGGGAGACCGGGGTTCGATTCCCCGCCGGGGAGGATGATATTTTTGTTCTTTTCTATCGATACCCTTTTAACCATGTCCAACAGTACAATAGTAACAACACAGAAAATGAGAAGCTTATATCGCAAATACCAGCCGTTGAGAAAGCCTTACCATTTTTACCCGAAGACACCGATGCAATACATATACGTTATATCATATCGTCCCTTGAAATATAGTAATAAGTACACAAATTTCAACCTAATTAGTAAGTCCTCGGTAGTATAGTGGTCAGTATCCCCGCCTGTCACGCGGGAGACCGGGGTTCGATTCCTCGCCGGGGAGGAAACATTTTTTTTTGTCCTCCACCGATTACTTACACCTTCCATTAATTTTAAGAGACACCAAACGTGATTGCATCCTTCTCCCACCCCTGATTGAAAATTTTCTATTTTAGAAACCTTTTACTCTGCTTACATTAGGAGGGTAAAATTCTATATATAATAACCGGAAAAACGTAAAATATATATATCTTTCCTTTTTATATCAAGCACATGCCGAACATATATTTTTTGGCCATTTCTGTACTTAAACGCATATTTGAAACCACAAAAACAAAAATTAACTTGGAGAACCCGGGCATCGATCCCGGTACCTCTCGCATGCTAAGCGAGCGCTCTACCATCTGAGCTAGTTCCCCTCCGCAGGAAACTTGTTAAAATAACGCCTTTATATTTCCCCGCCAGCCGTTTCGATTTTTTTCGTATGTCGACCTAAACTATGTAAACCTTAAATATTAAATATGATGTCTGATCGATTTTCGACTTTACTCACAATTAATTACATACTAGTAAATCTGAATGTTTGTGACATTAGCAATAAGGATAACGATAACTGAAGAAACAAAATATACTACTAAATTTATACATTTGACTGCGAGAAAAAAAATATATCCCGCGAGGCGGATTCGAACCACCGACCTAAGGATGTCTAGATTCCTATTCCACTACAGTCCTCCGCTCTACCAACTGAGCTATCACGGGATCATGTCTTTTAGCTAAAATGCCGATGTTTTATTCGTACAGGTAAAGTACAGCCTTTTTACACCACATGGCGGAAGAAAAGAGTACAAATTCATTTTTTTATTAGCGAATTTGAAACATCCACTAAACTTTCGTCGTATTTATCGAATATATGTACAATATGCAGAAGTGGGCTTGTAATCAATCACCGTCGAATCGAAGAGCCCCTGTTGTTCCATATTGCACTTAACACATGTAACATATAGAACAACATATCCATCCATTGGTATTCAACAATTATATTTGCAGTACTTCATTGTACCTTTACATACGTTCTTACAGAACTTGCCCGGACCACAAAGCAGAATAGTATGTATGTGAATAAATTTGATTTTTAATCAAACTCCGTATATATACTAAGTTGAAAAAAGGTTTAAGACGATAAATTTTCACCACTACTATCAAGTCCTCGGTAGTATAGTGGTCAGTATCCCCGCCTGTCACGCGGGAGACCGGGGTTCGATTCCCCGCCGGGGAGGATGATATTTTTGTTCTTTTCTATCGATACCCTTTTAACCATGTCCAACAGTACAATAGTAACAACACAGAAAATGAGAAGCTTATATCGCAAATACCAGCCGTTGAGAAAGCCTTACCATTTTTACCCGAAGACACCGATGCAATACATATACGTTATATCAAATCGTCCCTTGAAATATAGTAATAAGTACACAAATTTCAACCTAATTAGTAAGTCCTCGGTAGTATAGTGGTCAGTATCCCCGCCTGTCACGCGGGAGACCGGGGTTCGATTCCCCGCCGGGGAGGAAACATTTTTTTTTGTCCTCCACCGATTACTTACACCTCCCATTAATTTTAAGAGACACCAAACGTGATTGCATCCTTCTCCCACCCCTGATTGAAAATTTTCTATTTTAGAAACCTTTTACTCTGCTTACATTAGGAGGGTAAAATTCTATATATAATAACCGGAAAAACGTAAAATATATATATCTTTCCTTTTTATATCAAGCACATGCCGAACATATATTTTTTGGCCATTTCTGTACTTAAACGCATATTTGAAACCACAAAAACAAAAATTAACTTGGAGAACCCGGGCATCGATCCCGGTACCTCTCGCATGCTAAGCGAGCGCTCTACCATCTGAGCTAGTTCCCCTCCGCAGGAAACTTGTTAAAATAACGCCTTTATATTTCCCCGCCAGCCGTTTCGATTTTTTTCGTATGTCGACCTAAACTATGTAAACCTTAAATATTAAATATGATGTCTGATCGATTTTCGACTTTACTCACAATTAATTACATACTAGTAAATCTGAATGTTTGTGACATTAGCAATAAGGATAACGATAACTGAAGAAACAAAATATACTACTAAATTTATACATTTGACTGCGAGAAAAAAAATATATCCCGCGAGGCGGATTCGAACCACCGACCTAAGGATGTCTAGATTCCTATTCCACTACAGTCCTCCGCTCTACCAACTGAGCTATCACGGGATCATGTCTTTTAGCTAAAATGCCGATGTTTTATTCGTACAGGTAAAGTACAGCCTTTTTACACCACATGGCGGAAGAAAAGAGTACAAATTCATTTTTTTATTAGCGAATTTGAAACATCCACTAAACTTTCGTCGTATTTATCGAATATATGTACAATATGCAGAAGTGGGCTTGTAATCAATCACCGTCGAATCGAAGAGCCCCTGTTGTTCCATATTGCACTTAACACATGTAACATATAGAACAACATATCCATCCATTGGTATTCAACAATTATATTTGCAGTACTTCATTGTACCTTTACATACGTTCTTACAGAACTTGCCCGGACCACAAAGCAGAATAGTATGTATGTGAATAAATTTGATTTTTAATCAAACTCCGTATATATACTAAGTTGAAAAAAGGTTTAAGACGATAAATTTTCACCACTACTATCAAGTCCTCGGTAGTATAGTGGTCAGTATCCCCGCCTGTCACGCGGGAGACCGGGGTTCGATTCCCCGCCGGGGAGGATGATATTTTTGTTCTTTTCTATCGATACCCTTTTAACCATGTCCAACAGTACAATAGTAACAACACAGAAAATGAGAAGCTTATATCGCAAATACCAGCCGTTGAGAAAGCCTTACCATTTTTACCCGAAGACACCGATGCAATACATATACGTTATATCAAATCGTCCCTTGAAATATAGTAATAAGTACACAAATTTCAACCTAATTAGTAAGTCCTCGGTAGTATAGTGGTCAGTATCCCCGCCTGTCACGCGGGAGACCGGGGTTCGATTCCCCGCCGGGGAGGAAACATTTTTTTTTGTCCTCCACCGATTACTTACACCTCCCATTAATTTTAAGAGACACCAAACGTGATTGCATCCTTCTCCCACCCCTGATTGAAAATTTTCTATTTTAGAAACCTTTTACTCTGCTTACATTAGGAGGGTAAAATTCTATATATAATAACCGGAAAAACGTAAAATATATATATCTTTCCTTTTTATATCAAGCACATGCCGAACATATATTTTTTGGCCATTTCTGTACTTAAACGCATATTTGAAACCACAAAAACAAAAATTAACTTGGAGAACCCGGGCATCGATCCCGGTACCTCTCGCATGCTAAGCGAGCGCTCTACCATCTGAGCTAGTTCCCCTCCGCAGGAAACTTGTTAAAATAACGCCTTTATATTTCCCCGCCAGCCGTTTCGATTTTTTTCGTATGTCGACCTAAACTATGTAAACCTTAAATATTAAATATGATGTCTGATCGATTTTCGACTTTACTCACAATTAATTACATACTAGTAAATCTGAATGTTTGTGACATTAGCAATAAGGATAACGATAACTGAAGAAACAAAATATACTACTAAATTTATACATTTGACTGCGAGAAAAAAAATATATCCCGCGAGGCGGATTCGAACCACCGACCTAAGGATGTCTAGATTCCTATTCCACTACAGTCCTCCGCTCTACCAACTGAGCTATCACGGGATCATGTCTTTTAGCTAAAATGCCGATGTTTTATTCGTACAGGTAAAGTACAGCCTTTTTACACCACATGGCGGAAGAAAAGAGTACAAATTCATTTTTTTATTAGCGAATTTGAAACATCCACTAAACTTTCGTCGTATTTATCGAATATATGTACAATATGCAGAAGTGGGCTTGTAATCAATCACCGTCGAATCGAAGAGCCCCTGTTGTTCCATATTGCACTTAACACATGTAACATATAGAACAACATATCCATCCATTGGTATTCAACAATTATATTTGCAGTACTTCATTGTACCTTTACATACGTTCTTACAGAACTTGCCCGGACCACAAAGCAGAATAGTATGTATGTGAATAAATTTGATTTTTAATCAAACTCCGTATATATACTAAGTTGAAAAAAGGTTTAAGACGATAAATTTTCACCACTACTATCAAGTCCTCGGTAGTATAGTGGTCAGTATCCCCGCCTGTCACGCGGGAGACCGGGGTTCGATTCCCCGCCGGGGAGGATGATATTTTTGTTCTTTTCTATCGATACCCTTTTAACCATGTCCAACAGTACAATAGTAACAACACAGAAAATGAGAAGCTTATATCGCAAATACCAGCCGTTGAGAAAGCCTTACCATTTTTACCCGAAGACACCGATGCAATACATATACGTTATATCATATCGTCCCTTGAAATATAGTAATAAGTACACAAATTTCAACCTAATTAGTAAGTCCTCGGTAGTATAGTGGTCAGTATCCCCGCCTGTCACGCGGGAGACCGGGGTTCGATTCCCCGCCGGGGAGGAAACATTTTTTTTTGTCCTCCACCGATTACTTACACCTCCCATTAATTTTAAGAGACACCAAACGTGATTGCATCCTTCTCCCACCCCTGATTGAAAATTTTCTATTTTAGAAACCTTTTACTCTGCTTACATTAGGAGGGTAAAATTCTATATATAATAACCGGAAAAACGTAAAATATATATATCTTTCCTTTTTATATCAAGCACATGCCGAACATATATTTTTTGGCCATTTCTGTACTTAAACGCATATTTGAAACCACAAAAACAAAAATTAACTTGGAGAACCCGGGCATCGATCCCGGTACCTCTCGCATGCTAAGCGAGCGCTCTACCATCTGAGCTAGTTCCCCTCCGCAGGAAACTTGTTAAAATAACGCCTTTATATTTCCCCGCCAGACGTTTCGATTTTTTTCGTATGTCGACCTAAACTATGTAAACCTTAAATATTAAATATGATGTCTGATCGATTTTCGACTTTACTCACAATTAATTACATACTAGTAAATCTGAATGTTTGTGACATTAGCAATAAGGATAACGATAACTGAAGAAACAAAATATACTACTAAATTTATACATTTGACTGCGAGAAAAAAAATATATCCCGCGAGGCGGATTCGAACCACCGACCTAAGGATGTCTAGATTCCTATTCCACTACAGTCCTCCGCTCTACCAACTGAGCTATCACGGGATCATGTCTTTTAGCTAAAATGCCGATGTTTTATTCGTACAGGTAAAGTACAGCCTTTTTACACCACATGGCGGAAGAAAAGAGTACAAATTCATTTTTTTATTAGCGAATTTGAAACATCCACTAAACTTTCGTCGTATTTATCGAATATATGTACAATATGCAGAAGTGGGCTTGTAATCAATCACCGTCGAATCGAAGAGCCCCTGTTGTTCCATATTGCACTTAACACATGTAACATATAGAACAACATATCCATCCATTGGTATTCAACAATTATATTTGCAGTACTTCATTGTACCTTTACATACGTTCTTACAGAACTTGCCCGGACCACAAAGCAGAATAGTATGTATGTGAATAAATTTGATTTTTAATCAAACTCCGTATATATACTAAGTTGAAAAAAGGTTTAAGACGATAAATTTTCACCACTACTATCAAGTCCTCGGTAGTATAGTGGTTAGTATCCCCGCCTGTCACGCGGGAGACCAGGGTTCGATTCCCCGCCGGGGAGGATGATATTTTTGTTCTTTTCTATCGATACCCTTTTAACCATGTCCAACAGTACAATAGTAACAACACAGAAAATGAGAAGCTTATATCGCAAATACCAGCCGTTGAGAAAGCCTTACCATTTTTACCCGAAGACACCGATGCAATACATATACGTTATATCATATCGTCCCTTGAAATATAGTAATAAGTACACAAATTTCAACCTAATTAGTAAGTCCTCGGTAGTATAGTGGTCAGTATCCCCGCCTGTCACGCGGGAGACCGGGGTTCGATTCCCCGCCGGGGAGGAAACATTTTTTTTTGTCCTCCACCGATTACTTACACCTCCCATTAATTTTAAGAGACACCAAACGTGATTGCATCCTTCTCCCACCCCTGATTGAAAATTTTCTATTTTAGAAACCTTTTACTCTGCTTACATTAGGAGGGTAAAATTCTATATATAATAACCGGAAAAACGTAAAATATATATATCTTTCCTTTTTATATCAAGCACATGCCGAACATATATTTTTTGGCCATTTCTGTACTTAAACGCATATTTGAAACCACAAAAACAAAAATTAACTTGGAGAACCCGGGCATCGACCCCGGTACCTCTCGCATGCTAAGCGAGCGCTCTACCATCTGAGCTAGTTCCCCTCCGCAGGAAACTTGTTAAAATAACGCCTTTATATTTCCCCGCCAGCCGTTTCGATTTTTTTCGTATGTCGACCTAAACTATGTAAACCTTAAATATTAAATATGATGTCTGATCGATTTTCGACTTTACTCACAATTAATTACATACTAGTAAATCTGAATGTTTGTGACATTAGCAATAAGGATAACGATAACTGAAGAAACAAAATATACTACTAAATTTATACATTTGACTGCGAGAAAAAAAATATATCCCGCGAGGCGGATTCGAACCACCGACCTAAGGATGTCTAGATTCCTATTCCACTACAGTCCTCCGCTCTACCAACTGAGCTATCACGGGATCATGTCTTTTAGCTAAAATGCCGATGTTTTATTCGTACAGGTAAAGTACAGCCTTTTTACACCACATGGCGGAAGAAAAGAGTACAAATTCATTTTTTTATTAGCGAATTTGAAACATCCACTAAACTTTCGTCGTATTTATCGAATATATGTACAATATGCAGAAGTGGGCTTGTAATCAATCACCGTCGAATCGAAGAGCCCCTGTTGTTCCATATTGCACTTAACACATGTAACATATAGAACAACATATCCATCCATTGGTATTCAACAATTATATTTGCAGTACTTCATTGTACCTTTACATACGTTCTTACAGAACTTGCCCGGACCACAAAGCAGAATAGTATGTATGTGAATAAATTTGATTTTTAATCAAACTCCGTATATATACTAAGTTGAAAAAAGGTTTAAGACGATAAATTTTCACCACTACTATCAAGTCCTCGGTAGTATAGTGGTCAGTATCCCCGCCTGTCACGCGGGAGACCGGGGTTCGATTCCCCGCCGGGGAGGATGATATTTTTGTTCTTTTCTATCGATACCCTTTTAACCATGTCCAACAGTACAATAGTAACAACACAGAAAATGAGAAGCTTATATCGCAAATACCAGCCGTTGAGAAAGCCTTACCATTTTTACCCGAAGACACCGATGCAATACATATACGTTATATCAAATCGTCCCTTGAAATATAGTAATAAGTACACAAATTTCAACCTAATTAGTAAGTCCTCGGTAGTATAGTGGTCAGTATCCCCGCCTGTCACGCGGGAGACCGGGGTTCGATTCCCCGCCGGGGAGGAAACATTTTTTTTTGTCCTCCACCGATTACTTACACCTCCCATTAATTTTAAGAGACACCAAACGTGATTGCATCCTTCTCCCACCCCTGATTGAAAATTTTCTATTTTAGAAACCTTTTACTCTGCTTACATTAGGAGGGTAAAATTCTATATATAATAACCGGAAAAACGTAAAATATATATATCTTTCCTTTTTATATCAAGCACATGCCGAACATATATTTTTTGGCCATTTCTGTACTTAAACGCATATTTGAAACCACAAAAACAAAAATTAACTTGGAGAACCCGGGCATCGATCCCGGTACCTCTCGCATGCTAAGCGAGCGCTCTACCATCTGAGCTAGTTCCCCTCCGCAGGAAACTTGTTAAAATAACGCCTTTATATTTCCCCGCCAGCCGTTTCGATTTTTTTCGTATGTCGACCTAAACTATGTAAACCTTAAATATTAAATATGATGTCTGATCGATTTTCGACTTTACTCACAATTAATTACATACTAGTAAATCTGAATGTTTGTGACATTAGCAATAAGGATAACGATAACTGAAGAAACAAAATATACTACTAAATTTATACATTTGACTGCGAGAAAAAAAATATATCCCGCGAGGCGGATTCGAACCACCGACCTAAGGATGTCTAGATTCCTATTCCACTACAGTCCTCCGCTCTACCAACTGAGCTATCACGGGATCATGTCTTTTAGCTAAAATGCCGATGTTTTATTCGTACAGGTAAAGTACAGCCTTTTTACACCACATGGCGGAAGAAAAGAGTACAAATTCATTTTTTTATTAGCGAATTTGAAACATCCACTAAACTTTCGTCGTATTTATCGAATATATGTACAATATGCAGAAGTGGGCTTGTAATCAATCACCGTCGAATCGAAGAGCCCCTGTTGTTCCATATTGCACTTAACACATGTAACATATAGAACAACATATCCATCCATTGGTATTCACCAATTATATTTGCAGTACTTCATTGTACCTTTACATACGTTCTTACAGAACTTGCCCGGACCACAAAGCAGAATAGTATGTATGTGAATAAATTTGATTTTTAATCAAACTCCGTATATATACTAAGTTGAAAAAAGGTTTAAGACGATAAATTTTCACCACTACTATCAAGTCCTCGGTAGTATAGTGGTCAGTATCCCCGCCTGTCACGCGGGAGACCGGGGTTCGATTCCCCGCCGGGGAGGATGATATTTTTGTTCTTTTCTATCGATACCCTTTTAACCATGTCCAACAGTACAATAGTAACAACACAGAAAATGAGAAGCTTATATCGCAAATACCAGCCGTTGAGAAAGCCTTACCATTTTTACCCGAAGACACCGATGCAATACATATACGTTATATCATATCGTCCCTTGAAATATAGTAATAAGTACACAAATTTCAACCTAATTAGTAAGTCCTCGGTAGTATAGTGGTCAGTATCCCCGCCTGTCACGCGGGAGACCGGGGTTCGATTCCCCGCCGGGGAGGAAACATTTTTTTTTGTCCTCCACCGATTACTTACACCTCCCATTAATTTTAAGAGACACCAAACGTGATTGCATCCTTCTCCCACCCCTGATTGAAAATTTTCTATTTTAGAAACCTTTTACTCTGCTTACATTAGGAGGGTAAAATTCTATATATAATAACCGGAAAAACGTAAAATATATATATCTTTCCTTTTTATATCAAGCACATGCCGAACATATATTTTTTGGCCATTTCTGTACTTAAACGCATATTTGAAACCACAAAAACAAAAATTAACTTGGAGAACCCGGGCATCGATCCCGGTACCTCTCGCATGCTAAGCGAGCGCTCTACCATCTGAGCTAGTTCCCCTCCGCAGGAAACTTGTTAAAATAACGCCTTTATATTTCCCCGCCAGACGTTTCGATTTTTTTCGTATGTCGACCTAAACTATGTAAACCTTAAATATTAAATATGATGTCTGATCGATTTTCGACTTTACTCACAATTAATTACATACTAGTAAATCTGAATGTTTGTGACATTAGCAATAAGGATAACGATAACTGAAGAAACAAAATATACTACTAAATTTATACATTTGACTGCGAGAAAAAAAATATATCCCGCGAGGCGGATTCGAACCACCGACCTAAGGATGTCTAGATTCCTATTCCACTACAGTCCTCCGCTCTACCAACTGAGCTATCACGGGATCATGTCTTTTAGCTAAAATGCCGATGTTTTATTCGTACAGGTAAAGTACAGCCTTTTTACACCACATGGCGGAAGAAAAGAGTACAAATTCATTTTTTTATTAGCGAATTTGAAACATCCACTAAACTTTCGTCGTATTTATCGAATATATGTACAATATGCAGAAGTGGGCTTGTAATCAATCACCGTCGAATCGAAGAGCCCCTGTTGTTCCATATTGCACTTAACACATGTAACATATAGAACAACATATCCATCCATTGGTATTCAACAATTATATTTGCAGTACTTCATTGTACCTTTACATACGTTCTTACAGAACTTGCCCGGACCACAAAGCAGAATAGTATGTATGTGAATAAATTTGATTTTTAATCAAACTCCGTATATATACTAAGTTGAAAAAAGGTTTAAGACGATAAATTTTCACCACTACTATCAAGTCCTCGGTAGTATAGTGGTCAGTATCCCCGCCTGTCACGCGGGAGACCGGGGTTCGATTCCCCGCCGGGGAGGATGATATTTTTGTTCTTTTCTATCGATACCCTTTTAACCATGTCCAACAGTACAATAGTAACAACACAGAAAATGAGAAGCTTATATCGCAAATACCAGCCGTTGAGAAAGCCTTACCATTTTTACCCGAAGACACCGATGCAATACATATACGTTATATCATATCGTCCCTTGAAATATAGTAATAAGTACACAAATTTCAACCTAATTAGTAAGTCCTCGGTAGTATAGTGGTCAGTATCCCCGCCTGTCACGCGGGAGACCGGGGTTCGATTCCCCGCCGGGGAGGAAACATTTTTTTTTGTCCTCCACCGATTACTTACACCTCCCATTAATTTTAAGAGACACCAAACGTGATTGCATCCTTCTCCCACCCCTGATTGAAAATTTTCTATTTTAGAAACCTTTTACTCTGCTTACATTAGGAGGGTAAAATTCTATATATAATAACCGGAAAAACGTAAAATATATATATCTTTCCTTTTTATATCAAGCACATGCCGAACATATATTTTTTGGCCATTTCTGTACTTAAACGCATATTTGAAACCACAAAAACAAAAATTAACTTGGAGAACCCGGGCATCGATCCCGGTACCTCTCGCATGCTAAGCGAGCGCTCTACCATCTGAGCTAGTTCCCCTCCGCAGGAAACTTGTTAAAATAACGCCTTTATATTTCCCCGCCAGACGTTTCGATTTTTTTCGTATGTCGACCTAAACTATGTAAACCTTAAATATTAAATATGATGTCTGATCGATTTTCGACTTTACTCACAATTAATTACATACTAGTAAATCTGAATGTTTGTGACATTAGCAATAAGGATAACGATAACTGAAGAAACAAAATATACTACTAAATTTATACATTTGACTGCGAGAAAAAAAATATATCCCGCGAGGCGGATTCGAACCACCGACCTAAGGATGTCTAGATTCCTATTCCACTACAGTCCTCCGCTCTACCAACTGAGCTATCACGGGATCATGTCTTTTAGCTAAAATGCCGATGTTTTATTCGTACAGGTAAAGTACAGCCTTTTTACACCACATGGCGGAAGAAAAGAGTACAAATTCATTTTTTTATTAGCGAATTTGAAACATCCACTAAACTTTCGTCGTATTTATCGAATATATGTACAATATGCAGAAGTGGGCTTGTAATCAATCACCGTCGAATCGAAGAGCCCCTGTTGTTCCATATTGCACTTAACACATGTAACATATAGAACAACATATCCATCCATTGGTATTCAACAATTATATTTGCAGTACTTCATTGTACCTTTACATACGTTCTTACAGAACTTGCCCGGACCACAAAGCAGAATAGTATGTATGTGAATAAATTTGATTTTTAATCAAACTCCGTATATATACTAAGTTGAAAAAAGGTTTAAGACGATAAATTTTCACCACTACTATCAAGTCCTCGGTAGTATAGTGGTTAGTATCCCCGCCTGTCACGCGGGAGACCAGGGTTCGATTCCCCGCCGGGGAGGATGATATTTTTGTTCTTTTCTATCGATACCCTTTTAACCATGTCCAACAGTACAATAGTAACAACACAGAAAATGAGAAGCTTATATCGCAAATACCAGCCGTTGAGAAAGCCTTACCATTTTTACCCGAAGACACCGATGCAATACATATACGTTATATCATATCGTCCCTTGAAATATAGTAATAAGTACACAAATTTCAACCTAATTAGTAAGTCCTCGGTAGTATAGTGGTCAGTATCCCCGCCTGTCACGCGGGAGACCGGGGTTCGATTCCCCGCCGGGGAGGAAACATTTTTTTTTGTCCTCCACCGATTACTTACACCTCCCATTAATTTTAAGAGACACCAAACGTGATTGCATCCTTCTCCCACCCCTGATTGAAAATTTTCTATTTTAGAAACCTTTTACTCTGCTTACATTAGGAGGGTAAAATTCTATATATAATAACCGGAAAAACGTAAAATATATATATCTTTCCTTTTTATATCAAGCACATGCCGAACATATATTTTTTGGCCATTTCTGTACTTAAACGCATATTTGAAACCACAAAAACAAAAATTAACTTGGAGAACCCGGGCATCGACCCCGGTACCTCTCGCATGCTAAGCGAGCGCTCTACCATCTGAGCTAGTTCCCCTCCGCAGGAAACTTGTTAAAATAACGCCTTTATATTTCCCCGCCAGCCGTTTCGATTTTTTTCGTATGTCGACCTAAACTATGTAAACCTTAAATATTAAATATGATGTCTGATCGATTTTCGACTTTACTCACAATTAATTACATACTAGTAAATCTGAATGTTTGTGACATTAGCAATAAGGATAACGATAACTGAAGAAACAAAATATACTACTAAATTTATACATTTGACTGCGAGAAAAAAAATATATCCCGCGAGGCGGATTCGAACCACCGACCTAAGGATGTCTAGATTCCTATTCCACTACAGTCCTCCGCTCTACCAACTGAGCTATCACGGGATCATGTCTTTTAGCTAAAATGCCGATGTTTTATTCGTACAGGTAAAGTACAGCCTTTTTACACCACATGGCGGAAGAAAAGAGTACAAATTCATTTTTTTATTAGCGAATTTGAAACATCCACTAAACTTTCGTCGTATTTATCGAATATATGTACAATATGCAGAAGTGGGCTTGTAATCAATCACCGTCGAATCGAAGAGCCCCTGTTGTTCCATATTGCACTTAACACATGTAACATATAGAACAACATATCCATCCATTGGTATTCAACAATTATATTTGCAGTACTTCATTGTACCTTTACATACGTTCTTACAGAACTTGCCCGGACCACAAAGCAGAATAGTATGTATGTGAATAAATTTGATTTTTAATCAAACTCCGTATATATACTAAGTTGAAAAAAGGTTTAAGACGATAAATTTTCACCACTACTATCAAGTCCTCGGTAGTATAGTGGTCAGTATCCCCGCCTGTCACGCGGGAGACCGGGGTTCGATTCCCCGCCGGGGAGGATGATATTTTTGTTCTTTTCTATCGATACCCTTTTAACCATGTCCAACAGTACAATAGTAACAACACAGAAAATGAGAAGCTTATATCGCAAATACCAGCCGTTGAGAAAGCCTTACCATTTTTACCCGAAGACACCGATGCAATACATATACGTTATATCATATCGTCCCTTGAAATATAGTAATAAGTACACAAATTTCAACCTAATTAGTAAGTCCTCGGTAGTATAGTGGTCAGTATCCCCGCCTGTCACGCGGGAGACCGGGGTTCGATTCCCCGCCGGGGAGGAAACATTTTTTTTTGTCCTCCACCGATTACTTACACCTCCCATTAATTTTAAGAGACACCAAACGTGATTGCATCCTTCTCCCACCCCTGATTGAAAATTTTCTATTTTAGAAACCTTTTACTCTGCTTACATTAGGAGGGTAAAATTCTATATATAATAACCGGAAAAACGTAAAATATATATATCTTTCCTTTTTATATCAAGCACATGCCGAACATATATTTTTTGGCCATTTCTGTACTTAAACGCATATTTGAAACCACAAAAACAAAAATTAACTTGGAGAACCCGGGCATCGATCCCGGTACCTCTCGCATGCTAAGCGAGCGCTCTACCATCTGAGCTAGTTCCCCTCCGCAGGAAACTTGTTAAAATAACGCCTTTATATTTCCCCGCCAGACGTTTCGATTTTTTTCGTATGTCGACCTAAACTATGTAAACCTTAAATATTAAATATGATGTCTGATCGATTTTCGACTTTACTCACAATTAATTACATACTAGTAAATCTGAATGTTTGTGACATTAGCAATAAGGATAACGATAACTGAAGAAACAAAATATACTACTAAATTTATACATTTGACTGCGAGAAAAAAAATATATCCCGCGAGGCGGATTCGAACCACCGACCTAAGGATGTCTAGATTCCTATTCCACTACAGTCCTCCGCTCTACCAACTGAGCTATCACGGGATCATGTCTTTTAGCTAAAATGCCGATGTTTTATTCGTACAGGTAAAGTACAGCCTTTTTACACCACATGGCGGAAGAAAAGAGTACAAATTCATTTTTTTATTAGCGAATTTGAAACATCCACTAAACTTTCGTCGTATTTATCGAATATATGTACAATATGCAGAAGTGGGCTTGTAATCAATCACCGTCGAATCGAAGAGCCCCTGTTGTTCCATATTGCACTTAACACATGTAACATATAGAACAACATATCCATCCATTGGTATTCAACAATTATATTTGCAGTACTTCATTGTACCTTTACATACGTTCTTACAGAACTTGCCCGGACCACAAAGCAGAATAGTATGTATGTGAATAAATTTGATTTTTAATCAAACTCCGTATATATACTAAGTTGAAAAAAGGTTTAAGACGATAAATTTTCACCACTACTATCAAGTCCTCGGTAGTATAGTGGTTAGTATCCCCGCCTGTCACGCGGGAGACCAGGGTTCGATTCCCCGCCGGGGAGGATGATATTTTTGTTCTTTTCTATCGATACCCTTTTAACCATGTCCAACAGTACAATAGTAACAACACAGAAAATGAGAAGCTTATATCGCAAATACCAGCCGTTGAGAAAGCCTTACCATTTTTACCCGAAGACACCGATGCAATACATATACGTTATATCATATCGTCCCTTGAAATATAGTAATAAGTACACAAATTTCAACCTAATTAGTAAGTCCTCGGTAGTATAGTGGTCAGTATCCCCGCCTGTCACGCGGGAGACCGGGGTTCGATTCCCCGCCGGGGAGGAAACATTTTTTTTTGTCCTCCACCGATTACTTACACCTCCCATTAATTTTAAGAGACACCAAACGTGATTGCATCCTTCTCCCACCCCTGATTGAAAATTTTCTATTTTAGAAACCTTTTACTCTGCTTACATTAGGAGGGTAAAATTCTATATATAATAACCGGAAAAACGTAAAATATATATATCTTTCCTTTTTATATCAAGCACATGCCGAACATATATTTTTTGGCCATTTCTGTACTTAAACGCATATTTGAAACCACAAAAACAAAAATTAACTTGGAGAACCCGGGCATCGACCCCGGTACCTCTCGCATGCTAAGCGAGCGCTCTACCATCTGAGCTAGTTCCCCTCCGCAGGAAACTTGTTAAAATAACGCCTTTATATTTCCCCGCCAGCCGTTTCGATTTTTTTCGTATGTCGACCTAAACTATGTAAACCTTAAATATTAAATATGATGTCTGATCGATTTTCGACTTTACTCACAATTAATTACATACTAGTAAATCTGAATGTTTGTGACATTAGCAATAAGGATAACGATAACTGAAGAAACAAAATATACTACTAAATTTATACATTTGACTGCGAGAAAAAAAATATATCCCGCGAGGCGGATTCGAACCACCGACCTAAGGATGTCTAGATTCCTATTCCACTACAGTCCTCCGCTCTACCAACTGAGCTATCACGGGATCATGTCTTTTAGCTAAAATGCCGATGTTTTATTCGTACAGGTAAAGTACAGCCTTTTTACACCACATGGCGGAAGAAAAGAGTACAAATTCATTTTTTTATTAGCGAATTTGAAACATCCACTAAACTTTCGTCGTATTTATCGAATATATGTACAATATGCAGAAGTGGGCTTGTAATCAATCACCGTCGAATCGAAGAGCCCCTGTTGTTCCATATTGCACTTAACACATGTAACATATAGAACAACATATCCATCCATTGGTATTCAACAATTATATTTGCAGTACTTCATTGTACCTTTACATACGTTCTTACAGAACTTGCCCGGACCACAAAGCAGAATAGTATGTATGTGAATAAATTTGATTTTTAATCAAACTCCGTATATATACTAAGTTGAAAAAAGGTTTAAGACGATAAATTTTCACCACTACTATCAAGTCCTCGGTAGTATAGTGGTCAGTATCCCCGCCTGTCACGCGGGAGACCGGGGTTCGATTCCCCGCCGGGGAGGATGATATTTTTGTTCTTTTCTATCGATACCCTTTTAACCATGTCCAACAGTACAATAGTAACAACACAGAAAATGAGAAGCTTATATCGCAAATACCAGCCGTTGAGAAAGCCTTACCATTTTTACCCGAAGACACCGATGCAATACATATACGTTATATCATATCGTCCCTTGAAATATAGTAATAAGTACACAAATTTCAACCTAATTAGTAAGTCCTCGGTAGTATAGTGGTCAGTATCCCCGCCTGTCACGCGGGAGACCGGGGTTCGATTCCCCGCCGGGGAGGAAACATTTTTTTTTGTCCTCCACCGATTACTTACACCTCCCATTAATTTTAAGAGACACCAAACGTGATTGCATCCTTCTCCCACCCCTGATTGAAAATTTTCTATTTTAGAAACCTTTTACTCTGCTTACATTAGGAGGGTAAAATTCTATATATAATAACCGGAAAAACGTAAAATATATATATCTTTCCTTTTTATATCAAGCACATGCCGAACATATATTTTTTGGCCATTTCTGTACTTAAACGCATATTTGAAACCACAAAAACAAAAATTAACTTGGAGAACCCGGGCATCGATCCCGGTACCTCTCGCATGCTAAGCGAGCGCTCTACCATCTGAGCTAGTTCCGTTCCGCAGGAAACTTGTTAAAATAACGCCTTTATATTTCCCCGCCAGACGTTTCGATTTTTTTCGTATGTCGACCTAAACTATGTAAACCTTAAATATTAAATATGATGTCTGATCGATTTTCGACTTTACTCACAATTAATTACATACTAGTAAATCTGAATGTTTGTGACATTAGCAATAAGGATAACGATAACTGAAGAAACAAAATATACTACTAAATTTATACATTTGACTGCGAGAAAAAAAATATATCCCGCGAGGCGGATTCGAACCACCGACCTAAGGATGTCTAGATTCCTATTCCACTACAGTCCTCCGCTCTACCAACTGAGCTATCACGGGATCATGTCTTTTAGCTAAAATGCCGATGTTTTATTCGTACAGGTAAAGTACAGCCTTTTTACACCACATGGCGGAAGAAAAGAGTACAAATTCATTTTTTTATTAGCGAATTTGAAACATCCACTAAACTTTCGTCGTATTTATCGAATATATGTACAATATGCAGAAGTGGGCTTGTAATCAATCACCGTCGAATCGAAGAGCCCCTGTTGTTCCATATTGCACTTAACACATGTAACATATAGAACAACATATCCATCCATTGGTATTCAACAATTATATTTGCAGTACTTCATTGTACCTTTACATACGTTCTTACAGAACTTGCCCGGACCACAAAGCAGAATAATATGTATGTGAATAAATTTGATTTTTAATCAAACTCCGTATATATACTAAGTTGAAAAAAGGTTTAAGACGATAAATTTTCACCACTACTATCAAGTCCTCGGTAGTATAGTGGTCAGTATCCCCGCCTGTCACGCGGGAGACCGGGGTTCGATTCCCCACCGGGGAGGATGATATTTTTGTTCTTTTCTATCGATACCCTTTTAACCATGTCCAACAGTACAATAGTAACAACACAGAAAATGAGAAGCTTATATCGCAAATACCAGCCGTTGAGAAAGCCTTACCATTTTTACCCGAAGACACCGATGCAATACATATACGTTATATCATATCGTCCCTTGAAATATAGTAATAAGTACACAAATTTCAACCTAATTAGTAAGTCCTCGGTAGTATAGTGGTCAGTATCCCCGCCTGTCACGCGGGAGACCGGGGTTCGATTCCCCGCCGGGGAGGAAACATTTTTTTTTGTCCTCCACCGATTACTTACACCTCCCATTAATTTTAAGAGACACCAAACGTGATTGCATCCTTCTCCCACCCCTGATTGAAAATTTTCTATTTTAGAAACCTTTTACTCTGCTTACATTAGGAGGGTAAAATTCTATATATAATAACCGGAAAAACGTAAAATATATATATCTTTCCTTTTTATATCAAGCACATGCCGAACATATATTTTTTGGCCATTTCTGTACTTAAACGCATATTTGAAACCACAAAAACAAAAATTAACTTGGAGAACCCGGGCATCGATCCCGGTACCTCTCGCATGCTAAGCGAGCGCTCTACCATCTGAGCTAGTTCCCCTCCGCAGGAAACTTGTTAAAATAACGCCTTTATATTTCCCCGCCAGACGTTTCGATTTTTTTCGTATGTCGACCTAAACTATGTAAACCTTAAATATTATATATGATGTCTGATCGATTTTCGACTTTACTCACAATTAATTACATACTAGTAAATCTGAATGTTTGTGACATTAGCAATAAGGATAACGATAACTGAAGAAACAAAATATACTACTAAATTTATACATTTGACTGCGAGAAAAAAAATATATCCCGCGAGGCGGATTCGAACCACCGACCTAAGGATGTCTAGATTCCTATTCCACTACAGTCCTCCGCTCTACCAACTGAGCTATCACGGGATCATGTCTTTTAGCTAAAATGCCGATGTTTTATTCGTACAGGTAAAGTACAGCCTTTTTACACCACATGGCGGAAGAAAAGAGTACAAATTCATTTTTTTATTAGCGAATTTGAAACATCCACTAAACTTTCGTCGTATTTATCGAATATATGTACAATATGCAGAAGTGGGCTTGTAATCAATCACCGTCGAATCGAAGAGCCCCTGTTGTTCCATATTGCACTTAACACATGTAACATATAGAACAACATATCCATCCATTGGTATTCAACAATTATATTTGCAGTACTTCATTGTACCTTTACATACGTTCTTACAGAACTTGCCCGGACCACAAAGCAGAATAGTATGTATGTGAATAAATTTGATTTTTAATCAAACTCCGTATATATACTAAGTTGAAAAAAGGTTTAAGACGATAAATTTTCACCACTACTATCAAGTCCTCGGTAGTATAGTGGTCAGTATCCCCGCCTGTCACGCGGGAGACCGGGGTTCGATTCCCCGCCGGGGAGGATGATATTTTTGTTCTTTTCTATCGATACCCTTTTAACCATGTCCAACAGTACAATAGTAACAACACAGAAAATGAGAAGCTTATATCGCAAATACCAGCCGTTGAGAAAGCCTTACCATTTTTACCCGAAGACACCGATGCAATACATATACGTTATATCATATCGTCCCTTGAAATATAGTAATAAGTACACAAATTTCAACCTAATTAGTAAGTCCTCGGTAGTATAGTGGTCAGTATCCCCGCCTGTCACGCGGGAGACCGGGGTTCGATTCCCCGCCGGGGAGGAAACATTTTTTTTTGTCCTCCACCGATTACTTACACCTCCCATTAATTTTAAGAGACACCAAACGTGATTGCATCCTTCTCCCACCCCTGATTGAAAATTTTCTATTTTAGAAACCTTTTACTCTGCTTACATTAGGAGGGTAAAATTCTATATATAATAACCGGAAAAACGTAAAATATATATATCTTTCCTTTTTATATCAAGCACATGCCGAACATATATTTTTTGGCCATTTCTGTACTTAAACGCATATTTGAAACCACAAAAACAAAAATTAACTTGGAGAACCCGGGCATCGATCCCGGTACCTCTCGCATGCTAAGCGAGCGCTCTACCATCTGAGCTAGTTCCCCTCCGCAGGAAACTTGTTAAAATAACGCCTTTATATTTCCCCGCCAGACGTTTCGATTTTTTTCGTATGTCGACCTAAACTATGTAAACCTTAAATATTAAATATGATGTCTGATCGATTTTCGACTTTACTCACAATTAATTACATACTAGTAAATCTGAATGTTTGTGACATTAGCAATAAGGATAACGATAACTGAAGAAACAAAATATACTACTAAATTTATACATTTGACTGCGAGAAAAAAAATATATCCCGCGAGGCGGATTCGAACCACCGACCTAAGGATGTCTAGATTCCTATTCCACTACAGTCCTCCGCTCTACCAACTGAGCTATCACGGGATCATGTCTTTTAGCTAAAATGCCGATGTTTTATTCGTACAGGTAAAGTACAGCCTTTTTACACCACATGGCGGAAGAAAAGAGTACAAATTCATTTTTTTATTAGCGAATTTGAAACATCCACTAAACTTTCGTCGTATTTATCGAATATATGTACAATATGCAGAAGTGGGCTTGTAATCAATCACCGTCGAATCGAAGAGCCCCTGTTGTTCCATATTGCACTTAACACATGTAACATATAGAACAACATATCCATCCATTGGTATTCAACAATTATATTTGCAGTACTTCATTGTACCTTTACATACGTTCTTACAGAACTTGCCCGGACCACAAAGCAGAATAGTATGTATGTGAATAAATTTGATTTTTAATCAAACTCCGTATATATACTAAGTTGAAAAAAGGTTTAAGACGATAAATTTTCACCACTACTATCAAGTCCTCGGTAGTATAGTGGTCAGTATCCCCGCCTGTCACGCGGGAGACCGGGGTTCGATTCCCCGCCGGGGAGGATGATATTTTTGTTCTTTTCTATCGATACCCTTTTAACCATGTCCAACAGTACAATAGTAACAACACATAAAATGAGAAGCTTATATCGCAAATACCAGCCGTTGAGAAAGCCTTACCATTTTTACCCGAAGACACCGATGCAATACATATACGTTATATCATATCGTCCCTTGAAATATAGTAATAAGTACACAAATTTCAACCTAATTAGTAAGTCCTCGGTAGTATAGTGGTCAGTATCCCCGCCTGTCACGCGGGAGACCGGGGTTCGATTCCCCGCCGGGGAGGAAACATTTTTTTTTGTCCTCCACCGATTACTTACACCTCCCATTAATTTTAAGAGACACCAAACGTGATTGCATCCTTCTCCCACCCCTGATTGAAAATTTTCTATTTTAGAAACCTTTTACTCTGCTTACATTAGGAGGGTAAAATTCTATATATAATAACCGGAAAAACGTAAAATATATATATCTTTCCTTTTTATATCAAGCACATGCCGAACATATATTTTTTGGCCATTTCTGTACTTAAACGCATATTTGAAACCACAAAAACAAAAATTAACTTGGAGAACCCGGGCATCGATCCCGGTACCTCTCGCATGCTAAGCGAGCGCTCTACCATCTGAGCTAGTTCCCCTCCGCAGGAAACTTGTTAAAATAACGCCTTTATATTTCCCCGCCAGACGTTTCGATTTTTTTCGTATGTCGACCTAAACTATGTAAACCTTAAATATTATATATGATGTCTGATCGATTTTCGACTTTACTCACAATTAATTACATACTAGTAAATCTGAATGTTTGTGACATTAGCAATAAGGATAACGATAACTGAAGAAACAAAATATACTACTAAATTTATACATTTGACTGCGAGAAAAAAAATATATCCCGCGAGGCGGATTCGAACCACCGACCTAAGGATGTCTAGATTCCTATTCCACTACAGTCCTCCGCTCTACCAACTGAGCTATCACGGGATCATGTCTTTTAGCTAAAATGCCGATGTTTTATTCGTACAGGTAAAGTACAGCCTTTTTACACCACATGGCGGAAGAAAAGAGTACAAATTCATTTTTTTATTAGCGAATTTGAAACATCCACTAAACTTTCGTCGTATTTATCGAATATATGTACAATATGCAGAAGTGGGCTTGTAATCAATCACCGTCGAATCGAAGAGCCCCTGTTGTTCCATATTGCACTTAACACATGTAACATATAGAACAACATATCCATCCATTGGTATTCAACAATTATATTTGCAGTACTTCATTGTACCTTTACATACGTTCTTACAGAACTTGCCCGGACCACAAAGCAGAATAGTATGTATGTGAATAAATTTGATTTTTAATCAAACTCCGTATATATACTAAGTTGAAAAAAGGTTTAAGACGATAAATTTTCACCACTACTATCAAGTCCTCGGTAGTATAGTGGTCAGTATCCCCGCCTGTCACGCGGGAGACCGGGGTTCGATTCCCCGCCGGGGAGGATGATATTTTTGTTCTTTTCTATCGATACCCTTTTAACCATGTCCAACAGTACAATAGTAACAACACAGAAAATGAGAAGCTTATATCGCAAATACCAGCCGTTGAGAAAGCCTTACCATTTTTACCCGAAGACACCGATGCAATACATATACGTTATATCATATCGTCCCTTGAAATATAGTAATAAGTACACAAATTTCAACCTAATTAGTAAGTCCTCGGTAGTATAGTGGTCAGTATCCCCGCCTGTCACGCGGGAGACCGGGGTTCGATTCCCCGCCGGGGAGGAAACATTTTTTTTTGTCCTCCACCGATTACTTACACCTCCCATTAATTTTAAGAGACACCAAACGTGATTGCATCCTTCTCCCACCCCTGATTGAAAATTTTCTATTTTAGAAACCTTTTACTCTGCTTACATTAGGAGGGTAAAATTCTATATATAATAACCGGAAAAACGTAAAATATATATATCTTTCCTTTTTATATCAAGCACATGCCGAACATATATTTTTTGGCCATTTCTGTACTTAAACGCATATTTGAAACCACAAAAACAAAAATTAACTTGGAGAACCCGGGCATCGATCCCGGTACCTCTCGCATGCTAAGCGAGCGCTCTACCATCTGAGCTAGTTCCCCTCCGCAGGAAACTTGTTAAAATAACGCCTTTATATTTCCCCGCCAGACGTTTCGATTTTTTTCGTATGTCGACCTAAACTATGTAAACCTTAAATATTATATATGATGTCTGATCGATTTTCGACTTTACTCACAATTAATTACATACTAGTAAATCTGAATGTTTGTGACATTAGCAATAAGGATAACGATAACTGAAGAAACAAAATATACTACTAAATTTATACATTTGACTGCGAGAAAAAAAATATATCCCGCGAGGCGGATTCGAACCACCGACCTAAGGATGTCTAGATTCCTATTCCACTACAGTCCTCCGCTCTACCAACTGAGCTATCACGGGATCATGTCTTTTAGCTAAAATGCCGATGTTTTATTCGTACAGGTAAAGTACAGCCTTTTTACACCACATGGCGGAAGAAAAGAGTACAAATTCATTTTTTTATTAGCGAATTTGAAACATCCACTAAACTTTCGTCGTATTTATCGAATATATGTACAATATGCAGAAGTGGGCTTGTAATCAATCACCGTCGAATCGAAGAGCCCCTGTTGTTCCATATTGCACTTAACACATGTAACATATAGAACAACATATCCATCCATTGGTATTCAACAATTATATTTGCAGTACTTCATTGTACCTTTACATACGTTCTTACAGAACTTGCCCGGACCACAAAGCAGAATAGTATGTATGTGAATAAATTTGATTTTTAATCAAACTCCGTATATATACTAAGTTGAAAAAAGGTTTAAGACGATAAATTTTCACCACTACTATCAAGTCCTCGGTAGTATAGTGGTCAGTATCCCCGCCTGTCACGCGGGAGACCGGGGTTCGATTCCCCGCCGGGGAGGATGATATTTTTGTTCTTTTCTATCGATACCCTTTTAACCATGTCCAACAGTACAATAGTAACAACACAGAAAATGAGAAGCTTATATCGCAAATACCAGCCGTTGAGAAAGCCTTACCATTTTTACCCGAAGACACCGATGCAATACATATACGTTATATCATATCGTCCCTTGAAATATAGTAATAAGTACACAAATTTCAACCTAATTAGTAAGTCCTCGGTAGTATAGTGGTCAGTATCCCCGCCTGTCACGCGGGAGACCGGGGTTCGATTCCCCGCCGGGGAGGAAACATTTTTTTTTGTCCTCCACCGATTACTTACACCTCCCATTAATTTTAAGAGACACCAAACGTGATTGCATCCTTCTCCCACCCCTGATTGAAAATTTTCTATTTTAGAAACCTTTTACTCTGCTTACATTAGGAGGGTAAAATTCTATATATAATAACCGGAAAAACGTAAAATATATATATCTTTCCTTTTTATATCAAGCACATGCCGAACATATATTTTTTGGCCATTTCTGTACTTAAACGCATATTTGAAACCACAAAAACAAAAATTAACTTGGAGAACCCGGGCATCGATCCCGGTACCTCTCGCATGCTAAGCGAGCGCTCTACCATCTGAGCTAGTTCCCCTCCGCAGGAAACTTGTTAAAATAACGCCTTTATATTTCCCCGCCAGACGTTTCGATTTTTTTCGTATGTCGACCTAAACTATGTAAACCTTAAATATTAAATATGATGTCTGATCGATTTTCGACTTTACTCACAATTAATTACATACTAGTAAATCTGAATGTTTGTGACATTAGCAATAAGGATAACGATAACTGAAGAAACAAAATATACTACTAAATTTATACATTTGACTGCGAGAAAAAAAATATATCCCGCGAGGCGGATTCGAACCACCGACCTAAGGATGTCTAGATTCCTATTCCACTACAGTCCTCCGCTCTACCAACTGAGCTATCACGGGATCATGTCTTTTAGCTAAAATGCCGATGTTTTATTCGTACAGGTAAAGTACAGCCTTTTTACACCACATGGCGGAAGAAAAGAGTACAAATTCATTTTTTTATTAGCGAATTTGAAACATCCACTAAACTTTCGTCGTATTTATCGAATATATGTACAATATGCAGAAGTGGGCTTGTAATCAATCACCGTCGAATCGAAGAGCCCCTGTTGTTCCATATTGCACTTAACACATGTAACATATAGAACAACATATCCATCCATTGGTATTCAACAATTATATTTGCAGTACTTCATTGTACCTTTACATACGTTCTTACAGAACTTGCCCGGACCACAAAGCAGAATAGTATGTATGTGAATAAATTTGATTTTTAATCAAACTCCGTATATATACTAAGTTGAAAAAAGGTTTAAGACGATAAATTTTCACCACTACTATCAAGTCCTCGGTAGTATAGTGGTCAGTATCCCCGCCTGTCACGCGGGAGACCGGGGTTCGATTCCCCGCCGGGGAGGATGATATTTTTGTTCTTTTCTATCGATACCCTTTTAACCATGTCCAACAGTACAATAGTAACAACACAGAAAATGAGAAGCTTATATCGCAAATACCAGCCGTTGAGAAAGCCTTACCATTTTTACCCGAAGACACCGATGCAATACATATACGTTATATCATATCGTCCCTTGAAATATAGTAATAAGTACACAAATTTCAACCTAATTAGTAAGTCCTCGGTAGTATAGTGGTCAGTATCCCCGCCTGTCACGCGGGAGACCGGGGTTCGATTCCCCGCCGGGGAGGAAACATTTTTTTTTGTCCTCCACCGATTACTTACACCTCCCATTAATTTTAAGAGACACCAAACGTGATTGCATCCTTCTCCCACCCCTGATTGAAAATTTTCTATTTTAGAAACCTTTTACTCTGCTTACATTAGGAGGGTAAAATTCTATATATAATAACCGGAAAAACGTAAAATATATATATCTTTCCTTTTTATATCAAGCACATGCCGAACATATATTTTTTGGCCATTTCTGTACTTAAACGCATATTTGAAACCACAAAAACAAAAATTAACTTGGAGAACCCGGGCATCGATCCCGGTACCTCTCGCATGCTAAGCGAGCGCTCTACCATCTGAGCTAGTTCCCCTCCGCAGGAAACTTGTTAAAATAACGCCTTTATATTTCCCCGCCAGACGTTTCGATTTTTTTCGTATGTCGACCTAAACTATGTAAACCTTAAATATTAAATATGATGTCTGATCGATTTTCGACTTTACTCACAATTAATTACATACTAGTAAATCTGAATGTTTGTGACATTAGCAATAAAGATAACGATAACTGAAGAAACAAAATATACTACTAAATTTATACATTTGACTGCGAGAAAAAAAATATATCCCGCGAGGCGGATTCGAACCACCGACCTAAGGATGTCTAGATTCCTATTCCACTACAGTCCTCCGCTCTACCAACTGAGCTATCACGGGATCATGTCTTTTAGCTAAAATGCCGATGTTTTATTCGTACAGGTAAAGTACAGCCTTTTTACACCACATGGCGGAAGAAAAGAGTACAAATTCATTTTTTTATTAGCGAATTTGAAACATCCACTAAACTTTCGTCGTATTTATCGAATATATGTACAATATGCAGAAGTGGGCTTGTAATCAATCACCGTCGAATCGAAGAGCCCCTGTTGTTCCATATTGCACTTAACACATGTAACATATAGAACAACATATCCATCCATTGGTATTCAACAATTATATTTGCAGTACTTCATTGTACCTTTACATACGTTCTTACAGAACTTGCCCGGACCACAAAGCAGAATAGTATGTATGTGAATAAATTTGATTTTTAATCAAACTCCGTATATATACTAAGTTGAAAAAAGGTTTAAGACGATAAATTTTCACCACTACTATCAAGTCCTCGGTAGTATAGTGGTCAGTATCCCCGCCTGTCACGCGGGAGACCGGGGTTCGATTCCCCGCCGGGGAGGATGATATTTTTGTTCTTTTCTATCGATACCCTTTTAACCATGTCCAACAGTACAATAGTAACAACACAGAAAATGAGAAGCTTATATCGCAAATACCAGCCGTTGAGAAAGCCTTACCATTTTTACCCGAAGACACCGATGCAATACATATACGTTATATCATATCGTCCCTTGAAATATAGTAATAAGTACACAAATTTCAACCTAATTAGTAAGTCCTCGGTAGTATAGTGGTCAGTATCCCCGCCTGTCACGCGGGAGACCGGGGTTCGATTCCCCGCCGGGGAGGAAACATTTTTTTTTGTCCTCCACCGATTACTTACACCTCCCATTAATTTTAAGAGACACCAAACGTGATTGCATCCTTCTCCCACCCCTGATTGAAAATTTTCTATTTTAGAAACCTTTTACTCTGCTTACATTAGGAGGGTAAAATTCTATATATAATAACCGGAAAAACGTAAAATATATATATCTTTCCTTTTTATATCAAGCACATGCCGAACATATATTTTTTGGCCATTTCTGTACTTAAACGCATATTTGAAACCACAAAAACAAAAATTAACTTGGAGAACCCGGGCATCGATCCCGGTACCTCTCGCATGCTAAGCGAGCGCTCTACCATCTGAGCTAGTTCCCCTCCGCAGGAAACTTGTTAAAATAACGCCTTTATATTTCCCCGCCAGACGTTTCGATTTTTTTCGTATGTCGACCTAAACTATGTAAACCTTACATATTAAATATGATGTCTGATCGATTTTCGACTTTACTCACAATTAATTACATACTAGTAAATCTGAATGTTTGTGACATTAGCAATAAGGATAACGATAACTGAAGAAACAAAATATACTACTAAATTTATACATTTGACTGCGAGAAAAAAAATATATCCCGCGAGGCGGATTCGAACCACCGACCTAAGGATGTCTAGATTCCTATTCCACTACAGTCCTCCGCTCTACCAACTGAGCTATCACGGGATCATGTCTTTTAGCTAAAATGCCGATGTTTTATTCGTACAGGTAAAGTACAGCCTTTTTACACCACATGGCGGAAGAAAAGAGTACAAATTCATTTTTTTATTAGCGAATTTGAAACATCCACTAAACTTTCGTCGTATTTATCGAATATATGTACAATATGCAGAAGTGGGCTTGTAATCAATCACCGTCGAATCGAAGAGCCCCTGTTGTTCCATATTGCACTTAACACATGTAACATATAGAACAACATATCCATCCATTGGTATTCAACAATTATATTTGCAGTACTTCATTGTACCTTTACATACGTTCTTACAGAACTTGCCCGGACCACAAAGCAGAATAGTATGTATGTGAATAAATTTGATTTTTAATCAAACTCCGTATATATACTAAGTTGAAAAAAGGTTTAAGACGATAAATTTTCACCACTACTATCAAGTCCTCGGTAGTATAGTGGTCAGTATCCCCGCCTGTCACGCGGGAGACCGGGGTTCGATTCCCCGCCGGGGAGGATGATATTTTTGTTCTTTTCTATCGATACCCTTTTAACCATGTCCAACAGTACAATAGTAACAACACAGAAAATGAGAAGCTTATATCGCAAATACCAGCCGTTGAGAAAGCCTTACCATTTTTACCCGAAGACACCGATGCAATACATATACGTTATATCATATCGTCCCTTGAAATATAGTAATAAGTACACAAATTTCAACCTAATTAGTAAGTCCTCGGTAGTATAGTGGTCAGTATCCCCGCCTGTCACGCGGGAGACCGGGGTTCGATTCCCCGCCGGGGAGGAAACATTTTTTTTTGTCCTCCACCGATTACTTACACCTCCCATTAATTTTAAGAGACACCAAACGTGATTGCATCCTTCTCCCACCCCTGATTGAAAATTTTCTATTTTAGAAACCTTTTACTCTGCTTACATTAGGAGGGTAAAATTCTATATATAATAACCGGAAAAACGTAAAATATATATATCTTTCCTTTTTATATCAAGCACATGCCGAACATATATTTTTTGGCCATTTCTGTACTTAAACGCATATTTGAAACCACAAAAACAAAAATTAACTTGGAGAACCCGGGCATCGATCCCGGTACCTCTCGCATGCTAAGCGAGCGCTCTACCATCTGAGCTAGTTCCCCTCCGCAGGAAACTTGTTAAAATAACGCCTTTATATTTCCCCGCCAGCCGTTTCGATTTTTTTCGTATGTCGACCTAAACTATGTAAACCTTAAATATTAAATATGATGTCTGATCGATTTTCGACTTTACTCACAATTAATTACATACTAGTAAATCTGAATGTTTGTGACATTAGCAATAAGGATAACGATAACTGAAGAAACAAAATATACTACTAAATTTATACATTTGACTGCGAGAAAAAAAATATATCCCGCGAGGCGGATTCGAACCACCGACCTAAGGATGTCTAGATTCCTATTCCACTACAGTCCTCCGCTCTACCAACTGAGCTATCACGGGATCATGTCTTTTAGCTAAAATGCCGATGTTTTATTCGTACAGGTAAAGTACAGCCTTTTTACACCACATGGCGGAAGAAAAGAGTACAAATTCATTTTTTTATTAGCGAATTTGAAACATCCACTAAACTTTCGTCGTATTTATCGAATATATGTACAATATGCAGAAGTGGGCTTGTAATCAATCACCGTCGAATCGAAGAGCCCCTGTTGTTCCATATTGCACTTAACACATGTAACATATAGAACAACATATCCATCCATTGGTATTCAACAATTATATTTGCAGTACTTCATTGTACCTTTACATACGTTCTTACAGAACTTGCCCGGACCACAAAGCAGAATAGTATGTATGTGAATAAATTTGATTTTTAATCAAACTCCGTATATATACTAAGTTGAAAAAAGGTTTAAGAGGATAAATTTTCACCACTACTATCAAGTCCTCGGTAGTATAGTGGTCAGTATCCCCGCCTGTCACGCGGGAGACCGGGGTTCGATTCCCCGCCGGGGAGGATGATATTTTTGTTCTTTTCTATCGATACCCTTTTAACCATGTCCAACAGTACAATAGTAACAACACAGAAAATGAGAAGCTTATATCGCAAATACCAGCCGTTGAGAAAGCCTTACCATTTTTACCCGAAGACACCGATGCAATACATATACGTTATATCATATCGTCCCTTGAAATATAGTAATAAGTACACAAATTTCAACCTAATTAGTAAGTCCTCGGTAGTATAGTGGTCAGTATCCCCGCCTGTCACGCGGGAGACCGGGGTTCGATTCCCCGCCGGGGAGGAAACATTTTTTTTTGTCCTCCACCGATTACTTACACCTCCCATTAATTTTAAGAGACACCAAACGTGATTGCATCCTTCTCCCACCCCTGATTGAAAATTTTCTATTTTAGAAACCTTTTACTCTGCTTACATTAGGAGGGTAAAATTCTATATATAATAACCGGAAAAACGTAAAATATATATATCTTTCCTTTTTATATCAAGCACATGCCGAACATATATTTTTTGGCCATTTCTGTACTTAAACGCATATTTGAAACCACAAAAACAAAAATTAACTTGGAGAACCCGGGCATCGATCCCGGTACCTCTCGCATGCTAAGCGAGCGCTCTACCATCTGAGCTAGTTCCCCTCCGCAGGAAACTTGTTAAAATAACGCCTTTATATTTCCCCGCCAGCCGTTTCGATTTTTTTCGTATGTCGACCTAAACTATGTAAACCTTAAATATTAAATATGATGTCTGATCGATTTTCGACTTTACTCACAATTAATTACATACTAGTAAATCTGAATGTTTGTGACATTAGCAATAAGGATAACGATAACTGAAAAAACAAAATATACTACTAAATTTATACATTTGACTGCGAGAAAAAAAATATATCCCGCGAGGCGGATTCGAACCACCGACCTAAGGATGCCTAGATTCCTATTCCACTACAGTCCTCCGCTCTACCAACTGAGCTATCACGGGATCATGTCTTTTAGCTAAAATGCCGATGTTTTATTCGTACAGGTAAAGTACAGCCTTTTTACACCACATGGCGGAAGAAAAGAGTACAAATTCATTTTTTTATTAGCGAATTTGAAACATCCACTAAACTTTCGTCGTATTTATCGAATATATGTACAATATGCAGAAGTGGGCTTGTAATCAATCACCGTCGAATCGAAGAGCACCTGTTGTTCCATATTGCACTTAACACATGTAACATATAGAACAACATATCCATCCATTGGTATTCAACAATTATATTTGCAGTACTTCATTGTACCTTTACATACGTTCTTACAGAACTTGCCCGGACCACAAAGCAGAATAGTATGTATGTGAATAAATTTGATTTTTAATCAAACTCCGTATATATACTAAGTTGAAAAAAGGTTTAAGACGATAAATTTTCACCACTACTATCAAGTCCTCGGTAGTATAGTGGTCAGTATCCCCGCCTGTCACGCGGGAGACCGGGGTTCGATTCCCCGCCGGGGAGGATGATATTTTTGTTCTTTTCTATCCCAGCTGGCAAATTTGGTTGTTTTTTCGTTGAAAAGACGTCTTTATGTGACGTCAGAATGACGTCTTTTTTACGTTGAATTTGAAAGGTGAAATGACGTCTTTTTGTGACGTCTTTTCAACGTCTTTAAAGTGACGTCTTTTCAACGTCTTTAAAGTGACGTCTTTTCAACGTCTTTTAAGTGACGTCTCTTCAACGTCTGTTTGGCGACGTCTTTCCAATGTTTTCTTTCTGATGTCTTTTCAACTTTTATTTTTTTTTGTGGTGCCTTTATCATCGTGACCCCTTTTTTGCATTTACATAATAAATTCTAAGGATTTTTTAACATGTATTTCTTGCGTTGCTTATTGATGTGTATAAATTTGATCGAGATCCATCAAATGGACGAACATGTAGCCTGATCAAAGAAAGGGCATCCACCATAGCCAGCTTCATACAACATAACCATCCAAGGAAACAAAATATCAGACTCGTAAGGATTTTGCTGAACGTAAATGTAATTGTTTTTTGAGATAATTGCAAAAAACCTGTTAATGACATCTGTATTCTATTCCTAATAGCTGGGATCAAGTCCCTGGATTGAAAATCTGTTAATTCCATGCAAATACAAATTTTTGTTCGTCCTCCAAGTTGTTTCAAAGATGACGTGAAAAAAAGTTAATGGACAAAGACCTTGGCAGATGCATTATAATGACAATAATCCAAACTGCCTTGCTATGATTGTTCGGATGTTTGTAAACAACAGGTAGGTAGTATACTTCAGTTTGTTTACTTTATACTGGAATTTGATTGGACAATAAACATTAACTTCATTTAAATGTTAAGTTTCAAATTATATGTCAATTTTTATTGTCCAATCAAATACCAGTATATATTAAACAGACTGAAACCCCGCCTACCCTCTTGTTTACAAACATCCAAGCAAACATAGCAAGCAAGTCGATCAAAGGTTTGCTTTGCATGCTTTTATAGAAAAGCTGTTTTATCACTGATCATTATATGAAGTCATTAATTTCAAAGAAATAAAAAAAAAAGAATGGAATATATTTATTTCTTTCTTCCCCCTCCCCCCAATCTGTCTTGGGCCTATTAGAGTCCTGGCAATACAATCCGTTACTTCCTTCTCTGTCCCATTGAAGGCCCTGGTTGCAACGTCTGTAATAAAAAAAGAAACAGAAATATAACAATGTACATACAGTTCCGATTATTTAGGATATATTTTGGATAGCGCTTCCGTTGTCAACACTTCTTTCAATATACTGTGACGTTGTCTTGTGGCATTTGAGTATTTCTTTCCAATCTTTTAAGCCACATGCATAGCAGAGGAAGGTAAAAAAATAGTGTGGGAATAACATAAAAGTTATCATTATCGTAAACCAGGAAATTATAAACATTATAATTCCCTGTGATGACTTTGGTCTGAAACTGTGATGAAAAGTCTTTATAGAAATACTCTGTAATTCATCCTACATTATTTATTTAAGCTTTGAAATAAGAAAGAGTAATTGTGCTACATAGTACAATTTTGAATATTTCTGCATTAAACTAAATTATAGCACTATATTTAAATTTGTACTAACTGATCAAGAAATAAGACCAAATACATACGATATCAGTTAAATATTCACTTTAATAATAATAATGCAGTTATAACTTTTCATAAAGTACTTGAACGGCAGACTAAGCGAGTGCCTACTCATGTGGTGCATACTGTTGACAGTGCAAGCGTTATGTAAAGACAGTTTTGTTGACTATAAGGAACTTTTTTTCCTAAGTAATTCATTTAAAAACTATGCCAAAATACAGCATCTTTAACATGAAAAGACATTCTTACAGAAAGTATAATAATTGGCAGTTAGTATTATAATAAGATTAATGTTGTGTTTACCGTTGACTGCAATAAAGTATCCTCGGTTGGAGACAAAGTGCACCCCCCTTCCGTTCATTCCACCATAGTCTTACACCTAGGCAAGTATTTTTGCATAGTCAATGATAAACACAACATAATTCTATAATTGATAGAAAGATACAAAATCATAGTGTTTTAGAGATCTAAATGGTTACACAGAAAATTCATCTCTGAATGGTGTCAAAGGGAACATGATGGAGTGTAACTTTAATAACCAATCATATATAAAAGCCCAACAAATTAACGACCTCATTAGTGTTATAATTTACCTCTAATTATCTTGAAAATTGTCTAATCTTTAAACAGAAATTTGCCCCTGTTACCATTTATATTAAACTTTGACATCAGCTCATTTGTCATCACCCTGAAAACAGAGTAAAAAAATTATATAAATAATGTTATCAAATAAGTAAAGAAATGAATTACACAGTGCATAGCTAAATGGAAACTTCTGGCAATTTAGGAAATTCTTTAATATATATCTTGTGTGATGTTAAGTTTATTAATTTTTCAATAAAAAACAATGCACAAGTCAAAATTACATGAAACAGTGCACAAAATTACTGTTCTTTGGAGAAATAGAATTTCTCAATAAACAAGAGGCTCTCAAGAGCCTGAATCGCTCACCTGGCAAACAATGCACTATAAACTAAATCTCATCATCACCATTCACTAAGAATACCATGTTTACTTTAAAAACAAAATATTGTTGAAATCCGAGCAAGTGTAAACAAGAGTTGACACACAAAAATGGCTCGCCTGTCGTGCATTTCTAATGAAAGTAAATGCTATCAGACATATTGCATACAGTATTCAAAAATCAGGCCAAAACACAAAAACTTAACTATAACCACTGAACCATGAAAATGAGGTCAAGGTCAGATGACACCTGCCAGTTGGACATGTACATCTTACAATCCTTCCATACACCAAATATAGTAGACCTATTGCATATAGTATTCGAAAAACAGGCCAAAACACAAAAACTTAACTATAACCACTGAACTATGAAAATGAGGTCAAGGTCAGATGACACCTGCCAGATGGACATGTACACCTTACAATCCTTCCATACACCAAATATACTAGACCTATTGCTTATAGTATCTGAGATATGGACTTGACCACTAAAACTTAACCTTGTTCACTGATCCTTGAAATTGGGTCGAGGTCAATTGAAAACTGTCTGACGGGGATGAGGACCTTGTAAGGTACGCACATACCAAATATAGTTATCCTATTACTCATAATAAGAGAGAAATTAACATTACAAAAAATCTTAACTTTTTTTTCAATTAGTCACTGAACCATGAAAATGAGGTCAAGGACAATGTACATATGACAGACGGAAAGTTCGTAACATAAGGCATCTATATACAAAGTATAAAGCATCCAGGTCTTCTACCTTCTAAAATATAAAGCTTTTAAGAAGTGAGTTAACGCCGCCGCCGGATCACCATCCCTATGTCGAGCTTTCTGCGACTAAAGTCGCAGGCTCGACAAAAATGGCGGGAAAATGGCCGTCCAAAACAAACTTTTATCATCACCATTCAACTCTGGATACCATGTTTACCTTGAAAGTTTATCTTCATTTTCTTTCTATAATTCAGGAAAAAATAGCAAAAAACAGCATTTTGACTCCTATAGTCTATTTTTAGTAAGGGCGGACATGTTTTTTGACCAATCAAAAATCCAAGCATTAACTTTTTGCTGGATACCCTAAGGCACAATATTACCAAGTTTCATTTGATTTTGATTAGTAGTTTCAGAGAAGAAGATTTTTGAAATAATAACTTAAAACAAGAGGCTCTCAAGAGCCTGAATCGCTCACCTGGCAAACAATGCACTATAAACTAAATTAATATATTAATGTTTGTTGTAAATTAAACTGAGTATTAAAGGTCACGTAAAATGCTGAAAATACCTTTAAAAGCCTTTCAAGAACCTCTGGAAAGAAATGGGCATGAGTTCTCCCTACGCTTGATTAAGATACAGTCATGGTCAATCTGATGACTCACAATACAAAATACAAGCTTTAATTCATCTTCAAATACAAGTATAAATCTTTTGGTCTATATGTTGTCTTCGTTTTTAAAATGTTTGAAAGAAGTTATATAAAAATTGTGGGTTAAGGCTTTTTATTGTACTTGAAAAGGAAATATTGCAGGAACAATCATGCTAAGTTTCATCCAAATACCCCAGTAGTTTCAGAGGAGAAGATGTTTGAAAATTTGTTAACAACGATGATGACAGACACCAAGTGATAGCATATTAAAAGCTCACATATTATGAAGTTTAATCATTGTTATACAACATTCTCATCATCACCATTCACTAAGGATACCATGTTTACTTTAAAAACCAAATAATGTTGAAATCCGAGCAAGTGTAAAAAATGGCGGGAAAATGGCCGTCCAAAACAAACTTTCATCATCACCATTCAACTCAGGATACCAGGTTTGCCTTGAAAGTAGCTTTCATCTTCATTTTATTTCTATAATTCAGGAAAAAATAGCAAAAAACAGCATTTTGACCCCTATGTTCTATTTTTAGTAAGGGTGGACATGTTTTTCGACCAATCAAAAATCCAAGCATTCACTTTTTGCAGGATACCCTAAGGAACAATCTTACCAAGTTTCATTTGATTTTGAATAGTAGTTTCAGAGAACAAGATTTTTGAAATAATAACATAAAAAAAGCCAAAAATGTCAAAAAGGGCAATAACTCTAACATCAGTTGACATATTTTCACGAAAATAAGCACACAGGTAGCTCTCATCATGCTGAACACTTTCAACGTGACAGAATTTGCCGTAACCTAATGATTTTTGAGATATTTGCGAAAAACTGTTGTTTGACTCCTATGTTCTATTTTTAGTAACAGTGGCCATGTTTTTCGACGGATCAAAAATCGAAGCATAAGCTTTGTGCAGGATACCCTAAGGAACAATCATGCTAAGTTTTATCCAAATCCATTCAGTAGTTTCAGAGGAGAAGATTTTTGAAATAATAACATAAAAAAAAGCAAAAAATGTCAAAAAAGGGCAATAACTCTAACATCAGTTGACAGATTTTCACGAAAATAAGCACACAGGTAGCTCTCATCATGCTGAACACTTTCAACCTGCCAGAATTTGCCATAACCTAATGATTTTTGAGATACTTGCGAAAAACTGTTGTTTGACCCATATGTTCTATTTTTAGTAACAGTGGCCATGTTTTTCAACGGATCAAAAATCGAAGCATAAACTTTGTGCAGGATACCCTAAGAAACAATCATGCTAAGTTTTATCCAAATCCATTCAGCAGTTTCAGAGGAGAAGATTTTTGAAATAATAACATAAAAAAAAGCCAAAAATGTCAAAAAAAAAATCAAGAAAAAGGGCAATAACTCCTACATGGGTGGTTACATCTTCTTCAAAATTTCAAAGCAGGTAGATCTTGAGGTGTTGAACACTTTAGCTTCCCATCAGAATTTTGATATCTGTCACCATTTTTGAGTTATTTGCAAAAAACTGCAATTTACCCCTATGTTCTATTTTTAGCCATGGCAGCCATGTTTTTTTACAAATCAAAAATCCAAACGATAGTTTAGTAGCACTCATGCCAAGGAACAACTACACTAAGTTTGGTTGCAATTAAGGAGTAAAGTGTAAGAGGGGTTAACGATTTTATTACAATGAATAAAGACTGCAAAAATGGTCAATTTTGACGATCTAAGGGGAATAACTCCTAAAAGGAACGAACCTACAACTTTGATCCTGTTACAAATTTTGTAGATCTTAATGTGCCTAACAATATGAAATTTAAATTTTTCAAATTTCCTTTATAGTAGCCAAGATATTGAGCTTAATAAGTGCAAAATTTGGAAAAAATGCAGAAAAAGGGCAATAACTCCTACATGGGTCGTTGGATCTTCTTCAAAATTTCAGGGCAGGTAGATCTTGAGGTGCTGAACACTTTTACCCTATGACAGAATTTTGATATCTGTTATGGTTTTTGAGTTATTTGCAAAAAACTGCAATTTACCCCTATGTTCTATTTTTAGCCATGGCGGCCATGTTTTTTTACGAATCAAAAATCCAAACAATAGATTTGTAGCACCCATACCAATTAATAACTGTACCAAGTTTGGTTGCAGTTGGACTTATGGTGTTGGAGGAGTTAACGTTTGAAAATGTTAACGGACGACGGACGGACGACGGACGCCAAGTGATGGCAATAGCTCACATGACCCTTCGGGTCAGGTGAGCTAAAAAAGCCAAAAATGTCAAAAAAGGACAATAACTCTAACATCAGTCGACAGATTTTCACATCATGCTGAACACTTTCAACCTGCCAGAATTTGCCCTAACCTAATGATTTTTGAGATATTTGCAAAAAACTGTTGATTGACCCCTATGTTCTATTTTTAGTAACAGTGGCCATATTTTTCGACAGATCAAAAATCGAAGCATAAACTTTGTGCAGGATACCCTATGGAACAATCATGCTAAGTTTTATCCAAATCCATTCAGTAGTTTCAGAGGAGAAGATGTTTGAAAAATTGTTAACGATGATGGACGCAAAGTGATGAGAATAGCTCACATGGCCTTTTAGGCCAGGTGAGCTAAAAATAGAGTACACCACTTTCATTGTAATAGAAAGAAAAAAAAAAATGTACTTCTTCTGATACGAGCGCATGATATGCCCGTCGTCTTGTGAAAAAAACATAATAAATGTTTTTGGAATCCCCCTTTATTTAGTGGAGCTGCTGGTCAGATGTATATGGAAACCTGCAAAACATAAGCATGTAAACTTTTAAGCAATAGAGATACGGCACGAAATGTGACCAAAAAAGACTACCTTTTTTACCAAAAAGCTCAATAAAAATTCAGTAACTCAAAAATAAAATAAAGAATCACCACGAAAAAGTATACAGACCTTCAGATTAATATAACTAACAAGTGTGTGAAGTTTTATGCAATAATCATAAATAGTTTTTGAGATACGACGCGACATGTGAACCCCCCCCTTTTTTTTTTTACAAAAACTCTACTCTAAAATAAAATTTTGAATCATCACCAAAAAGTATACAGATCTTTAGATTAATATAACTAAGAAGTGTGTAAAGTACTAAGCAATAATCATAAATCGTTTTTGAGATACGGCGCGACATGTGAAAAAAACACACCCATGTTTTAGTTACAAAGTCCCGTAACTCAAAAAGTTTTAATCTTATTTTCACCAAAAAGTATACAGATCGTTTAACCATCATAAGAAACAACTGTTAAGTTTCATGTAATTTGGATAAGTTGTTCTCAAGTTACGATGTGATATGTTTTACAACGGACAGACGCACGCTAGTCCTATAACATAGGACCTGAGGGGCGATATTTGTCCTTTCATATTTGTTTTCTGATATTTTCTTTTTACTTATTTTGCTTTTTATTATTTTTCATTTTCTATTTTCTGTTTTACTATCAATGTGCCGCCCCGAGGTCCTATGGGAACAGTAAAAAAAACGCGTAGCAAATCTAATTTTCAATTAGCAAGTGTAATATAATTATAAATGCTTACAAACATACTTACATATACAATTTAAAGAATAATTCCGTTAAATTTTATGAAATCCTGTGAAAATTTCACGAAAAACAGCAAGGTATATTTGTTTGCAAATTATGGATTATCTACCCTTTCCGGAATTCTAAAATACAAATCCTTTAATGAAACGAACTTAAATCTAAGAAAATGGTGCATAATGATTTATTGATATAACGTCATTAACGATAGGGTTAATTTTTAAATTTCCATTTATTTTCATCGTATTTTATTGTATGAGCTGTTTTACAACATGCATACTTATTGACATAACGTGCACAAGTTCGTTTTGTAAAATATGGGTTAAAGCATTCGATAACAGTTCAAAAATTAGCGGCTTGTTGTCAAACTCTACGACTCGAAGGAAAAAAATAATATTAGTGAAGGATTTTAAATTTCTTTGGCAAAAGATAAGCAGGTTTTTTAATACTTTTTATGTTAAGTTTTACTAAAGTCTTGTTTAACACATGAAATAAGGATAAAAAGACGTTAAATGCGATTATGTTCCGACCTAAAATCCTGTCGGAAAATGCTAAAGGAATTTTAAGAGTTTTGATATGACTTCGCATTCCAAAAAAATAAAAAATGAAAATATCAGCATGAAAACATTAAAAATGGAAAAAGAATGCGAAGTCATATGTTATAGGACTAAGACACAGGCGCTTGGGTACAGGTTGGTATATTGAAATTATGTATATTTGTGTAATAAAATCTTTATTTCTTGATTTGACAACATATGATACCATAATACGCATGTCCGACCTAGTTTTTAGTCATTTTAACATGTTTGATACAATCCCTTGTTTGTGTATCTATATATTATTTCCACGTGGAAATAATATATAGATACACAAACAAGGGATTGTATCAAACATGTTAAAATGACTAAAAACTAGGTCGGACATGCGTATTATGGTATCATATGTTGTCAAATCAAGAAATAAAGATTTTATTACACAAATATACATAATTTCAATATACCAACCTGTACCCAAGCGCCTGTGGACTAAGACGCACGCCAGACATTTGTATACCATAATACATCCCGTCAAAATTTTGACGGGCGTATAAAAACTGGCCGCCCCGTAATAGCCAAATGTGCTGAAAACTGCGTAAAACCCCAACTAATCAAACAAAAGTTGTCACAGGAGCTACATTATTGTAGCTAATAATAAAGGACTAGTGACCCCCCCTCCCCGTGTTTTTATTACAAACTACCAACAAAATCCTGGAATGGCTGGATCCAACCCTGTTCCCCCTTAAGACTAGAAGAAACGTCATTCAATAAATTTACCTGTTTGTAGCACACTCTGAAATAATATTGAATTAAATCTGCAAAATAACTCCTCTGTACACACTCTGTAAACACACTCAATCGTAGTTTCCGCCAAATTTGAAAAACTCCTAATTTCCTGCACATGCGCATATTAACTGGTTTCCGGTTGCATAACCGCAAAAATTCAAAACGCCGACAACCGCGTTTATGTTAATCACAAAAGCAAATAAACATTTTATACACAGTAATGATGAAGTTTTCTTAAAAGTTCATTGTGATAATTTCTACCAGAGTGTAACATACTAGGTTTGAAAAAAAGGGGGATCGAATAACCAAAGCTGGGACTCATGATTAATACTGGCAAGGGAGGGGGAGAGGGTTGATCCTCACCTCTTGAGGAATAAATGTTTTCCAATAAGACATTAAAGGGGGCAATATTTGGGTGTTATGAATGAAGGGGGTCATTTTTTTAATTCTAAAACAAAAGTGGGGGGGGGGGGGGTGGCGGTATTTTCTTTTTACTTATTTTCTTTACTGGTTTAGTATATCTCCCAAAGGTACTCAATCTTGCACTCGCCATGCATATTCTGGAAGAAAAGCATAAACTTGGAAATATATGATGATGTACAATAATAAATCAAGTAGTGTACTATATATTAAGAATAGTATTTTGTGAATATCGGAAAATTGGGGGGAGGGGTCAATTTGTAACCTGAACGAGAGGGGGTCAATATTTCTTGCTCAACATGCTGAGGTACATTTTTGGGGGGTTTAATTTATTTCTTTAAAAAATCATAAAAGTCTTGTTTTCTCTATATCAATGGAAATTTATAAAAAAGGGCTGTCCTGTAGTTGCACTTTATTGGAACTTAATGGGATTAAATCGTATCACATTCACATAAAACAGGGGTCTTATATAGTAAGACTTAGAATTATTTGGTCCAGAATAAAATTAATTAAATCAAAATTTGCAACGTACATGTAACATTAGACGTAACGAAATCCAGTCAACTTGCATGAGAGCCTCAGGATTAAGTGCTATATGATAAATGTTGAAATCAATATATGACCTATTCAGATTGGCCTATATCCAAATATTGTAACAACATTGAAACAATGTCCAAGATGGACGGAAAAAAATAACGCTGAAACACTGTTGTAATTTTCAACGTTATTTTACAAACGTTGGATCAACATTGAAACAATGTTATTGTTTTTGGTTGAAAACCATAACGTTGATTCAATGTTGAATATTTGTTGAACAACCGAACAACCAATATCCAACTTTGATTCAATGTTCTTGTGCCTGCTGGGAGGGGTCCAGTAAAAAAAATGTACGCCGATTGATTTATATACAATATTACTCAGAAAAAGTAACAGTTTGCGTATACGCGTAGATATATTAATTATATAGTTTGCAAAAAGACGTCAATGTGACGTCTTTGATATGACGTTGAAATTATGCCACAGAAGGGACGTCATACTTATGTTAGCATCGTGACCATACCATAAAAAAGACGTAAATACAACGTCTTTTCCTGACGTCTTTAAGACGTCTGAAAAAGACGTCTTTTTGACGTCGATTTTTGGTAATATGACGTCGCGACCATAATTCAACCTAAAAAAGACGTCACAGTGACGTCTTTTGCCTGCTGGGTATCGATACCCTTTTAACCATGTCCAACAGTACAATAGTAACAACACAGAAAATGAGAAGCTTATATCGCAAATACCAGCCGTTGAGAAAGCCTTACCATTTTTACCCGAAGACACCGATGCAATACATATACGTTATATCATATCTTCCCTTGAAATATAGTAATAAGTACACAAATTTCAACCTAATTAGTAAGTCCTCGGTAGTATAGTGGTCAGTATCCCCGCCTGTCACGCGGGAGACCGGGGTTCGATTCCCCGCCGGGGAGGAAACATTTTTTTTTGTCCTCCACCGATTACTTACACCTCCCATTAATTTTAAGAGACACCAAACGTGATTGCATCCTTCTCCCACCCCTGATTGAAAATTTTCTATTTTAGAAACCTTTTACTCTGCTTACATTAGGAGGGTAAAATTCTATATATAATAACCGGAAAAACGTAAAATATATATATCTTTCCTTTTTATATCAAGCACATGCCGAACATATATTTTTTGGCCATTTCTGTACTTAAACGCATATTTGAAACCACAAAAACAAAAATTAACTTGGAGAACCCGGGCATCGATCCCGGTACCTCTCGCATGCTAAGCGAGCGCTCTATCATCTGAGCTAGTTCCCCTCCGCAGGAAACTTGTTAAAATAACGCCTTTATATTTCCCCGCCAGCCGTTTCGATTTTTTTCGTATGTCGACCTAAACTATGTAAACCTTAAATATTAAATATGATGTCTGATCGATTTTCGACTTTACTCACAATTAATTACATACTAGTAAATCTGAATGTTTGTGACATTAGCAATAAGGATAACGATAACTGAAGAAACAAAATATACTACTAAATTTATACATTTGACTGCGAGAAAAAAAATATATCCCGCGAGGCGGATTCGAACCACCGACCTAAGGATGTCTAGATTCCTATTCCACTACAGTCCTCCGCTCTACCAACTGAGCTATCACGGGATCATGTCTTTTAGCTAAAATGCCGATGTTTTATTCGTACAGGTAAAGTACAGCCTTTTTACACCACATGGCGGAAGAAAAGAGTACAAATTCATTTTTTTATTAGCGAATTTGAAACATCCACTAAACTTTCGTCGTATTTATCGAATATATGTACAATATGCAGAAGTGGGCTTGTAATCAATCACCGTCGAATCGAAGAGCCCCTGTTGTTCCATATTGCACTTAACACATGTAACATATAGAACAACATATCCATCCATTGGTATTCAACAATTATATTTGCAGTACTTCATTGTACCTTTACATACGTTCTTACAGAACTTGCCCGGACCACAAAGCAGAATAGTATGTATGTGAATAAATTTGATTTTTAATCAAACTCCGTATATATACTAAGTTGAAAAAAGGTTTAAGACGATAAATTTTCACCACTACTATCAAGTCCTCGGTAGTATAGTGGTCAGTATCCCCGCCTGTTTAATAGTTGGTTTATTTGACAAAATGAAAGGTGTAAATGTAACATTCGTTAATTTTATGATGTCAGTAGCTCGATATACTATATACAGGAAAAGAGCACTTATAAAAAATGGTGAAGGAAAAGTAAATTTAGTAAGGTTATTCAGGTACATATTGAAACATTATATTACTTATTTTTATGTTTATCTATCTCAAATCAGAAAAATGTATACTATATTTGACAGGAACTTTTTAGTAGATAATCCTTTGATAGAGGAAACAGATGATGTCCTAGTGTTTAAATTTTAACTTTGTGATATCAATGTTAGAATAAGTCTGTGATACTTTTTTCAGCTTGTACAATATTTGTTGATTATTTTAATAAAGATAAAAAAAAAAGTATCCCCGCCTGTCACGCGGGAGACCGGGGTTCGATTCCCCGCCGGGGAGGATGATATTTTTGTTCTTTTCTATCGATACCCTTTTAACCATGTCCAACAGTACAATAGTAACAACACAGAAAATGAGAAGCTTATATCGCAAATACCAGCCGTTGAGAAAGCCTTACCATTTTTACCCGAAGACACCGATGCAATACATATACGTTATATCATATCGTCCCTTGAAATATAGTAATAAGTACACAAATTTCAACCTAATTAGTAAGTCCTCGGTAGTATAGTGGTCAGTATCCCCGCCTGTCACGCGGGAGACCGGGGTTCGATTCCCCGCCGGGGAGGAAACATTTTTTTTTGTCCTCCACCGATTACTTACACCTCCCATTAATTTTAAGAGACACCAAACGTGATTGCATCCTTCTCCCACCCCTGATTGAAAATTTTCTATTTTAGAAACCTTTTACTCTGCTTACATTAGGAGGGTAAAATTCTATATATAATAACCGGAAAAACGTAAAATATATATATCTTTCCTTTTTATATCAAGCACATGCCGAACATATATTTTTTGGCCATTTCTGTACTTAAACGCATATTTGAAACCACAAAAACAAAAATTAACTTGGAGAACCCGGGCATCGATCCCGGTACCTCTCGCATGCTAAGCGAGCGCTCTACCATCTGAGCTAGTTCCCCTCCGCAGGAAACTTGTTAAAATAACGCCTTTATATTTCCCCGCCAGCCGTTTCGATTTTTTTCGTATGTCGACCTAAACTATGTAAACCTTAAATATTAAATATGATGTCTGATCGATTTTCGACTTTACTCACAATTAATTACATACTAGTAAATCTGAATGTTTGTGACATTAGCAATAAGGATAACGATAACTGAAGAAACAAAATATACTACTAAATTTATACATTTGACTGCGAGAAAAAAAATATATCCCGCGAGGCGGATTCGAACCACCGACCTAAGGATGTCTAGATTCCTATTCCACTACAGTCCTCCGCTCTACCAACTGAGCTATCACGGGATCATGTCTTTTAGCTAAAATGCCGATGTTTTATTCGTACAGGTAAAGTACAGCCTTTTTACACCACATGGCGGAAGAAAAGAGTACAAATTCATTTTTTTATTAGCGAATTTGAAACATCCACTAAACTTTCGTCGTATTTATCGAATATATGTACAATATGCAGAAGTGGGCTTGTAATCAATCACCGTCGAATCGAAGAGCCCCTGTTGTTCCATATTGCACTTAACACATGTAACATATAGAACAACATATCCATCCATTGGTATTCAACAATTATATTTGCAGTACTTCATTGTACCTTTACATACGTTCTTACAGAACTTGCCCGGACCACAAAGCAGAATAGTATGTATGTGAATAAATTTGATTTTTAATCAAACTCCGTATATATACTAAGTTGAAAAAAGGTTTAAGACGATAAATTTTCACCACTACTATCAAGTCCTCGGTAGTATAGTGGTCAGTATCCCCGCCTGTCACGCGGGAGACCGGGGTTCGATTCCCCGCCGGGGAGGATGATATTTTTGTTCTTTTCTATCGATACCCTTTTAACCATGTCCAACAGTACAATAGTAACAACACAGAAAATGAGAAGCTTATATCGCAAATACCAGCCGTTGAGAAAGCCTTACCATTTTTACCCGAAGACACCGATGCAATACATATACGTTATATCATATCGTCCCTTGAAATATAGTAATAAGTACACAAATTTCAACCTAATTAGTAAGTCCTCGGTAGTATAGTGGTCAGTATCCCCGCCTGTCACGCGGGAGACCGGGGTTCGATTCCCCGCCGGGGAGGAAACATTTTTTTTTGTCCTCCACCGATTACTTACACCTCCCATTAATTTTAAGAGACACCAAACGTGATTGCATCCTTCTCCCACCCCTGATTGAAAATTTTCTATTTTAGAAACCTTTTACTCTGCTTACATTAGGAGGGTAAAATTCTATATATAATAACCGGAAAAACGTAAAATATATATATCTTTCCTTTTTATATCAAGCACATGCCGAACATATATTTTTTGGCCATTTCTGTACTTAAACGCATATTTGAAACCACAAAAACAAAAATTAACTTGGAGAACCCGGGCATCGATCCCGGTACCTCTCGCATGCTAAGCGAGCGCTCTACCATCTGAGCTAGTTCCCCTCCGCAGGAAACTTGTTAAAATAACGCCTTTATATTTCCCCGCCAGCCGTTTCGATTTTTTTCGTATGTCGACCTAAACTATGTAAACCTTAAATATTAAATATGATGTCTGATCGATTTTCGACTTTACTCACAATTAATTACATACTAGTAAATCTGAATGTTTGTGACATTAGCAATAAGGATAACGATAACTGAAGAAACAAAATATACTACTAAATTTATACATTTGACTGCGAGAAAAAAAATATATCCCGCGAGGCGGATTCGAACCACCGACCTAAGGATGTCTAGATTCCTATTCCACTACAGTCCTCCGCTCTACCAACTGAGCTATCACGGGATCATGTCTTTTAGCTAAAATGCCGATGTTTTATTCGTACAGGTAAAGTACAGCCTTTTTACACCACATGGCGGAAGAAAAGAGTACAAATTCATTTTTTTATTAGCGAATTTGAAACATCCACTAAGCTTTCGTCGTATTTATCGAATATATGTACAATATGCAGAAGTGGGCTTGTAATCAATCACCGTCGAATCGAAGAGCCCCTGTTGTTCCATATTGCACTTAACACATGTAACATATAGAACAACATATCCATCCATTGGTATTCAACAATTATATTTGCAGTACTTCATTGTACCTTTACATACGTTCTTACAGAACTTGCCCGGACCACAAAGCAGAATAGTATGTATGTGAATATATTTGATTTTTAATCAAACTCCGTATATATACTAAGTTGAAAAAAGGTTTAAGACGATAAATTTTCACCACTACTATCAAGTCCTCGGTAGTATAGTGGTCAGTATCCCCGCCTGTCACGCGGGAGACCGGGGTTCGATTCCCCGCCGGGGAGGATGATATTTTTGTTCTTTTCTATCGATACCCTTTTAACCATGTCCAACAGTACAATAGTAACAACACAGAAAATGAGAAGCTTATATCGCAAATACCAGCCGTTGAGAAAGCCTTACCATTTTTACCCGAAGACACCGATGCAATACATATACGTTATATCATATCGTCCCTTGAAATATAGTAATAAGTACACAAATTTCAACCTAATTAGTAAGTCCTCGGTAGTATAGTGGTCAGTATCCCCGCCTGTCACGCGGGAGACCGGGGTTCGATTCCCCGCCGGGGAGGAAACATTTTTTTTTGTCCTCCACCGATTACTTACACCTCCCATTAATTTTAAGAGACACCAAACGTGATTGCATCCTTCTCCCACCCCTGATTGAAAATTTTCTATTTTAGAAACCTTTTACTCTGCTTACATTAGGAGGGTAAAATTCTATATATAATAACCGGAAAAACGTAAAATATATATATCTTTCCTTTTTATATCAAGCACATGCCGAACATATATTTTTTGGCCATTTCTGTACTTAAACGCATATTTGAAACCACAAAAACAAAAATTAACTTGGAGAACCCGGGCATCGATCCCGGTACCTCTCGCATGCTAAGCGAGCGCTCTACCATCTGAGCTAGTTCCCCTCCGCAGGAAACTTGTTAAAATAACGCCTTTATATTTCCCCGCCAGCCGTTTCGATTTTTTTCGTATGTCGACCTAAACTATGTAAACCTTAAATATTAAATATGATGTCTGATCGATTTTCGACTTTACTCACAATTAATTACATACTAGTAAATCTGAATGTTTGTGACATTAGCAATAAGGATAACGATAACTGAAGAAACAAAATATACTACTAAATTTATACATTTGACTGCGAGAAAAAAAATATATCCCGCGAGGCGGATTCGAACCACCGACCTAAGGATGTCTAGATTCCTATTCCACTACAGTCCTCCGCTCTACCAACTGAGCTATCACCGGATCATGTCTTTTAGCTAAAATGCCGATGTTTTATTCGTACAGGTAAAGTACAGCCTTTTTACACCACATGGCGGAAGAAAAGAGTACAAATTCATTTTTTTATTAGCGAATTTGAAACATCCACTAAACTTTCGTCGTATTTATCGAATATATGTACAATATGCAGAAGTGGGCTTGTAATCAATCACCGTCGAATCGAAGAGCCCCTGTTGTTCCATATTGCACTTAACACATGTAACATATAGAACAACATATCCATCCATTGGTATTCAACAATTATATTTGCAGTACTTCATTGTACCTTTACATACGTTCTTACAGAACTTGCCCGGACCACAAAGCAGAATAGTATGTATGTGAATAAATTTGATTTTTAATCAAACTCCGTATATATACTAAGTTGAAAAAAGGTTTAAGACGATAAATTTTCACCACTACTATCAAGTCCTCGGTAGTATAGTGGTCAGTATCCCCGCCTGTCACGCGGGAGACCGGGGTTCGATTCCCCGCCGGGGAGGATGATATTTTTGTTCTTTTCTATCGATACCCTTTTAACCATGTCCAACAGTACAATAGTAACAACACAGAAAATGAGAAGCTTATATCGCAAATACCGCCGTTGAGAAAGCCTTACCATTTTTACCCGAAGACACCGATGCAATACATATACGTTATATCATATCGTCCCTTGAAATATAGTAATAAGTACACAAATTTCAACCTAATTAGTAAGTCCTCGGTAGTATAGTGGTCAGTATCCCCGCCTGTCACGCGGGAGACCGGGGTTCGATTCCCCGCCGGGGAGGAAACATTTTTTTTTGTCCTCCACCGATTACTTACACCTCCCATTAATTTTAAGAGACACCAAACGTGATTGCATCCTTCTCCCACCCCTGATTGAAAATTTTCTATTTTAGAAACCTTTTACTCTGCTTACATTAGGAGGGTAAAATTCTATATATAATAACCGAAAAAACGTAAAATATATATATCTTTCCTTTTTATATCAAGCACATGCCGAACATATATTTTTTGGCCATTTCTGTACTTAAACGCATATTTGAAACCACAAAAACAAAAATTAACTTGGAGAACCCGGGCATCGATCCCGGTACCTCTCGCATGCTAAGCGAGCGCTCTACCATCTGAGCTAGTTCCCCTCCGCAGGAAACTTGTTAAAATAACGCCTTTATATTTCCCCGCCAGCCGTTTCGATTTTTTTCGTATGTCGACCTAAACTATGTAAACCTTAAATATTAAATATGATGTCTGATCGATTTTCGACTTTACTCACAATTAATTACATACTAGTAAATCTGAATGTTTGTGACATTAGCAATAAGGATAACGATAACTGAAGAAACAAAATATACTACTAAATTTATACATTTGACTGCGAGAAAAAAAATATATCCCGCGAGGCGGATTCGAACCACCGACCTAAGGATGTCTAGATTCCTATTCCACTACAGTCCTCCGCTCTACCAACTGAGCTATCACGGGATCATGTCTTTTAGCTAAAATGCCGATGTTTTATTCGTACAGGTAAAGTACAGCCTTTTTACACCACATGGCGGAAGAAAAGAGTACAAATTCATTTTTTTATTAGCGAATTTGAAACATCCACTAAACTTTCGTCGTATTTATCGAATATATGTACAATATGCAGAAGTGGGCTTGTAATCAATCACCGTCGAATCGAAGAGCCCCTGTTGTTCCATATTGCACTTAACACATGTAACATATAGAACAACATATCCATCCATTGGTATTCAACAATTATATTTGCAGTACTTCATTGTACCTTTACATACGTTCTTACAGAACTTGCCCGGACCACAAAGCAGAATAGTATGTCGACCTAAACTATGTAAACCTTAAATATTAAATATGATGTCTGATCGATTTTCGACTTTACTCACAATTAATTACATACTAGTAAATCTGAATGTTTGTGACATTAGCAATAAGGATAACGATAACTGAAGAAACAAAATATACTACTAAATTTATACATTTGACTGCGAGAAAAAAAATATATCCCGCGAGGCGGATTCGAACCACCGACCTAAGGATGTCTAGATTCCTATTCCACTACAGTCCTCCGCTCTACCAACTGAGCTATCACGGGATCATGTCTTTTAGCTAAAATGCCGATGTTTTATTCGTACAGGTAAAGTACAGCCTTTTTACACCACATGGCGGAAGAAAAGAGTACAAATTCATTTTTTTATTAGCGAATTTGAAACATCCACTAAACTTTCGTCGTATTTATCGAATATATGTACAATATGCAGAAGTGGGCTTGTAATCAATCACCGTCGAATCGAAGAGCCCCTGTTGTTCCATATTGCACTTAACACATGTAACATATAGAACAACATATCCATCCATTGGTATTCAACAATTATATTTGCAGTACTTCATTGTACCTTTACATACGTTCTTACAGAACTTGCCCGGACCACAAAGCAGAATAGTATGTATGTGAATAAATTTGATTTTTAATCAAACTCCGTATATATACTAAGTTGAAAAAAGGTTTAAGACGATAAATTTTCACCACTACTATCAAGTCCTCGGTAGTATAGTGGTCAGTATCCCCGCCTGTCACGCGGGAGACCGGGGTTCGATTCCCCGCCGGGGAGGATGATATTTTTGTTCTTTTCTATCGATACCCTTTTAACCATGTCCAACAGTACAATAGTAACAACACAGAAAATGAGAAGCTTATATCGCAAATACCAGCCGTTGAGAAAGCCTTACCATTTTTACCCGAAGACACCGATGCAATACATATACGTTATATCATATCGTCCCTTGAAATATAGTAATACGTACACAAATTTCAACCTAATTAGTAAGTCCTCGGTAGTATAGTGGTCAGTATCCCCGCCTGTCACGCGGGAGACCGGGGTTCGATTCCCCGCCGGGGAGGAAACATTTTTTTTTGTCCTCCACCGATTACTTACACCTCCCATTAATTTTAAGAGACACCAAACGTGATTGCATCCTTCTCCCACCCCTGATTGAAAATTTTCTATTTTAGAAACCTTTTACTCTGCTTACATTAGGAGGGTAAAATTCTATATATAATAACCGGAAAAACGTAAAATATATATATCTTTCCTTTTTATATCAAGCACATGCCGAACATATATTTTTTGGCCATTTCTGTACTTAAACGCATATTTGAAACCACAAAAACAAAAATTAACTTGGAGAACCCGGGCATCGATCCCGGTACCTCTCGCATGCTAAGCGAGCGCTCTACCATCTGAGCTAGTTCCCCTCCGCAGGAAACTTGTTAAAATAACGCCTTTATATTTCCCCGCCAGCCGTTTCGATTTTTTTCGTATGTCGACCTAAACTATGTAAACCTTAAATATTAAATATGATGTCTGATCGATTTTCGACTTTACTCACAATTAATTACATACTAGTAAATCTGAATGTTTGTGACATTAGCAATAAGGATAACGATAACTGAAGAAACAAAATATACTACTAAATTTATACATTTGACTGCGAGAAAAAAAATATATCCCGCGAGGCGGATTCGAACCACCGACCTATGGATGTCTAGATTCCTATTCCACTACAGTCCTCCGCTCTACCAACTGAGCTATCACGGGATCATGTCTTTTAGCTAAAATGCCGATGTTTTATTCGTACAGGTAAAGTACAGCCTTTTTACACCACATGGCGGAAGAAAAGAGTACAAATTCATTTTTTTATTAGCGAATTTGAAACATCCACTAAACTTTCGTCGTATTTATCGAATATATGTACAATATGCAGAAGTGGGCTTGTAATCAATCACCGTCGAATCGAAGAGCCCCTGTTGTTCCATATTGCACTTAACACATGTAACATATAGAACAACATATCCATCCATTGGTATTCAACAATTATATTTGCAGTACTTCATTGTACCTTTACATACGTTCTTACAGAACTTGCCCGGACCACAAAGCAGAATAGTATGTATGTGAATAAATTTGATTTTTAATCAAACTCCGTATATATACTAAGTTGAAAAAAGGTTTAAGACGATAAATTTTCACCACTACTATCAAGTCCTCGGTAGTATAGTGGTCAGTATCCCCGCCTGTCACGCGGGAGACCGGGGTTCGATTCCCCGCAGGGGAGGATGATATTTTTGTTCTTTTCTATCGATACCCTTTTAACCATGTCCAACAGTACAATAGTAACAACACAGAAAATGAGAAGCTTATATCGCAAATACCAGCCGTTGAGAAAGCCTTACCATTTTTACCCGAAGACACCGATGCAATACATATACGTTATATCATATCGTCCCTTGAAATATAGTAATAAGTACACAAATTTCAACCTAATTAGTAAGTCCTCGGTAGTATAGTGGTCAGTATCCCCGCCTGTCAAGCGGGAGACCGGGGTTCGATTCCCCGCCGGGGAGGAAACATTTTTTTTTGTCCTCCACCGATTACTTACACCTCCCATTAATTTTAAGAGACACCAAACGTGATTGCATCCTTCTCCCACCCCTGATTGAAAATTTTCTATTTTAGAAACCTTTTACTCTGCTTACATTAGGAGGGTAAAATTCTATATATAATAACCGGAAAAACGTAAAATATATATATCTTTCCTTTTTATATCAAGCACATGCCGAACATATATTTTTTGGCCATTTCTGTACTTAAACGCATATTTGAAACCACAAAAACAAAAATTAACTTGGAGAACCCGGGCATCGATCCCGGTACCTCTCGCATGCTAAGCGAGCGCTCTACCATCTGAGCTAGTTCCGCTCCACAGGAAACTTGTTAAAATAACGCCTTTATATTTCCCCGCCAGACGTTTCGATTTTTTTCGTATGTCGACCTAAACTATGTAAACCTTAAATATTAAATATGATGTCTGATCGATTTTCGACTTTACTCACAATTAATTACATACTAGTAAATCTGAATGTTTGTGACATTAGCAATAAGGATAACGATAACTGAAGAAACAAAATATACTACTAAATTTATACATTTGACTGCGAGAAAAAAAATATATCCCGCGAGGCGGATTCGAACCACCGACCTAAGGATGTCTAGATTCCTATTCCACTACAGTCCTCCGCTCTACCAACTGAGCTATCACGGGATCATGTCTTTTAGCTAAAATGCCGATGTTTTATTCGTACAGGTAAAGTACAGCCTTTTTACACCACATGGCGGAAGAAAAGAGTACAAATTCATTTTTTTATTAGCGAATTTGAAACATCCACTAAACTTTCGTCGTATTTATCGAATATATGTACAATATGCAGAAGTGGGCTTGTAATCAATCACCGTCGAATCGAAGAGCCCCTGTTGTTCCATATTGCACTTAACACATGTAACATATAGAACAACATATCCATCCATTGGTATTCAACAATTATATTTGCAGTACTTCATTGTACCTTTACATACGTTCTTACAGAACTTGCCCGGACCACAAAGCAGAATAGTATGTATGTGAATAAATTTGATTTTTAATCAAACTCCGTATATATACTAAGTTGAAAAAAGGTTTAAGACGATAAATTTTCACCACTACTATCAAGTCCTCGGTAGTATAGTGGTCAGTATCCCCGCCTGTCACGCGGGAGACCGGGGTTCGATTCCCCGCCGGGGAGGATGATATTTTTGTTCTTTTCTATCGATACCCTTTTAACCATGTCCAACAGTACAATAGTAACAACACAGAAAATGAGAAGCTTATATCGCAAATACCAGCCGTTGAGAAAGCCTTACCATTTTTACCCGAAGACACCGATGCAATACATATACGTTATATCATATCGTCCCTTGAAATATAGTAATAAGTACACAAATTTCAACCTAATTAGTAAGTCCTCGGTAGTATAGTGGTCAGTATCCCCGCCTGTCACGCGGGAGACCGGGGTTCGATTCCCCGCCGGGGAGGAAACATTTTTTTTTGTCCTCCACCGATTACTTACACCTCCCATTAATTTTAAGAGACACCAAACGTGATTGCATCCTTCTCCCACCCCTGATTGAAAATTTTCTATTTTAGAAACCTTTTACTCTGCTTACATTAGGAGGGTAAAATTCTATATATAATAACCGGAAAAACGTAAAATATATATATCTTTCCTTTTTATATCAAGCACATGCCGAACATATATTTTTTGGCCATTTCTGTACTTAAACGCATATTTGAAACCACAAAAACAAAAATTAACTTGGAGAACCCGGGCATCGATCCCGGTACCTCTCGCATGCTAAGCGAGCGCTCTACAACCTAATTAGTAAGTCCTCGGTAGTATAGTGGTCAGTATCCCCGCCTGTCACGCGGGAGACCGGGGTTCGATTCCCCGCCGGGGAGGAAACATTTTTTTTTGTCCTCCACCGATTACTTACACCTCCCATTAATTTTAAGAGACACCAAACGTGATTGCATCCTTCTCCCACCCCTGATTGAAAATTTTCTATTTTAGAAACCTTTTACTCTGCTTACATTAGGAGGGTAAAATTCTATATATAATAACCGGAAAAACGTAAAATATATATATCTTTCCTTTTTATATCAAGCACATGCCGAACATATATTTTTTGGCCATTTCTGTACTTAAACGCATATTTGAAACCACAAAAACAAAAATTAACTTGGAGAACCCGGGCATCGATCCCGGTACCTCTCGCATGCTAAGCGAGCGCTCTACCATCTGAGCTAGTTCCCCTCCGCAGGAAACTTGTTAAAATAACGCCTTTATATTTCCCCGCCAGCCGTTTCGATTTTTTTCGTATGTCGACCTAAACTATGTAAACCTTAAATATTAAATATGATGTCTGATCGATTTTCGACTTTACTCACAATTAATTACATACTAGTAAATCTGAATGTTTGTGACATTAGCAATAAGGATAACGATAACTGAAGAAACAAAATATACTACTAAATTTATACATTTGACTGCGAGAAAAAAAATATATCCCGCGAGGCGGATTCGAACCACCGACCTAAGGATGTCTAGATTCCTATTCCACTACAGTCCTCCGCTCTACCAACTGAGCTATCACGGGATCATGTCTTTTAGCTAAAATGCCGATGTTTTATTCGTACAGGTAAAGTACAGCCTTTTTACACCACATGGCGGAAGAAAAGAGTACAAATTCATTTTTTTATTAGCGAATTTGAAACATCCACTAAACTTTCGTCGTATTTATCGAATATATGTACAATATGCAGAAGTGGGCTTGTAATCAATCACCGTCGAATCGAAGAGCCCCTGTTGTTCCATATTGCACTTAACACATGTAACATATAGAACAACATATCCATCCATTGGTATTCAACAATTATATTTGCAGTACTTCATTGTACCTTTACATACGTTCTTACAGAACTTGCCCGGACCACAAAGCAGAATAGTATGTATGTGAATAAATTTGATTTTTAATCAAACTCCGTATATATACTAAGTTGAAAAAAGGTTTAAGACGATAAATTTTCACCACTACTATCAAGTCCTCGGTAGTATAGTGGTCAGTATCCCCGCCTGTCACGCGGGAGACCGGGGTTCGATTCCCCGCCGGGGAGGATGATATTTTTGTTCTTTTCTATCGATACCCTTTTAACCATGTCCAACAGTACAATAGTAACAACACAGAAAATGAGAAGCTTATATCGCAAATACCAGCCGTTGAGAAAGCCTTACCATTTTTACCCGAAGACACCGATGCAATACATATACGTTATATCATATCGTCCCTTGAAATATAGTAATAAGTACACAAATTTCAACCTAATTAGTAAGTCCTCGGTAGTATAGTGGTCAGTATCCCCGCCTGTCACGCGGGAGACCGGGGTTCGATTCCCCGCCGGGGAGGAAACATTTTTTTTTGTCCTCCACCGATTACTTACACCTCCCATTAATTTTAAGAGACACCAAACGTGATTGCATCCTTCTCCCACCCCTGATTGAAAATTTTCTATTTTAGAAACCTTTTACTCTGCTTACATTAGGAGGGTAAAATTCTATATATAATAACCGGAAAAACGTAAAATATATATATCTTTCCTTTTTATATCAAGCACATGCCGAACATATATTTTTTGGCCATTTCTGTACTTAAACGCATATTTGAAACCACAAAAACAAAAATTAACTTGGAGAACCCGGGCATCGATCCCGGTACCTCTCGCATGCTAAGCGAGCGCTCTACCATCTGAGCTAGTTCCCCTCCGCAGGAAACTTGTTAAAATAACGCCTTTATATTTCCCCGCCAGACGTTTCGATTTTTTTCGTATGTCGACCTAAACTATGTAAACCTTAAATATTAAATATGATGTCTGATCGATTTTCGACTTTACTCACAATTAATTACATACTAGTAAATCTGAATGTTTGTGACATTAGCAATAAGGATAACGATAACTGAAGAAACAAAATATACTACTAAATTTATACATTTGACTGCGAGAAAAAAAATATATCCCGCGAGGCGGATTCGAACCACCGACCTAAGGATGTCTAGATTCCTATTCCACTACAGTCCTCCGCTCTACCAACTGAGCTATCACGGGATCATGTCTTTTAGCTAAAATGCCGATGTTTTATTCGTACAGGTAAAGTACAGCCTTTTTACACCACATGGCGGAAGAAAAGAGTACAAATTCATTTTTTTATTAGCGAATTTGAAACATCCACTAAACTTTCGTCGTATTTATCGAATATATGTACAATATGCAGAAGTGGGCTTGTAATCAATCACCGTCGAATCGAAGAGCCCCTGTTGTTCCATATTGCACTTAACACATGTAACATATAGAACAACATATCCATCCATTGGTATTCAACAATTATATTTGCAGTACTTCATTGTACCTTTACATACGTTCTTACAGAACTTGCCCGGACCACAAAGCAGAATAGTATGTATGTGAATAAATTTGATTTTTAATCAAACTCCGTATATATACTAAGTTGAAAAAAGGTTTAAGACGATAAATTTTCACCACTACTATCAAGTCCTCGGTAGTATAGTGGTCAGTATCCCCGCCTGTCACGCGGGAGACCGGGGTTCGATTCCCCGCCGGGGAGGATGATATTTTTGTTCTTTTCTATCGATACCCTTTTAACCATGTCCAACAGTACAATAGTAACAACACAGAAAATGAGAAGCTTATATCGCAAATACCAGCCGTTGAGAAAGCCTTACCATTTTTACCCGAAGACACCGATGCAATACATATACGTTATATCATATCGTCCCTTGAAATATAGTAATAAGTACACAAATTTCAACCTAATTAGTAAGTCCTCGGTAGTATAGTGGTCAGTATCCCCGCCTGTCACGCGGGAGACCGGGGTTCGATTCCCCGCCGGGGAGGAAACATTTTTTTTTGTCCTCCACCGATTACTTACACCTCCCATTAATTTTAAGAGACACCAAACGTGATTGCATCCTTCTCCCACCCCTGATTGAAAATTTTCTATTTTAGAAACCTTTTACTCTGCTTACATTAGGAGGGTAAAATTCTATATATAATAACCGGAAAAACGTAAAATATATATATCTTTCCTTTTTATATCAAGCACATGCCGAACATATATTTTTTGGCCATTTCTGTACTTAAACGCATATTTGAAACCACAAAAACAAAAATTAACTTGGAGAACCCGGGCATCGATCCCGGTACCTCTCGCATGCTAAGCGAGCGCTCTACCATCTGAGCTAGTTCCCCTCCGCAGGAAACTTGTTAAAATAACGCCTTTATATTTCCCCGCCAGCCGTTTCGATTTTTTTCGTATGTCGACCTAAACTATGTAAACCTTAAATATTAAATATGATGTCTGATCGATTTTCGACTTTACTCACAATTAATTACATACTAGTAAATCTGAATGTTTGTGACATTAGCAATAAGGATAACGATAACTGAAGAAACAAAATATACTACTAAATTTATACATTTGACTGCGAGAAAAAAAATATATCCCGCGAGGCGGATTCGAACCACCGACCTAAGGATGTCTAGATTCCTATTCCACTACAGTCCTCCGCTCTACCAACTGAGCTATCACGGGATCATGTCTTTTAGCTAAAATGCCGATGTTTTATTCGTACAGGTAAAGTACAGCCTTTTTACACCACATGGCGGAAGAAAAGAGTACAAATTCATTTTTTTATTAGCGAATTTGAAACATCCACTAAACTTTCGTCGTATTTATCGAATATATGTACAATATGCAGAAGTGGGCTTGTAATCAATCACCGTCGAATCGAAGAGCCCCTGTTGTTCCATATTGCACTTAACACATGTAACATATAGAACAACATATCCATCCATTGGTATTCAACAATTATATTTGCAGTACTTCATTGTACCTTTACATACGTTCTTACAGAACTTGCCCGGACCACAAAGCAGAATAGTATGTATGTGAATAAATTTGATTTTTAATCAAACTCCGTATATATACTAAGTTGAAAAAAGGTTTAAGACGATAAATTTTCACCACTACTATCAAGTCCTCGGTAGTATAGTGGTTAGTATCCCCGCCTGTCACGCGGGAGACCGGGGTTCGATTCCCCGCCGGGGAGGATGATATTTTTGTTCTTTTCTATCGATACCCTTTTAACCATGTCCAACAGTACAATAGTAACAACACAGAAAATGAGAAGCTTATATCGCAAATACCAGCCGTTGAGAAAGCCTTACCATTTTTACCCGAAGACACCGATGCAATACATATACGTTATATCATATCGTCCCTTGAAATATAGTAATAAGTACACAAATTTCAACCTAATTAGTAAGTCCTCGGTAGTATAGTGGTCAGTATCCCCGCCTGTCACGCGGGAGACCGGGGTTCGATTCCCCGCCGGGGAGGAAACATTTTTTTTGGTCCTCCACCGATTACTTACACCTCCCATTAATTTTAAGAGACACCAAACGTGATTGCATCCTTCTCCCACCCCTGATTGAAAATTTTCTATTTTAGAAACCTTTTACTCTGCTTACATTAGGAGGGTAAAATTCTATATATAATAACCGGAAAAACGTAAAATATATATATCTTTCCTTTTTATATCAAGCACATGCCGAACATATATTTTTTGGCCATTTCTGTACTTAAACGCATATTTGAAACCACAAAAACAAAAATTAACTTGGAGAACCCGGGCATCGATCCCGGTACCTCTCGCATGCTAAGCGAGCGCTCTACCATCTGAGCTAGTTCCCCTCCGCAGGAAACTTGTTAAAATAACGCCTTTATATTTCCCCGCCAGCCGTTTCGATTTTTTTCGTATGTCGACCTAAACTATGTAAACCTTAAATATTAAATATGATGTCTGATCGATTTTCGACTTTACTCACAATTAATTACATACTAGTAAATCTGAATGTTTGTGACATTAGCAATAAGGATAACGATAACTGAAGAAACAAAATATACTACTAAATTTATACATTTGACTGCGAGAAAAAAAATATATCCCGCGAGGCGGATTCGAACCACCGACCTAAGGATGTCTAGATTCCTATTCCACTACAGTCCTCCGCTCTACCAACTGAGCTATCACGGGATCATGTCTTTTAGCTAAAATGCCGATGTTTTATTCGTACAGGTAAAGTACAGCCTTTTTACACCACATGGCGGAAGAAAAGAGTACAAATTCATTTTTTTATTAGCGAATTTGAAACATCCACTAAACTTTCGTCGTATTTATCGAATATATGTACAATATGCAGAAGTGGGCTTGTAATCAATCACCGTCGAATCGAAGAGCCCCTGTTGTTCCATATTGCACTTAACACATGTAACATATAGAACAACATATCCATCCATTGGTATTCAACAATTATATTTGCAGTACTTCATTGTACCTTTACATACGTTCTTACAGAACTTGCCCGGACCACAAAGCAGAATAGTATGTATGTGAATAAATTTGATTTTTAATCAAACTCCGTATATATACTAAGTTGAAAAAAGGTTTAAGACGATAAATTTTCACCACTACTATCAAGTCCTCGGTAGTATAGTGGTCAGTATCCCCGCCTGTCACGCGGGAGACCGGGGTTCGATTCCCCGCCGGGGAGGATGATATTTTTGTTCTTTTCTATCGATACCCTTTTAACCATGTCCAACAGTACAATAGTAACAACACAGAAAATGAGAAGCTTATATCGCAAATACCAGCCGTTGAGAAAGCCTTACCATTTTTACCCGAAGACACCGATGCAATACATATACGTTATATCATATCGTCCCTTGAAATATAGTAATAAGTACACAAATTTCAACCTAATTAGTAAGTCCTCGGTAGTATAGTGGTCAGTATCCCCGCCTGTCACGCGGGAGACCGGGGTTCGATTCCCCGCCGGGGAGGAAACATTTTTTTTGGTCCTCCACCGATTACTTACACCTCCCATTAATTTTAAGAGACACCAAACGTGATTGCATCCTTCTCCCACCCCTGATTGAAAATTTTCTATTTTAGAAACCTTTTACTCTGCTTACATTAGGAGGGTAAAATTCTATATATAATAACCGGAAAAACGTAAAATATATATATCTTTCCTTTTTATATCAAGCACATGCCGAACATATATTTTTTGGCCATTTCTGTACTTAAACGCATATTTGAAACCACAAAAACAAAAATTAACTTGGAGAACCCGGGCATCGATCCCGGTACCTCTCGCATGCTAAGCGAGCGCTCTACCATCTGAGCTAGTTCCCCTCCGCAGGAAACTTGTTAAAATAACGCCTTTATATTTCCCCGCCAGCCGTTTCGATTTTTTTCGTATGTCGACCTAAACTATGTAAACCTTAAATATTAAATATGATGTCTGATCGATTTTCGACTTTACTCACAATTAATTACATACTAGTAAATCTGAATGTTTGTGACATTAGCAATAAGGATAACGATAACTGAAGAAACAAAATATACTACTAAATTTATACATTTGACTGCGAGAAAAAAAATATATCCCGCGAGGCGGATTCGAACCACCGACCTAAGGATGTCTAGATTCCTATTCCACTACAGTCCTCCGCTCTACCAACTGAGCTATCACGGGATCATGTCTTTTAGCTAAAATGCCGATGTTTTATTCGTACAGGTAAAGTACAGCCTTTTTACACCACATGGCGGAAGAAAAGAGTACAAATTCATTTTTTTATTAGCGAATTTGAAACATCCACTAAACTTTCGTCGTATTTATCGAATATATGTACAATATGCAGAAGTGGGCTTGTAATCAATCACCGTCGAATCGAAGAGCCCCTGTTGTTCCATATTGCACTTAACACATGTAACATATAGAACAACATATCCATCCATTGGTATTCAACAATTATATTTGCAGTACTTCATTGTACCTTTACATACGTTCTTACAGAACTTGCCCGGACCACAAAGCAGAATAGTATGTATGTGAATAAATTTGATTTTTAATCAAACTCCGTATATATACTAAGTTGAAAAAAGGTTTAAGACGATAAATTTTCACCACTACTATCAAGTCCTCGGTAGTATAGTGGTTAGTATCCCCGCCTGTCACGCGGGAGACCGGGGTTCGATTCCCCGCCGGGGAGGATGATATTTTTGTTCTTTTCTATCGATACCCTTTTAACCATGTCCAACAGTACAATAGTAACAACACAGAAAATGAGAAGCTTATATCGCAAATACCAGCCGTTGAGAAAGCCTTACCATTTTTACCCGAAGACACCGATGCAATACATATACGTTATATCATATCGTCCCTTGAAATATAGTAATAAGTACACAAATTTCAACCTAATTAGTAAGTCCTCGGTAGTATAGTGGTCAGTATCCCCGCCTGTCACGCGGGAGACCGGGGTTCGATTCCCCGCCGGGGAGGAAACATTTTTTTTGGTCCTCCACCGATTACTTACACCTCCCATTAATTTTAAGAGACACCAAACGTGATTGCATCCTTCTCCCACCCCTGATTGAAAATTTTCTATTTTAGAAACCTTTTACTCTGCTTACATTAGGAGGGTAAAATTCTATATATAATAACCGGAAAAACGTAAAATATATATATCTTTCCTTTTTATATCAAGCACATGCCGAACATATATTTTTTGGCCATTTCTGTACTTAAACGCATATTTGAAACCACAAAAACAAAAATTAACTTGGAGAACCCGGGCATCGATCCCGGTACCTCTCGCATGCTAAGCGAGCGCTCTACCATCTGAGCTAGTTCCCCTCCGCAGGAAACTTGTTAAAATAACGCCTTTATATTTCCCCGCCAGCCGTTTCGATTTTTTTCGTATGTCGACCTAAACTATGTAAACCTTAAATATTAAATATGATGTCTGATCGATTTTCGACTTTACTCACAATTAATTACATACTAGTAAATCTGAATGTTTGTGACATTAGCAATAAGGATAACGATAACTGAAGAAACAAAATATACTACTAAATTTATACATTTGACTGCGAGAAAAAAAATATATCCCGCGAGGCGGATTCGAACCACCGACCTAAGGATGTCTAGATTCCTATTCCACTACAGTCCTCCGCTCTACCAACTGAGCTATCACGGGATCATGTCTTTTAGCTAAAATGCCGATGTTTTATTCGTACAGGTAAAGTACAGCCTTTTTACACCACATGGCGGAAGAAAAGAGTACAAATTCATTTTTTTATTAGCGAATTTGAAATTTTGAATTTGAACACATTTTTAAACACATATGTGAAATAGTTTGATTTAGAAAATTTATAATAAAGACCCACTCTTGTTTTAAATAATTTTAATATGATAATTACCAATCGGAATGGAGTGTGATATTCATTTTGGGGCTCAATCATCCCTTCATAAAATGGCTGCGCCCAGTGAATCTTCTAATGGTTTATTGTAACCCGATGTGGATACTTTGCATTTTTTCTTTGACATAGATTTCAATTTTAGAATAAATTTCAAAGAAACTAAGATGTGTTTTTGACATGATCTGTGACAGAATGACAAGTCAACTATTTCTTGATTAGTTCCCACTTTATCTCTTTATAAAACAAAATTAAATACTGAAATTTTCTGAATAATTAGTAATTGCACCAGATTACTTAAGAAAGGGCAATCAATTACTGCTGATGACCATTACAATTAATGATTGCCAAATTTCTGCTCGTCATGGAGATCAGTTGAAATGGGCAGTATTTATGAGAGACCAAAATTCTTCAAGTCAATGAGAGAAAGACATTTTTTAATAGAATAACATAAAATATCATGTTTGTTATCTATTGTAATACAAAGATCTCCAGTAACCCCCCCCTCCCCCCCCGAATGGCTTTAGGCTATTTGTACAAGAAAATCAGAAGTTGCAAAATATGTGCAAGTTTTGCGTCCAAAAATCTGATCTATGGTGACTTTTAAGACATACCTAATTGTTATTTTAAAAATACAGAGTAATAATGAAGTTCGAAGATTTTCACCAAGAAATCACTTGCCGAAGTACAAAACATGTATGTGAGACACACAGTAGAATCCGGGTATTTAGCTAAAAGTAGTTGATATATATTTTATAGATATTTTATAACATTTTTGAAAGCATTCCAAAGCAAGTGAATTTAATAGCAATGCGACAGAATTTTTTTCAATCATCATATGGTTCCGTTCATATCTTCTAACATATAGCAAACGTATGCAAAACTTACAAGCTGTGATATATACAAACTATAAGATGGTGACACAACCACGTCTTCTTCGAGAAAGGGGAATTTTTAATTGAAAAAAAAGATAAAATCTTCCCTTACTATAAACATATTTTGCCATTTTCGATATTAATAGTAAGATATTAAGGATGTTCTCTGCTCAGATTCAAAATAACAATCTTTTCATAAAACTGGTAAATATTGATATAGGATTAATAAAGGAACTAAAAGATCGAAAGAAAATTATAGGTCCGTGTTCTTCTTTTCGAGATTTAAGCCATTAATTATTTGGTGGGGAAAATATTCTCTCTTGATTTTTCATGGCTTTATCATTGACAAGTTTTATTTCTCAAAAACTATTAAAAAATAAGAAGGATTTTATTACAAATGGCTTATCATTCTGCATGTAAAAGATTTATGAAAAGAAAAATGGGGGTTAGCGAGTAAAATATTTTATGGCTATCAAATGGATAAAACCAGAAGATTCTGAAAATCTGTCAAAAATTCAAATACATGTCCAGCGCATATCCTAAAATGGGGCACATTTACCATTGATTTTACGTTTGTTTAGCTTTACTTCTTTTGGATAAATATCTTTTGCTATCAACAGAAAGAAAAGGCTAGTTAGTCGAAGAGTTGAGCCTCTTGTGTTTGACTTATAATTGTTGTTCTTCTTATTATTATTATTTGTGTTTGCATCATTTATTTTTGAAATCATAACCTGCCTTTTGTTTATTTTGTAGAAAAGTTAACTTATAATGTTTTACACCTATTGTTCAGTTCCGATTTTTTTCTGACTGATGAAAAATATATGTGTTTACATCGGATTTGTTACAAGGAGTGCATGTCTATTTAACGTTTGACACAATTCTGGTACCCAGTGGAATGGATAAAATGTATATTAGATTCAATTATGCACAGAAGAAATTAATATTCTCTAAATGAAGGATTAGTTTGTTTGCTTTGTTGCAAAATAAAAGATAGGGTTGAAATAGACACGTTCTGTGTGAATACGATTCTCTGATTCCAGTTTCAAAAAAATGCAACCTTGTCCTACATTTATGTGTCCAAGTTTTGTGTGTGCTAAGGAATATTTTCTGTACTTCAATTAAATATCGGCAAAAGAATACTGAAACGACAAAAAAGTGGGAAAAATCCATAAATTCGAGGTCCAAGGAAAAGACAAAGCCAGGTTAATGCCACACACCAGATGGGACAGATTATAAATACATGGAATAAGTATTATATAAACCAATGTACATGTGCCTTCAAATATCAAAAATAATTTTTCATTTCAGTATTAAAAAAATGCAGTTTCCTCACATTTCTAGTACTTTAGTTTCTGTGCTGTCTTCGGAAAAAGAATTTAATTTCTCAAAATAAAAAGCATAACATTTCTCTCAAAGTAAAACGTTTCGCATAAATCTAGCGTAATTTTTCCTCAGCACGTTACAAATCGACGTTACGTTAAGTGGTACCAACATCTTGCGCGACGTCATTCTATATATATACGAAGGAAAGCCGATATTATGAAAGATCACCTTTTTGGCACAAAATATACGTGACAAAATTTGAACTAAAGGAGCAAAGTTTTATGGCTGCTCTTCACGTTCATTGGTAAACAGAATATAATAACACTCAAAAGTCACCTACTTAAGCAACTTTCTTATGTTAGCTTCAATATGATTAATTAAAGAACTTCTGTAAAAAGCTATCAGTTGTGAATTAACTTTAAACAGAAATAAATACCTTGTTTTTAAATACATGTGCATGTAAGTCCTAGATAACCTGAAGACGATCGACAACACATAATTGTTATATTTCTTATATATAACAGATATCAGTTCAATAATATACATTTGATGAATGGTTAATTTATTACCCGAGGCAACATCGGGTGTAATAGTTTGTACCGATGGGTAATAAATTTACTCTTCCACAAATTACCAGTCAACAAATGTTTTATTATACTGAATAAAAAAAAATAAAAAAAAGAAAGTTTCATTTAAATCCATTTAATAGAACTTATATGTGTGCATTCAGAGTGACAGGTGAAATAGAACAAACAAGGAGTTTTGGATGAAAAACCCGCAAAATATGAATTCAGTAGTTTTCCACCGGTGAACAGTACATAAACCCGATGACCGCTGAAATAGAACAAACAATGGCTTTTGGATGAATCAGTTGAAATGTTACACTTGATTTGCTATACTGAAATATAATAAACATTTCTACAACTGAGATAGCGACTGGTTCAAGGCCATCAACAGATTCCGAAGAATATAAATCTAAAAACACTTAAGACTACACATGTTCCATATGAAAAATAAGACATATTGTATTTCACATTGGGTTCGTGTTCTATCATATAATTTTATTTTTATAGGTTTGCTCGTAAGGATAAATTCGATCTTGATAGGATGAATGCATTCTTATCTAGAAGCTATTAAAAAGTTCATTTCATATCAACATTAAACCCACTAAATGCAAAATAAATTATCGTTATGTGGTTTTTAAGTACATAAACGATACATTACAATAACCGGATATATCAAATTTGATTTGAACAAAGAGTGAAGTTAAACAAACAAACACCTCTGCCTTTTAAAAATGGGATTGCATAAAATCACTTTATATCATAATGTGCATAGATCTTTAAAGGTAAGCATTTTCAATTTAGTACTCAATCTGGAGAATTATAATTATAGAGTTATTGTAAGGTAGCAGCACAGGCGAAATTAATGTATGGTAAAATTTGTAACAAACACTATATATCAACGCTCCTCTAAACACCAGTGAAAATGTTTGTGTCAAAATGGGATGTATGAAGGTTTAGACTAGAAAATCTTTTAAATTGTCTTTGCCACATTTCAAGGCTTTAAACAGGGAATCCGACTGACGTCTGCTACCTTGTTTTTTCCTTCTTATTTGATAGAACACTACCTTGTGACGCTGTACAACCTGATTAAGATAACTGCAGTTGTCTATATGACCGTGAAGTGGATTGATCATATGGTCTTCTTGTTTTTTTTTCTTTTTCTTTTTCTTCTCTCTTTCTTTTTTCTATGAAATATCAAATGTTGTACTTTTATTTCACTTTTGTGAGCCTATCATTCTTCAAACTTTTTACAAAATTCTGTCCTATTATTCTCTAAGGTAACCAGACGCTCGGAGGGCATGAAAACCGTTTTATTGATGTACCTCAAAGAAAGAAGTCACTTCTCCCTACCATTATGAAGTGTGGTAAGCCTTGTAGAGACCACATGTTTCTGCATCAAGGCCCTTCTACTTACAGGTCAACATATTCTAAAATTCAGTGGTTCTCCAGGAGAATTTTGCATGTATTTCGCATAGGGTCTTATGTTAACCTAAGTCCTCTGCTGGTGGCTTGAATAAGGGATTGGCACCAAAGTAACAACACTTGGTCAGCACCTTATAAGGAACATTCAGGGCATGTTTGGTTTCAAGCTATTCCGCGGTTCTGTAGATTTTTGCTATAAGCCATAGACATTGTCTTTCAACTTTGGCTCTATTTGGTGCAGCAGGTTCAGGGAAAACATATTTTTTTCAATCAACCAATCAGAAAGAAGAATTAAAACTTAGTCTATCATAAACAACAATTCCCATGGTGGCCATGCTTGTTGTCCGATCGAGACGAAATGAGTAAACTTTATAAAGGACTTTTCATCAACGCTTCCTGCCAAGTTTAATTTCATTTGACTTAGTGGTTTCAGAAGAGAAGATGTCAAACATTAACAGACGGACGGAAGGACGGCGACGGACGGCGACAAACAGCCGACGGAAGCCAAGTGATGACAAAAGCTCACATGGCCTTTGCCAGGTGAGCTAAAAATGGGAAACAGGAAATAATGTCAAACCGCAGGTTTACAAGATACAAGGAAACAGAATGATAATTGTTGATTAGTCAGCATGTTAAACATCCGGGACTGATTATTCAGTTGTTACGTAATATATGATTTTATGTGGGTAGTTTGGGTATGCATTGTACTTGATTGATCTATAAATCTACGCTAAAGTACAAGTTAGACAAAATAGCCAAATAAAATGTAGGTTTTCATTAAATTGACAAATCCGGCAATATTTGTGAATAAATCTCTACAGTATTACTAAAACCGAGCAAACAAACAGGTAAGTGTACATGATATATTATCTTAACCTGTTAACAAATACATATAAATATATCAGTAAAATTTTAGTGAGATTAATCAAAACTTTACATCACCAAGACCGGCAATATTTGTCAATTAATATTGACAGTATGAAACAGGTTAACTAAAACAGTAATTACATGTTTTTATATTTTAAAGGTCGTTTTTATGGTTCAACGTAAAACATGATACGAAACATCTTGACAACAGGATCCACTTTAAACTTTCGTAAACTTTTAAGGTAGCAGCACAGGCGAAGTTAATGTATGGTAAAATTTGTAACAAACACTATATATCAACGCCCCTCTAAACACCAGTGAAAAAGTGCTGCCTGCTTGTGTCAAAATAAGATATCTGAAGGTTTCATCCCGTAACCTAGAAAATCTTGTAAATTGTCTTTGCCACATTTAGAAGCTTTAAACAGGGAGTCCGACTGACGTCTGCTACCTTGTTTTTTCCTTCTTATTTGATAGAACACTACCTTGTGACGCTGTACAACCAGATTAAGATAACTGCTGTAGTCTATATGACCGTGAAGTGGATTGATCATATGGTCTTCTTTAGTGTCGTCATTGTCGAACTGGGATTGTTTTTTTCCCTTTTTCTTCTCACGTCCTTTTTCCAGGAAATATCAAATGTACCTTTATTTCACTTTCATGAGCCTATCATTCTTCAAACTTTTTACAAAATTCTGTCCTATTATTCTCTAAGGTAACCAGACGCTCGGAGGGCATGAAAACCGTTTTATTGATGTACCTCAAAGAAAGAACAAGTCACTTCTCCCTATCATTATGAAATGTGGTAAGCCTTGTAGGGACCAAATTTTTCTGCATCAAGGTCCTTCTAATTACAGGTCCTAAAACTCAGCGGTTCTCCAGGAGATTTTTGCATGCATTTCCCATAGAGTCTTATGTTAACCTAAGTCCTCTGCTTGTGGCTTGAATGAGGGATTGACACCAACGTAACAACACTTGGTCTGCACCTTATAAGGCATTCAGGGCATATTTGGTTTCAAGCTATTTTGCGGTTCTGTAGAGTTTTGCTATAAGCCATAGATATTTTCTGTCAAGTTTGGCTCTATTTGGCCAAGCAGGTTCAGAGAAAAACATTTTTTTCAATCATCCAATAAGAAAGAAGAATTGCCCATGGCAGCCATGCTTGTCGTCCAATCATGGCGAAAAAATTAAAATCATAAAAGACTTTCCATAGATGCTTCCTGTCAAATTTGGCTGACAGTTTTGGCAGAGCAGTTCCAGAGAAAAGAATTAATCAACACATGAAAAAAAAAGAATTGCCCATTCGCGATCGGGACGAAATGAAGAAAGTTTGTAAAGAACCTCTTATAGATGTTTCCTGTCAAGTTTCGTTCCATTTGGCCAAGCGATTTCAGCCAATCAGAAACAAGAACTGTCCATGATGGCCATATTTGTAGTCCGTTCGTGACGAACGAGGAAACTTTATGAAGAACCTCCCATTTATGCACTGTCAAGTTTTGTTCTATTTGGCTAATCATTTTATTGGAGACGATATTTGAAAAATTAGTCTATCAGAAACACCAATTGCCCACGATCGAGACGAAATGAGCAAACTTTATAAAGGACTTTTCATCAATGCTTCCTGCCAAGTTTAATTTCATTTGCTTTTAGTTTTAGAAGAGAAGATGTCAAAAATTAACAGACGGACGGAAGGACGGCGACGGACGGCGACAAACGGACGACGGAAGCCAAGTGATGACGAAAAGCTCACACGGCCTTTGGCCAGGTGAGATATAAATGGGAAACAGGAAAAAATGTGAAACCGTAGGTTTACAAGATACAAGATAACATAATGATAATTGTTGATTAGTCAGCATATTAAACATCCGGGACTGATTATTCAGCGCGTTGTTACGTAATATATGATTTTATGTGGGTAGTTTCGGTATGCATTGTACTTGACTGATCTATAAATCTACGCTAAAGTACAAGTTAAACAAAGTAGCCAAATAAAATGTAGGTTTTCATTAAATTGACAAATTGACAAATCCGGCAATATTTGTGAATAAATCTCTACAGTATTACTAAAACTAAGCATTAAATTTTTTTTCTATTTCAAGCAAACAGGTAAGTGTACATGAAATATTATCTTAACCTGTTGACAAATACATATAAATATGTCAGTAAAATTTTAGTGAGAATAATTAAAACTTTGAATCACCAAGACCGGCAATATTTGTCAATTAATATGAAACAGGTTAACTAAAACAGTAATAACATGTTTTTATATTTTAAAGGTCGTTTTTATGGTTCAACGTAAAACATGATACGAAGCATCTTGACAACAGGATCCACTTTTGGAAAAATAGCAGCTACTCGTGCACATTATGGTAACTTTATTACAATACTAGAAAGTATTTTTAACATTAATCTTTAGTGATTAGTTTTTTTGCAAGTTGCAATTAGATTTGTCTTGTAGTTTTATTTATGTGTTAAGCATTATAATGTTTACTTTTAATCAAGTGTGGTATCTGAATACAACTGGATGTTGATCAACTTCTTCAAAGACATTTGATCGATTGTTTAAAATGTTTAAGGGATTTTTTGTTTTTAAGGGTTTTCGTCATGAGCACACACGGTATCAGGTCAAGTCCCTACCAAGAGGACAACTCGCCCACTCATGCTGGACAACTCGCTTACTCATGTATGACAACTCGCCCATTGTGATAAGGAACAACTGTCATAGTTTTTCTGTGGAATAAAACAAACGAATGTAATATATGTTGTAATAATATTTATTCAAATAACAATGAATTTAATTAGTGTCTCCCGAAGATTGCACCACATTTCTTCAGAAGTTCTTTTACACTCAGTTGATCGTTGTTGTAGTCCTCTCGTATTTGATGAATTATGTTCTGGTGTAGGCGAGTTCTTTTTCTTTGAAACCTGCACAGTTTGCCCTCAGCCACCATCTTAACTTGAATCGGTAGAAGTCTGGTTTCCTTGTAAAGAAGAATAATGATGACGTGGAGTGATAAGTTGGCTTTCTGTGCTTATCTTTGATGAAAATTTATCATTTTGTCTTCCGACAGCGGTTTCTGCTCTGTAATCATAGCAAAGCACCCAAGCCAAAACTAATTTAAAATTTAATCATTTCTGATTTCACAAGTCAATAATCGTTATATATTTGATGATTAGTGGAATACAATATATGACCTTCATTTCTTTAAACATTTATTTCGATTATAGTATTAATAAATTGTTTTTCAATAAATGTTTAATGGCAAAGATAATTTTCATATGGGTTAATTATTTCTTTTTTATCGGAGGGCGAGTTGTCCAACACTGTGGGCGACTTGTCTAAGAAGTGGACGAGTTGTATCACTATTCAGAGTGGGCGAGTTGTCTTGGGGCTATTTGACTTGCATTCGCACACACTAGGGTAATAAAAACCAAAATGGATAACAGGAAAGGTCAACAATGACATACCAATCAATCAACAAAACCTCGTACACACAAATCACATAAAGAGCAAAAGACACAAACATAAACACAAAAGCTAAATCTTCTTTTAACCCGGGATAATAAACCTAGGATCGTTTGCATAAACGGTATAACAGATTAAAATTTGTCTGATTTCAGTTAAGAAGGCAACAACATTATCTAAAATCCTTGAACTTTTCACAAAACCTTAAACTAAACAGGCTGCATGTTTCCCAACAAAGCATATGTGCGAAATATAGTGTTAGTGTTAAAGGCAAGAACAGTATCTAGAATCCTTGAAATTTTAGCCAAAGAATTTAAAAAATCAAATATAGGAAATGTCATTTGTATTTTAGTTCGTTTAGCAGTAATTCGGAGATCTAGTAACAGCACAGAAGATCCATGTGGTTTAAGCGGAAAATGGAAAAATGAACTAGGATCTACTATGGAGATCAAATGCATTGCAGACCAGTCTCCCTCCACCGTAGGTACCCTAACAGGAAGATATAACAGTAAAGTAGGCGAAGCCGAATGTTGGTATCCTCTTTCTGGCAGATACACAATGGTACAGTCTAATTCATATGTTGGCTTCAGCGTTGCATGGAATAACGACGTGGAAGGTAATTCTGAGTCTGTGACCAGTTGGACGGGGGTCTATAATGATAATACTGAGAAAATTTCTACATTCTGGATTTTGACCTCCAGAACTGATCCAGAAGACAAATGGGAGAACAGTAATATTGGACAGGATATCTTTCAGAAACTTTCTTAAAATGAATACACGGTTTAATATAAAAAGAGAGCCATGGACAAACCACAGCTGATAAAAACATGTGTATAGAGGACTATATTTGCTTATGGTCATTAAAAATTTATGCTAACTTTTGTCTTTATAATGAGCAATTTACGCTTATAAATAGAAAAAATTACAAACATTTATCCGGTTCAAATACTATACTTAGTTATCACATACGTAAAGCCATTTTGATAGCATACAATATGACGCGAAAAATATAGTAAGAGTTCCCACCTTCACCCTTTGCCAATATTTTTAGCGACTCTTTCCTTCCTCAGAAAATGTTACGCCAGCGACGGGAAGGCCTTTTTGAAAAAAAAAATTGTCGATTTAAAGCTCCATTTCCCCGTCTTGGTTGGTCCCTGTGAAGGCTTGTAGGAACTAAAATGCTAGACTGTTTGATGTAATTCGAAAAAAATTACACTTGTTTATTTTACCATGTCGAGAACTAAACTGAAATCTTGCACACACTATCAAATTTTGTTGACCTTTCATATCAAATCAGTCGCAAAGAACACTTCTCGTTTTACAACCTGATCTAAAAATAACAGGAAATTGCACGTTGAAACCTGGCTGAAATTCTTCATTACTTTATGTCTCACAAAACCCTTACCTACTGAATATCGTCATAATGTCAATGTCAGTAAGATGTTAACAAAGACCTTAATTATACTTTTGACTTTTGTTTATCGTAACAACTTACTTATTGCCAGGTCCATTTTCAACACTACAAAGGCATTAAAAGAGACATAGTGATACAAAATTTCTTTCCGATGGTTTGACCTTTATGACAGACATGTCTGATAAAGATTCTAAAATGTAGAGTCTTGGAAAATCCACTTTATGATCAAGACGTATGTTATATTCACCATAGTTTGACACTAACATCATTATTTAAACAATCTTTAAAGGCGATAGGCGGCTTTCAATTACGAACCTCTTCTCTTAACTTATCTTCTACAACAAAACGTTTTATGTCACACTTCTTGAAAGTAAATATATACTTAGAACTCCAAAAGCAATTATCTCTACATCGTGAGCGGTTTTTTTCCTGCTTTTCGATTATCATATTCTGATACACAACAATACAGCAAAAAAAAAAAAAAAAAAAAAAAAAAAAAAAGCAGCTGAAAACAAATCATTTGAGAATCAACTAGGATAGCCTAACTAAGGATTATCTGTCTTATAATGGTTTTGGCTTTACCCTTTGGGTCATTTTATTTTTTTTATATTCTGTCCAATGTTTTGGATTTTTGTTTTTATTTTTCAACATTTCTAACATGGAGTACAACTGATTAGTCGTAAATTGACAAAATTGTGTGTTCTTGGTGTCCTGGCCAACTTTTGTTTGAGAGCAGGACATGCTTACCCTTCCGCAGCACCTGATGTCACTCCCGATTCTTTCACTGTGTTAGTGCTTTCGTTTCTCTGCTGTCTTGTTCTAGTTTTGTTTAGTTTATTATACGTTTTTTTTATTGTTCTAGTTATACGTATAATCTTGTAGTGTTTGTAGGTTTTGTCCCATTCGCGCGACTTTGTCTTTTTCTTGCACTTCGAACTGTTTGACTTATTCAACTGTTTTGTCCGTTCGGTATGTTTTTGCCGATACTCAACAGATGTTAGAAGCGGGCCACTGCAGCTAGTAGCTACAAATTTAATGGATAAAACGATGAGGTAAGACAAACTTTAAAGATTTCTCGGATTGTCTTTTGACAAATGATAGATCAAGATGAAAAATCCTATAATCAAGAAGAAGATAAGAAAGCCTTTAATTTTCTTACAGAAGGTCAGAACTTTGTAGTTGCGGAACAGGTGAAGTTGGAAGACATCTGTATTAAAAAATATACCCGAACATAGTTTAACATCTCATGTCTATGCGAAAGCATCCTTATTTAATCACTTTAATGTTCTAGCTCACGAGGTAACTGTCCACAGGAAGACATATCACCCCACTCGGACACGTTATACTGACCCCGAGCCTCCAATCGACCTTTGTTGTTTCTCCTAGATGCCGCAAATACCAATTTTTAATGTCTTTGGTTTAACCCAGCCGTGAATCGAACCCACGACTTTCCGCACTCGAGGTGAACACGTTACCATGAGACCACCGAGGCCGTCATACAGATTATGATCTTGTCCAGTAAATGTTTTATATTTTGCATTATTATTCGATGTTTAATTAACCCTTTGGCCGCGACGTTAATTGCACAAATGTAACGACGTACGCGGCATTAATTTTACAACGTTGCAAAAAGAAGAAAAAAAAACTCGTTCATTGTGAAGTCATGTAACGTTGTTTTTGAACACCAAGATCAAAGAGATCAAGGAAAACCAATAACAGTCCGTAGATCTTAATAAAAACAATTAAGGGGGATCGGGACTATTCGACTGCGCATAATTTCACGCATGAATTACCATGCACACGAAAAATTACAAGTTTGTGTCGTAAATTCACTTCTTTTTTTTAAATATTTTGATTGATTAAAAATGTTGGATTATTGTATTTATGTCACTAAAAAATTATTATCGTTATTTATTTTTTCGTTTTTTACAGAGTTATCAGTCTTGAAAGTGAGTGGCAAAGCTTCCGGTTGCGAAATGAAAACAATGGTGAAAATTTTCTCGAAAAGAAAGCTGCTTTTTACAAATACCCGCTAGGGAATCTACTAAATCAAATTGTGATCCTCTTTTGGGTATACTTTTAAGCTACTTTCTTATCCGCCAACAGCCCACGTCCAACAAATCCACATATTTTAGGTAAGTGAATACAAAAATGGTCGAGAAAAATGTCTTCGTAAAACCACTTTAGCGACAATCATCCAAAAAATTTCATCGTCTGCTGAAGAATATGGCTTTATATAAACTCCTTTTCATTCCGCTCTGAGAATGGGGCCATATATATATGATTTAAAAAACTACAAGGGAAAATTTTCAAAAAAACATCAGGTTGACAGATATGCCAAGTTAAAAAACGCAAGACGTCAAATCAAAATAAGAAATAAACCTGAAGTAAAAGAGTTAATACAGGAGCATGCATATGCCAATCCTGGTTGTACGGATACACCTACACTTGAGCATGTTGAGACTTTGGTGTCAAATGACCCCAACAATTTTTCTCTGTATTCACTCCCTAATGATTTGGTCAGCCTAAGTCATTGCAGATTCATCATTGAACTTGATTACTTAGTAGAACAATTAGAACATTGTGAAACATGTTGCAAAAAGATGCACTTGTCAAATGCATTAGGGGTGAGACCAATGGGTGTTTCTGGAATGATGTACATTCAATGTACGCAGTGTGGCACCATCAACAAATTAAAACTTGGAAAGACACATCGACCCCCTGACAGTAATAAAACTGGTGTTGGAATATTTAATGTCAACACAAAACTTGCAGCTGGTAAGAATAAAATATTTACATAAAAAAATATACATTTACATACATGAACAAAATTTATGCATATACACTGCATATTTAATCACAGGCACTAGACATTCTGCTAATTGATATGCTAATAGTAATAAAATATGGGCAATGGGAAGAAAATAGTGTCCATATATTTGGGCAATGGGAAGAAAATAGTGTCCATACATACAGATATATGGACACTATATACATTGTACATACATTTATCTGATTTTGAAAATAAAAAATCTTGATGTGTTAAAATTTATATATTATTCTGACAAATACTAATATGTCATGTATGTGTCTATTTGTCAATTGTGTCCTACATGTACATCCTGTACGTTCTTAATGCATCAGGCCTACATGTAGGCTTCACACTTCATTTTGAGATCTTGTCATAAAAATAGAAAAAGGAGCAAAAGCTTTACCATATTAAAGTTATTTTGCAACTGAACATTTCTGTACAAGATGAATTTTCACAGATCTTACAATTCAACAATATGTGTAAAACATTTTCACCACCGTGACTTATTGGAACTTAACGACCATATTATTATGTTACTAGTATTCTGTTAATTAATCTATAATTTAATTAGAATAGGTTTTGAATGACATAAGTAATTTTACTTTTTTTAAATTCCAGGAGCTAAATTATGGCTCTTTATGAGTTTATCATACTGTTACATGTTCTTCCTCCTTTTTTTAAAAAAAAATATTTGATCTGTAGGCATGATTCATTCAGGAATTGGAGAAACACAACTGAATAACTTGCTGTCTACCATAAACGTTCACTGCATTGACCATAAAAGTTTGAAAAGAAGGGAGAATGAAATTGGACATATAATAGAACAAAATGCAAAAACTTCAGAAAACAATTTTCTGTTAGAAGAGGCAATTGGATCATTGGTTATTGGTGAACCCAGTGCTGCAGGTTTGGTTAACTAATACATGTTAACTAGTATATATTTTTATTTAGGGGCTAGCTGAAGCACGTCTCTGGGTGAGGGAGTTTCTCACTTTATTGAATACCCATTGGTGCTGTGGCCTTCAGCTGTTGTTTGCTCATTGGTCGGGTTAATGTCTCTTTGACACATTCCCCATTTCCATTCTCAATTTTATGTGTATATATGTAAAGATTGCAATTCCAAGACTCTTGTCTGCTTCAATAATAATGATTGAGTTAATGTTGAAAGACTTAAAGCAAATTGTTTCACTCAATCACTATGTTTTGTAACTATATAACATCAATAGATATAAGATGTGGTATGAGTGCCTATGAGACAACACTCCATTCAAGTCATAATTTGTAAAAGTTAACCATTATAGGTCAAAGTATGGTTTTCAATGTGGAGACTTGGCTCACACCGTGACCAAACAGCATGCTATAAAAGGCCAAACACTTTAACTTAAAAAATCTCCAATACATCCTAAAATACAGTAAGTTATTATAATGATCTATAATCATTAACCAGAAAAGCTGAAGCCAGTGAAGGGGACCTTATGTTCTCACTCCTTCTGTCAATCTGTCAGTCCAGCAAATTATTCTTTTCACACTTTTTTTGATATAATATTTGGTAAATAGTTAAACCATTACAAGTTACATACATGTATATCAAGTTTTAATTTTGATATGGTTGGATATTTTTTTGCAGGGGTTATTTGAATTAGAAAGTTCACAAAAATAATAGTTTTCTGCACTTTTCATCATGATTAACCAATAGATACTGGTATTAGTTGAGGATCCAGAAATTTTCATAAGAGGGGGCCTGCTCTAGTCAGTGATTCCCTATATAACCAAAAAAATTTTGCCTTCAAAAGGGAGGCCTGGGCCCATGGTGACCCCTAAATCCTTTTAATATTTGATATATAAATGTAGTTTTACCTTGACCAGTTACAAATCAAGGTTGATTTTTGTTCCAGTCAGATTTTTTGCAGAAATAGGATTTCAAGATTGGTAGAAATCGCAGGCTCGACAAATCTATTTGTATATATTAAGTTAAAACGAATTGTACATTTATATATGCCAATAAAGTTATGCTTCTACTTATAAAATGCACTTTCGAGTAAAAAAAATTCCCGACTTTTTATTATGAAGGAGATGCTGATCTTGAAGAGAATAGGTTAGGTAATGGGATTAGTGTTTCCACTGACACATGTTGGCAGAAGAAAGGATCTGGAAGATCATACAATAGTCTGTCTGGTAACCTATAAAGTATTTTAATAAAATAATGCATATTTTGCCATAATTGAAAACAAGAGCTGTCAGTATGACAGTAAACAAGTTCTTGTTTACATCTGTTAGTACATGTATAACAAGAGTGCACACGCTGAAATGTCGCCTTCTTTACTAACCATTGATATTATGTTGATAGTCCTAAATAGAAAGCTTCTCTACAAATATTACGTAAACTTAACATGATCCAAGAAAATGAGGTGAAGCTCATATAAACCAAACGAGAAATACATGTACACCTTACCATTATTCAATATACTAAATATAGTTGACCTACATGTATTGCCTATTGTTTCTAAACATTGACCAATGAACCACAAAAATGAGGTCAAGGTCAGATGAACCATACCATGCAGACATATACAGCTTACAATCCTTCCATACAACAAATATAGTTGACCGATTGCTTATTGTTAAGAAAAACAGAACCTAACACATAAATTTAACACTATATAAGCAATGAACCATAAAAATGAGGTCAAGGTCAAATAAAACCTGCCAGACTTACATGTGCATCATAAAATATTTCCATACACCAAATACAGTTGACCTATTGCATACAGTATTAGAAAAAAAAAGACAAAAATTCAATAACTTAACTTTGACTACTGAACCATGAAAATGAGGTCAAGGTCAGATGACACCTACCAGTTGAACATGAACACCTTACAATCATTCCATACACCAAATATAGAAGACCTACATGTATTGCATACAGTATAAGAAAACTTAACTATAACCACTGATGCATGAAAATGAGGTCAAGGTCAGACGACACCTGCCATTTGGACATGTACACCTAACAATCTTGCCATACATGAAATATACTAGACCTATTTCTTATATTATCTGAGATATGGACTTGACCACCAAAACTGATCCCTGAAATGAGGTCGAGGTCAAGTGAAAACTGTGACAGGTATTAGGACCTTGCAAGGTATGCACATACCAAATATAGTTAACCTTTTATTCATAATAAGAGAGAAATTAACATAACAAAAAAAATTAACTTTTTTTCAAGTAGTTTCTAAACCATGAAAATGAGGTCAAGGACAATTGACACTTGACAGACGGAAACTTCGTAACATAAGGCATCTATATTCTAAGTATGAATTATCCAGATCTTCTTCCTTCTAAAATATTAAGCTTTTGAGAAGTTAGCTAACACTGCTGTCTAGCCCCCTCCACCCGATCACTATCCATATGTCGAGCTGTTTGCGACAAAAGTAGCAGGCTAGACAAATACATCAATATTTCAAGGATCATAACTCCTGAACAGTTGAAAATATGGAATTCTGTAATAAATAAATTGTATGTTTGCATTTTTCTTAAGGTGTTGCAACCCTCATCGGTAAAAAAACAAAGAAAATTCTTCATCACGCACAGAGGGTTTCCAGTTGTAGAATATGTGAATCTGCTAAAAAGAAAGGGGATTTCGCAAGAGTTCATGAATGCAAACAAAATTGGAGTGGCTCCGCCAAAGCTATGGAAGCGGATATGGTAGCTCAAATGGTGAAGGATTTGGTTGTGGTGAAGAAAATAAATGTGTCGGAAATTGCTGGAGACGATGACTCCACAGGGTTTGAAAAAATAAAAAAGCAAAGGCCACATTTGGAAATTAAAAAAACAAGTGACAGAAATCATATTAAGAAAAATGTGAATAGTAAATTGTATGAATTAAAAAATGCCAAAAAGCACAAAGAGTTTACTCAGAAGGTCGTTGACTCAATCCAGAAGAATTTTTCATACATGATTGATCAGAATCAAGGTTCAGAAGACGGTATCAAAAATGGACTTACAGCAATAACTGAACACATGTTTGGTAACCATACATTTTGTAATGAGAGTTGGTGTGGTGGCTTAGCAAAAGGAGATGCCTACAAACACTTAAACCTTCCATATGGAAAGGATTTAACGTCAAAAGAATTAAAAGCTGATTTAGAAAAAATCTTCCAGAACAAACTCCTGACAAAAGCAAATCAACTATCAAAACTATCTAGCTCTCAAGCTAATGAGAGCTTCAACAACACAGTGGCATCAAAAGCTCCTAAACGGTTACATTATTCTGGCTCCGCCAGTTTAGGATATAGAGTTTGCTCTGCAGTGCTACAAAAAAATGAAGGCTATGAATATATATCTAAGGTATGATGTTATTAGTTAACTTATTGGGTTATGATAACCAAATAAGTTAACTAATAATATGGCATGAGTATTTGTGACTTATATCTAGAAATATAATATTCTTTGAGAAAAAAATTAACCAAAATTTATGTGACTATCCTTTTATTAGGCCACACCAAGTTGATTTCTATGCCCCCGCAATAGCGAAGGGGGCATTAAGTTTTGCCCTTGTCTGTCTGTACCTCCGTACTTCCGTCTGTCCGTATATCCCATAGTTGCCAACTTGGTTTCTGTTCTCCATCTTTAGTTTGCCTCAACTTAATGTTATGAAACTTATACACAATGCTAATTACCACAAAAGACAGATCGAGTTTGAATTTTGGTTGCAACACTTTACAATGCTTATTACAAATGTATTAACAAAATACAGATCAAGTTTGAATTTTTGTGTTATAGAGCAATGCCCCTTTTCAAATGGAAAAATTGATGAATTTTAGTTTCTGTATATACAACTGTTATCATGGTTATAATAAGAATAGAAAATAGAAAATAATTCCATAAAATAGCACTTTTTGAAACAATTAGACGATGCGGACAATTGACTTTTTTTGCAGAGAAATTGCAGAAATCCCCAAAATACACTAAAACACACATGTATTTTGAAATTTTTTGTTCTGATAGGTAAATGAAGCTGCTGGTATGTCTCCAGGTAACGAAACAGTGAAGAGAGCAGGTAAATTAAACATTAGGAGAGACAGGAAATCAGTAAAATCAAAAACAAAGGAGTGGAAGACCAACAGAATAAAACTCAAACAAAAGAGATTAGCCAAGAATGTTTCAAAAGAACTTAGAGAAGGAAAAACATATGAAACCGAAATAGGTAATAATATTATTTTTTTTATATAGTTTGCTTTAATATGCAACAAAAATTTTGTTATGTGATTGGCAATAAGATGAGAGTGAATGTCTATCAATTGAATTTAAGTGATGACAGCAAAAAGTTCAGTTTCAACATAGGACTACTGTAGTATTTTGAAAACTGTCGTGACAGCCAACATATATACATGTCCAACTATTTGTACATGTATATATAAAGCCACCTGATGAGTACCCTTGGCAGGGACGAAACAGTTTACAATTGTCAAATTTAAAATTTATTTTTTAACTGACGATATATTTCTACTATTAATGTAAAGCAATTATGTAATGTAATGGTATGTATGAAATCAACATATAAGAAGCAGATTTAAAATCGAACTAAATCTTTAACCGATAAATGCTGATAAAGATAGATGGGGGGGATTCTAAATCAAATTACATAGAATTTTTTAATAACTTGTCAAAATGTAGTTTATATTGTGCTTTTCCTAAAATATTAAAAGTGGGTCACCAGTTTTTTTCCCATTACAAGTTGTGCAAATTTGTCCAATTTTGTATAGATTATGAATGGAAAATCCAATTTTGTGTAATAAAAATAAAACTACATCATAGAATTTTAAGATAAGATATGAGAAGATCACTCTTTGCTTTAATGATATGCTTTATGATTAGAAAAAGAAAAAATTGGGTAACCAGACTCGTTTTCTTCCTACATATAATTGCATTATACATGTATAATATAATAGGGAAATTCGTAACACATTCTAACATAAAAGATAATTTATCTAACTTAAAGTTACTTTATTTGAGTTATCTTTCCTTATGTTGCAAAGTTTGAAAAAAAATATCAAAGAATATATTGTTTTTTTGTAAAATACAGCCATAAAATATAAAATACATATATAATTATTTCCTCTTTCATATACTGCTATATGTATTTCTGAAGAATTGGAAACTCAAAACTTTTACATGTATTAAATTTTTACTATACATTGTAGCAATAAGTCTTGATAATGATGTAGAAGAAGAAATACCAGAGCCATTGAATATCAGAATAGAAGGTGACATGAGATTATCCCCTCTAGTTGTGTTTGATCTGGAAACTACAAGTCTTAGTATGTACTGAACAGTTTGTTTGTCTATACAATTTTATATTATTAGTAAACATAACAACATTATATGTTTCATTGTTCGTTTTTTTAAAATACCTTATTCATGTACATATACAGGCTTAAAAATGTCACTTCACTTTCAATAATCAGAAGTAAGACAATATCATTTTCTCTGTGGCTGTATCCTGTTATGATTATTACAGGTAGTGCTTATGAATTTATGTACAAAAATGTCATGACAAAAAAAATGTTCAAAGTTAGGAAACAGAACATAATAATTTGTAATTGTCATATTTTCCTGTAAAATGTTTTTTGCCCAAAAGTCATGATTATGATATTTGTACATGTTATTAATTCAAATGTACACTTAAAAACTTTGTTATTCCTAATTTTTACAGGCAGAACATCAGATATTGTCCAGATTGCTGCATGCTCAGAAGTAAAGAAATTCAACACTTATGTCATTCCTAACAAACCCATGTCTCCTGAAGCATCTGCAATTACAGGGATAACTGTTGAAGGAAACCAAATGTTTTACAACAAAGAAAGAGTTATGCACAAAAGCCAGTTTCAAGCTTTGAATGACTTTATTATATATTTGTCAACTTTTGAAAAAAAGCCAATTCTTGTTGGTCATAACATTAAGCGGTTTGACTGTCATGTCCTTTACAACAGTCTGAAATCCCATATGATGTGGAATGAATTTTGTTCTTATGTACACTGTTTTGTTGATTCCTTAGATTTATTTAAACAAGTCAACCCTGGTCTCAAATCTTACAGTCAAACCAATCTTGTTCATGAACTTTTGGGAGAAACTTATGAGGCACACAATGCAATTGATGATACCGCCATTCTGAACAAATTGATTTTAACAAGGTGTGATTTTAATTTATATGTACAAGATTTATCATTTCCATGTATGTATCCATATTTGTGCTTTTTATATCAGTGTAATTTGACAACATTTTCAACTGTAATTCAAAAAAAAATCCTGTCAAAAGCTATGGCTTTGAAAGCAGCCAAGTCAAATTTAAAACTTTGTCATTTGAGAACTGCTGTAAATAGAAAGGGCTTAGCAGGACTGAAATCATTATTGTCTGAGAAGACAGAACAGGGTAATGTGAGAGTGACAAGTTGCAAGAAAATCATCAACAGAATTTTTGAATTCCTGTCTGAGAACAAGCAGGATTAAGGGCATGCACTTCATAACTTAAGGTAGCTGGGGGATGGGTCTTAATTAAAATCCATAGACTTTTTTAATCAATTGTCAAAATGAAGTTTTTTTCATACTTTTTTCAAAAATATAATAAAAAGTGTGGGTCACTGAAATTTTTTCACGCTTCAGGTTGTTCAAACTTGTCAGATTTTGTATAGATTACGCATGGAAAATCTAATTTTGTGTGATAAAAGAAAAATACAACATAGAATTTTAAAATAAAATGTGAGAAGATAGCTCTCATTACATGCTTTCAGGTTAGAAAAAGAAAAAAATAGGTCACCAAACTTGTTTTCTTGCTATTTATAAAATTAGGAAAATTCACAACTCTTTCTATAATAAACTTTCTTTATCTGGGTTATCTCCCCTCATTTTGCAAAGTTGAAAAAAAAATTAATAAAACGAAAATATTGTGTTTTTTTAGAAAATACAGCCATAAACATAATAAAACAAATAATTTTCTATATTATCATTAAAAGTCTTAAAGATGAATTACATACTCCTCTCAAAATTTGCACATTTCATTAATGATCTTGACCGATTGTTATCTGCTACTTCAAAATCCAAGATAGAGGAAGACACCCCAGCCACCTTAATTTAAGAATGCATGTACAAACCCTTGATACTGTAATGTATGTGCTAAAGGTTATAGTTAATTTTGTATATAGTATAGTTTGACTTGATTTATACATACTTTTTAAATGAAAGTAAAAAAATCAAAGCTAAAAATGAAAGAATTACCATGTAAATATTCTCACAAACTTGCTTTTAGTAATATAAAACACATTTATGTGTAAGCCTCTGATGATAGATTTTTATTACTTATTTTTTTATGGGTTCTTGTTGAAGATGTTTAGAAAATTCAAATTTATTATATGTATATATATAATTGTATAAAAAAAAATTGGGGGAGAGAAACCTCTGATTTTTTAAAAGCTTAAAATAGTAGTCATTTTTTGGTTTGGTTGTTGTCTCTTTCATTTTTTGGTTCTTTCGGAAGTAAATTAATTAGATGCCTGCGACCAAATTTCACCCACACATCCCTACAAACATAAAAAAAATCCCATATAAATCTGCCTCTGGAAATGTAAATATCATTTGAAATTAAAATATTTTTTAATGCAGTATTTTTCTTTATATGTTTTTTTTTGGGTGAAATAATGCAAATAATGTTACTATGATTTGTAGATAATGGTGTAATAGATTGAAGGCTGGCTTTATTTGAAGACATAAAGGTCTTAAACCAAAATATTCTTTCAAAAGGGTAAATTAATGTAATCAATTTTAACACTATTGACCTTGAATATATATTGTTACAATTCTAACTTGGTGCTGTGAATTGTGTTAATACAGCATTCATTTGGTCCAAAGCTTGATCCTGTTGAGTTTTGATGTGTGAAAAATGTTAAAGACCTGTAGTACAGCCACTGCCTGTTTGCTGATAGTTTGAAAATTAAGTTATCCATTTTAAAAGGAAAAATTTCTTCAAAGTTTTCTTGGTTTCTATGAAAGGGAATGAATTTATATTTAATCCAGAGCTTTATCATGTTGAAATATTATGTGTGAGGAATTTTTAGATCTGCAATTCATAAAAAGACTAAATGGAATATTTGACAGAAAGTCGAGTAATGAAATATAAAACTTATGCTTTCAAAATGCAATATGTTTTGTATGCATAACTGTTTGAAGACATAATACTAAAATAAACTGTTAACACAGAGATATGTCTCGCCTATTTGTTATTTTGATAATGCAAATGTTGAAATTAAAATAGCAATACTTTAACATGTAAGTTATGCAAATAATCAAAGTCAATGAGCCATGACTGAAGGTACAGGGCTAAACAATCTCCATGGAAATGAGATGTGCCAATGCTAATACAACTGTAAACCAAATACCATTGACTTTTCATAAGTCGTTCCCTTTAAACAAACCTGCACACAAACATTAACTTGTAAACTATGTAAAAGTTTAAAAGTCAATGAACCATAATTAGGGGGTGGGGTTATATAATCTCCATGGAAATGAAACTTGCAAATGCCAATACATTTGCATACCGAAGAATATCATTGACTTAACATTAGTGGTTCATCTTAAACTGACCTAATCACAAACTAATACATGTAAACTAAGCAAAAGTTTCAAAGTCAATAGACCATGACTGAGGGGTAAGGATCAAATATTCTCCATGGAAATGAGATGTGCTAATGCTTATACAACTGCATACCAATTATCATTGACCTACCACTAACAGTTCCACTTTAACTGACCTAATCACAAACTAATACATGAAAACTAAGCAAAAGTTTCAAAGTCAATAGACCATGAATGAAGGGGCGGGGCCAAATAATCTCCATGGAAATGAGATATGCCAATGCTTGTACAACTGCATACCAAATATCACTGACCTACCACTAGTGGTTCCCCATAAACTGACCTAATCACAAACTAATACATGTAAACTAAGCAAAGTTTCAAAAGTCAATAGACCTTGACTGAAGGGGCGGGGCCAAATAATCTCCATGGTAATGAGATGTGCCAATGCTAATACAACTGCATACCAAATATCATTGACCTACCACTAGTGGTTCACCATGAACTAGACCTAATCACAAACTAATACATTGTTGACGCCACCGCCGCCGTCGACGCCGGAACCAGCATACCTATGTCTCGCTTTTTGACTCCGTCAAGGCGAGACAACAAATGGTTATTCAATATATACCTTGAATAAATTGTAACAAATTTTGAGAGCTTCATATCTCATTTTGAAAGGCTTATCATATGTACAATATTAATATTGAGGATTTGTACTAAAATTGTTTAAAATGTTCCATGGATGATCCATTACTTGTTTTCCGATGATCTTACATGAGTTTGATATAAATTCTTTGAAATTCTGGTGTGGTATGTTTACAAGTCAACCAAAGATACACCATTCAGAAAACTTGCTCATAAAGTTTTACCTTCAACACGAAACAAAAACAACACCATTGGAAAACTTATGATTACATTTGTACCAATCAACCAAAGTATGGACATTATAAATGTTTACCTTCAACACTTAACAAAAACAACACCATTCCGAAAACTTGGTATGATAACCAATCAACCAAATTATGGACATTATAAATGTTTACCTTCAACACAAAACAAAAACCAAACCATTTCCAAAGCGTGGTATGAATTCAAGTCAATCAAAGAAATGGACATTATAATTTAATACCTTCAACACTAAACAAATACAACACCATTTAGAAAACATGATACATAATGAAGAAACAACTTACATTCAAAGATAAGATTGATTGATTGATTGATTGTTGGCATTTTATCACCACTTTTGGGCTATTTCGTTGTGGCCAGTTTTTATCAATGGAGGAAGCCGGAGTACCCGGAGAAAAGCACCAACCTTCGATAGTAAAAACTGACAATCCTAGCTAGTCTATTCAGGGTCGATTGCACTTGGACGCGCAGGGTTTGAACTCACAACCTCAGTGTTGACTGGCTAGTGATTACACACAGTAGAAGATCTTCTTAGATCACTTGGCCACCGAGGCCCCTCAGAGATAAGATGGTGTTGGCGCTAGCAGTTATAAGTAACAGCACTACCTTCAATGTGGAGCAAAACCAAATACATCGTTCTAAGCTATGAAGGGCACCTTTAAACATGAATAATATAGAAGACAGAAATAAATCTGCATAATTTCTCATGAAATAATAAATTGTGGTTGAGCAGGAGTAGTTTAGTTTAGTTTTGATTAGTTTTACCTAAATTTTGAGACTTATAAGCCATTTTGCCAAATATGTTAATTTAGAATTTATATACTTCGACGCACGTGCCATCACACTTGACCTTTCTGAACTTAGAAAAGTTTTCAACTTATGTCAGTCTATTTGGTTTGATATACGCTGTCAGCACACAGTTAAATCTACTATAATTTTACCTATTTGGTTATTTCAGGTGCCATTTAAGGCCTCATATCATATTTTATCATTTATAAAAATAACAATTTCATGCTTCAACTACTGGTTTCCATGGTAACCAATATGCAATAGCAGCCATTTTTTAAATAAAAAGTTATCTTTTGCTATGTGATATGATATGTTTATTAGGTATCATATTATTTCTCACTATGGGTATCTGTGAAAGGCTCAAAATGACATTTCACCCAATTTCACCATTTTCCCGCCAAAATTTTGGGTTTTAAGGCTAAATATTTTTTTTTCCTTATCGGTGACCTATATTTTTTATTTGCTTATTCTTTGAAGCTATATTTCAGCTTTTTATATTACAGTTTTGGACCAAGTGTCACAGACAGTTTTTTTGATATTCCGATAAAAATATGTCAACACCTCTATTTTCCCTATCATTTCATTGAAAAACGGTCCCTTTTACATACCTGTTTAAAAGTAAAATTTTGAGCTTAAATGGTCGGGGACCCCATATTTTTTTTCGACCAATTTGATTCACTCTCTGTAAAGATTAAAATAACAAAAAATACGGCACTTCTGATAGAAACTTCGAATAGGCCCGAGCCACCTTAAACAACAAAATTTGAATCTGTATTCTTCATACAGAAAAAAAAATCAATTAAATTTATATATCATTTGGACACATATGTCCTTCCCGCGGCCTGCCGACAATGGACACATATGTCCTTCCCGCGGCCTTCCGACAATGGACACATATGTCCTTCCCGCGGCTAAAGGGTTAAGGGGGTAGGCCGGGGGTAAGGGAGATAACTCCTATTGATGTTTTTTTCTTGACGTCAAACAATAGGAATGACGTGGCATTACTATGACGTACCAAATTTCCTCGCATTAGACGAAGTGAAGAGGTTCGGTAAGGGGCATCTCCGTAACGAATCTAAAACTTTTTCGAAATATGTGCAAAATCGATAATTAAGTAGGATCTGATATATTGATGAATCAGTGTTTAACATCCAGTGGCAATTATGAAATGCATATTACGATGATGAAAAAGCCGCTCGAAATGAAGAAAATGCTGAGTCAATATTTGCAATAATTTCATAAATCCTTACTAGAATTTTCTACTCGTCCCATAAATTCGTAATATATAATTTAGAATTACCCCCCCCCCCCCCCCCCCCCTCCGAGAAGTGTGTGTTTGTACTGTGTGCTTATCTCGTCCTCATCTCAGTGCGTGTTGCTTATATCACATTATCCTGTTAGTCTTATACTGTAACAGTAATAGTCCATCACACATAAAATGTCACACTCCTGACATTTTCAGGATTATTTTAAATAGCATTTAATTGATGAATCAAATGTTTTAAGCATATTTTCTGCCTTAAATCATATACTAGTAACCATGATTTGTTGTATAGCATATATAAACTACATATAATGAATGATAATGCAGCTTCAAATAGTATTATGAGAAAATCTTTATTTTTCTAATGTCTTAATATTAAAATTGATCGAGTATTTTGTGAAAACTTGTGGTTAAAATTTCATAATTTTTTGTCATATAACACACACATATATGATATTTGTTTTAACAGTTTTTTGTAAGAATTAAACGACAGATTTTTTTTACAGCAGTGTTTGAATATTTAATGAGGCAACTGAAATGAACGAAATTCATAACATGTCTGGTACTTTTTACCTTTGAATTTGCATATAAAGAATGAATTTTACCATCATATTTCAGTTTTGATTAAGACTATATCCCTGTTCTTCAGTTCAACAATTATAACTATTTTTTATCAAACATATGTCTTATGAGAGGTAGTAATATTCATTAACTTGTGTCATCTCATGGAATGAAGGGTACCCCTTAAATGCCCATTTTCAATGACCCCTGTGAAGGAAACGCGTGGTTGAATTTCAAAAAATTTTCTCAAGTGGTGTATTGAGACATATATAATGCATGACGAAAATATGAAAAAAATTAAACGAGTGGGAAATTTTGGCCTAACCCAGGCCTACCCCCTTAAGTGCTAAAGAATGGACTGAGACCATTCGATAACATCGTCGGAAATGTTTACAGTTTAAACGATTTACATCGACCTGTGTCGTTTTCAATCACGATCTTTTAACACGGAACATGAAACTGATTTGCAAAGCGGGTATTTCTGTGAGCGGGAGGGGCTGTAATTTCTTTCTGTTCGAATTGTTTTTTATGTTCGAAGTCAGTGTTTCTTTTTATTGTGTTTTATTTAGTTTTTTTGTGCCTTTTTTCCTGGATGTATGATTAATGATTGACTTTCTGGGGTTTCTGCAACCTCTCTTAAAATTACATAATTATACATATTTTAAATGCACCACTGTTTGACAACTACTTTTGGAAATGAGAAATGGCTTGCTAGTCAAAAAAAAAAAAAAAAAAAAAAAAAAAACACCGAAAAATACATAATGTATCTGTCCATTTTTTATCCTTGTTCTTTTGATATTCTGCTCATAAATTTCACACAATATTTTGAAGAACTTTCCAAAAGCTTCGTGATGGGTAAATAATAACCAGAAAATCACCATAAACCACATGATCTTACAGCTGTATATCTTTTAGTGACAACTTCATTCTAAAATGCGATTTTTACATGCACCTGGTTATTGAACAGAATTATTCTTACTTCTGTGCTTTCTGACATTGTTTATTTGAGCAAGCAAAAAGAAAAGAACTTTATTTTTATTGGAAAGAGATTTGTAATCAATGTTAATAACGTTATAATTTCGATCTTACTAAAATAACACAATGTATTGGATGGCTTATGTATATTGAACCACAATATATTATGTTAAACTCAAGGAAAATAAATTTAAAAAAATGCAGGTGTGTTTTGCTTTTTAGAAAATCTTAGACACATCCCATTACTTCATATAACAATTGAGTCGTATATAAATGTACACGTAATACATGTAATAGTATCCTATTAATTATAAACATAGCTGAAAGTATGTTATTATTTTGATACTAGCGTTAGATTGATGTTTTAAAATTCATTGCCATGGATTATTAAATTTGTTAAAAATTATAGAGTATCTCTCTTCCATGGCTCTGTGCTTAGATGGTTTAAACTTTTATCTTTTTTCTCATTTTCATTCTACCAAACAAACAAACAAGATCATTGCTATTTAAAAGAGCCCATGGTTTGAAAATAATAACGAAGGATTACAAATTATTCATTATGATTAAATCTTCAACAATTACATGTTGTAAGTATGGATCCTAAAGTTCCGAAAGAAGTAAGGCGACTTTCCCAAGTATTTGTTTCACTCATAACCATTGATTTTTCACTCTGAAATATGTACTTACGTTTTATCATAAACGATTGTATGCAATGCATTTTTAGGTTAGCAAACACAATATTATGCTTAATCACTGATAAGTGGATATAGGCGATTTGGGTCATGTGGATCACTTTTTGGAATATTGCCAAGAAGGAAATTCAGAACCAAAAACATTCTCATTTCATATGAAACGAGATACATAAACTCATTTTTTTTGGTTCTGAGGTTCTTAAATTTGTGTTAAAACTGTCTCCCAATGCGATATTGTGTAATTCGTGCTATGTTATTCAATATACATTAATGGTTAATGAAATACGAAAATTACCACACAAAGAAAGGTAATTCAGTAATGTATTTATGAAATAAAATCATCTAACTGTGAAGGTGTTATGTACTTTATTTATTATGATATCTTACAGTCTACCTTTTCGATATGTTGTTGTAAGTTATAGAGTAAGAGATTAAAAATCTTACCTGAAAAGAAAGATAAGTTTGAAACTTTATAAATTTATTCCATCAAATTAACAAGAATTTTGTGACTTCATGTGTTCTACACACAGAACTTATGCAACAAAATCTAGGAATCTTACTTCTTTTTAGAAAAGAAATTTTGATGTTTTTTTTTTTTTGATCATCATATATGAATTCAGGTACTTTATCTGTTGTGATATAATGTACTTTACAAATCATAGTTTTAATTTACATACAATAAATGTATGCACAATACTTTAGAAAACTAAAATGAATAATTGGATTCTAAATGAGATGAGCAATATATATTAAAAAATGATTCCCTAAATCACGAGTCATCTCTCTAATACTGTTCTTTTCAACAAATATAGGCAAAAGAATACCGAAGTGGCAAAGCAGTGGAAAAATTCGTAAATTCGAAATCCAACGAAAAGAAGAAAAGAACAGGTCAAGAATACATCTATAACCAAATGAATAAAAACATATAATGAAATAAACAAAAAGCGAACAAGGCAGCACAGACAATACAAACCCCACAAAAACGGCGTTCGGAAGTGTAAGCATGTCCCGCCCAGTTAACGACACCGTAAGCATTGCAAGTGGGACCGAATTCAGTGACAAGGAGGACACACACTGCAAAACATACATAAACATGAAATACAAAGTCATACAAAATGTGGAATTGGGATTTTCGGGTTTAACATGATCTTCATTTCTTTTATGAAATAAATGGGAAAAAAATTCGACCTAGGAAGTTCGAGTACATATTCTATTTTCAAAAGTAAGTGCTATACGTAAATCAATTTCCTACATATTTGTGATTGCGTATTGTGTATTGAAAACTGCCATAAACTAATAGCCCGACATTCTTAATCCCTCCACTGGAAATTTGATTTCAGTTAATATGGAAGAAGGAAAGTGTTTACCTTTGCTTATTTATTTCAAATATTACCTACTGCAAAAAATAAAATTCTGGAACATATATAATCTTATTTGAATTTTTAAAGAAAATAATAAATTTCTTTATAGAGCTTATTTGGATGGAGTACTATACATTGAAATAATTTTTTATCCGTGTGGGTACATATATGTACATTTCAAAAGTTACATATTATAGCACCAGGGTCAGGAGATCAAGAATATGCATAAAACGTCGAAGCAAGAACAGACAACTGTATTTTATGCTGCGTTATTCCAGTCTGTCAATATAGACATTATATAAGAAATTATTTTATTAAACCCCTTTATTTAGCCTGTAGGGGCCTCGGTGGCCGAGCGGTCTTAGTAGCCTGTCCACGCTGAGGTTGTGAGTTCGAATCTCACCTATGGCGGGGTGTGTTCGACTCCGATCTTAATTGACAAGGATTGCCAATTTTCCTACCGAAGGTCGGTGGTTCTCTCCGGGTACTCCGGCTTCCTCCACCAATAAAAACTGGCCGCCGCGAAATAGCCAAAATGTGCTGAAAACGAGGTAAAACCCCAACTAAACAAACAAAAAATTATTTAGCCTGTAAACAAGCTAATTACAAAAATAATAGCTATACATCGTCCATGTAATACTTCACACATGTCACGTTCTCTTGAGTGTTTATTCCTATATTCTTTATCTACAAAGGAAACTTGAAGAACCTTTTCCGGAATTGAAAGATGTAACATGCGCCTAGGCGTAATATGTACTTTTATTTCTAAAGTAGTCATTGTACATGTACAACGAATCTAAACTATAAATTAAATCCAGTAATTAAGAGTGATTAGGATAAATCACTAGACATTACTTTTGTCTCAGACTTGTTTTATTAATACGTATATGAAATTCCATATCCTTAAATAGGGTGATGCAAGTTATACTTATCAGACGGAGCGATTCCAACTCGGCAAATTTTCGAAACTTGGAATCGATCCTCACACCTTATGCATGCATTAGCACTTATCCAAGGTGCAAAATGTAAAATCTGTTTCTCCAACTACAGCCCAGTGGTAATTGCAAACAGTTTTGGTGTCAAGCTAAAATTCGATAGTAGTAATATGGGTTCTCACTGCCAATCAATGAAAACCCATTCTACCTTCTGATTGGTCACTTCCAAACAAAGAACACGCCCCATTCAAACAGACCACGTGCACACAAATGAATCTCTTAACTGTGACGAACCCCCCATATCATATTACCACATACCGTATTATAAGTAAGTTATAACCCCCTAATACGTCATATTTAACGATGCGTGAAACCACAAATATGTAAGGTATGCACAATAAGAAGTTTGTATTACTTGCGAAATCCCGGAAGTATAAAAAATGTAATTAACTTTGTAATTTTCTTATTTGACCTCCGATATTAAAAATTCTTTTTGTTTGTAAGAAATCGATCATTTCTATTTATTTTAAGATAAACTTATCCGATAGTAAAACGTAAGACAAAAATATTTTCTCGATAAGGAAGACATCACCCATATGTTCTGTTTTGAAATCATACACCATATCTTGTCCTTTTGACCTTTCGTTCTTAATTGAAAAATAAAGAGTCGTGATTTTACAAGAGAAACATTTCCTTATTTTAGCTTCTAACTCCAAAATTCTTTTTGTGTATTGAAATTCATTCATTTTTCTTTGTCTTAAGACAGACTTGTTCGATAGTAAAATATCGAATTAAAACAGTTTTCTCGATGACGAAAATACTCACCCCCTTTTATTATACATTTTAAATCACATACCATGAATTTTTTACACCTGTATAAAGTAGTATTCGGCGGCTTATTTAAATCGAAAATAAACTTCTGTCTTGAGTAGTATATGGCGGGAATATTTGAATGTAAAAATTACGTGGCGGGAAATTCAAAGTTACTTTAACTAAACAAACACAAGTAAAGTTCCATATAGACTTCCTACGGGTTAGATGACAATTGAGCACTTTCTATTCAACCATTTCCCGCCGACACACATGAATGATTTTGACTTTAAAAAAAAATACTGTACCAACACAAAAGTCTTTGGATAAAAAAAGTCATATAATCAGCCTTTCAACACTTCGACAATGTACGATTTCTAAAACTCTCCGATGGAAAATGCATGTGAAAATATATGTTAAGTAGTGACATAAAAATAAACCCAATTCTTGTTTACATTTCAGCAATGGATGCCTTCACGAAAAGCATTGTTGACACATATTCTAAATGGGAAGACCTGGAAAAATTTGCAGCATTGATGTCACGCATGAGTGATTAACCCCTTGAAAAACGAAAAATTAAGCCCCCATCTGGACTTCATTTGACGTCCTTGATTCTAGGGAAGTCTTTTTGGACGGTTTGGACATCGTCACACATGAGTGATCGGCATACGAACGTTTGTGACCAATCAAAGTCGTGTTGGAGAGAGGGGAGGGTGGCGCGCGGCCGGCGTATGCTTATAAGCTTATATACTTATAAGCATATGCTTATAAGCTTATATGCTTATAAGTTTATAAACATATCAGCTTATCTCGTCCGGTGTGACATATAACAAACACCATTGAAATTTTACAAGAGGCATTGTACTGAATTAGATATATAAAACTATGAATCCCTTTCACTTGAAGATCATTTTTGCACTACAATGGACATCGACACCTTACAAATATATGAAAGGGTAGCTTTGACCCTCTTTAACGACGGTATCGTCAACGCGGGTAGAATTTTGACGTTGTTTACAATCACAAATCATATTAGTCATCTCTACCCAGAACAAGCAAATATCATTTGGGATATTTATCACCGTGCATTGGATGGAATCAACATGGAGCATATAGCAATATTAATGTAAAACATATTTTGTATCCTAGTTTTCATTATACACCAATGTCCAGAAGGTAAACGAGATAAAGATTTCATCGCGATTTTACATACATGTAAATTCCAAAACCTAAGGTTGAACTCCTTCCATCGTAGTTTTGTCCTTAGCTATATTTGATATTACTTCTTATTCGGATTTCGTTTGGTTTAATGCATTTTAAACATTTGTTGATATTATGGATTTCCTATGTTTGTGTCCTAGTGCTGCTGACGAGGAATAAATTTCCGAAATAGCCATCCAGCTCATTAAAATTAATTGCAGTTGAAGTTAACACATGTGTTAATGTCTCGTGTGCATTTACTCCATATCCTTTCGTAAAATATGAAACAAAACTTTTATGACGAATGACAGTATAGATCTTTATAAAGGTCCTTTTGTGATGAACATTTTCATTTCCTTGTTGAAAGTTGTACGAGTATAATGACTCTTTACATGAGCGACCCGAAAATGTGGGAACAGGCATTCAAAGACCTGTCTAGTGGAAAAATAAATCCTTATTACAAGACACCCCAATCGGTGAGAGGAGTAGGAGGTAGATACTCTTCCTATTTTCACGTTCCAGTGAAAGCACCTGAGAAAATCGTTTTACCTATAGAACAAATCACACCAGTTGCTGCAGTGGCAGAGAATGCGAAAGCAAATTTAAAAAGAAAAATTGAAGAAGATTTGCCTCATGTTGATCCGGATAAGATGTCGCGTAAAAGGAATCGTCGTTTCATCATATTAGACACGGTATAAATAGCAGTAGTTTCAAATTCACTTTCATTTCTGTGGGAATATATCGACATGTATGCTTGTCATTCGTGTTCACTTAATTTTTCAAGAGACAACAATTTGAAAAGGCATTTGAAACATGTACATCAAAATGAGATTACTGACTCCAGAGGAGGAGGAGGAGGAGGAGGAGGAGGAAGAGGAGAGGAAGAAGTAGGAGATTTTCAATTTCTTCATCCCTTCACAGCGGTCGTTAGTGGTCCAACGTCTTGTGGAAAAACGTTCCTAGTTAAAAACATACTTCAAAACATCAACAACGCTTTGTATCCACCGCCGGAGAAAATAATTTGGCTTTACAAAAGATGGCAAACACTCTACGACGACAGTGTGGCCTCCGGTTCAGTTTGTACACGGAATTCCAGTTGATTTGGACAGGGATACTTTCATTGATCCAAAGATTCGTCAACTTTTGATCATAGACGATCTTATGACATCGAAAGATCCACGCATCACAGATTTATTTACGGAAGGCAGTCATCATAGAAACCTGTCAGTCATGGCATTGAACCAGAATTTATATTTCAGCAAAGATCCAACACAAAGGAGAAACTGCCATTATCAAATCCTCTTCAACAATCCTATTGACAGACAACTCGTAACGACGTTAGCTCGACAAATGTACCCAGGAAATACCCAGTACTTTATGGGAATTTTCGAAAGAGCAGTAGAACAACCCTACGGAAACCTACTGATCGATCTAAAACCTATCACCAAGACAAGCATGAGACTTAGACCGAATGTTGTATCTCGAAAAAAATATATTAAAAACACGGATTCAACAATATTCGAACATTCTACGCAGGATGTGATTCCTGGTATTAGAGATGAAATGCAGAATCAATACAAGCATCCACTGGAAATATATCAGGATGGAAACGGTTTACAAGCACCTGCCCCGCCATGGTATTAAGAAGGTTTTCAACGAGGAGAGGGTTTAGAAAAAAGTTACGATAATCCAAAGAAAAGAAGAATATCAGTGGATTCTGAAGACGAAGAAATTGAAATTTCAAAGAAAATGAGATTAATCCCAGCTAAAGATCTACCAGATTCCGTATATTCGCCTTTGCTTAGACATCCACTGGCTGAGGAATGGACAGAAATGATAGACGACAAAATGGAAGAATACATAGGAGACGGTTATGACGAAAACGTTGCCAAGTCCAAAGCAGTTAATTATTACCTACCAAAAATCAGAAAAGAACTCAGGAAAAAATACGTGAACTTAATTTTGAATCTGGATCGATTACTGAACGAACCATTACACCGTGAAATCATGAAAACCGTGAACCATTGTCAAGATGTCTACGAGATGCCACTGGAAGAAGCTGCCAAACAGGCAGTGAAATTAAGAAAAAACATTATAGACGAAAATGTATTGCCAGAACACGATGAAAATGTAGATGATGAAAAATAAAAATTTTGTAAAATTTCAATGGCGTTTGTTATATGTCACAACGGACGAGATAAGCTGATATGTTTATAAACGTATAAGCATATAAGCTTATAAGCATTTGCCGGCCGCGCGCCACCCTCCCCTCTCTCCAACACGACTTTGATTGGTCACAAACGTTCGTATGCCGATCACACATGTGTGACGATGTCCAAACTGTCCAAAAAGACTTCCCTAGAATCAAGGACGTCAAATGAAGTCCAGATGGGGCCTTAATTTTTCGTTTTTCAAGGGGTTAATCACTCATGCGTGACATCAATGCTGCAAATTTTTCCAGGTCTTCCCATTTAGAATATGTGTCAACAATGCTTTTCGTGAAGGCATCCATTGCTGAAATGTAAACAAGAATTGGGTTTATTTTTATGTCACTACTTAACATATATTTTCACATGCATTTTCCATCGGAGAGTTTTAGAAATCGTACATTGTCGAAGTGTTGAAAGGCTGATTATATGACTTTTTTTTATCCAAAGACTTTTGTGTTGGTACAGTATTTTTTTTAAAGTCAAAATCATTCATGTGTGTCGGCGGGAAATGGTTGAATAGAAAGTACCCAATTGTCATTGAACCCGTAGGAAGTCCATATGGAACTTTACTTGTGTTTGTTCAGTTAAAGTAACTTTGAATTTCCCGCCACGTAAATTTTACATACAAATATTCCCGCCATATACTACTCAAGACAGAAGTTTATTTTCGATTTAAATAAGCCGCCGAATACTACTTTATACAGGTGTAAAAAATTCATGGTATGTGATTTAAAATGTATAATAAAAGGGGGTGAGTATTTTCGTCATCGAGAAAACTGTTTTAATTCGATATTTTACTATCGAACAAGTCTGTCTTAAGACAAAGAGAAATGAATGAATTTCAATACACAAAAAGAATTTTGGAGTTAGAAGCTAGAATAAGGAAATGCTTCTCTTGTAAAATCACGACTCTTTATTTTTCAATTAAGAACGAAAGGTCAAAAGGACAAGATATGGTGTATGATTTCAAAACATAACATATGGGTGATGTATTCCTTATCGAGAAAATATTTTTGTCTTACGTTTTACTATCGGATAAGTTTATCTTAAAATAAATAGAAATGATTTCTTAGGGAAGAGATCAAAAGTTCAATGACGGATAAAAAACTTAATTCAAATAGTTTGGGAGTGGGGGGTAAAAATCTCTGCAAGTTTTGTTATCCGACATCGATTTTCGGATTGAAAAATACGGATTCAAGTGATGTCCAAGTCAAAATACAGAACAAACATACATTGTTGAGGAAAAACAGGACCCATGATACAAAAAGTATACTCAAAACATATGCCCATATTGGTCAATCAATTTTTCCCAAATTAAGTTAAGAGGGGGGGTGGGGGGGGGGGGTCAGTGAAAAAACTATGTGAATTAAGTTTTTTATCCGACATTGAACTTTTGATCTCGTCCCTTACAAACAAAAAGAATTTTTAATATCGGAGGTCAAATAAGAAAATTACAAAGTTAATTACATTTTTTATACTTCCGGGATTTCGCAAGTAATACAAATTTCTTATTGTGCATACCTTACATATTTGTGGTTTCACGCATCGTTAAATATGACGTATTAGGGGGTTATAATTTACTTATAATACGGTATGTGGTAATAAGATATGGGGGGATTCGTCACAGTTAAAAGATTCATTTGTGTGACGTGGTCTGTTTAAATGGGGCGTGTTCTTTGTTTTGGAAGTGACCAATCAGAAGGCAGATCGGGTTTTGATTGATTGGCAGTGAGAACCCATATTACTACTTTCGATATTTTGAAAACTAAAAATTCTGATACCTAGTTGCGCATGTACATTAAATATAAAAAGATAAACTGAAGAAATAAAATGCATAAAACGAAAATAAAAAAGGGGTTTAGGGAAATATCTGAAATTTCCAAGTTTTAAATTAAACCATGTGTGCCCCAAAATCATTATTATTCTACAATCTTAAAGCGCAGCAATATACAGTGTGTGACAATATTCTGTAAAAATAATTCATAAATTGCAAACTTAAACAAGAGTTTGGGTTCCAAGCTTATAGTTTTTTTTTGAAATTTGACACAGGAAGACGTAATGCTTCTACAATAAAATCTTATTTATAGATGGTCAACAACCATTCTATACAAAATTAAATGCCTAATCGGAGAGCTGAAAGATGACTTGATGTCACATGAAAATGACAGACGGACAAACGCATGAATACAATCGGATGATTCCAAACTTTCTGCATATGTATATGCACTATAAGGTTTTAGAATTTTGACTTCAAAACGTGTTGCCTTCAGCAGTCGGATTTCAAAACTTAAATTTGAGACCTAAACTCCTCTTTCATCTTTTACCTTATGCATTGTATCTCTATATACTTCAGGTATATAATACGAAGACGGACGAAGGACACCAAGTAATAGCCATAACTCACATGATTTTTGGGCCAGGTGAGCTAGAGAGGTAACAGTAATGGTAATTTGTGAATATATTGTGTAAAACAAATGTTTCAAAGATGACAAATATAAGTACACAGCGAACTAAAAAAGGCAATCGATTTATATAGACAAACCCTGGAAGACAAAGGAACAACCACAAGCACAACACACACTGTAATCTAAACAAATGAACAACACGAAGTCCTATGAAAACCAGCAGTGAACTCAGGTGCTCCGGAAGAGTAAGCATTTCCTGCTCCGTATACGTCACCTGTGTGAAGTTCAACAAAGTCAATTTGGTGGAAGTCACACATTGGTTGAGATACATGAATGTTACAACAGTCGAAAGGAGAAAAAGTTTGACGAAAAATCATTTTAGTCGATTTTGAAGGATTTTCCAACAGAAGAATGCTAAATAAAGCTTTTTTATTCTATAATTTCAAGTGAGCACCACTTCCTCAATGAAAACAAAGATGAATCTGTCAATATAAAAAGTCTTGCAATATCTTAAACATTTTTACATCATATTCTTGCCGAATAATATAATGAATATAAGAATAAATAAATAAATTATGTGTGAATTTTCAAAATTTTAAATGTTCTTAAAAGAAACTTTCGTTACATCGGATAGACAAGCTATTAACAGAGGTACGACATTTCTGTAAATTCAAGATAAAAATGTCGCTGATTCTTATAAAAACTAATATTTATTCATTCCCTAGAACGTTAGTCGTTTTAGATTATGAAATAATAATATAAATTCGGGACCTGTTCTGTCTTGAATATAACCCCTCCTTACAAAATAGCAAGTTATAAAAATGTTTGGCATGACCATTCAGTACAAATGACCTTGTAGTACTTATTCAAGTAGAAGCAACGGAAATTATGATTAACAAATTCAACACATAAAATCATATGTAATCGGGCGTTAATCAAGTAGAAGCAACGGAAATTATGATTAACAAATTCAACATATAAAATGATATGTAATCGGGCGTTAATCAAGTAGAAGCAACATAAATTATGATTAACAAATTCAACACATAAAATCATATGTAATCGGGCGTTAATCAAGTAGAAGCAACGGAAATTATGATTAACAAATTCAACATATAAAATCATATGTAATCGGGCGTTAATCAAGTAGAAGCAACATAAATTATGATTAACAAATTCAACACATAAAATCATATGTAATCGGGCGTTAATCAAGTAGAAGCAACATAAATTATGATTAACAAATTCAACACATAAAATCATATGTAATCGGGCGTTAATCAAGTAGAAGCAACGGAAATTATGATTAACAAATTCAACACATAAAATCATATGTAATCGGGCGTTAATCAAGTAGAAGCAACATAAATTATGATTAACAAATTCAACACATAAAATCATATGTAATCGGGCGTTAATCAAGTAGAAGCAACGGAAATTATGATTAACAAATTCAACACATAAAATCATATGTAATCGGGCGTTAATCAAGTAGAAGCAACATAAATTATGATTAACAAATTCAACACATAAAATCATATGTAATCGGGCGTTAATCAAGTAGAAGCAACGGAAATTATGATTAACAAATTCAACACATAAAATCATATGTAATCGGGCGTTAATCAAGTAGAAGCAACATAAATTATGATTAACAAATTCAACACATAAAATCATATGTAATCGGGCGTTAATCAAGTAGAAGCAACGGAAATTATGATTAACAAATTCAACACATAAAATCATATGTAATCGGGCGTTAATCAAGTAGAAGCAACGGAAATTATGATTAACAAATTCAACACATAAAATCATATGTAATCGGGCGTTAATCAAGTAGAAGCAACGGAAATTATGATTAACAAATTCAACACATAAAATCATATGTAATCGGGCGTTAATCAAGTAGAAGCAACATAAATTATGATTAACAAATTCAACACATAAAATCATATGTAATCGGGCGTTAATCAAGTAGAAGCAACGGAAATTATGATTAACAAATTCAACACATAAAATCATATGTAATCGTGCGTTAATCAAGTAGAAGCAACGGAAATTATGATTAACAAATTCAACACATAAAATCATATGTAATCGGGCGTTAATCAAGTAGAAGCAACGGAAATTATGATTAACAAATTCAACACATAAAATCATATGTAATCGGGCGTTAATCAAGTAGAAGCAACATAAATTATGATTAACAAATTCAACACATAAAATCATATGTAATCGGGCGTTAATCAAGTAGAAGCAACGGAAATTATGATTAACAAATTCAACACATAAAATCATATGTAATCGGGCGTTAATCAAGTAGAAGCAACGGAAATTATGATTAACAAATTCAACACATAAAATCATATGTAATCGGGCGTTAATCAAGTAGAAGCAACGGAAATTATGATTAACAAATTCAACACATAAAATCATATGTAATCGGGCGTTAATCAAGTAGAAGCAACATAAATTATGATTAACAAATTCAACACATAAAATCATATGTAATCGGGCGTTAATCAAGTAGAAGCAACATAAATTATGATTAACAAATTCAACACATAAAATCATATGTAATCGGGCGTTAATCAAGTAGAAGCAACGGAAATTATGATTAACAAATTCAACACATAAAATCATATGTAATCGGGCGTTAATCAAGTAGAAGCAACATAAATTATGATTAACAAATTCAACATATAAAATCATATGTAATCGGGCGTTAATCAAGTAGAAGCAACATAAATTATGATTAACAAATTCAACACATAAAATCATATGTAATCGGGCGTTAATCAAGTAGAAGCAACGGAAATTATGATTAACAAATTCAACACATAAAATCATATGTAATCGGGCGTTAATCAAGTAGAAGCAACATAAATTATGATTAACAAATTCAACACATAAAATCATATGTAATCGGGCGTTAATCAAGTAGAAGCAACGGAAATTATGATTAACAAATTCAACATATAAAATCATATGTAATCGGGCGTTAATCAAGTAGAAGCAACATAAATTATGATTAACAAATTCAACACATAAAATCATATGTAATCGGGCGTTAATCAAGTAGAAGCAACGGAAATTATGATTAACAAATTCAACACATAAAATCATATGTAATCGGGCGTTAATCAAGTAGAAGCAACATAAATTATGATTAACAAATTCAACACATAAAATCATATGTAATCGGGCGTTAATCAAGTAGAAGCAACGGAAATTATGATTAACAAATTCAACACATAAAATCATATGTAATCGGGCGTTAATCAAGTAGAAGCAACGGAAATTATGATTAACAAATTCAACACATAAAATCATATGTAATCGGGCGTTAATCAAGTAGAAGCAACGGAAATTATGATTAACAAATTCAACATATAAAATCATATGTAATCGGGCGTTAATCAAGTAGAAGCAACATAAATTATGATTAACAAATTCAACACATAAAATCATATGTAATCGGGCGTTAATCAAGTAGAAGCAACGGAAATTATGATTAACAAATTCAACACATAAAATCATATGTAATCGGGCGTTAATCAAGTAGAAGCAACGGAAATTATGATTAACAAATTCAACACATAAAATCATATGTAATCGGGCGTTAATCAAGTAGAAGCAACATAAATTATGATTAACAAATTCAACACATAAAATCATATGTAATCGGGCGTTAATCAAGTAGAAGCAACATAAATTATGATTAACAAATTCAACACATAAAATCATATGTAATCGGGCGTTAATCAAGTAGAAGCAACATAAATTATGATTAACAAATTCAACACATAAAATCATATGTAATCGGGCGTTAATCAAGTAGAAGCAACGGAAATTATGATTAACAAATTCAACATATAAAATCATATGTAATCGGGCGTTAATCAAGTAGAAGCAACGGAAATTATGATTAACAAATTCAACACATAAAATCATATGTAATCGGGCGTTAATCAAGTAGAAGCAACGGAAATTATGATTAACAAATTCAACACATAAAATCATATGTAATCGGGCGTTAATCAAGTAGAAGCAACATAAATTATGATTAACAAATTCAACACATAAAATCATATGTAATCGGGCGTTAATCAAGTAGAAGCAACGGAAATTATGATTAACAAATTCAACACATAAAATCATATGTAATCGGGCGTTAATCAAGTAGAAGCAACGGAAATTATGATTAACAAATTCAACACATAAAATCATATGTAATCGGGCGTTAATCAAGTAGAAGCAACATAAATTATGATTAACAAATTCAACACATAAAATCATATGTAATCGGGCGTTAATCAAGTAGAAGCAACGGAAATTATGATTAACAAATTCAACACATAAAATCATATGTAATCGGGCGTTAATCAAGTAGAAGCAACGGAAATTATGATTAACAAATTCAACACATAAAATCATATGTAATCGGGCGTTAATCAAGTAGAAGCAACATAAATTATGATTAACAAATTCAACACATAAAATCATATGTAATCGGGCGTTAATCAAGTAGAAGCAACGGAAATTATGATTAACAAATTCAACACATAAAATCATATGTAATCGGGCGTTAATCAAGTAGAAGCAACATAAATTATGATTAACAAATTCAACACATAAAATCATATGTAATCGGGCGTTAATCAAGTAGAAGCAACATAAATTATGATTAACAAATTCAACACATAAAATCATATGTAATCGGGCGTTAATCAAGTAGAAGCAACATAAATTATGATTAACAAATTCAACACATAAAATCATATGTAATCGGGCGTTAATCAAGTAGAAGCAACGGAAATTATGATTAACAAATTCAACACATAAAATCATATGTAATCGGGCGTTAATCAAGTAGAAGCAACGGAAATTATGATTAACAAATTCAACATATAAAATCATATGTAATCGGGCGTTAATCAAGTAGAAGCAACATAAATTATGATTAACAAATTCAACACATAAAATCATATGTAATCGGGCGTTAATCAAGTAGAAGCAACGGAAATTATGATTAACAAATTCAACACATAAAATCATATGTAATCGGGCGTTAATCAAGTAGAAGCAACGGAAATTATGATTAACAAATTCAACATATAAAATGATATGTAATCGGGCGTTAATCAAGTAGAAGCAACATAAATTATGATTAACAAATTCAACATATAAAATTATATGTAATCGGGCGTTAATCAAGTAGAAGCAACGGAAATTATGATTAACAAATTCAACATTTAAAATGATATGTAATCGGGCGTTAATCAAGTAGAAGCAACGGAAATTATGATTAACAAATTCAACATACAAAATCATATATAATCGGGCGTTATTCAAGTAGAAGCAACGGAAATTATGATTAACAAATTCAACATATAAAATGATATGTAATCGGGCGTTAATCACCACAACAAACCTACTTGGGATAATAACTACAGGTAAGAAACGGTTTTCGGCTTCTTCTGTAAGCATAAACTCATGACATGCATTTGCATTAACGTACCTGATGTCTAAATAATTGTTACAATTGACGCCGTCATTTTGGAGAACACTAAACTCGCTGTTTATTTGTTTGTATTTTTTTTGTGAAATGCACTAGTGAATAACGTTTCAATAACTTGTAAATCTACAATGTAAAATTTAGAGGACAAATTCTGATCCGCCAGGTGGAGAGTTTTAAAGTTTAATTTGCTATAGGTTATTGTTCTAATCCACTTTATCTAAATACATGTAAGTTTGCTCAAAGTTACTCAATGCTAGAAAAAAGAACAATATATCTCTACCGTAATAAAAATGAACTTTCGAATTCTGTGCTGCTGTTTTGAATGTATTTTTTTATGCATTATTAAATTCACATTAATACTATAATAATACTACTTATAGAATGAAACTATCTAACAAAATATGATGAAGTTGAGTTCATCAACGTTCCTTTCTCTGTTCCTTCTTCTGGGTTTGACAGAAACCAAACAGCAGTCTTCCCTGGACATTTTCCAAGAATTCCAAGCACTTAAACAGAAAGAAAAAGTGCTGAATGCATTGAAACAGGATGATCTGGAGTTAAGTATGTTGTATAAATATACTAATTTACATGCAATAAAAGTCAAAATTAGGAACATGAACAACTTTTGTTCAGACAGAAAATTGAAAGAAATAGTTTGCAGAAGCTTGTAGAAACACTGTAAACCAGTTTGAACCCATCAAATTATTCCAAACGAAACGAAATGAAATCTCATTACTCTGTTATTTTTGTGGCTACAAACATGTAATTATGAAAACATTTTATAAAAAACATGTCATAAAGTTGTTTTATTATTATTATTTGTTGCCCTCTTTGTTTGTTTGCAACAAACAATCACCCAAAAAAACCCTCAAACTGAGTTATGTAATACAAGAGAAAGTGAAATTGCATATTTCTTGAGACGTCATTTCTAAGTGGAAAGAAAAAGCAAAAATATAATCGTCTTGAAATTTCACACACACACCTATTGTCTCTTAGTTTTGCTTTAAAATTTCATTGTTTTCTAACAGTTCAATAACTATAAAGAAAACTAAATATAATTTCTCATGATTTCTTTTATGACATACATTTAACTTATGAGAGGGAGAAGCTTCTTGTCCATTGACAGAACCCGAGTTACCTAAATAATTTGATGGACCCCATATTGCTCATAATGTTTTAAAAGCGTTTTCGTGTTGTGTGACTGTTGTTGGTGCTCGTATGTGTCAACTCTGTCGCTGTCCCTGGATTAACGACTTTTGAATAGCCCATCTTGTCCAATTTGTTTAATAATTTTTTCACATAACGTTTGGTCTTATGGCAAACTCTAGTTATAAATTAACCTATCATTCTGCTGTGGGAAATTCAAATTATATATGTCACAAAAAAACATTTGTATGGGTCAAATATGTATCATCTAACACATGTAGCTCCATCACAAGTTATAAAAGCAATAAATGAATGAAATGTAAGGAAAAGATCCAGTTTGTTATGACACGCAGATCTATATATTTTACCTTTAAGTAGTCATGACTCGAACCAAAACTTTAAGTCATCATTATGCTATACATGTACTTATATTCAAATTTAAGAATTTAATTTCCTCAATTCTATAAATACAGTTGACTCTTGTTATCTCAAACTATTTTATCTCAAAACTCCCGATATTTGAAAGTGATTAAACTTTGCACTATATTTCCTCCTGATACCTCAAACTATTTGTGTTGGTCCCATCCACTTTGAGATAACGAGAGTCAACTGTATGTCAAGAGTCAATTCTTCCAATTTATTACTTAATGTTTCTATGTACCCTGCCAAAGGAACATACGATTCACCATTTACCTTTTCATTTGATAGAATCGAAAGTACATCCGGCATTTTTCGCCGTACTAAGAACACCAGCATCTGTGAACAAAGGGGATTATCTCAAATTCGACAAAGTAGTTACTAATGTAGATGGTGGATATAGTTCCTTAAGTGGTTTGTTTACAGCTCCCAGATCAGGAATGTACTTCTTCTCTACAACTATACCACTCCTCGACAATGATAATCAGCTTGTAAAAAATGGTAACCAAAGATTGTTAAAACTTAGAGAAAGGACTATATATTCTCAAAGTCGGACAGGTAACGTTGTTGTCTTCCTTAACAAAGGTGACACTGTTGCAGTACTGGTAGCAACGAGTTGGGTATTCGGTGACGCTGAAAGTGGACAGGACTCATATTCCTTTTGTGGCTTTATGATAAATTAGAATACACTAAAGAATCGAAAGTAATATAGTCTGTAATATCAACGTATATTTTAAATGCTTTCTAACAAATAACTCCATTTAACCCAACCTATTATAAGTATTACTTGTGCTTACATTGTACTATTGATATAAACAAATAATTTATAAGAATAAATTTGTGGTCAATTCATCATAAGAAAACAGCGACATTATATTCACCAATTGACTCTTCAAATTTACTGTTGCCAAAATGACGAAAAAAAATATGAGGAGTATTTTTCTCTTATATACAGGTAACTCTGTGCTTATAGGTTTGGGCTCTATGTTTTGGAAGGCATTTCGGAATCTAAACGTGTTGGATTATTTTTTTGGCCTTGAGCACAACTGATGAGTCCTAAATAGACGACATGTGCATACCTTGTTCATCGAATTTGGTATCAAAGAAACAATTCTGACAAGAAAGGCCCCAGTTGCGCGTTTTCAGTGCAGTTTTCTAGATCTGAAATATAGTTTCGTTTTGCTTATCTCCATCATTTTTTTCTACAGCAATTTTCCCTTTTACTGGCAGAAATTACTGGATTAATATAGAACATTGAATACTTTATCAAATACGTGCAATGTGCAGTTATTAATATCTTATAGAATAGAGAATGGAAACGGGGAAGGTGTCAAAGAGACAACAATCCGACAAAAGAACAGAGAACAGCCCAATGCCACCAATGGGTCTGCAACGTAGCGAGAAAATCCATAATCAGCTGGCCTCTGAACACAAATACATACTAGTTCAACGAACTGGACCCCACACTAAACTCCAAAACATACAAAATGAACCACAATTCTTGTTTGGATAAAATATTATTCACGAATTAGAACTTAATTGCTGGCACACTGCGACATAGTACAGACATTTAGCATTATAAGGTTTAATGCAAAGAACACCCCTATTCATCCTGACCTTCTATAAAAGTCAAGATCCGGATGAATAAAGATAAGACGACAGCTAGCCAGTATTGATATAATTTGTTACGTAGATGACATGGGGTTAATATGTTCGTCTCAATTGTAAAACAGCTGTGATTCTCATATATTTATAAATTTGGAGGACAGGTTTTTTCTAGAAACAAAAAAACATCAGAATCAAGTTTAGAAAATAAAAATTCCGAAACCTTATAGCGCATCTACAGGTATTAGGCAACAATTCTATCTTAAACCCAAAAGTGAAGGGTGAGTTGATGTCACAAGAAAGTGTGACGGACGGAGACAATTGCTATATCTCCGAAATTTCTTCGAAAGTGCGGAAATAATAATAGGACGCATATTTCACAGACCTATTGGTAGCCGTCATGTGATGAAAAAACCAGGATAACGCGGGCCACATTAATGTTTATTGTAGTGTGTACAATTAATGTGGTTGTATCTCATGACTGTTTGTAAAGGTAAACGATTTCGTGTCTTTGTTTTCATTTTTAGTTTGAATTACAACACAAAGACAACAAATATTTATTAGAAATAAAGCTGACATATATATATTTAAAAAATCAGCTACAATGTAAATATGCTCTTGGCATTATTCAAGATGATCAAATATAAACAAACAAAAATATTAAACTTAACCGTTACCCAACAAGTAGCTTTTTAAAACAAATATTTTATTCTTTAAACTTTCATGAATATCATTTGTTGCTTTGAATTTTGACAAAGTTCAATTTAAAGCAATCTTAAAGTGCCTACAGAATTTTCCCTATCTCAACAAAATTATTTTTCTTTCGATGTGTTTTAAGTAGAACCATTGGAAAGAATATTGAGATAAAAAATGTTTAGTTTTGTTATTGTATCTTCCATCTATATATCTGTTTGTTTGTATGTCCTTCCTGCAGCTTTGGGACATGTCGAGTAATGATCATAAACGAGTAGAATAAGAGAATCAGTGTGACAATTAAACTAAGGTTAGTTTCAGAATTTGTATATCCCGTTTTGATCTAAAAAAGTTAATAACATGCATGATATTTTCGGCGGATATATTTCCTTCGTTTTGTCTTTCTAATTTTATTGTCTAAGTTGATTAATATGCGAATTATATAACGGTAAATCTTGTACCATATACTTTATGGGCATGCATGTACAAGAACATATTTACATGCACAGGTATATATATATAAACCTTACAGTATCATGGACCTGAAGACAGCTTTAGCTAACAGGGAGATAAAATTGTTAACATATCTGATTAACAGACTTCCCTTTAAATAGAATAAATTTCTAAATTGAGCTGACCTTGTTCCTAATCATATAGTACAGTTTTCTATATTTCCATTCCGCATGGAATTGGCCTTAATTTTTGAAAGTATTTAAACAAGCTAACCTATTTCGCTGTTTTTGTCTACATTCAAAGCAGTTTTCAAAATGTGTTAAAACATATATATGACAGTTCACACTTTTCAGACGAAGGTTAAACCTATTAACTAACAAAAATGTCTTTAGAAATCTGATGTTAAATTCAAATTCATAGCACATGAACTATTTTAAATTTACACAAAATATAAGCTTTTCCATTTTCTATTTACAGTAATATTAAAAGTCCATTCGCTATACAAAAAATTTATGCCATAAATATGTACAGTTAGGTAATGACATTTGTTGATGTAATTCAATATCTCTATCTAAAACAATGTTACTATCAGACGTATTTAGTCTTCGGGTTTGAGATTTGGGAAGCTATCGCAGTTCTCCAAGATCTCCCGGATGAGTCCAGGATTCCTTCCACATCTTCCCAAGGCATGTAAAAGCTCTCTAATCGTAGCGTCACTGTCTCTCCAACAGTACAGCATATTTCGACTCACTTCACGTAACACTCTCGGACTGTCGTACTCAATCTGTTCGAGACGTTCGATTTCCAAACCAAGCTCCAGGCCTAATACCATCCATTCTTTTCCAATGCGTAAACAGATCTTGTCTAACATTTCATCACTAGGTGAATGCTTCAGAATATTGTCTGGTAAATCTAAAGTTAAGTACTCTAATAAATGACAATGAACACTTAGGCTTTATAATACTATCCTAGAAATTAGTCAATTTAAAGGATGGTTTCCATGCAACCCATTAATAAAATGTATCACAAAACACCGAAGTAAATTTGATGCATTGTATGGCCATTTCGTTGACTAACAACCATCAGCAGTGTTCGAGATCAAAATGTTGGAAATTTAGTTAAAAATATAATGATGAATTAATAAGCACAAACATCAAAAACTAAAACAATTAAAACAAACAGGAATCCAAACTCAGCTAAGGGTTACATCTGCATAAAAAAGAAGAGCCTTAGCAATTTCTGGTAAATTTTGTCAAATTTTGAAAGGAAAATTTAAAATCATTTACGTAATGAATCAGCAGGGTAAACATTCTGGTCGTATAGGATAAATATTTTTACTGCATTTCCGTTTTTTTCTTATCCAATGGTTGAACCAAGTGTCTTTATCCCTCACCTTCCCTTAATTTGAACTCAGAAGAACTATATAACGGTATTAAAAAGAAAGCCTAGTCAGTATTTATGCTGATTGTTTTTGTCTTTTTGAATTTGCTCTTCGACTATTTGTTTGGATTATGGGTTTGAGCTTTGAGCAAATCCTGATCATTAAAAATGGAATAAAAGAATTGTGTGTGATAAATCCAGCAGTTATACATAAGTTTGTTTAAGGTATGTTGTAATGGTTTAGTGTCAGATAATACATAAACTTGTCCACATGTACCACTGCATCAGACCTTAGTATCAACTTCACCAATTTCAGAGGAGATTAGTTCAATTTGTTAATTATTTTAAACAGCAGTACTATTCGATGAGGTCAATTCAGATCACCACAAGGGAAAATAAGATTTTTGACTCAATGTATACAGTAGTTTCACAGGAAAAGATTAGAAACAGCAGAGCAAATTTTGCTGGATGATCCATTGGATCTATTCATACTTTATAGCTTTAATACTGAATCACATTATTTTGTGATTTGCTCACTAATTGGTCAGGGCAGACAAGGATTTGTGTTGACCTATAAAAAAGGATTAAAGCCACCCCTGTTTTCTGTCCGTCCAAAGACGAAACATCCTAAATCTATGTTTTTTTACAAACATGTTTTTGTTTTGTGCTCTTTTGTGTTATTTTTGTCTATGTTCTGTAGATTGGATGGCGTTTAGATTGAATGGTATGTCATTGCTGAACCTTACTGTTATTTGTGTTGTTGTGTATGTCATCAAATGCTTACAACAGTACGTCAACTGAAATTATAAAAAAAGTTGTTTACAGCGAAATATAAACATACCACACTGGAGCTTATTCTTAATACATTTGTATTGTTTTGTATTAATGTGTATACGATTATTTACTATCTTCATTTACCTGTACATTGTAAAAAAATATAAGAAAATATTACCTGTTTGTATTTCCTGTTGTCTCAGTATCTGTCAACAAAATCAAACAAACCAAATAAACTTGTCATTTCTAAAGACTTTATACTTCAACTTTAAGAAATCTTAGAATGTGAAAATGCTATGATATTATAACGTTTGGATCACGATTAGTGTTAGACTTTTTGGCTACAAATATATCTTCTCGATAAAGAAGTTTTTTTAAGTTTTACTACGAAATGAGAAATGTTTTATAAACATTTAAAGTAAATAAGTGCCGGTTTACAAACTACAACAGCCACTTAATTTGTAAGATGCAAATTATAATTATACTTTACGCAAACACATATCTTTAAATTGCAAGATTCGAATGCAAAATTTACCAACGATGACCATAGATCATAATGATCATATGATCATGAACCATAAAACATGATATATGTAGGATGGTTTTATCAAGACATTTAATTCTCCTACACATCCACGTTCCGACTGTTTAAATGCGACTTCAAACAATTAATAATCAAACTAAACTTTAACTTTCTAAACCACATAATTTTTCGAATATAAAATATTTGAAATCATTTTCATCACATTGAAATAAAAAACAGTAGAGTGAAAACATTACTATGATTTGTATCTGTATTATGTGTAGTAGGAACGGCAGGAGAAACGCCTTCTTGTGATCGCATTCGTTAGAATAAAAAACAATATTTTTAGGTATATTGCACATATTGACTATAGCAACAAAGTAAGTACCTTGCACATTGTGTGTTTGTTGATTTCGGCCTGTTCCATCGCTTTGACAAAATCTGCACACGATTTATTCTTCTCTCTACAGGCTCGTAGACTGTAAAACTTTAACATTGATGGCATATGTTTGTTTTGCTCAACTTCATCCAATTCTGGCTTAGACATCCCAAGATGTACTGCAAGACTACGAACTTCCTCTACAGTCAGAAAGCTGCATATACGCAACAAATGTGTATCGTTTAAAAGCATGGAAAGTACAGCGTCCACAATGCCTGGAAAATCCATTTAGATGTTAAACGATTAACTTGATACAGAAACACATAACTAGAAAGGTTTCTCTCTTTTTATTTTTCCCCAATGTTTTGATATTACTTTAATACGGTCAGTTTCAAATAATATTTACGTTGGAAGACTATCAAAAATTTCTTTCGGAATATATTAAAGTTTGAACTAAATAAAACAAAACAACAAAAACTGTTAATTACTTTTCGAAATACAAGTTAATGGGGGATACATTTTCAGTCAGTACTTACCATGACAAGAGGTAGTACATTCTTGAAATCCCTAGAAAATAAAAGGAACATTTTATTTCTTACTAAATTCTTAAAGTGTTAACAAGTACACATGATTTTTAGGTTACTTTCAGGAAGTTTATCTAGAATGAATAACAATACATGTCTCTTACCAATAACACGGAAAAGGAAAGATTAATATACAACACTTGTCTGATCTTTTATTTTGCAGATTTTTTTTTCTTTCAAAGTTTTTAACTGTTAGGCTTATAACAGACAATTTATATGTTTGTCCTCTTTGGTAACTCGTTGTATTATCTTTTGCATTGTTAGTTGTAATTACTAAATTAGACTATCGTTCTATTTGTAGTTTTTAGTTTTATGATCTTTTATGATATTGTTTATCTGAGGTTCTGTCAATTTGATTGGTATGTTGATCTTTCCTGTGATCAGTTTTATCATTTACAATATTCAAACTCAGAGAGACTCCTAGTCTGACTACTTTTTATCCCGGTTTATTTTATTGTAATTATTATGTTAATTTTGCTTTCATTGGAGGATCTGTATACAATTTTCTGTTATCGCTTCATGATAAAATAAGACATACCCTATCAGTATACCAAATATCCAGCTCTGATGATGGTGTCTCGACACCATGATTGGCACACTTCCAGGTTTGGTCTAGATGCGACAACTTGTTTGGATCCAACAAGCAACTGGAGTTGAAACATCCTGATCTTACTTTTAGCTCAAATGGCAAGTACCTTTTTGACATCAGATCAGTAGAGAAAGAAAGAGAGTACACCTCTGAAATTCTTATTAAATTTTGTTCAAGACATTCTCGTACACTCGAGGCAAGATCACGTACGATAAGCTGTTTTCTTTCTTTATGGATTAAAATCAATACCAGCTTGTTTCCCTCAGTCTGCAAGACAAGATCGTGTTTTCTGTCAACTGTCACGCCAGCAAACCCAGAAAAAAGTAGTTCCGTGTTTTCGTAAGCTTTGACATTCCACATACTTATAAGGCAGGCTATCATTCTGCTTGGTATGGCTGAAGGAACAACTGATGTTTTGAACTCAAACACGAAGCTGATGCACTTATCTCTGGTAAGAAAATTCCTCACAAATGATGTTTTGTTATGCCTAGTCGCCATGCACGGAACAAGATACACATCCACGTCTCCCCTCTTTCCACTTTCTTTATCATACCGTCTAACCTCTGCTAAGATGTCGTAGTGAACAAGGAGCTCTCTAAGGTAATCTTCAAAAGGCAGTAACTGTATGAAATTGCCAGATTTCCATAATGTTGCCAGCTCGGATTTTCGAAGACGACCTTCTTTCAGGTCTGGTAAAGTCGGAGTAGAAGTCACAACTGACTTGAGGACATCTACCAAACAGACGGGATTGATCACAACATTATCCTTTAGACCCGGTACATTCAGATATGTCAACTTTCCACAATTGTGTTGAATGTGAAGGAAACAAGCCAACTCTTCTTCTGAAAGAGGTTTATCCCCTGTCTGCCTGTTCAATTCATCTATCTCTGTCCGAGACATTATCAGCTTTCCTTCTTCAACTAATGCGGCCAGCATCATCTCAAGAACAAGGAACTGACGTGGTACTTTTTTATCCCAATGTGGATTTTCCAAGATCAGTTTCTCAAGGACAGTTCGAAGATTCGTTATCTCAGCGTCTTCTGGGTCTGTCGCGTTGATAAAAAATAATGTGTCCAGCATAAGATGTGATTTCATGTTTTCCTCTGTAAGCGTGCTCCTCAGAATTCGAAGGAATTCTTCCCTCTTGTCTTCCACTTGTTCCTGAAATGATTTTCTGAAACATAACTTCATTTATTTTTGTTATTGTTTAAACCTATTGAAAAATAGTCTCCGAGGAGCCTGTATCGGCACTTGGATTCAATTTGTCAATCAAGACCAAAGATTCACCTAAAACACAGCAGTCCATATTATTGTAGATGATTCTCTGAGAGGACAGTCTAATAACTATGGCTGCCAAGACGGCGTTGGTGGCCATATTAGTTGACAACCCGGGTCATCAGAAACAATTCTGCGGGAAGACGCCCTACGATACATTTCTGCCAAGTTTGGTTCAAATTGGCTAAATGCTTTCACATCAGAATATTTTCCCGCAAGATCCTATGTTAAACTATGTTTCGCTCTGGCGCCCACGTTTTTTTTTGACATTCCGGGTCATCAAACACAATTCTTACTGAGGACCACGCAGGCGCTATTTCTGGTCCGGTCTTAATTGCCTCAGTAGTTTTAGACAAGATTTTTTAAAGAATTGTCTTATAGGATCCTATGTTAAAAAACGTTCGACGGTGGCGGCCATCGTTCTCGACAGCCCAGGTCATAAGACAGATAACATAAGGACCAGTTCTGCCGACTTTGGTTCTTATAAGCTCAATAGTTTCAGATAAGAAGATTTTCGATGAATTTTCCCCAAGGGGTCCTATATTCAACAAAGTTCGGCTGTTACGGCCATAGTGGTTAGCAGTCTGGGTCATTCGACACAATACTGAAGGAGTATCGTCAAGGACCATTGCTGTCTTATTCCAATTGACTATGTGGTTTCACACAAGATTTTTAAATGAATCGTCCCATATAATCCCTATGTTAAAAAGGATTCAGCCGTGGTGGCCATCTTGGATTTCGGATCGGCACCAAAGTGACAACACTTGTTAAGAACCTATATAAAAACATATTTATTAAATTTGGGTTCAATCGGGGGTGTATTTCTTCAGATTTTTTTTCAAAGTACAACCATTCAGAAATTAGAATAGGGTCTGACAGCCATGTTTCCTGACCAATCGGTACCCAAGTAACAACAGTAAGAACGAAAATCTCTTACAACTTTGGTCAAATTGTGTTCAGTGGATCTCAAGAAGAAGATCCAAATGCGAAAAAGTTAACGGACGGATGACGACGTACGAAATAACGATGGAACCAAGTCATGGTAATAGCTCAAATTGGCCCTTTGCCAGATAAGCTTAAAATTCACATGTTTTTTCAGTCGATAATATGATCTAAAATAATGAAAATTAAAAATGATGATTAGCCTGTGTACAATTTCGAGGTCCCAACATTAAGTAGAGAGGAATGAAGATTTATTAAACATTAATATGTTATACTGTAAGAAAACTGTGTAAATTTAGCTTTACTCTTAACGATTTTTAACAATCAGAGGAATTGTCTTAAAAGGTCAAAAAATAAATTTACAAAATTGAAATGTTGCTATGTTACATGCACTCTGTTTTGATATTCAAAAAATCATTTATTTTTGGTGCGTTTAAAGCGTTTCATTAAAACACTTATACTCATATCATTCTTAATTTTTATATATCTCCGTTTTTTTTCAGAGTCATTATATAGATTCTATAATGAATGTCGACCACATTTTGCAGAAGACAATAGATTCAATATCGTGTAACATGCATGCACGTACTGGAATCCCATGCATAAACCTTGTCACAGATAATATGTTTACTTACGTTTAACTCAGACGCATTGTTGCGCCCGTCCCAAGTCCCAAGTCAGGATTTTTGTTAGACTTGTGTGTTTTGTTAATTTTGGTTCATTTTTACGTTTCGGAGTTTAGTATGGCGTCCATTTCGCTGAACCAGTATGAATTATTGTTTAGGGGCCAGCTGAAACCCGACAAATTGGTGGCCTTGGGCAGTCTTCTATTCTTTGGTCGGGTTGTTGTCTCTTTGGCACTTTCCCCGTTTCCATTCTCTATTCGATTTATTTTTTTGCAATGTTTAGCTACTATTTTGAATAAAATCTATCCTTTTGATTTCTGAAAATACTAACTGTAAAAAAAAGTTTCCACAAGTTGAGTTTGAATTTGCGATGAAAATGTTGGTCGAGCAACACGTTGTTTTTAGTGATTTTTGCAGCTTTGAATTAGGCTTGCCATTCGGATTTATATTATGGGTAAAATGTGTTGTTTTTCTTCATATAAAAAAACTGTACGTAAAACAGTTACCTAAAAATATTATATATTATAAATGCTCTTTTTTTTACACAACCGGACAGTCAGACAGTTACTTCCGGTGTAAATATTTGCGAAGGGATTTTTCTTTTGGGTAATAAAAATTGATGGGAATATATATACATGTGTATGGAATTCTCTTTTAAGTACGAAATTATCCTTTAGAATATTTTTTCAAAGAGTATATTGTATCGTCAGTAGAACAGAATACAGAATGTTCAGCTAAGGATGCATTTTTTAGCGGAACATTGCCACTGTACAATATAGCACAGCGAACCATGTCCACGTTCATGTATGTTTGTTTGTGAAACGAGTGACGCTTGAAACAAAGCTTAATAACAATATTGGATGTAAAACATATATCAATAACTTTGACAATATTCCTTGGTTAATTGTTTTTCCAACATTCCTTAACGGTCATGAGTGTCTTTGCCTTTTAAATTTTGTTACATATATTATGTTTGTTTCTGCTTTACTATTCCATAATTGCATCTCTTTATGTATTTTGTTGGAAATTTAGTGTTTAGATCCCACTTTACGTTGTGTTATTTTTGTGAATATATTTACATCTTCCAGAAGATCTCTATGCGTAGCAACAAACAATATCTTTGGGTATCCTTTGGTTTCTAGGAAACAATATGTAAGAATTGAGGAAACCCACTGTCGGATGCCATCTGAAATTCAAAATCATATAATAATAAAAAATCAAAGTCAATACAGGAAAAAAATCTAATACTATTAATTACTAAACACATCGATTGCACGTCATAAATTACATGAAAAAAACCTAATGACCTAATCACGCCTCAATAAAATAACAAATAAAGACTTGATAAAAATTATATACTTGTTTTCTTTTTTGGTGAAGACTGTAATCTCATATTCTTTTTATACAGTAACAGCTAAACTTGTTCTTGCTTGGGGAAGAATACATTTGAGTTTCCAATTAAATGTGATTAATTAAACGACGTAATACGAGTAATCTACCCCTATTGTTTGGTTTGGTTTTAATCTCATAAATAAAGTCTAAATGAAGCTGATACATTCTTGGAAAATTAATCCAGAAAACAGTGTTGGTTTATTTAAATCATAATTACCAAGTATTGTGTAGTTTTCATTTACAGTGCTAAAATCTTCCTGCAATACGCTGCTTAGATTTTTTGCTCCATCGAAAGTAACAGCATAAATACCATGTGATGTAATAAATGTTTGATGTGTTGCTAGATAGACAATCTGACCAGCAAAATCTAGAATCGGGATAGGAATTAACTCTTAATTGTGGGCATCTGCTGATTCCGCAAACACATTTACTTTATCTTGTATATTTTTTATGGTTGCTGGTCTTATCGTCCACTGATTCTTTTCTGGTTCTCGCTTCCTTTGAATCAAGTCCATGTTCAGGTATGCCAATAACTTTTGGTACAATGCCTTTGGGAAAGAATGGTGACCTGCAAAAATACGTTAATTAGAGCATCACATTAGTTTAATGAAATGTTTAATCTAAAGAAAAAATATCTTTTGAAACCTTTATGGAGTTCTCAATAACCAAACTTAAAAGTGAATGAACATAGGAATGTAACTGTTATGACTTTCTATATCATACTTTTTCAGAGATCAAAATAATGAAAAATCCAAAACATTGAAAGAAACAAAACCTGAGTACTACTAAACAGGATAGTCAATATTCAGAACAGGTCAAAGTTTTATTTAGTTTCCCAATATGTGATGAAATGTCTTAATTATCAAAATGAAACTTACAACACATTTATATGCATTCCTTGCCGAAACAGTAGCAGCTAAGGGAATGATACAAAACCAGGGGCAATAATGCCTTAACCCTTTAACGTTTGTACCGGTCAAATTTGACCGGTAAGCGTTCAACGTGTAGTATCATTCCAACAAAAACTTGATAATTGCCTCAATACTCAACGGAGTTTGGCCAGAAAGGGCTTGATTTAAAGCCAATAATTTCCTTTTTCACATTATTATAATTCTATAAAATATTTGTTTGTAAAAAGACGAGTTATTATGGTGTACACGTTGCTACACTTATTCAATTTTCATCTGCAATTTTACAACGATGTCCGATGTACTTGAAGCGTATATTCTCACTCGTTTGACTAATAATTCACAATATGAAAAGTGTACTCTAAAGTGCAGAAAAAGACTTTTATTGTGATATAATATATCTTAAAAAGATCTAGATTTATCATTTTTGCGGATGAAATAATCTAGTTAATGCAGAAGAATTCCCTCGTTTTTCTCTATCTTTTCAATTTACGTCAAATTTTTAAAATTGCAAATCGAAATAGGAAAATCTAAATCGAACATTTTTTCTCCAGTTTACAAGCTTTTCAAAACACTTTTGTTTTCAGATATTGACCCTTTGATGGCGTTGCAACTGCCGGTTAAACTTAAACATGTGCGGCAGCGTAAATAGCTTTCCGGAGATCGGTTTTCAGATTATTACGACGTGCCGACTTTTGAACCGACTTACACGTGCGTTTCAACAATTACGCTCAAGAATGTACGATTAATCTAGTGAAGTTATTTAATTTCCAAGTGAAAATGGCTGTAAATATTGCAAACGATATATCCTGTATGAAGAATAAGAGGACTCTCTTGATTTGTTGCTGAATCACGAAATAAACGATTGCGAGGAGAAAGAAAGTGAGAAGATGATGATTTTGTTCCAGTTCTAATAATGGGTAAAAGTATATTTTTTCTCATCGATAAATGTTATCTTGTACTCAAAATCAAGCGTTAACTCCCAAGGCAGATAACATATAGATATATATCTCAACCAAATTACATTTCATAAGCACTAAATAGTAAATTTGAAGTAAAAGCTTTTTTTAAACTATGGAATTAAAGCACATGCAAAAGTTGTTAATAGTGAACATAAAAATAGGTTAAAAAAAGCCTGCTGCACAGGAAGGATTACTTAAGCTTTACATTTGTTTATTTTACTCTTTGATGCAGTCTTATGGAAATTTTAACCTGTTTAAAAATATTGTTTTGATCAATTTAGAATTTCTGATATTTGTTTAGATTTAAATTGCATTCGTTCATTTTTTTTTTACTGTAAACAAAGACCTTATTGTTTACCATGAGAAATTGGTAATAGAAAAAGAATACTTTATGCAATTCATAAACAAGTTATTTTTATAATACAGGATACTGTATTTCTAGAAATGCAAGCCTTGCTTGGTTATTGTGATGCTCACCATATCTTGATTTTACACGTGACTAATTAAATAAAAAAAAAACAATTTCTAAATCTGAGAGCTCTGTATTATGATATTTTTTTTTGTTTGAAATAAAAGATATTATGTACATGTACATCAGTCAACTTGTACTTTATAGGAGCAACCATAATTTATTTATTTATTAGGAAGGTTCAAATTGATCCTTGAAATGTTTTATATGCTTTTTTTTTTTTTTTTTTTTTGCAGTATCTATGATCCTGTATATGATTGCATATTTTATTATTCAAAATATGTCAAAGTAATTTTTAATTCAGATTTTTTTATTTACATTCTAAAACTATAATTCTTTAATACAAATAATGTAATTTGGAGCATTATTTCCTTTTAAATTCCTTTCCCTTCCATAAATAAATAAGCATAGTTACAATGTAGTAGAAAACTTGTAACTTATGAATTAATTATTTTTTAATGTAAATATTATGTTTTTTTTCTGTTTTGACAGATACCAACCCCCCCCCCCCCCCCCGACTTAAATTTGCATATACTGGGCACATACAAGGAACCATTCTGTGGTATATTTAGAAACTTAATTTGGTAACATCAGTTGTATGTGATATAAGTGGTAAGAATTTGTTAAATGGTGGTGTACACAAATAACATTTGCAAGATATAATGTATTCATGTATGCCCATTTAAATACATGCAAAATGATACATGCATTCTTATTTGAAATATAGTAAAAGATATGTTTTTATAGTTTTAATCATGTATTGGTGGAAGTTGGAGAGAACCAATGACCAATGTCAGGCAATCCCTGTCAATTTAGATAGGAGTTGAACACACCATACCACAAGATGGGTTAAACTCTAACAGGCTTAGTGATCATAAATAGGCAACCAAACTAGACCACTCAGCTACCATGGCCACCCAATATATTTATTAATGAAAAAAAAAACAAGTAATTTTCAAACTGCAACATAAACTTTAATAGTTAAAGACAAGATATGTTGTGAGGTAGCAAGCATTTGATTTTCAAGGGGGGAATGCAGGAATCTATGTCAATCAGGAAAGTTTTGGGTTTAAATGAAAATAAAAATTTAGGCTGCAATAGCGGGCGAGTAAAAAATCCAGGACCAAAAGTTCGACAAAAAAAATAGGCAGGATCAAACATTTGATTTACTACATCCTATGAAATCCCCCCCCCCCTAAAATCAAATGGTAGCTCTGTAACTGTGAAAAATGGCTGGTAATTCTATACATAAATTAAAGCTTATCAATGCATGTGCCTTTTTCAGGTATTGTTTAAGAGTTTTCTGTATACATGTAGCAGTAATAATTTGTGATACAAAATGTATGTTGTATTTAAATCAGCCATAACATGGAGTGAAATTTACACTTCATTATTCTCAAATTTTCAAATTAATAACATTTATTCTGCACATTTATAAAATTAGTCTGTATAGTATTAACAGACACTTATTTTATATGCATGTACTACATTGCAATGTTTACATAGTCAGATTAAATGTACATTTGTAATACAGGCAAAAGATAATGTCTTTCAAAAATTCACATTCAACAGTATACAAGTATTTGCATGTTCATATTGCTTCAGTGAAGTCATATTAAGAACCAGTCTTGGTCATTCAGATTGGATTTTTAAAAAATACTTTTTGTTTTTCAGAATGTTATGTAGATCTAAGAAAGTTGTACGAAATTTCAGCAAACCTTTCCAAACTAAACAAGGCGTTCGTTTAATTGAATTTACATACATGTTACATATACAGACTGGTGCTTCAGTGACAGTGCTGTGTTTGAATAACAATTTAATTGATTATATGGATTTTCAATGTGTACATCATAATATACAATCACATATGGAAGGTTTGAAAGCATTGAACTGTTTTTAAAATACATTTCAAAATAAAAAGTGCTCAAATTATGTATACTAGTATTTGTTTTAATTTAAAACATTACAGTGCAGTTTATCTAGTCTATTTAGTTTCAAAATGTGAAGTCAACAACTTCCTTTGCTTATTAGTGTATTCATAACCATAAATCTTGGAGCAAAGAAAAAAATCTAAGAGAGACAGGATTCATTTTTCTACAAACAATTTATATGCAACAAGAAGGCAAAATACTTTCTAACCTGCACCCAAATACTCATTAAAAAACTGTACACAACAATATGTCTCTCCAGTTGTCATCTTTTCTATGAAATACCAAATATTGGTTTGAAAGATTCCCATGCCAAAAGTTATTGAAAATAAGGAAAATAGTATTTAAGCATTTTGGTCTATCTAAATTTTTATGCAAGCGAAATAAACCGATGCTTATTTTGTACATCAAATCAAATAGACTATAAAGGTTATAGTTAAAATCTCAACACAAACTTTGTTAGAAAGCTACATCTATGATTGCTAAGAAAGAAATATTCACAAATAATAGTTTCTCGCCTGATTTCGCTGTTGTCTATGTTTTCAGTGTAATAGTAGAATGTACATAATTATTCTCCACATGTTATTTCTTGATCATGAAGAAGCCTCTGTCCAAGTTTGATAGAAATCCAGGATGGTTTAAGAAAGTAATTAATGTTTTAAATACTTTAACTGCAGACTGTATATTATGTTAACTGGGAGATAAACCAAGTCCATTTATAAGTAAAATATGGAAAAAATGGGAGAAAAAATTATTACAAAATTTTCCTCTTGATACTATCTTTTGATATGAACAAGCTTCTGTCCAAGTTTGGTAAAAATCCAGGATAATTTAAAAAAGTTATTAATGTTTTAAAAACTTTCAACACAGAGTGAATGTAAATATTGACGCCGCCGCCGCCGACAACGAACTGTAGGATCGCTATGTCTCGCTTCTGCGACAAAGGTCGCAGGCTCGACAAAAGGGAACGAATGTGATGATTATCTATTTTAGAGAACTGTAAGGGTGCAGGACAACTCGGCCCGCGGACCACTCGGCCCAGGACCACTCGTCCCGTTCATTTGTACTAAAAAGACCAGTCGGCCCATCAAAAGGATTACGGTCCGAGTTGTCTTTACAAGTTAACTTTTAAATGAACCTAATATTGTTAGTGTTACGGTCCGAGTTGTCTTTTTCTGACGGACCGAGTTGTCTTTACCTCGGGCTGAGTGGTCTTGGGCCGAGTGGTCCACGGGCCGAGATGTCCCCTATTCAACTGTAAATGTTTACCATCGTCTCTGGTGTATATAATTTGATTGTCATTTGATTTCTTCTTTTTAAGCCGGTAAAAACCTTTGAACTAGTATACTTGTATGTTTAAATAAGGAATCATTTCTGCCTTCTTCTTAAAATTGAAAACTGTATTTCATTCTTGGTTGCTAGGGAGTCAATATCGTTGCTAAGGAAAAATATTTGAATATCTACATGTATGTATTATTTATTCTGGTTTAAGTCATAAATGGGTTGATGGTGGAACATGTCAAAACTTCAAATTGACAAAATTTCTACTGCGAACCAATGAACATGGTTGATTAGTAGCATTTTAATAAGTAAAAGTTTACACTATTTTTAGTAGGTAGAAATGATCTTAACCTGTGAATATTTAACATTACTCAAGATTTTGGATTTTTAAATAAAATTGGACTTTCGGAAATCATTTTACATTGAATATATATCAGTAGAGGGTTTTTCATAGTTTGTTGCTAGGGAATGTCATTGGTTGCTAAGGAAAAATATGACATTTTCTCCAAAAATATATAGGAATTAGTTAAGGTAAAGAAATAATTAATTTAAGGGTGGAATTTCATGTTATTATATAAAAAATTTAGAAAACTATATGGAATCAGCATTTATTGACAAATTCTCATGGTTGCCTAGCAACATAAATAACCTAACTTTCTCATATAATTTCCAAAACTGTTCAATTGTTTTATCCAGTTCAGGTTGTTATTAAAACTATTGTACCATAAACAAACCCTATTTCTACTTCTGAACAAAAAAGAACCCTCAGTATATTTTGATTTTGGCTAAAAACAGTTAAAATTCAAGTTTGAAGTGAAGTTTGATGTGTTACCATAGCAACGGTAATCAAGGCAATCAAGTAATGAATTTGAAAAATTAAAGCTAGTGTATTATACTTTTACAATGTATACAATAAATGTTTTTCTCTTTGAAAATATTTTTTTTCTGTGTGGTCAATTGTGCAACCCGAATTGTTCATGATTTTTGTCAAAAACTGGGCAAATGCTAAAGGGTTAATGGTAGTAAGAGGTAAGTGTGCACCATGGGATAGTGTTTAAAGAAGGTCCCTTGTTTGATTTCCGTTTCGGGCAAAAATGTCAGGATTGAAATTTAGGACGTCCTTTGGTTACCACTTGCGAGGATGTTCTTGACAAACAATGCTTGATGGCGTGGAGGAGACGAGTTGGAAGTAAAAACCTTTGCACGTTTCTTGGCTAAAAAAGGTATAATGTTGCAACATTGACCACTTTTGAACCGATGCAGCGAAGAATGGTAAGCATACTTTGATACAACTTCTTTTCTTAGTTATATCCATGTCTTAATATCCACTGTTTTAGTCAAATTTCAACGTAATGACAACTATTTACTGCAAATATGTAAGAGAGTTATTATTGAGTATGCATAAGTAATTAAGGGTGTTCTCTGCTCAATTTCAAAATAACAAGCTTTTCATAACACTGGTAAATATTAATAGTGTATTAATAAAGGAACTAAAAGAACAGAAAAAAATATAGGTCAGTGTGCTTGTTTTCGAGATAGAAGCCATTGAAAATTTGGCGCGAAAAATATCTTTTCTCTATTCTACATAGCTTTAACATTGACAAGTTTTATTTCTCAAAAACCGTTAAATATAAACAAGGATTTTATAAGACTTTTACAAATGGCTTATTATTCTGGATGCAAAAGATTTACGAAAAGAAAAATGGGTGGTCATGGTGTGAGCGGGAAAAATAATTTATGGCATTCACATGATAAAACCAGATGATTCTGAACATCTTACAAAAATTCAAAAACATGACAAGCGAACAGCCTTACGTGACAAAACAATGACGTTGTATTATGCCAACATTGAATCTATTCTTGTAATCAATGTCACTTTAGGATATATAACTTTTGAAATAATTAACATGAATTCCTCGAAAATCTTCTAATTACCAAATTACCAGAGAATCAAAATAAAAAAAAAACGTTTAAGATGAATCTATATATATATGCATATATCATCCAAATCTTGAAACAACAAAAAAACTGGACTGTTAAAAGTTCAAGATAAATAAAATTGTGATTACCAGCTTTTCTCCTAAGAAGTCGTCTATTCTTCACATCAAACAGCAGGTTTCCAAAATAAACATCAATTCCAATGGTACTCTGTCTTTCGTGTGGGATCTTCTCATAGATAAGGTTCATTACTAGTGTAGTTTTACCTGCTCCATAACTTCCAACCACAAGTATTCTACCGTCATGTGATGGAACCAAGTCAAATGATAGAAATTTATTTAATATTTCTTGTGATCTACGAGCTCCTAGAAAATCAAAATATGTTTTTAATTATGATATTTAAGACAGATAAACTGATAAATATGAAGATCAATTGTCCTGATATTTTCTGAATAAGAAATACAAATTTTTAAAAATTCGCTTAAAATTCATATCTTTTACCAAAACTACATTTCCCCACCAATACACCATTTACGATATTAAAAGAATATTAATTTCCGTAATAATCTAGCCAAATGACCATACAGATTTGTTGGCTAACACAGGTAAAGTCAAGAAATACTTGAAGGAGGGGAAAATCGAAACAAGTGACAAACTCCGGAAAATAACGAAGACAAGACCAAAACAACACATGCATTACAATTAAAAACTAAAAACATATGAACAACATGGACTCTACCAAACAACCGAGGGTAGACGCAGGTGATCCGGAAGAGTAAGCACTCTCTGCTTCCTGCAAGGTCAACCTTTTCCGTCGTGCTTCCCAAAAAAATCTTTTTGGGCAATGCTGTTGTTCATAATTGTTTTGACAAAATCCACTGTTGCGTCATTGGCAGGAATTTTGTAAAATGAATTATGGATTGCAAAATTCCAATCATTATACTAATTGGAACAAGAGTTGACACACAAAAATGTCTCGCCTGTCGTGTATTTCTAATGAAAGTAAATGCTATCAGACATATAGCATACAGTATTCGAAAAACAGGCCAAAACACAAAAACTTAACTATAACCACTGAACCATGAAAATGAGGTCAAGGTCAGATAACACCTGCCAGTTGGACATGTACACCTTACAATCCTTCCATACACCAAATATAGTAGACCTATTGCATACAGTGTTCGAAAAACAGGCCAAAACACACCACTGAACCATGAAAATGAGGTCAAGGTCAGATGACACCGGCCAGTTGGACATGTACACCTTACAATCCTTCCATACACCAAATATAGTAGACCTATTGCATATAGTATTCGAAAAACAGGCCAAAACACAAAAACTTAACTATAACCACTGAACCATGAAAATGAGGTCAAGGTCAGATGACACCTGCCAGTTGGACATGTACACCTGACAATCCTTCCATACACCAAATATAGTAGACCTATTGCATATAGTATTCGAAAAACAGGCCAAAACACAAAAACTTAACTATAACCACTGAACCATGAAAATGAGGTCAAGGTCAGATGACACCTGCCAGTTGGACATGTACACCTTACAATCCTTCCATACACAAAATATACTACACCTATTGCTTATAGTATCTGAGATATGGACTTGACCACCAAAACTTAACCTTGTTCACTGATCCTTGAAATTGGGTCGAGGTCAATTGAAAACTGTCTGACGGGGATGAGGACCTTGTAAGGTACGCACATACCAAATATAGTTATCCTATTACTCATAATAAGAGAGAAATTAACATTACAAAAAATCTTTAATTTTTTTTCAATTAGTCACTGAACCATGAAAATGAGGTCAAGGACAATGTACATATGACAGACGGAAAGTTCGTAACATAAGGCATCTATATACAAAGTATAAAGCATCCAGGTCTTCTACCTTCTAAAATATAAAGCTTTTAAGAAGTGAGCCGCCGCCGGATCACCATCCCTATGTCGAGCTTTCTGCGACTAAAGTCGCAGGCTCGACAAAAACTATAAAAAAACGTGCACAAAAAAGGTCTTTACTTTTTTATCTATCAACTAAAATATCTATTTTTTGGAATCCAAGATTATATCTCTTCCATTCAAATATAATTATCAAAAATTGGTTTTCTATTTTCAGGGAAATACAAACTAATCACATGTTTAGTATCAAATACAAAATTATTTTTTGTCTGCAGAAACCACAATTTTCAGTTGATGGCAAATTCCATCAACATTGGTCCATCCATATCCGAGATTCTGTCTGGGAAAAATGGGTGAAGAAAGAAAATAAAATAAAAAAAGGTACAATAACAATATGTCACCCCACTTCGTTGGGGACGACTAAAACAATACGTCTCCCTTCCTTGAAGGGGAGACACAAAAATGGTTCTCTTTTCAGGGAAATACAAATTAAACACATATCTAGTATCAAATAATAATACTAATAATAAATAAGAATCAGAGTGTCAAACATTATTTTTATTCTATATGGGTATAAATTATAACATGCACATATACAGAATCAAATATTTTCCCCAATATCATTATCTACAAAATATAACATCTCGTGTTATCCATCCGATTCAACTATGTTAGTATATTTTCACACAAAATGAGTTACTTTTCTTCTTTCTGATATGAAACTGATTTAAGTAATGTAATGAAAATATAACAAAAGTACGTCATCAAATATTTATGGAAAGAAAATCAAAGTCTAACATAAATCCCATGATAACCAAGGAAAGTATTAAAATACCAGGAAACTATTATATTAGTCGTACACCAATTTTAGCGGATATCATGAACAATTTACGAATCCAACAAAATATGAATTATTATTGAAATAGCATGTTTTGTTATATTCTAAATGGTAATACATCTGTATGAGGTAAAATTAACCACTGAGGTACTTCAGGGACGTTTACTATTTATTTATCATCTGAAATTAAACAAAGGCGCCAATAACAACACGTTTTCCTTTCAAATTCTCTTTTTTAAAATTCTAAATCAACGAAACTAAGAAGATGAATTTTATTACCAATACACAAAAAATGATTAGTTTGAAAAGTTAGGCCCAAAAATGTCCACCAACTTAGTAGCGAATAAACCTTGTGTCGTTTTAATTCTGCAAATTGTTTTCTTATTTTTAATTAGTCACTAACGTATTGATCAGTAATTTGTTCATAAAATCTCTTTAAGTGATACGACAGCAGAGGTTTTAAAAAGCATCTGAATTGTGTAGTAGCACAAAGATATCAGTGATGCTGACATGTTATCTAGTACTACGCACATAAAATATTTTTCTGAGAACGTACCTATGATTATAGAAAAAGTCACAATTCAACATTATCCAACACTGTTTTATTTTGGAATTTTTAAAATTTTCTCTTAAACTTTTCGGATTGTTGTTTTGGTTTTCAACGACTAACAGGTCGTAAATCGACGACATTTCCACATCTTGTGCATCAAAACTGGTATCAAAGATTTTATTATATCCATTGTTCTTGTCTACTCTGCGGGACTGCGGTCCATTATATTAGAAAAGAGAATCCAATGTCTAATACTTAGTACAATGAATGTATTATATCTTATAAACAATACAGACTTTGGCATTTCTTCAACAATTATCTGCAGTTGCATTTATTTTAAATATCTAGTTTATACTTACTTTTTATTTGCTCTGTAAAATAAATATAAAAACCCTATCAGCAATGAATTTAATAATACATTTACCTCTCTCATTGTATCTATATTTCCGCTATCAATAAAATTAGATGATATGCTAAACCCCGAATTGTTTTCTTTTCATTATATATGTGTATGAATTAAAGCACATACATATACAGAATTAAATATTTCTCTCAATATCATTATCTACAAAATCTTACAACTTGCGTAGATATTATCCATCCGATCTAACTATGTTAGTGTATTTTCAAACAAATTGAGTTTTTTCTTTTGATATGAAACTGATTTAAGTAATGTAATGAAAATATAACAAAAGTACGTGATGAAATATTTATGGAACGAAAATTAAAGTCTGACATCCATCCACCTATAACCACGGAAAGTTTTAAAATACTAGGAACCTATTACATTAGTCGTACACCAATTTTAGCGGATATCATGAACAATTTAAGAACCCAACAAAATATGAATTATTTTTGAAATACCATGTTTTGTTTCAATCTAAATGGTAATACATCTGTATGAGATAAAATTAACCACTGAGGTACTTCAAGGAAGTTTACTGTTTATTTATCATCTGAAATTAAACAATGGTGCTAAAAACAACACGTTTTCATTTCAATTTTTTTGAAATTTTAAATCAACCAAACTAAGCAGATGCCTTGTATTACCAATACAAAAAACTGATTAGTTTGAATAGTTAGGCCCAAAAATTTCCCCAAACTTAATACCAGAATAGCTTTGTGTCATTTTATTCCGCAAATTGTTTTCGTATTTTTTAATGAATTTGTCACTAACGTATTGATCAGTAATTTGTTTCTAAAATCTCCTTAAGTGATACGACAGCAGAAGTTTTAAAATGCATCTGAATTGTAAAGTAACACAACAATATCAGTGATGCTGACATGTTATCTAGTACTACGCGCATGAAATGTTTTTGTGAGAAAGTACCTAATATTATAGAAAAAGTCACAATACAACATTTTCCAACACTGTTTTATTTTGGAATTTTTAAAATTTTTCTCTTGAAGTTTTCGGATTGTTGTTATGGCTTTCAACGACTGACGAGTCGTAAATCGACGAAATTTGCACATCTTATGCATCAAAACTGGTATCAAAGATTTTATTATATCCATTGTTCTTGTCTACTCTGCGGGACGGCGAACCATTACTTAGAAAAGAGAATACAACGTCCAATACTTAGTACAATGAATGTATTATATCTTATAAACAATACAGACTTTGGCATTTCTTCAACAATTACCTGCAGTTGCATTTATTTTAAATATCTAGATTATACTTACGTAAACGTTCTGTAAAATAAATATAATAAACCTATCAACAATGAATTTAATAATACATTTACTACTCTCATTGTATCTATATTTCCGCTCTCAATAAAATTAGATGATATGCTAAACCCTGAATTGTTTTCTTTTCATTATATAAGTGTATGAATTAAAGCACAGACATTTACTGAATCAAATATTTCTCTCAATATCATTATCTACAAAATCTTACAACTTGTGTAGACATTATCCATCCGATCTAACTATGTTGGTGTATTTTCAAACAAAGTGAGTTTTTTCTTTTGATATGAAACTGATTTAAGTAATGTAATGAAAATATAACAAAAGTACGTAATGAAATATTTATGGAAAGAAAATCAAAGTCTAACATCCATCCACCGATAACCAAGGAAAGTTTTAAAATTTTAGGAAACTATTATATTCGTCGTACACCAATTTTAGCGGATATCATGAACAATTTACGAATCCAACAAAATATAAATTATTATTGAAATAGCATGTTTTGTTATATTCTAAACGGTAATACACATGTATGAGGTTAAAATAACCACTGAGGTACTTCAGGGAAGTTTACTGTTTATTTATCATCTGAAATTAAACAATGGCGCAAATAACAACACCTTTTCATTTCATTTTTTTTTAAATTTTAAATCAACGAAACTAAACAGATGCCTTTTATTACTAATACACAAAAATTAATTAGTTTGAATAGTTAGACCCAAAAAGTTCCACCAACTTAATACCGGAAAATCTTTGTGTCGTTTTATTCAGCAAATATTTTCGTATGTTTTCATATTTTGTAATTAATTAGCCACTAATGTATTGAACAGTAATTTGTTCATAAAATCACCTTAAGTTATACAACAGCAGAGGGTTTAAAATGCATCTGAATTGTGAAGTAACACAACCTATTAGTGATGCTGACATGTTATCTAGTACTACACGCATAAAATATTTTTGTGAGAAAGTAGCTATGATTATAGAAAAAATCACAATGCAACATTATCCAACACTGCTTTATTTTGAAATTTTTAAAATTTTCTCTTCAATAAAAAGTCACAATACAACATTATACAACACTGTTTTATTTTTAAATTTTTAAAATTTTGTCTTCAAGTTTTCGGATTGTTGTTTTGGCTTTCAACGACTGACGAGTCGTAAATCGACGACATTTGCACATCTTGTGCATCAAAACTGGTATCAAACATTTTATTATATCCATTGTTCTTGTCTATTCTGCGGGACGGCGGTCCATTATATTAGAAAAGAGAATACAATGTCTAATACTTAGTACAATGAATGTATTATATCTTATAAACAATACAGACTTTGGCATTTCTTCAACAATTACCTGCAGTTGCATTTATTTTAAATATCTAGATTATACTTACGTTCAATTTTCACTATAAAATAAATATAAAAACCCTATCAACAATGAATTTAATAATACATTTACTTCTCTCATTGTATCTATATTTCCGCTCTCAATAAAAATAGATGATATTCATAACCCCGAATTGTTTTCTTTTCATCATAGATGTGTATGAATTAAACCACAGACATATACAGAATCAAATATTTCTCTCAATATCATTATCTACAAAATCTTACAACTTGCGTAGACATTATCCATCCGATCTAACTATGTTAGTGTATTTTCAAACAAAGTGAGTTTTTTCTTTTGATATGAAACTGATTTAAGTAATGTAACGAAAATATAACAAAAGTACGTATTGAAATATTTATGGAAAGAAAATCAAAGTCTAACATCCATCCATCGATAACCAAGGAGAGTTTTAAAATTCTAGGAAACTATTATATTCCTCGTACACCAATTTTAGCGGATATCATAAACAATTTACGAACCCAACAAAATATGAATTATTCTTGAAATAGCATGTTTTGTTTCAATCTAAGTGGTAATACATCAGTATGAGATAAAATTAACCACTGAGGTACTTCAAGCAAGTTTACTGTTTATTTATCATCTGAAATGAAACAATGGCGCAAATAACAACACCTTTTCATTTCAATTTTTTTGAAATTTTAAATCAACGAAACTAAACAGATGCCTTTTATTACTAATACACAAAAATTAATTAGTTTGAATAGTTAGACCCAAAAAGTTCCACCAACTTAATACCGGAAAAGCTTTGTGTCGTTTTATTCCGCAAATTGTTTTCGTATTTTGTAATTAATTAGCCACTAATGTATTGATCAGTAATTTGTTCATAAAATCACTTTAAGTTATACAACAGCAGAGGGTTTAAAATGCATCTGAATTGTGAAGTAACACAACCATATCAGTGCTGCTGACATTTTATCTAGTACTACACGCATAAAATATTTTGATGAGAAAGTACCTATGATTATAGAAAAAATCACAATGCAACATTATCCAACACTGTTTTATTTTGGAATTTTTAAAATTTTCTCTTCAAGTTTTCGGATTGTTGTTATGGCTTTCAACGACTGACGAGTCGTAAATCGAAGACATTTGCACATCTTGTGCATCAAAACTGGTATCAAACATATTATTATATCCATTGTTCTTGTCTACTCTGCGGGACAGCGGTCCATTATATTAGAAAAGAGAATCCAATGTCTAATACTTAGTACAATGAATGTATTATATCTTATAAACAATGAAGACTTTGGCTTTTATTTAACAATTACCTGCAGTTGCATTTATTTTAAATATCTAGATTATACTTACGTTCAATTTTCACTATAAAATAAATATAAAAACCCTATCAACAATGAATTTAATAATACATTTACTTCTCTCATTGTATCTATATTTCCGCTCTCAATAAAAATAGATGATATTCATAACCCCGAATTGTTTTCTTTTCATCATATATGTGTATGAATTAAACCACAGACATATACAGAATCAAATATTTCTCTCAATATCATTATCTACAAAATTTTACAACTTGCGTAGACATTATCCATCCGATCTAACTATGTTAGTGTATTTTCAAACAAAGTCAGTTTTTTCTTTTGATATGAAACTGATTTAAGTAATGTAATGAAAATATAACAAAAGTACGCGATTAAATATTTATGGAAAGAAAATTAAAGTCTAACATCCATCCACCGATCACCACGGAAAGTTTTAAAATACTAGGAACCTATTATATTAGTCGTACACCAATTTTAGCGGATATCATGAACAATTTACGACACCAACAAAATATGAATTATTCTTGAAATAGCATGTGTTGTTTCAATCTAAATGGTAATACATCAGTATGAGATAAAATTAACCACCGGGGTACTTCAATGACGTTTACTGTTAATTTATCATCTGAAATTAAACAATGGCGCCAATAACAACACGTTTTCATTTCAATTGTTTTTGGAATTTTAAATCAACGAAACTAAGAAGATGCCTTTTATTACTAATTCACAAAAATTGATTAGTTTGAATAGTTAGGCCCAAAAATTTCCACCAACTTAATACCGGAAAAGCTTTGTATCGTTTTATTCCGCAAATTGTTTTCGTATTTTTCAATTAATTAGCCACTGACGTATTGATCAGTTATTTGTTCATAAAATCACCTTAAGTTATACAACAGCAGAGGTTTTAAAATGCATCTGAATTGTGAAGTAACACAACCATATCAGTGATGCTGACATGTTATCTAGTACTACACGAATAAAATATTTTTGTGAGAAAGTACCTATGGTTATAGAAAAAGTTACAATACAACATTATCTAACACTATTTTATTTTGGAATTTTTAAAATTTTCTCTTCAAGTTTTCGGATTGTTGTTTTGGCTTTCAACGACTGACGAGTCGTAAATCGACGACATTTGCACATCTTGTGCATCAGAACTGGTATCAAACATTTTATTATATCCATTGTTCTTGACTTCTCTGCGGGACGGCGGTCCATTATATTAGAAAAGAGAATACAATATCTAATACTTAGTACAATGAATGTATTATATCTTATAAACAATACAGACTTTGGCATTTCTTCAACAATTACCTGCAGTTGAATTTATTTTAAATATCTAGATTATACTTACGTGAACTTTCTATAAAATAAATATAAAAACCCTATCAACAATGAATTTAATAATACATTTACTTCTCTCATTGTATCTATATTTCCGCTCTCAATAAAATTAGATGATATGCAAAACCCCGAATTGTTTTCTTTTCATTATATATGTGTATGAATTAAAGCACAGACATGTACAGAATCAAATATTTTCCCCAATATCATTATCTGCAAAATCTTACAGCTTGTGTAGACATTATCCATCCGATCTAACTATGTTAGTGTATTTTCAAACAAAAGGAGTTTTTTTCTTACATCCATCTACCGATAATCACGGAAAGTTTTAAAATACTAGGAAACTATTATACTAGTCGTACACCAATTTTAGCGGATATCATGAACAATTTACAAACCAAACAAAATATGAATTATTCTTGAAATAGCATGTTTTGTTTCAAACTGATTAGTTTGAATAGTTAGGCCCGAAAATTTTCACCAACTTAGTACCGACGAAACCTTGTGTCGTTTTATTCTGCAAAATCATGAAAATGTTTTCTTATTTTTTAACTGATTAGTCACTAATGTATTGATCAGTAATTTGTTCTTAAAATCACTTTAAGTTATACGACAGCAGAGGTTTTAACATGCAACTGAATTGTGAAGTAACACAACCTATTAGTGATGCTGGCATGTTATCTAGTACTACATACATAAAATATTTTTGTGAGAAAGTACCTATGATTATAGAAAAAGTCACAATACAACATTATCCAACACTGTTTTATTTTTAAATTTTTAAAATTTTCTCTTCAAGTTTTCGGATTGTTGTTTTGGCTTTCAACGACTGACGAGTCGTAAATCGACGACATTTGCACATCTTGTGCATCAAAACTGGTATCAAACATTTTATTATATCCATTGTTCTTGTCTACTCTGCGGGACGGCGGTCCATTATATTAGAAAAGAGAATACAATGTCTAATACTTAGTACAATGAATGTATTATATCTTATAAACAATGAAGACTTTGGATTTTATTCAACAATTGCCTGCAGTTGCATTTATCTTAAATATCTAGTTTATACTTACGTTCAATTCTCACTGTAAAATAAATATAAAAACCCTATCAACAATGAATTTAATAATACATTTACTTCTCTCATTGTATCTATATTTCCGCTCTCAATAAAAATAGATGATATTCATAACCCCAAATTGTTTTCTTTTCATCATATATGTGTATGAATTAAACCACAGACATATACAGAATCAAATATTTCTCCCAATATCAATATCTACAAAATCTTACAACTTCTGTAGACATTATCCATCCGATCTAACTATGTTTGTATATTTTCAAACAATTGAGTTTTTGTCTCTTTTAATATAAAACTGATTTAAGTAATGTAATGAAAATATAACAAAAGTACGTGATGAAATATTTATGGAAAGAAAATTAAAGTCTTACATCCATCCACCGATAATCACGGAAAGTTTTAAATCACTAGGAAACTATAATACTAGTCGTACACCAATTTTAGCGGATATCATGAACAATTTACGAACCCAACAAAATATGAATTATTCTTGAAATAGCATGTTTTGTTTCAATCTAAATGGTAACACATCTGTATGAGATAAATTAACCACTGAGGTACTTAAAGCAAGTTTACTCTTTATTTATCTGAAATTAAACAATGGCACAAATAACAACACCTTTTCATCTCATTATTTTTTTGAAATTTTAAATCAACGAAACTAAGATGACTTTTATTACCAATACAAAAAACTGATTAGTTTGAATAGTTAGGCCCGCAGATTTTCACCAACATAGTACCGAATAAACCTTGTGTCGTTTTATTCTGCAAAATCATGAAAATGTTTTCTTATTTTTTAACTGATTAGTCACTAATGTATTGATCAGTAATTTGTTCTTAAAATCACCTTAAGTTATACGACAGCAGAGGTTTTAACATGCAACTGAATTGTGAAGTAACACAACCTATTTGTGATGCTGGCATGTTATCTAGTACTACACGCATAAAATATTTTTGTGAGAAAGTACCTATGATTATAGAAAAAGTCACAATACAACATTATCCAACACTGTTTTATTTTTAAATTTTTAAAATTTTTCTCTTCAACGGCTTTCAACGACTGACGAGTCGTAAATCGACGACATTTGCACATCTTGTGCATCAAAACTGGTATCAAACATATTATTATATCCATTGTTCTTGTCTATTCTGCGGGACGGCGGTCCATTATATTAGAAAAGAGAATACAGTGTCTAGTACTTAGTACAATGAATGTATTATATCTTATAAACAATACAGACTTTGGCATTTCTTCAACAATTACCTGCAGTTGCATTTATTTTAAATACCTAGATTATACTTACTGGCTAATTCCTCTGTAAAATAAATATAAAAACCCCTTCAACATTAAACTTAATAATACATTTACTTGTCTCATTGTATCTATATTTCCGCTCTCAATCAAATTAGATGATATGCTAACCCTCCGAATTGTTTTCTTTTCATTATATATATGTATGAATTAAAGCACAGACATGTACAGAATCAAATATTTCTCCCAATATCATTATCTGAAAAATCTTACAGCTTGTGTAGACATTATCCATCCGATCTAACTATGTTAATGTATTTTCAAACGAATTGAGTTTTTTGTTTCTTTTAATATGAAACTGATTTAAGTAATGTAATGAAAATATAACAAAAGTACGTGATGAAATATTTATGGAAAGAAAATTAAAGTCTTACATCCATCCACCGATAATCACGGAAAGTTTTAAAATACTAAGAAACTATTATACTAGTCGTACACCAATTTTAGCGGATATCATGAACAATTTACAAACCAAACAAAATATGAATTATTCTTGAAATAGCATGTTATGTTTCAATCTAAATGGTAATACATCTGTATTAGATAAAATTAACCACTGATGTACTTCAAGGAAGTTTACTGTTTATTTATCATCTGAAATTAAACAATGGTGCCAATAACAACACCTTTTCATTTCAATTTTTTTTTAATTTTAAATCAACGAAACTAAGCAGATGCCTTTTATTACCAATACACAAAAGATGATTAGTTTGAATAGTTCGGCCCAAAAATTTCAGTAAATTTTTGCATTTATTTCAAATATCTAGATTATACTTACTTTTAATTTCCTCTGTAAAATAAATATAAAAACCCTATCAACAATGAATTTAATGATACATTTAATTGTTTCATTGTATCTATATCTTCGCTCTCAATAAAATTAGATGATATGCTAAACCTCCGAATTGTTTTCTTTCCATTATATATGTGTATGAATTGTAGGACAGACATATAAATAATGTAATGAAAATATAACAAAAGTACGTGATGAAATATTTATGGAAAGAAAATCAAAGTCTGACATCCATCCATCTATAACCACGGAAAGTATAAAAATACTATTAAACTATTATCTTAGTTGTACACCGATTTTCCGTGTTTATTGAACCGACAAATTTAGGTCAAGACTTTATAATGGCATATAATTTAGCAAGTGCCTCAGAAATATAATATGTTTACGTAATATCTTAGGTCACAGCGGAGATACAAGGTTTTCCTGACAGGAAATTAATTTTACCATCGAAAATATTCATAAAAAGTGCGTGCAGTATTCCCCATACTGTACAGAGAGCACAGTAAATGCCGGACTAATGTATGTACACTTATATTTAACTACTGTATAAAGTTATAGAAAAGTGACGTAAATAAAATGAAATCCGTTTTATTTTTAGGGGACACAAGCCACAAATGAGTTTTAAAAGAAATTTAAGTTAACTAAAACTTTGAAACAGAAACTTAGAAATAATTATGAAAGTGTGTTCTTTAAAAAAAGTGTCATTTTCCATAAATCATGGACCTTAACTCCGGAGCGGTAAAAGTGAAAATGGTCAATATCAAACTGGATCGGAAACTTCTGGCAGCTGCCCGTCTGTCCGTCCGCCGTACTTCACCAAATTAATAACCGGATTATTCCGCTGGAAAACCACGGGTTAATGAGGTCAAGAATATGCGACACTTGTCAGACGGACATTTACTCACCGAAACAAATATACACATCATATATACAAGTAGAGACCTACCTTGTATATATAGTTATTGACCACTGAAATGTGAAAATGAGGTCAGCTAACAAATCTTGTTAGCAATGCTGAGATCCCTGTTTTTAATGCGGTCGCCGTTGTCTAGAATAAATGAATCTTTAGATATTGTTTTCGTATATTTCACTGGATATTGTTTCGTTTCTATTTTTTCGCCTTTTTTTTCGTTTTGTTTCCCTTCATTTTTTGTTGAGTCCTGTGTATTTCCGTGTTGCGGTAAGTGGTCAATAATGTTTGCATTATCAGTATTAAAGTCTTTCAAAGCCTGTATGAATAATAATTTTGTTTTAATTTAGAAGTTGATATTGAAATATAAATTTGAAGTTCGTTCTCTGCTTTTGAAGACGGACCATTCTTGCGTGTGCAAGGCAAAGACCTGCAATTTTCGCTTGACAATGTTTTGTTAATTCTAAATTATTTTTATATTTTATCAACATAATGATTCTCTCGATTCATGATTGTTTGGGTGGCCGTTCGAATTTTCCTCATCTTCTATGTCGCGTGATGATTTAAATAATAAATATCAGACAAATACCGAAATACTAGCAACTGAATTGAACAAAGTTTTAAAGACAAGAATAGTGGAATTTTACAAATCAAAATGAAATGTGAATCCTCAAAAATAAAAGAAACTCTTCAATTTTATAGCAAAATTATTGAGAGTTCAAATTGGAAGAATATTTAAGTGTTGGTATTGATGAGTTGGACAAAAATCAGAAAAATGAGAATAAGTGCTCACTCCCTATCCATTGAAATATTTTGTAAATTTTGTTCGAATAAAAGAGAGGACGAAATACATCCTCCGGTGTCCTTATTATAACAACATTAGGAGAAAATAAGAAATAGAAGATTTTCAAGTAAATGTAGCAGGCAATTTATTGATAAATCACACCTCTTATATGTGACCCCCCCCCTCCGGTGACAACAATACACGGGAAACGGGAAGATGAATATAACAGTAACTACAAGTAATAGCTGTTCTAAAAAGCTAGTCGTCTCTTAGCTTTTTATTAATAAAGAGTATTATTTTTTATGTATTATTAAATGTTCGTAATGTCTTCACATTAAACTTTCCCTTATTATATGTATTATTACTACCTTTCAATAGATATATTACTACATAGTTTTTTTAAGTCTGTTTTGTGATGGCTTTCTTGTGCTGTCTTTTTTTACTAAAGGATATTCAAAGATTTTAATTTTTTATACTTGTTTTTTTTTTTTTTTATTTCCATACAGATCTTAACAATGTATCTTGATATATATTCAGTCAATATGTCTATAAATAGACTTTATTTGTCTATTCATAGAATGCAGATGTACAGGTACGACAGTGTGAAACACGGTGTGAAACACGCTTGTTAAAGAAGCAAGGTAAAGGCGACAAATGAAGTTCATGGTTTTATTAGACACCAAGCGATAAGTTTAAATCTTTTCTACGGTAAACTGAACAAGTAATGTATGTTGTACACACGTGACGATTTTCCCTAGTTTAGGTAATGCTATCCCGTAATCATGTACGGAGTTGCATCCGCAGATCAGCTATTCCAGTTGTCTGACCAATCAGAGGCCGTTGATAATGCATGCGAACATCTAATGATGTTGGGACGGCCAATCAGGAAACTTATTCTGATCCTTTTGGACGATTGGTTCCCTCTGTTTAGCTTTTGATTACTTACCCCGTCTGGCATGCGAGACGGAATAAGCCGATCTTACGATTGCTGCAATGACAGCTGGGTCATGCAAATGGATTACTGCAGGAAATCCTCGCCTCGGACAAAGTTAACATGACATTTTTGTACTTTATAACGTTTTTTCCAGACTGAGAATCATAAATATATATTTCCCGTCCATCGACGCCTACATGTGGGCGTCCAAAACAAATTTTACACTCTTAGAATTGTGTCAATTGTGAAAATAAAGCATAACTGCCTTTAGTGTATTTTTTCTGCTATTCTCCTATAACCTATCAACTAATATATTTTAGGTCTATTTTGTCAGCAAATCTATACAATTAAGTGTCTTAAGTTTAACATTATTTGTTGAAAAAAAAAAAGTTATGACCTGTAACCATAGATATAGTTTGTTCTCATGTGGGTCACTTACCTGGAATTTTTGAGCATATGCAAGGCATCCTTTAGAATGAGAAGTGGACATAAAGCTATTTTTGCATTGTTGATTTTGGTTACAGTTTGCTTTGTCTTTAATGTTTACTGTTGAAGCTTCTTGCAAATACCAAATTACTTACATTTAACTTTGATATATTATTATTACCTTCATCTATCCTATCCGACATATTGATGTCATCTGGTATTTTTCCACCAGCTTCCTCTGGGAATCGTTCTGAAATATTATTCAAAATCAACATCAGTCACTTTACAATTTCTTAGTAGGTTATATTCATGAAGTAAATGACCACGAACAATTTCTGTTGTGTTTTATATCAAATTCCATTTTAAATCTTTTCTTAGCAATACTAAGTAAAGTCAAGAAACACCAAAGGGATATTCGAAGGAGAGAAAAATCGTAACAACTGACAAACTCTGGAGAACAACGAAGACAAGCCAAAACAATGTATGCACTACAATTAAAAACTAAAAACATTTAAACAACATGGACCCCACCAAAAAACCGGGGGTAGACTCAGGTGCTCCGGAAGAGTAAGCAGTCTCTGTTTTCTGCAGGACACCCGCCATGCTGCCCATGTCAAATTCGGTATGAGGAAGGGATAATATATATGCAACAGGTCTATTTGGAAAACGGTTTTTTCATACCTGTCAACAAAGTCATAATGAAGCCCATAAAACTTTAATAAGGATGACTTCAGCTTAGGAGGAACGTACCCCTGTCTGAGCAACTTTTCTGTCAGGACCCGGGCTCTGTCCAGGAAGTCAATGTATATGTCAGAAGCTCTGGAATAACGTATGATTTGTGAAATATATACTCCATATGCCGGCGCCTCTGGAATATTGCCGCTCAAAAATGGGAAGTTGACGATTGGAAAGTCAAAGCCATCTCGTTTGTCGTAAAATTTGGTATTCAACCTTCCTCTGGTGTCAATGTCGAGGTGAATGTTAAGATAAGATGCAGACTTGGCAGTGTCTGTGGGATCCTTAATTTCAAGCTCACTGGGATAGATGAGATGTAAGAAATTCCCAAAACGTGAATTGTTGAGTGATAAAACATCATCTATATAGCGAAACCTGAAATTTAAGGTACGGGCTAACTTCTTCTGTTTTTCGTTAAGAAGCCCGTCAAGGAAAACTGCCTCATATGTGTAAAGGAACAAGTCAGCCAGTAGGGGTCACAATTAGTACACATAGGAATGCCAAATGTCTGTTGGAAAACACGTCCACCAAATTGAACAAATATGTTGTCGATCAAAAAATTCAATCATCAGGACAATTTCGTCCTCTTCCTATTTTTTATTTTTTATTTTAGTTTTAGAGTGTTTTTTAAGAAATTGTGATTTATCTCTACCAATGACAAAGTATGTGTATCTGTTGTTGCCATTTTTATTTTGAAAGCATCGATGGATTAGATCTTTCAACTTCTCCGTCAGTTGTGAATGATGACTGGAGGTATAGAGGGTAGAGAAATCAAATGTTTTTATGCTGTTACAGACTGAAATGAACCAAGATCGTAAAATATCCTTTAGGTCTTTGGAGTTCTTTAATATCCACATTTGATTGATACCACTTCTTGAATAGCTTGTCTCACAATAACTTTTGGAGGCCCGTTTTGACAGCTGCTAAAATAGAAGTTAGAAGTTGAGACAATGGTTTGGTGGAACACTTGGCAGATCCAGTTATAAAGCGTTGTTTGTATGGACACTTATGTAACTTGGGTATCTAGTACAAGGTAGGAAGATCACAATCATCATTTTTGATGGAAATATCAAATGACGAAAAGACCGATCTATGACTGTCGGTTATTTCTTCCTTTGAAAGTGTAGTAGCTTTATAGGTAGGGTTGCCAAGTGAACTACCAAGCCCTAGTTCGTTAATCAAGCATTGAATATAGTAGCTTTTGCATACAAGAAACGATGTTATTAGGGGTCTTGTCTGCAGGAACAACAACCTATTTGTCATGAATGGCGGACAATGTCTTAGCAGCATCGGGGTTAATGAAGACTGATGTTCCGTGTTTTACTCATAGACATTCTACGTTTATCAATTCGGACTTGAATCAACGATCTCACAGCTTTAACCCACTCTGAAAGTGAATCTAGTGGCTCTTGTTCACGTTTGGCCCATTTTTTGGCATAGTCCTCCACATCATCCATCAGTAGTTTGAAATTATATTTCTAATTGATGGATAAGGGTTCGCTATACTTAGGACCTTTTGCAAGGACATCACGAAGAGACTCGTTGTCTATGATATTTAAGTCTCCTGTAATGACATGATCAGCAGGATATATTTGAATGGAGAACTGTTGCATGAACAATCAGGTGGCTTAGCTTTGAGATCATCGATTTTGACATCCTGCAATGCACCTTTGTCTTTGAATATTTTTAATGCAATGGGTGTAGTATAGGTATAAGAAATAATGGGAACGGACTGGTCTTTGAAATAAGGCGGAACTGTTAATCTGACCGATTTGTGGTGAAGGATATTGCCAAGATTTACGGCATCTAAACTTTTGTTGGAAAAAAGAGTGGAAGAAAAAACGGTTGTCTTGTTCAATTTCATGGGTACTGTTATGATATTGTATTATTATATTTATTTTGATATGATATTGTATTATTATGTTTATTTATCTTGGCCTAATTTGATTTGTGTGGCCTTATAACATGTATAATATGTTTACATAATACATATAGTTGTTTACCAAATAATGTTATAACTGCGCAGTTTAGAAATCACTGGAACAATAATAGATACCGATGGAATGACTAGAACTTTCTATTTGACTTACGTAATAATTCTGGTGTAATTCAAACTTCTACCGTATTCCAGAAGTTATATATTCCAACACTATATATATATATATATATATATATATATATATATATATATATATATATATATATATATATATATATATATATATATATATATATACCGTATATATATACAGTATATATACGGACAAGAGAGTTCGACTTTTAGAGCAGAACGTATTGGACCAGACATTCTTGTGTTCTCAGCTGTTGGATTGACACTTTTAGTTACGTTACACACATCATACTTTTATTTACGTTACATCATACTAGATTGTGACTGACTGGATATAATATTCCGTTTGGATTCCCGCAACAGTGACGAGAAGAATTCCGGATTAGGAAAAGACGAAGGATTTTGAACAGTTAAGTTGACATTTTAGTTTGTGTAATATTTTTTTGTAAACGTGTATATAATAAATCTTGTTAAATTTTATTATTGATTTGTGTCTTTTGTTGGCTACAATTTAAAGGCGATTTCGGCGGTAACAGTACCAACTGGTTTGAAAAGCAGGAGACGTCCAATATCCAACACAATAGAGGTCAGTTTATATTCATGTGAATTGGAATCAGTAGCTCTACTGTCTAAACAGGCTTGGAATAAAGTGTGTAGCTTTCGGAGGTGTAAAGAATATAATTGAGTGCGAATGTGATGAAGACCTTATAGTTGTTGTATGAAAGGGAGAAGGCCTTTGATAGATAAATCATGACATTGAGGTTTTGTATAATGTATATTGCCATTACTCCGTTTACGTCGTTGATGATTTCGAAACAGCTTCATCACATTCACATCACCACATCTGGGACTTGAAAGAATACCTACACTATCGATTTGATCATTGCATCCCTATGGTATTGTAGTCCCCATGGTACGAATCCAGCATTCATCTTTTTGTCTACGTACGTGTGTACTTAAATTAGGATGATTGGTTGAATGGTCAATTTTCTCAATAATTCGGATTTCATTGAAAGAATAGAATGATCAGGGTAGTTGAAGTGCTTGTAGACTTCAGGAAAATCGCTGCTGTTTACACTTGAGCGATGGGTATTCATGCGTTTGTTAAGTCTACCTTTTGTTTCCCCGACATAAACCAGTCCACATCAATTGCATTCTAAACCGTAGACAACATTCTCTGATTTACAGCTCCGATCATCAACGCTTCTGGTGTTATATGTTTTCAAATTACTGTTGAATGTTGTGTCAGTAATTAGAATGTTACATGTTTTACAATTTTTTGCCCTGCATTTAGAGATGGAGCAGTGCTGTTCATTGTCATTATAGTTGAAGATATTATGCAACTGAACAGAGCAGGGACGAATTTTGTTGAACAGATCTGAGTTTTTATACTGGAATCGAAGGTCATCTGATTGAACATAAGATGTATTAGTCAAATCCGAGGTATGTTGTACACCTGACTTTACCGACGACGTCGTGTACGTAACACCTTTGGGGTTGGGCCTTTTTATACTGGGCGACTAGTATCCTTCCTAATTTTCTTGTGTTCATGCTGTGTAAGAGCTACTGAGTAGATGATGTCCTCGGGGACAAAATGTCCACCAGCAGCAACATACACTCAATGGTAATAAGTAAAGTCAAGAAATACTAAAGAGATATTCGAAGGCGAGAAACACATTTGTTTTATTAAAGAGGAAGATGGAGTTTCTAAGAAAATTTAACAGTAGAAATCAAAGATAAGGCAACAACAAAAATGCCTCGCCTGTCAAAGTAGTGTCATATGTCAGACAGCCGTGCACACTTTAAAAGGTATATACGGACCAAATACAGTCGAGCTACTACTTATTATTACCAAGCATTCTGACAGTATTGCTGGGCAATACAATGTCCCCTACCGGCTCGAGCTGGGAGAAAAGTCCTTGACTATATGAATCGGACGAAGACGTATGGACAGACTGACTCCTACAAAACTGTGTTTGCAAGGGGTACACCATAATAACCCGATCAGCATGAAAGTCAACCATGATCAGTGGCTCATCATTATAAGCTCGCATACCAACAATAAGTTCATTTGGTAAAAGCATTTGCGTCAAAAAGTCCGGAAAACTATTATTTTAGCAATAAATTTCTATTTCCAAGGGCCACAAAAAAATTACCCAATCAATGTGAAACTCAAATGTGAACCGTATCTCATTATTATAAGCTAACATACCAAAGCTAAGACCATTTCGCAAAAGCATTTGCTAAAAACGTTACTTGTTAAAAGGGTTTGCAAAAAAAGTTTGCAAAACTAATATTTTGACAATATTCAAATCTCTAAGGGAAACGCACTCACAATAAATATCCGATCCGCGTGAAAGTCAAACTTGATTTGAATAATTGAATGTAAATCATGAAAATGAGGTCAAGAGATGCAACAAATGCAACAAATGTCCGACAGACATACATCAACTGAGTACTTTCCACAACAAAGTTGACCTACCATTTATAGTAACATATATAAACATTACCCTGGCCACTGAGGCGACATATACCTTTATAGAAAAGCTATATTCCAAATACAGTTGGCCTACCAAGTATGGATACTAAGAAACAGATCCAGCACAAGAACTTGAACAAGACCAGTTCATTATGAATACAAGCAAAAGTCTGTCAAAATGACAGCAAATCGGGTTTTATCAAATATTTGTTGTTGAAACATATGCATTTGTGATGTGCAAATCTAGTCTATAACTGTTAGTTACTTTATTGTTCCCTTGTTTTTTGTTTTCGGCTTTTCAAACTTTTGGTCTCCAGTGTACCCGATAGAGGTTTTAGAGAAACATATGTTGTACATTACGTTTATAATATGCGGAAACGACAAAAACTTTCATTTTCCAATTTAATCTAGGACCGTAATTCCGGAGCGGTAAATGGTCACTACCGAACTTGACCCCCATTTTATCATCAGGAACAACATATCATAATTTGAAAAGCTTTGGTTGAAGGGTTCATCAGTTATTGCCCGTCCGCCGTACATCACCAAATTAATAAATGGATTATTCCATTGCAAAGCTCGGTTAATGAGGCCAAGAACATGCAATACTTGGCATGTACGGACATTTACTCATCGCAACAAATCTACACATCATCTATACAAGTAGTGACCACTGAAATGTGAAAATAAGGTCAGCTAACAAATACGGCTCAGTGGTTTCAGAAAAGAAGATTTTTTAATGAATTTTCCAATAGGGCCCTTTCTTTACCTAAGTTCGGCTGTGCCGACAATTTTGGTTGACATTCTGGGTCATCGGACACAATTCTGACACAAGACCATTTTAGGACCATTTCTGCTAATTTTGGTTCCAACTGGCTCTGTAGTTTCAGACATCTTCGATTTCATATTTGCATGAAAAACAAGTTGGTAGATGACCATGTAAGGATCATTCCTGCAATGTAACGATTCAATTGCTTTTGTAGTTTCAGAGAAGAATATGTTTGATATTTCAGCCAATCAAAGTGCATAATAGCCCGTGGCAGCCATGTTGAGTTTCGGATCGGCACAAAAAACATAAATTTTGTTAAGGACCATTATCTGATCATTCAGGCATTATTTTACCTCCACCTGTCAAACGGTTTCTGACAAGGAACTTTTTGTATGTATTTCCCATAGGATCCCATGTTAACTGTCTCTCGCAGTGGTGGCCATCTTGGATTTCAGTTCGGCACGAAAAACATAAACTTGGTAGGGGACCAGGTAAAGATCATTCCTGCAATGTAACGATGCAATTGCTTTTGTAGTTTATGAGAAGATTTTTTGAAATTGCAGGCAATCAGAGTGCATAATTGACCCCGGCAGCCAAGTTGAATTTCGAATCGACATCGAAAACATCAGTTTTGTTAATGACCATTATCTGATCATTCAGGCATAAAATTGTTTCCATCTGTCAAACATATTCTGACAAGAAGGTGTTTGTATGTATTTCCCATAGGATCCTATGTTAAATATGTCCCGTGGTGGCGGCCATTTTGGATATCAGATCGGCACAAAAAAAAAACCATACATTTTGTAGAGGACCATGTAAGCATCATTCCTGCAATATAACAATTAATTTATTGCTTTTGTCGTTAAGAGAAGATTTTTTTTCAATTTCAACCAATCAGGGGACATAAATGGCCCTGGTAGCCATGTTTTTGAATTTCGGATCAGAACCAAAAACATCCATTTTGTCAAGGACCACAATCTATTCATTCAGGTATGATATTACGTCCATCTGTCAAACGGTTTCTGACAATATGTATTTCCCAAAGGATCCGATGTTAAATGTGTACTGTGGTGGCGGGCATCTTGGATTTCAGATCGGTACAACAAACATAAACGTTGTAAACGACCATGTAAGGATCATTTCTGCAACATAACAATTGAATTGCTTTTGTAGTATCAGAGATTTTTTAAATTCAGCCAATCAGGGTGAATAACTGGCCCTGGTAGCCATGTTGAATTTTGGATTAGAATCAAAAACATAAAGTTTGTAGAGGACCATCCAATGAACATCCCCACCAAGTTCGGTTTCAATTGGCCATGGGGTTTGGAGAAGATTTAAATGTGAAAAGCGGACGACGACGGATGTAAAGTCATGGCAATAGCTCACATGGCCTTTTAGGTCAGGTGAACTTAAAAAGAGTTTATCCAATCGACTTGATGTGACGTGTTCGTTTAACAGTTCGTTTTTCAAGCCAGGATTGATTGTACTCTAAATTTGAATACCCTCCACTCAAACAGTTAAAGTATTTAGAGTTTTATTTTGCCATCTTTCCTGGGGGTGTCGTATTATTTTCCAATAAACATATTGAATTGAATTGAATTGGCCGTACATGTACATACATGTACTCTGATTCTTTCTGCTATACTGCTTCTTATGCAATGATATATATATAAAACCAGAGGATCCCAGGAGCCGCTATCGGTCAACTGATATTTCCATTTGTTCGTTGCTTAAGGACCTCGAGATTAACATGATTAACATCCATGCAATGTTTAGTTTCATTTTGGATAAAAGATGGGCAGCAAGTAACAACACATGCTCAGAAGGTCATATGGAACATTCGTGCTATGTTTGCTTTCAATCCATTCAACGGTTCTCTAAAAGAAGATTTCTGTATGTTTCTTAAATTGGGTCCTATCTTTAACCAAGTCCCCCGCTGGCAGCCAACTTGGGCGACATATCAGCACCAAAATAACAACACTTGGTCAGCAACTCATAACGAACATTCACGCAATGTTTCGTTTCAATCCATTTAGTGGTTCTCCAGAAGAAGGTTTGTGTATGTATTACCCATACGATCCTATGTTAAACGAAGCCATATTGGAAAACGGATCGGAATCAAAGTAGCGATGCTTCGTCAGCCCCTCACAAAGAACAGTCATGTCATGTTTGATTTCAATCCATTTAGCGGTTCTTTAGAAAAAGATTTTTGTGTGCTTTTCCCATAGGGTTCTATGTTAAACTAGAACTCCCGCTGGCGGCCATCTTAGATAACGGATAGGCACCAAAGTAACAACACTTGGTGAGGACTTAATACGAAACATTCATGCCAAGTTTCGTTTCAATTCATTCGGCGGTTCTCTAGAATAAGATTTTTGTATGTATTTCCCATATCGTTCTGTGTTAAACTAAGTCCGCTGGTGGCCATCTCGGAAAACGGATCGGTATCAAAGTAACAACACTTGGTCAGCAGCTCATGCCATTTTTGTTTCAATCCATTCAGCGATTCTCTAAAAGAAAATGTTCCCATAACGGGTCATATGTTAAACTAAGTCCCTGTAGGCAGCCATGTTGGATGCCGGATCGGAACCAAAACAGCAGCACTTGGTCAGCACCTTGTAAGGAACATATGAGCCATCTTTCTTTTCCATCCATTAGAAGAAGTTCAAAATGTAAAATGTGAACAGACGAACGCACGGACGGACGACGGACACAAAACGATTGTAATAGCTCACATGACCCTTCGGGCTAAAAATTTAAAACATGTAAGAATCTAGCATACCTATTTTACTGGTTTTCCAATATGAATATACATAACCGGATCAGGAAAACGTTTACAAATACAGGAGCCCTCATTTGGTACAATGACGCTACCCCCACGTACGACAGACGTGCATAGAACTGTAAAAAGTTTATTTGTATCATTCATAAGCTGCATTAGGGCAATAGTCCTTAATTAGTGAAGCTCAGTTGGTAGGGCAGTAGACTACTGAAACAAAGATCTTCGGTTGGTACATAGAGACGAGTATCTATTTATTTTTTAGTATTTAATAACCTGCGAGACCGGGGCTGTCCCGATGTACTATATTATAACATAGTAAATTGGGGCCGCCCAAGTCTTTAATGTTGTTATAGAGGCTTACAAAAAGTTACAACATAAGAGTAAAATGCCGTAAATGCGATCGTGTTTGTGGAGAAATAATAAACCATGACGGAATCATTAGTTCGTAATGAAATATGAAACCTGGAATTATGGGAAATTAAACAGAATTATATTTTTGTACAAAATGAGAAAATATTACACATGTTATCACTCAAACGTTTGCGTTTAGCCTTAAATTAGGATTTCACAATTTCTAAACGGACAAAGCGGATTTCTTCTGGATACTTCGTGCATGTATGCACTATACATATATGAGCCTTTAATTTGTAAACTTCGGCAACGAAATGATATCTTCTTTAAAGATTGATAATTCATTATCAGAAAATTCCTATATGTTGGGTTCCCTTTTTGTCACTTGGTAAACAATATAAACAAAAATAAAAAAACATGGGTTCAATTGGTTTTTCTACATAACTATTACACCGGTTAGGTGTGCTGTCCAGTAAGGGGACAAGAGTAACAAACAATGGGTCATACAAGTGTACATATTCTCATATTTCATTTACTTTAATCAATTAAATCAAAACTAATCATGTTATGCTTTGTTTAATCTATTTTTATTTTATTTTACATTATGTTTGAAAATTAAGATAATTTTGGGCGCGTATTTGTTTGTTTGGTCAGCCAATTTCAACAAGGAACAGGTACGTTGGGCACATGTAGGTAACCAAAAGAAATATTTGACACAGAAATTTAAAAACTCCCTATCCATTTGCAAAAGTAATTTTACGTACTATTTGTATTCTTTCTGTAAACTCTTTGTTATAAATTTTATAGTATCAACCAACACATAAGCAAGTGCAGCATGTGAAAGGAAACAAAAAAAAAAAAAAACAAAAAAACTAGAGGCTCGCAGAAAGAAAAGTTGCCCACGGCGGCCATGTTTGTCGCATGATCTTGACAAAATGAGAAAAATTTGTAACAAAACCTCCCGCAGATGCTTCTTGTCAAGTATCGTTTCATTTAGACATGCGGTTTCAGAGAAGAAGATTTCTTTATATCAGCCTATCATAAACAAGAATTGCCCACTGCAGCTATGCTTCTCTTCCAATCAGGATGAAAAAATTGATTTCATAACAGACTTTCATTTGATGCTTCCTGTCAAGTTTAATCGACAATTTTGGGCATGTAGTTCCAGAATTTTTTTTTAATCAACCAATGAGAAACAAGAATTGCCTATGGCCGCCATGTTTGTCCCCCTATCATGACGAAATTAAGAAATGTCGTAAAGAACTCCCATAGATGTTTCATTACAAGTTTCAATCCATTTGGCCAAGTGACTTCATAGGAAAAGTTTGTTTTATATCAGCCAATCAAAAAAAAATAACTGCCCATGGCGTCCATATTTGTAGTCCAATCGGGACGAACTGAGGAAATTGTATAAAGGACCTCACATATATGCTTCTTGTCAAGTTTCGTTCCATTTGGCCCAGTGATTTCAGAGGAGAAGATTGTTTTTATATCAGCCTATCAGAAACAAGAACTGCCCATGGTGGCCATATTCGTAGCTCTATCGAACAAAATGAGGAGATTTGTACAGAACCTCCCATAGATGCTTCCTGTCAGGTTTTATTCCATTTGGCCAAGCAGTTCCAGAAAAAAAAACAATTTTAATCAACCAATGAGAACAAGAATTGCCCATGATGGCCATGTTTGTTGCCAGATCGGGACCTGTTAAGTTTAGTTCCATTTGGCCAAGCAATTTCAGCGGAGATTTTTATATATCAGCCAATCAAAAAAAGAACTGTCCATTGCGGGCATATTTGTAATCAGACTGGGACGAAATGAGCAAACTTCATAAAGGACCTCCTATATATTAAGGGTTGTTCCATTTAGTCTAGCAGTTTCAGAGGAGAAGATTTTTGAAAACTCAGCCAATCAAAATCAACATTTGCCAATGGCCGGCATGGTTGTTGTTCGATTAGGACGAAATGAGCAAACTTGATTAAGGACCTTACATAGATGTTTCCTGCCCAATTTAATTTCATTTGGTCCAGTGGTCTTAGAGAAGAAGATTAACATGTGAAAAGTTAACGGACGACGGACGGACGACGGACGTAAAGTGATGGCAAAAACTTTGGCCAGGTGAGCTAAAACGGTGGAAATACTTCCTGTTAAACCCCCCTCAAATGACGGAATAAATAAAGATATACATGAAGAGGGTTCAGATAAAAGTCTTACCGCAAAAATATAACTTGAAAAAGTCAACAGATCAAAATTAAAACGATAGATAAATTCACGCTCTGCTGACTACAAAATGTGAAAATCGATCACATGTAAACAGTTAAGATAAATACTTGAAATTAAGTATGTTTAAAATATAACTGTCTTGGAATATGTTAACACAACTACTTGAAACTAGCTTTGAATTGAAATTAAATATCACACCCACCAAACCATTAGACATAAGTTCCAGAAACTACAACAAAGGACTATCTAATTTGAGTTGTATGCTCAAGCTGTTCAATGACCTCTGATAATCTTTAATTTCGTGAAATTTTGTCATCAAAACACAGAGGAAACAACTTATTCAAGCATTTAACTCATAAAATTTTGGTCGAATCACCAATGGGTCTTCACGAAAAACTATCGACCTTTTGCTATCTTCTCATAGAATAACACTCAGTCAAAATGTTACCATAGGTCACCGTTAAACCCTTCAAATATATCCTCATAAAATTAATTCCAAATTAACCATGGGTTTTCATATCTAATGGCCCTTCCAATTATTTTCAAATTAACCATGGGCCTTCGTCTGTACTACTGAGATTTCAACTATTTCCTCATAAAAATATTTCAAATTTAATTGGTCTTCGTCCGTAACCATGTTAAATACTAACCCTTCAAATATTTCCTCATAAAAATATTTCAAAATTTAATTGGTCTTCTTCCGTTATTACTGACCTTTCAAATAGTTCGAAATTAACCATAAGCCTTAGTCCATAACTACTGGCCAATAGCTCGATTTAGGACCCAGTTGTTCGAAAGTTTTAAATCACTTTTTTCACTCTCTATTATTTTGATTTTAAGTAATATTTCTGTACAGAATTTTGCATGGACACAAAAAGTCATACGGTTAACACATCGATCAAATAAGGAAAAACAATGATTTGTGTTAATTTTCTTGATTATAATAATTGTAATTTTAGCTACGACTACCAAAAAGGAAACATTACTTACGCGGAGAATCCATAACAATCCACTGCCGTTACAGTTTCAACAATAAATATGTCCTCAGTCGGCCTACAAACCATTGAAAACGAAAGAGTTTACGAGTGCATTCCCATGCATCTAAATATAGCAAAAAGGTTAAATACTACACTTAGTCTACCGGATACAATACATATCAATTGTTTTTAAACATTTTCTCTCAGGGTTAGAAATGGCTAGAAATATAAACAAAACAAATTCCTGAAGTAAATTATCACATCGCGTGAACCAAAAAGATCTTGTGTTTTAATATACACGCATCATATTTAATATTAAATATAACCACTGTTGAAAATTCAAATGTATTTTTTGTTGTGTTTTCTTCCCTATATATATATATATAGCTAGCTATACTGGAGGAAAAAAACCATTCACACAAAGTTTGGTAGTGATGTACGTTCCCATCAGGTTATATATACTGTAAAGTTATTGTTTTTATATAGTTTGTTTTTCATTTAAATTTTTGCCTGCGCAACATCAACATGTATGAAAAGGTATATATTTTCAAAATTTTAATTCTATGAAAATGGTGGGGTTACAAATTCCCCCCCCCCCCCGAGATCTTAATTAAAGGCATATACACAAAATGGTTAAACCCCAGTGTATGATGGAATGGTCGAGGCATGACCAATACGCATACATGTAAATGCTCCGGATTACCCCCGGAAACTCTGGAACTGATTTTGCCCCATTATCCCATTATACCGACTCAGTCACTGCCATATTCTCCGGCATTTCTAAATTTCCCAGGAATTTTTTCAATGCTTATACTTATAATAATGTAAGATATACAAAATTCCTTCTCTTAATGAAGACACCAATTCAGAAGTCACCACAAGGTGTTCATCCCAGTGGATATACATATGCATTTGCATCTGGTGTTTTCATTACTGCTGTTCCAGCCAAAATATCAAGAATTAAGATAATATTTTACATCAAAATCAAGTAATATTCATAAACATTTATTCACAATTTTGCACTCTGGAAACAGCTTCCGAATACCTTAAAATCTTTTTCGGCCGGGGCTTCACCATGGACCCACTCGGGACCGCAGACCCCTTGCGATTTTATCAGGGATTCTAGCAAAAATCTGTTGGCAAGTATGAACACGAACCTCATCTTTCAATGTTAACGACTGTAGTTGTACATTGTTTAATAACTATGACAACTTTAATAACTTTATTGCATAACAGAACAAAAACCCAAATGGGTTGTTAATGCAACAACACAATACAAACACAATCAACACACAACCATATGTTTTTATAATATAATTTACATGTATAATTGAACAAAATAACGCATAATTAACGCATGTAGATGGTATTTATAATAGTTCTGCTTCTCTGCCGAACACGCCGCATCTAATAGTGAAATGTAAGAGCAAAGAACTGGTCGTGTGGAAGTATGTATACTCGTGAGATTGCACGTATGTTAAAAATTCGGCTTAGCATGTCGGTCTAGTGCAAAGCAGGGTTCATACACTGTATTTATATCATATTAATATGTTCTCGCCCTGATATGTATTCAGTAATTGCCACTAGACTTTAAAAAATAATTCATCTATCCTTTTCAAGAGGGGAGGGGGGTTATATGACGTCAAACACAACTGAAATAATATAATGGACCGAAATTAAAAAGTAAAGGATCTTGAGAGAGTGAATCAATTATAATCCCATTAATATATGACAAAAATGTAAGGGTTCAATGAACAGCCATGAAAGTGGCACAGAGAGTCATAATTAGTAAGACACACAGGAGTTCCTATTGAAGAAAGCAGTCCCCTTCTTTACATTAATTTTATATATTTTTCTGTTTCACACTGTAGACGGCTGCATCGCGGTCTCAGAGGAGGAAAAGTAATCCAAAATAGAGAAGAAATCTGCTGATTTTATTTCCGTACTTTTTAAGAAAGGTCAAGGTCAACTTGCTCGCCTGTCTGTCTTCTGACACAAAGTATACTTCTCTTTAGAGTTTAGGGGTTACATTTCTATATGGAATGTTTGCATACTTACCGTGCTACCTGTAGATGAGCAATACAGTTTTATAATTTTCATTTTGTAAACTAGAGGGTCTATGCCTGTGGCGCAAACTCCTCTTTCACAACATAAGGTTTTATAATTTTGATTTTCAAAACTTTGCGCCGATGCTGTTTAAACTTCAAAAACTTTGAATCTAATATTGTGACCTGAGCTCTTTCAATTTATGCATTATATATTCTACGGTATTGTAATACATCTCATGTAGATGTGCAATGAGGTTTTCAAATTTTGATTTTCAAAACTAGGGTCCTAGTCTTCCGTCTTTTTCAAAATAACACGTTGCTTCAAGTTTCTTTGCTTAGTATAATTAAAATTGGTAGTATAGTTTGTATGTGTACTTCGTGTACTTTAAAACTAACTAGGGATTGTGTCGACCACACAATGTGAGACATAAAGTCGAAGACGATATGATAGTCCTTCTCAGATTTTTTTTTACTATTACATTGCCTGTAATATGTAAACCGACCTTAAAACCAGGTGTACAAAATGTATATTATCAAACCATTGTGTGCTCGTTTCTGTGTTTTTTGTGTTGTTTGAGACTTTATCGTCTTTTTATGTTTCCGGTTGTATTTTTTTTTTCTCTATGGACTTCACCTTTATTGTAACTTTAATATTCTTACTATTTCTTTAGGAGAGTACAAACTAGTGTAGTGAAATTGAAGTTTTTTGTCCTAAGCCATGCAAAACTGTAATGTCAACAACAAAAGACACGATGCATAGCTGTGCATTTTTCTAAAAAACATACACAATTTAAAAATTGTGATATTTGTGTGATTTTCGCCATGTGTTTCTTTTATGTTACGTGCTATGATATCACGTAGCTCCAGTCAATTCTAAAAAAGTTGTTTGACGTCGGAGTAATCCAGAACTACTACTAGCTAATACTAGCTAATACTTTATTCTGTTCTCTTATCAAAAGACTTAAATATAGTGACCAACCTAGATTCGAGAAAAAGCGTTTTCATCGATGTCCATCATCTTAGGTTCACAGTAAGGTCTTCAATGCAGAGAAAACATTGACTAAATTTTTTATCCGTATATACCTTGCTGGATTTACAAGGCATTCAGTGTATAACAATAACTTTTTTTGATCATATACGTAATCTGGAGCAGGTTTGGATTCAAAGGAGTGTACAAATGTAACTGCTCGGACTTTCATAATCGAAGGTTATGGCGAGGTGAAGAAATCCAGGTCATCCAACATGCATCGACATAGAAAAAGAGACATAACCTAGACACCTAACTTAAGAAACTAACAACGATGATGGGCAACATGCACCCCACCAAAAATTTAATTTTAAAATTTAAAATGAAAATTTAATTATCGAGCTTGGATACAATTAATACTTAACGCGTCAAGATTTTTAGAATCGTGGTTTCTGTTATGACAATGTAAACTTCCGAAAGGTCTTCCGAATGCTTTTGGGGGGGGGGATTTCAGGAGCATTTATTATCCAACGTGTGGTGATATCAGAACTGATCAAACCGGTCAAAAGATCTATAAATGCGCACATAATTAGAGAAAGGTATTTTAATCACTAGTAAACCATTTTGAATCGAAAATGGCCTTTTTTGTCTTGTTTAATCTTGACTAACTTTATTTTCACAATATATAAAATTTGGGACAAAGTTGAGATAACATGACTAAAATTAAATATTATAATTGCTTTGCAGTCAACCAAGGCGAGTCAAAATAAGACACATATATTCATAACCATTATACTATTTACCTGTGCCGAACTCACCTCAACTGATCTTGACTAATCTTGATTGATTGAAAGGTGAAATTTCTTGATTTGGTATTTTAATATTAATTTAGAAAAAAAGTAACACTCCCTACAAAATATATCTGAAACAAAAGTAACTATAAATCCCTCCATAAAATTCAGTGTTCCAATCAGTCATCGCCCAGTCAATTAGAGACTGCAAATAAAAGTACATAGATTGAAGTCCTGGCAAGCACATTTTCAGCTGGGCTGAGTTCTAACATTCCTAAACTGTCAGAAAAACTATTTTAGAATGGTTCTAGAACTATTCTGACGCTTTTAGAACCATGTATGACAGGGTATGTCGTCCTGATCTGGAGCGTTCTGGACAATTCTACCCTAGAACCATTCTGGTGTTGAAAATAAAAATTTTAACGACCCTATAATCATTCTTGAGGGGTCTGTCCTAGAACCATTTGTGACAGTTCTAAGGTAAAACCATTCTAAACGTTTCTACCCTAGAACCATTTATGACAGCACTACCATCGAACTATTTATGATGATTCTACCTCAGAACCATTTATTACAGGTTTGGTTCTACCATACCCAAGAACCGTTCTAGAATGGTTCTAAGACAGTATTCCCTAACAGAATAGTCGAGAGGTTAGATATCTACTGTAGAATGTTAGGGGATACATATGTGTAAAGTGCTAAACCGTCCCCATATATCTTATCAAGAGAAACACGCATTCACCCTTGTAAATTCTATTGAGGAAGTGAAAGGTTTAATGTCATTGTTCCTAAAAAAAATAGACAGCCATTGAAGTTCCCAATCTAGTGGAACAAACTTTCTATTATATGTTGAAACAATATTATGTGAACTTGTCTCGCCCAATTCCTGTGTTAACCCAAAACCCTTGTAAACGTAGAAACAAAATATATTCTATAGAAAGTGGACATGCATAAACAAATTGCCTATATAATTAGAACACTATCTTCTGTCTGCGAGATGTTTGAAAAGAAGTGTTACTTTACTGGACATTTTTTCTACAAGACATTCTGGAAAAAACGCCAGAAAATTCTGTCTTTAAACTGGAACAGTGCTTTACAAGTCACAATATGTTCTTTATACTTACAGACAGTGACTACAATATGAGAAAATAGAATTAGTACGAAAAATATATAAATCCTGGCTTTACTCTTAAAATCAATTATCATTATGTAAGAATGAACTGCCAATTGACATCTGCCTCGGAAAAGGTTAGATAATAGGTTGAAATAACAAATAAATACAATGTGTGGTTTTGAAAACGATCAACTTGTCAATTTTGGTAAAAACACTTATGTTGGTTTACTGTGCTGGAGTTTACCATAATCAATTTCTGTTGAGTTAAAAGAAAATGAATAACATGATCAATATACGAATAAAAAGCACAAAAGCCATTTAGGTTGAAAAATAAGAAATGGTGTTTAGAAATTCGTCATTATATTTAACATGTAAAGTAAAAATACATTTTTCTTCTACTTTGTTTATTTGGCAATAGGTTTGATACTACTATATCTGTATGTCATAATAATAGCATGTAAATGACTTGGCTTTCAATTGTGTTTCTTTTTCTTTTTACGCTACATGCGACATCAATCAACTAAATTCAGGCATTTCTTAAAGAAAACCTAACAAATCTACTGAAAGAAAGAAAAGAAACAGCAGAATTCATTGTAAGTTAACGACCGTGATACATTGATAATGTGAATTTAAACCTGGGATTCAATATACATACTAACACCAAAACTAGAAAAATTGTGGAATTTTTGCTCTGTGATAAAACCATACATTAATGGTTAATGAAAAACGAATATTACAATTTACCAGATAAAGAAAGATAATTCAATACATGTATGTATAAAATAAAATCATCTAACCTTGAAGGGTTTAGTTACTTTATTTATTGTGATATCTAACATACTACCTTTTCGATATGTTGTTATAAGTTATCGGGTAAAAGAGTAAAAATCTTACCTGCAAAGAAAGATAATCAATCAAATTATCAAGAATTTTGTGACTTCATGTTTTCTACACACATAACTTATGGAGCCAAACTTAGAAATATTACTTCTTTTTAGAAATGAAATGTTGATGTTTTTTTTAATTTTGATCTTCATACAAATTCAGGTACTTTACCTGTTGTGATACCCTACAAATCATATACTAGTGAAAACGTTGCATACCTTTATATTTAAATTTATCAAGGAATATTGAACATGATAAAAAAGGCAATTATTCTGCTAAAATGTATCATTCAATAAAAATTATTTGATTGATCTCGATAATCTGATATCACAAGAACAGGTATAAAATCTGGAGTTTTAATCGAAAGGCTCAAATTCAATTTCGGAAAAGTCATGACCAAAATCATTATCAGAATTGGAAAATCAAAAAATTTTATCGTCTTGTATTATTGAAAACCGAACAATATGGCAATGAGACATTATTCGTACTTCAAACTTAATGTGAAAATTACAATTTGTTAAATTTTTTTTGTAAAATGGGGTATTTTTTTTCCCATAAAATCTAAGGTTTGACGAGAAAACGATGCCCTGTGATCACGAGAAGGATCGGACAATTTTGAAGCTCACTACGACGTTTTACAATCTTGTGTCAATTGGAAATACATTACCATGTAACGTTTATTTTTTTGGCTAGTGTAGTTTAACATACCATTATAGTAAAATATGTTCACTCATAAAGAAAAGGAAATTTAATAATTAATAGTTTAAAATATTAAAATTGGATAATGAACCGTTTTTAATCGCTAACAATGGGTCAAAATAAACTTTCATTTCGACACCGTTTGACCCCGTTTTGCTAAAATGTGTTAAAATGTACCCAGACATAGACTGTAATATATTTACGCACTATACTTTGAAAACTAAAATGAATAATTGGATTCCAAACGAGATAATCGATACATTTTAAAAAATTATTCATTAAATTATAAGTCATCTTTCTAATACTGTAATATTCAACACATATCGGAAAAAGAATACGGAAGCGAAAATAAAAACACTGGGATAATCCGTAAATTCGAAATCCAAAGAAAAGAGAAAAAACAGGTCAAGAATACACCTATAACCGAAAGAATAAAAAAGGTATAATAAAATAAACAAAAAGTGAACAAGGCAGCACAGACAATGGGAACCCAACTAAAACGACGTTCGGAAGTGTATGTCTCGCCCCGTTAACGACACCCCTATAGCATTGCAAGTGGGACAAATTCAGTGACAAGGAGGAAACACACTGCAAAACATACATACACATGAAATAAAAATACAGTCATACAAAATGTAGAACTGAGATTTTCGCTATGTAGTTTAATATGACCTTCATTTCTTTTATGAAATAAATGGAAAAAAATAATTTCGACCTAGGAAGTTCGAGTACAGATTGGATTTTCAAAAGGTAGTGCTATATGTAGATCAATTTCAAACGTATCTGTGAAAACTGTCATGAACTGATAGCCCGACATTGTTAATCCCTCCACTGGAAATTTAATTTCAGTTAATATAGAAGAAGGAAAGTGTTTACCATTGCTTATTAATTTCAAGTATTACATACTGCAAAAACGTAAAATTCTGGAAAATATATAATTTATATGAATTTTGAAAGAAAATAATTAATTTCTTTATAAAGCTTATTTGGATGGAGTACTATAGATTGAAATGACTTTTTATCCATGTGGGTACATATATGTACATTTCAAAAGTAACATATTATAGCACCAGGGTCAGGAGATCTAGAATACGCATAAAACGTCGAAGCAAGAACAGACAACTGTATTTTATGCTGCGTTATTCCAGTCTGTCAATATATACATTATATAAGAAATTGTTTTATTAAACCTCTTTATTTAGCCTGTAAACAAGTTAATTACAAAAATAATAGCTATACATCGTCCTTGTAATACTTCACACATGTCACGTTCTCTTAAGTGTTTATTCCTATATTCTTTATCTACAAAGGAAACTTGAAGAACTTTTTCCGGAACTGAAAGATGTAACATGCGTCTGGGTGTAATATGTACTTATATTTTTAAATGCAGTCATTGTACGTGTACACTGTATCTAAACTATAAATTAAATCCAGTAATGAAGAGTGTTTGGGATAAAGCACTAAAAGCTACCTTTGTCTCAGATAATTATGTTGTTATTAATACGTATATGAAATTCCATATGCCAAAAAATGGTGATGCAAGTTATACTTATCAGACGGGATGATTCCAACTGGGCGAATTTTCGAACCTTTGAATCTTTGCCCCAAAATCATTATTATTCTAAAATTTTAAAGCCCAGAAATATAACGTATGTGACAATATTCTTTAAAAATAATTCATAAATTGCAAAAGTTTGGGTCCCAACTTAAATTATGAATTTGTGAAATTTGACCCCAGTGGACTTAATTTTTCGACAATGATATCAAGAAAGTGACACACCGACAAACGCATGGATACAATCGTATGAGTCTAAACTTCCTTCATATATATATGCGCAATAATTTTTTATAATTGTGACTTCAAAACATGCTGCATACAGGAGTCGGATTTCAAAACTTAAATTAGAGACCTAAACTCCTCTTTCATCTTTTACCTTGTGAATTTTACCTACATGTATGTAATACGAAGACGGGCGAAGGACACCGAGTAATAGCCATACATAGCTCACATGCTTTTTGGGACAGGTGAGTTAAAGAGGTAATAGTGATGGTAATTTGCGAAAATAAATGTTTTAAAGAGGACAAATATACCTACAGAGCAAACGAAAAAAAACCAATCCCATTAGACAAACAAACCCGGGAAGACAAAGAAACAACCACAAACACAACGAACACTGTAAACTAAATAAATGAACAACACAACCTCCTATAGAACCAAGGAGTGCATTCAGATGCTCCGGAAGACTAAGCAGTTCCTCCTCCGTATATAGACACCCGTTGTGAAGTTCAACAAATTCAATCCGGTGATAGTTACAAATCGGTTGAGATACGTGGAATATGACAACGGTCGGGAGGAGAAAAGGCTTCAGGGAAAATCATTTTGAGTCAATTTTGAAGTATTTTGCAATAGAAGGATGCTTAATAAAGCTTCCACCACTTCCTCAATGAAAATAAAGAGGAATCTGTCCATATAAAAAATCTTGCAATAGCTTGCATGTGTACATATTTACATCATATTGATGTCGAATAATAATAATAAAAAAAAACCAAAATGATAATAAAAATAATAAAATGAATATAAGAATAAATAGATAAAATAACTGAATTTTCAAAATTTTAAATTTTCTTCAAAGAAACTATCTTTACATCGGATAGACAAGCTATTAACAGATGTACAACATTTCTGTAAATTCAAGATAAAAATGTCGCGGATCCTAACAAAAACTAATATTTATTCATTCCCTAGAACGTTAGTCGTTTTACATTATGAAATAATGATATAAATTTGGGACCTGTTCTGTCTTGAATATAACCCCTACTTACAAAAGGGCAGTTATAAAAATGTTTGTCATGACCATTCAGTACAGATGACCTTATAGTACATATTTTAAATTCACGTAGAAGCAACAGAAATTATGATTAACACATTCACCATACAAAATCATATGTAATCGGGCGTTAATCACCACAACAAACCTAGCTGTGATAATAACTACAGGTAAGAAACGCTTTGGTTGCTTCTTTTTTAACCATAAACTCATGACATGCGTTTGCATTAACGTACCAGATGTCTTAATTAATGTTACAATTGACGCCGTCATTTTGGAGAACACTAAACTCGTTGTTTATTTGTTTGTATTTTTTGTGAAATGAACTAGTGAATAACGTTTCAATAACTTGTCAATCTACAATGTAAAATTTAGGGGACAAATTCCTATCCGCCAAATGGAGGGTTTTAAGGTTTAAGTTGCTATAGGTTTTTGTTCTAATCCACTTTATCTAAATACATGCAAGTTTACTCAAAGCTACTCAATGCTATGAAAAAGAACAAGACAGCTCTACCATAACAGAAATGAACTTTCGAATTCTGTACTGCTGTTTTGAATGTATTTTTTTTATGGATTATTAAATTCACATTAATACTATAATAATACTATTTATAGATTGAAACTATCCAATAAAATATGATGAAGTTGAGTCCATCAACGTCCTTTCTCTGTTACTTCTTCTGGGTTTGAAAGAAACCAAATAGCAGTCTTCCCTAGACATTTTTCCAGAATTGCAAGCACTTAAACAGAAAGTAGAGGAGCTGAATGCATTGAAACAGGATGTTCTGGAGTTAAGTATGTTTTATAAATATACTAATTTACATGCAATAAAAGTCAAATTTAGGAACATAAAAAACTTTTTTTCAGACAGAAAATTGAAAGAAATGGTTTGCAGAAGCTTTTAGGAACATTGTGTCAACCAATTTGAACCCATCAAATTTATTCCAAACAAAAAGAAATGAAATCTTATTAATCTGTTTATTTTGTGGCTACATAAATATAATTATGAAAAAAAATATCAAAGACTTGTCATAAAGTTGCTTTATTATTGTTTGTTACCCTGTTTGCTTGTTTTCAACAAACAATCACCCTACAAAAACCTACAAACTGAGGGGGTGAATTGGATATTTTCATGAGACGTCATTTCTGAGTTTAAAGAAAAAGCAAAGATATAATCGTCTTGAAATTCCACACACACTCACCTATTAACTCTGATTTCATTAGAATTTGATTATTTTCTAACAGTGCAATAACCATAAATAACCGTAAAGAAACGAAATATAATTTCTCATTTCTTTTATGACATACATGTATATAAGATGACATAAACATTGGCCATAAGACGATGACTTATGAGATGTAAAAGCTTCTTGTCCATTGGCAGAACCCGAGTTACCTAAATAATTTGATGAAGACAATGCTGCTCATAATGTTTTAAAAGCGTTGTCGTGTTGTGTGACTGTTGTTGGCGCTCGTATGTGTCATTTCTGTCGCTGTGCCTGTATTAACGACTTTTGGATGGCCCATCTTGTCCAATTTGTTTTATAATTTTTTCACATAACCTTTGGTCTTATGTTAAACTGTAGTTATAAATTAACCTATCATTCTGCTCTGGGAAATTCAAAATATATATGTCACAAAAACATTTGTATGGGTCAAATATGTATCATCTAACACATGTAGCTCCATCACAAGTTATAAAAGCAATAAATGACATGAAATGTAGGGAAAAGATCCATTTTGTTTGGACAGGCAGATCTATATATTTTACCTTTTAGTAGTCATGACTCGAACCGAAATTTTAAGTCATCATTATGCTATACATGTACTTATATTCAAATCTAAGAATTTAATTTCCTCAATTCTATAAATACAGTTGACTCTCGTTAACTCAAACTATTTTATCTCTAAACTCCCGATATCTCAAATGGATGTTATGGTCCCTAGATTAAACTTTGCACTATATTTCCTCCTGATATATCAAACTCCTGTTATCTCAAACTATTTGTTTTGGTCCCTTCCACTTTAAGATTACGAGAGTGAACTGTATGTCAAGAGTCAATTCTTCCAATTTATTACTTAATGTTTCTATGTACACTTTTAAAGGAACATGCAATTCACCATTTACCTTTTCATTTGACAGAATCGAAAGTACATCCGGCATTTTTCGCGGTACTAAGAACACCAGAATCTGTGAACAAAGTGGAATATCTCAAATTCGACAAAGAAGTTACTATTGTAGCTGGTGGATATAGTTCCTCGAGTGGGTTGTTTACAGCTCCCAGATCAGGAATGTACTTCTTCTCTACAACTATACCACCCATCGACCATGATAATCAGCTTGTAAAAATGGTAACCAAGGATTGTTAAAACTTAGAGAAAGGATTAAATATTCTCAAAGTCGGACAGATAACGCTGTTGTCTTCCTAAACCAAGGTGACACTGTTGCAGTACTGGTAGCAACGAGTTGAAGATTCGGTAGCGCTGAAAGTGGAAAGGATTCATATTCCTTTTGTGGCTTTATGATAAATTAGAATACACTAAAGTATCGAAAGTAATATAGTCTGTAATATCAACGTATATTTTAAATGCTTTCTAACAAATAACTCCATTTAACCCAACCTATTATAAGTATTACTTGTGCTTACATTGTACTATTGATATAAACAAATTATTTATAAGAATAAATTTGTAAAATTTGTGGTCAATTCATCATAAGAAAACTGCGACATTATATTCACCAATTGACTCTTCAAATTTACTGTTGCCAAAATGACGAAAAAAAATATGAGGAGTATTTTTCTCTTATATACAGGTAACTCTGTGCTTATAGGTTTGGGCTCTATGTTTTGGAAGGCATTTCGGCATCTGAACGTGTTGGATTATTTTTTTGCCTTGAGCACAACTGATGAGTCCTAAATAGACGACATGTGCATACCTTGTTCATCGAATTTGGTATCAAAGAAACAATTCTGACAAGAAAGGCCCCAGTTGCGCGTTTTCAGTGCAGTTTTCTAGATCTGAAATATAGTTTCGTTTTGCTTATCTCCATCATTTTTTTCTACAGCAATTTTCCTTTTTACTGGCAGAAATTACTGGATTAATATAGAACATTGAATACTTTATCAAATACGTGCAATGTGCAGTTATTAATATCTTATAGAATAGAGAATGGAAAAGGGGAAGGTGTAAAAGAGACAACAACCCGACAAAAGAACAGAGAACAGCCCAATGCCACCAATGGGTCTGCAACGTAGCGAGAAAATCCATAATCAGCTGGCCTCTGAACACAAATACATACTAGTTCAACGAAATGGACGCCACACTAAACTCCAAAACATACAAAATGAACCACAATTCTTGTTTGGATAAAATATTATTCACGAATTAGAACTTAAGTATTGGTATCTGTAAGAATCAGGCAGGCAGTGGCACAAGAGGGATTTTAGATTTGGCTCATTCTCAGTTTTTGAGTGTTATAAGTTATATCATTCACATTTTTGTTATTTTTTGGGCCATTATCCATCTGGTTGCCATGGTAACAATTAGGTACTTGGTTACGATGTAAATTCTGCTGATTTCAAGGCTAAACTAGTATGATTTCAACACTTTATTCTGATAGTATAATATCTTTTTAGGCATAAATAATTAGTACATATTGTTGGATATAGTTTATTGTTTGAAAACTGATATGATTAAGACATTTACGAAAAAAGCTCTGTTGCCATGGTAACCAACAAGAAATCACTGATTTCACTAATTTCTCCATATCAGAAAAAAAATCATTATATTTTGTATTTTTTTGTACATCCCCCGGTACTATCAGAGTTTACCTAAGTTTCTAATGAAAAAGTATCTATTTCTTCTTAATAATCAAGAAAAAGGAGTGCGTTTTTTTTAATTTTTAATTTTTTTAGCCCCTATTTTAAAAATGTCAATTTTCAATATTTTTTGCTCAATTTTGAGACAATTTCAAATAAAGAACTTGGCCAAAGTTAATTTTTAATGCATTTCCAAGGAAAGAAATGCTATTCCCTGTGTCAGGTATTTAAAAAAAAAACATTTTAAAAAATTTGAAACAATGATTTCTATGGCAACAGTGCTCTTTTTATCCAAAAATACAAATAAACAATCTAAGTAAAGTCCATATTTTTTTTAAATATTTGAAAAATTCCCACAATTTTACAACTGTGAATAGTGACACTTATAGAAAACAAAATGTGCAAATGTATCATTTAGTTCCTGTTGTATATGTTTCCATATTGAACAAGGTTGTCACAGAGTAGCAATGTATATATATACATTCAGGACCTTATATAATAGCAAATTTTACAACTTATGAAAATTTCAAGGGAAATAATTCTCCCAGTTTTCATTGATCGAAACTTAATTAAAAGTTGGTCTTAATTTTCTTTTTTAAATGCTTGTATAGACTTCAAAGTCTATATACAAAAAAAATGTAAATCTAACTACAATATTTGTGCTTATATATGAACTAAATCAATTGACAAATTTATACAAAGGTAAAATCACTCTCAAGAAATGCAGACACATAAAATGTTAGAAGATGACTAACAGACCAATGGTTTGAAGAGAGCAGAAAAAAAACGCTCTCTACCATTGTAAAGGATGGCAACACACTATGTTTTTCTTAGAATTATAGAACGTAGACTTACATTTGCTTGGATTATTCAAACAAAAAAATCAGCTGATGTTGGGTTAAATATTTTGATTTAAGCCAATCAAAATAAAACTATTCACGTTGCTATGGAAGTTGACAAAAAGTTCAGACTGAAGTCTCAATTTTGCCTTTTAAAAGTTTTGTGTCAAGAAATTCAGGCCTGATGCCATACTCAAGTTTCATTTATTTGGTTAGATCATATTGGATCTAAATGACAGTAACAGGATGTCTTACTCTGTACCATACATACATGTACATGTATTTGCTATCAGAAAGAAGCCTCCTTGCCTTTTTATTAAAATCATACAAGTTGAAGTTTGTTTGTGAGCATATGAAACACAAGTACGAGAATAGACTCTATTTTTAACAAACAAGTCAAAAATTCAATTCACCATACAATAAACAATCAATCATGTGTAGTTCAGCAGTACTATTACAAATACTTTCACCCTTTTTTTTCATTTCAAGGGCAACAACTCCTTCATAAATCATCATTAATAACTCAAAAATTTATTGCAGTTCTATTACTTCATGTACTTGTTGGACCATCTTTATGTATATAATCCCAATATATGAAATTTATAGTTTTTGAAAATTTGAGTCAATGTCAAGAGAGTATTAAACAATCACATGAATACAGCCATGTTCTTCAATACACAAACAGATTGACCAAATTGTATAAAAAAAAATTGTCTACTACAAGTATTATTCTAATTAAATCTAATAAAGTTGAGTAAGGAGAGAATTTATGCACTTTTTAATCCGTGATTATTTGATGAAAGGAATTAAAAGTTTTATGTTAACAATCAAAATCATCAGATGTACAAGTATACAATGTAAAGTCTTTCGTGACTGTTAATCATAAAAATCCAACGTTTCCAGTTCTTGGTTTATATCCTGTGTATCTAAAGTTGTCACAATGGCCCTTAAATCGTCGTCATCATCTGCCACTAAAGCATCCAGTGTAAAGTCATCATCTTTCTTAGAAGACGAACATGATGTATGTGCCAGTCTAGAAAAAAAAGCTGTAATTTGGGTCACTTGCAGCCAATCAGATCTGTCAAATCATCTATTTCCATCTTCAGTGACAGCAGATCGCATACCGTGTACAACGTCAATGGCTTCAACTTTACGCCCAGTTAACTGACCCTGATTAAACTTTTCAGTTAAATAATCCCTAAAGTTTGAACTTGTTCTATAATGGTATGGCTGGTCAACTTCCTGAAGAAAAAAAAAACATGGTTATAAGTTTAAAACATTCAGCAACAAATTATTTGTTAAGTGAAAAAATACACGACCCACAGTACCTCCACCTTTTCATGTAACTATGGTTAAATGATTTGTACATTTAAATATACCTATCATACATGTTTACACCGTATCGCTATTTGTCCGCCATTACTGGAATTAATCAAAAGTCAGCCCAGAAGCTAAAAGGTGACTTTAGGGTCTCTACCTCTATTAACAATGCCTGCATGATCTTTAAGAACGTCAAGAATGGCTAAATAATAACTTCAAGTACTTATTCTTTTAACCATTGTGAACTTATTTCCTGTGCAAAGTGTTTCCTGGTTTTTATTTTACATGCAATTTGGCAGTCAAAGAGGAAAGGACGTATGACAAAAAAATACAGATATTTACATTATACAAAAAGAAAAGATAGAGAATTTATTTTATTTAAAATAAAAGCAATATTTATTTTTATAGCTTATTTAAGCTTTGCAATTGCTTTACTGAGGTGATTCTCACAATTTATTATAACTATTAAGGAGAAACAAGCTATTCAGGATGAGACGTTTTTAATTTCAACATTTAAAATAAGTTCTAGTCGGACATTCCGAAAAGAGAACGTTTACGTATATCCATGACGATATGTTGATTTATCAAGACTCAAATACTTGGTACAAGATAGAGTAACCCGTTTTGAAAGGATTGATTTATGCAGTTAAAGTAAAGGAAAAGGCAACTAAAGAACAAATTAACTTTATTGTAACTCTTGGAAATTCTGTCATAAAAAAATAGCATTAGAAGTTCAATAAATCATCTATAGTATCATTGTCACGTACACGCTTCCCAAACCCATGACATTATTGTCATTTTTGCTTTCCATAGTTTGTATAATATTAAAGCTGAATAGGCATAGTCTCCCTTTGAAACAGAACTATGACACAATCAATTTTTTGAGAGGGGAAAGTTCCTCCACAGCATGCCTTAATTTTATAACTGAATAGTTCAAAGTTTGTTTTTTTCGGCGAAAGACCAAGATTCTTTTTCACAAGAGCCTTGAAGTGCGGCGAGTTGGCAGACCTTAGTTCAGAGGGATTTTTACCCTTTTTCATAAATGGAGCAAATTATCCAACCTATTTTCAATAGGATTTTACCCTTTATCATAAATGGGGCGAGTTGGTAAACAAAAGTGGGGCGGTTCCTCAGTGGGATGATTTGTCATGGATTCGAAGGGGGCCGGGACATAATATTCTGTTATTATTTACAGCAAAAGGAGACAACTGGATAAGTTGAAATCACTTGAGGGAAAATTTTATATGTGTTAGTTGCAATTGTAAAGATTTTTTTTACCTGATCCAACTTGTACAAGTGTACCAGTTTCCCTCAAGATGTCTCTGGATATTTCCAACGAAATGCCTCTGTGCGGTTTAAGTTTTCCTGTATGGTGCGGGTGCGAGCATTTTGTGGCTTTCTGTCTCTTCCAAAACAACCCAAGCGAGTACCGATGGAATGGGCATGCTGTCATATGCTCTAAAGATATTTCGGAAACTATTCCCACACGGCTGGCAATCAGATCATGAGACGACCTTCGGTTATGGTTCCTTCGTAACGACTTCTGTACCCTGAATTCAGTCCATTCGTTTTCAAATGCGAGGAAATGTCTTTGGTGCAACACGATAATAGTTCTACTTCAGTTTCCTTTGGGTATTTATCATGTAATCTACAAGATGTTCTTGCAAAAGCGGCGACAGAACATTTCAACCCATCTGAAAAGTCCGCCATTTCTGTTGGTGTGACCACAGCGCCGACCGGCGGAGGTAAACAATTGGTGAAAGGGAGATAACTATTTCGCGCCAGATTTTGATTTTTGCCGTTTTTGAAATGCCTTTTGTGTACTTATGATGAAAAAAAACACAGTCAATTGTTTCACAAATTAAAATGATCATATTTCTTAGTATTTTGAGCCAAAAAATATTCCAGAAGGACATGGCGGATAAAAAAAATAACCAACCTGGTAGAACATTGAAATCAATTGAAAATGAAGCAAACTACTCCTATTTTGAAATCAATATCTTATTAATTTATAGTTAAGAAAACATAGAGAAATAAATGTATTCGTAAAAAGGGATGAAAACTGGTTTATTACAGTGAATATTGACCAATTTAAAAATGTATCATGTGCCACACTCTATGTTGGTCCTGCATGATAATTACAGACACCAGTACTTAATTGCTGGCACACTGCGACATAGTACAGACATTTAGCATTATAAGGTTTAATGCAAAGAACACCCCTATTCATCCTGACCTTCTATAAAAGTCAAGATCCAGATGAATAAAGATAAGACGACAGCTAGCCAGTATTGATATAATTTGTTACGTAGATGACATGGGGTTAATATGTTCGTCTCAATTGTAAAACAGCTGTGATTCTCATATATTTATAAATTTGCAGGACAGGTTTTTTCTAAAAATAAAAAAACATCAGAACCAAGTTTAGAAAATAAAAATTCCAAAACCTTATAGCGCATCTACAGGTATTAGGCAACAATTCTGTCTTAAACCCAAAAGTGAAGGTGAGTTGATGTCACAAGAAAGTGTGTCACAAGGACGGAGACAATCGCTATATCTCCGAAATTTCTTCGAAAGTGCGGAAATAATAATAGGACGCATATTTCACAGACCTATTGGTAGCCGTCATGTGATGAAAAAAACCAGGATAACGCGGGCCACATTAATGTTTATTGTAGTGTGTACAATTAATGTGGTTGTATCTTATTACTGTTTGTAAAGGTAAACGATTTCTTGTCTTTTTTTTTCATTTTTAGTTTGAATTACAACACAAAGACAACAAATATTTATTAGAAATAAAGCTGACATATATATATTCAACAAATCAGCTACAATGTAAATATGCTCTTGGCATTATTCAAGATGATCAAATATAAACAAACAAAAATAATTTAACTTAACCGTTACCCAACAAGTAGCTTTTTAAAACAAATATATTATTCTTTAAACTTTTATAAATATTATTTATTGTTTTGAATTTGGACAAAGTTCAATTTTTTTAAAGCAATTTTAAAGTGCCTACAGAATTTTCAGTACCTCAACAAAATTCTTCTTCTTTCGATGAGCTTTAAGTAGAACCATTGGAAAGCATATTAAGATAAAAAAAAAATGTTTAGAGTATTGTTATTGTATCTTCCATCTATCATTTTGTTCGTATGTCCTTCCCCCAGCTTTGGGATATGTTGAGTAATGATCATTAACGAGGAGAATAAGAGAATCAGTGTGACAATTAAACTAAGGTTAGTTTCAGAATTTGTATATCCAAACCGGTTTTGATTTAAAAAAGTTAATAACATGCATGATTTTTTCCTGGTTTTGTCTTTTTAAATTTTATTGTCTAAGTTTATTAGTATGTGTATCATATAATCTTGTACCATACACTTTATAGGCATCCATGTACAAAAACATATTTACATGCACAGGTATATATACACACCCTGTAACGTAAAAGTTAACAACTCAAACGATGAACAAACGATGTACGGACGTTGTACGGACGATTCACGGACGCTGAATGAACGATGTATGGACGATATACGGACGATGAACGAACGATGTACGGACGATGTACGGACGCAGAACGAACGCTGAACGAACGCTGAACGAACGATGTACGGACGATGGCCTTATACCATAAACGATACCATGAACGCTCTTTTAGCGTATAACGTATGGTTTAGCGTTTCGTTTAGCGTGCATGGTATGGTTTATCGTACATCGTTTCGTTTAGCGTTGATCGTTTTGATTAGCTTATGGTATGGTTTATCGTGCATCGTTTCGTTTATCGTATATTGTATATTTTTGCGTTTTCCGTATAAGGCAATTTTTAGCGTTTGCCATATATGGTAATTTTAGCGTTTGCCATATATGGAAGTTGTTTTCGGGACAAGAATTTATTTCAATAGACTTTGAATTAATTAAAATAATTTATATTTTACTGGTTTTTTTATTTTTGTTTTGTTTTTGTTTAAAATAGATTATAAGCAATTGTTGTATCATCATGCTTAATACGAATTAAATAGATGTTGAAATAGTGTTAAATTATATGCATATCATGTTATACATGTATGTATAATTATATAACTATTCGGAATTGCGGTTTATGTGAGCTACCGTTCATTGTTAGCGGTTATTTTGATTTATTAGGTCCAAAAATTAAATACATTTTTTTACAAAGATTTAATCTTATGCATTCATCTACAAAGTTTTGTGAATGTAGCACAATATACAATGTCCTGTAAAACAAGCAGGTGTGTATAATTCGGTGTATTGAAATAATAGTAGCGGTTCATATTGCATTATATGGAAATGCCTTTGGAAAAATTTATTTAACTAACAGTTGTTATTACACTGTCCACCTGGATAAAACTATCAGCAGACGTCCTACTATTATTATATCTGTAAAAGGTGTGAAATTAATTCATAGTCAGGAAGATTTACGAGCATGCACTTGCACAAAATTTTCAACTATCCAGATTAATGAGTTAAAATATTCCATGTATGAATGCATGATAATCAAATGAATAAATAAATAAATAAATAAATAAATAAATAAATAAATATTCGTATATTAAAAAAATATTTCTTACCACATTTTAAAAATGTTGTAGCCTGGCATGCTAATTTTATCTTAAAAAGATATAAATAAATCACAACAGAATTGTTGAAATTTGTCAATAAATTATTGGTTTTTCAGACAATAGAGTCTTTTATTGCTTTTTTATTATTGAAAAAAGTTCAAACAAATTATTTTAGCCCATTTTAAAACTTATATTACTCTACAAAAGAATTTGTAAAATTTTATATTTTCTTGTTATTGAACGTTTATTTCTATTTGATATTTATTGTATTGTAGAGTTTAAAATTAATTCAGAAGTGCTTCCTTAAACGTGTCATCTTGGTTGGTTATCGTACATTTTATTAATTACATACAACATCATTATCACATTTGTAGATTATGAAACACTGGGTGGTCCCTTGAACTTCCTTTTCAGGTATATCGGTATAAATTTTAATTAAATGCGGGTCATTTTATTGCATCCTTAAGTATATTATGGACAATTACTGCTACAATAGCCGCAGTCAGTTACCTACCTGTTATCTGATTATATCGAACGATAGCGACAGGGTAACTCGCAAATGACCAATTATGACATTTGGGTCCTCAAAAGCCATAAATTAAAGTACGAATATTTTGGACATTTTTGTTTATTTACATAGCAATGTCTTAGCATGGAAAGCAAAGAATAACCGATTTTCAAATAATCGAAGGGAGAAAAAAACATTTTATTAGTAATATCTATGCTCCATGTTACTTTATGTCGATTCCTTATTGCGTTATTCTGTATGAAAATAAATATTCGATTGAGCTAGCCAAAGACAGCTCTGCTTTTTGCATTTTATCTAATTTAGTAGACAAGGTTAGTTTAAAAGACATTTTATTTTAAAAAGGGAGGACGTATAAGCACCGCATAGCTCGAGTTAGTGCACTTAGTCTTTTGAAAAGCAATTAGCTGTAATTTAAATGACTTTTGTCTGCAATTTTACACTTTATATATATATATATATATATATATATATATATATATATATATATATATATATATATATAAACTATAAATCGTAATTCCGGACGTTTCAGCCGGTCGCCGGCTTTCCTCAGCGGAATTTATTATGAGAGTAACTCTTGGTAACATAGATGCGTACATGTAACAATAGATGACGTTTTGCGTAACAATAGAGAGAATGAATTACGTTACAATAGAAAATTACTTCCGTTACAGTTCTAGAATTTTAGAATGGAAAAAATTGCCCTAGAATAATAAATGTTTAAACTGTTCGTCTAGCAACGGGATTCACTCAAAAATGTTAAATATAAATGGATTACTAAATCTTGATACAAAAAGGAAAAGTTTCCGACTGTCCATGTTCTTTAAACGTCAATTTGAGAATTTAGTCCATTTGGACTATTTAGTTTTTTAATCTAAAACGATTCTCTTACTTTCCGATAAGTGTCACTACCGTATACTTTTTCAACGCCTTTAATCTTTAAATCCTCTGATGAATGGTTTGTGGAGTTGAAATGAACGGCGACAGGATCGGACTTTTTCGTTCGGATCATTGAAAAATTCAGAATCATAAATAGGCGACCGGCTGAAACGTCCGGAATTACGATTTATAGTTTTTATTTATATTAACACTGAACTCTATCAGATTACCACCTGGAGTAATTAATTATCTGACTGATAAGAGATGTGTCACCTTTTATTATCACCTATTAAATGCCGATAAGAAAAAACGATACAAGAAAGAAAACAATTATACGTGTAAGTAATGTTTATTTAGAGTACATATATCAAGCTATTTATAACATATAACAAGTGAAGCTCTAGCAACTATTATTTGACATAGTGACTATTTTAGGACAATTTTAAAATTGTAAAAAAAAATGGACTTGATCATGAATAATTGTATTTCAGAAACATGTCGTTATTAAGGGACGAGATCAAATGTAGGATAAAAAACTTAATTCACATAGTTTTTTTCACTGACCCCCCCCCCCCCCCACTTAACTTAATTTGGGAAAAATTGATTGACCAATATGGTCATATGCTTTGAGAGTATACTTTTTGTATCATGGGTCCTGTTTTTCATCAACAATGCATGTTTTTTCTGTATATTGACTTGGATATCACTTGAATCCGTATTTTTCAATCCGAAAATCGATGTCGGATAACAAAACTTGCAGCGATTTTTACCCCCCCCCCCCCCCACCCACCCCCACCCCAAAATTATTTTAATTAAGTTTTTTATCCCACATTGAACTTTTGATCTTGCCCTAAATTGATTTATTGAAAAAAAATGTTATTCTGGACAAATACAATTGTCTAACGAAATATTTTTACTTTTTATTTATAGGTATATGTATATATATACAATACATAGTCATTGTCGGAAAATATAAAATTTATTTTGGCAAGCTTTAGAAACACGAGAAAATGCGAGCTTTAGAGAACATTTTCCCCATGTTTCGCAGCGAGCCGACAATGACTTTGTATTGTCTTTATCCTGCAATCCCCTTTAGATGCGTAAAATACCTTAAAATTACGTTTGAAATTCAACTGCAGTGAAAACGCTCCTCGCGCTCTTCATATAAACAAGTACCAGTAGACTTTATTAGGTCATTGACCAAATACGACTAAAATTTATTCTACCCCTTTTATTAGATCGGAAATGGTTTGATTGCAGGCTAGGAAAAAAAACGTATATCATACGGGTCAGGAATTATTTGACTTTCAGATGTTGGAGAAAAAAGAAACCGTCGTACATTGTCCTTTGATGAATCGTTTTATCCTTCTATGGGTTTTTGGATTCCTTTTTGGTATTCTTATTTTTTCGAATATACACATATTTTTTATATTTTTTTAGAATCGTGGTTGATTTGCATAATTTCTGCTAATGAGAAAAGGGGGGGTTAGTCTTTTTTACCTGCATGGAAAGAAAGGGAAGGGGGTGATTAAAATGATGGGGGATATTTTTTTTTTGTCTGTACCAGGTGCATTTCATTGAACGAATTGTTTTAAATTCCGCATATGTATATATGTGACTGATAAAATCATGTTAACAGATCACACACCAGGCCTCATGCAGGACCAAAAAGCTTAACAGTTACAAAGTCAAATGGTTTAGCTTCCTATTTCGGCTAAGTACATTTTGAAGGGCTAAGTGCAATAAGCCCGGCTTATGCGGTTTTTAGCCGTACCGATGAAAAGAGTCTTTGTTTAAATTTTGTTAATATACATTGATAATATTATGGTTTATTATAATATCTAGAAATAAAAAAAAGAGTAAGTTTCTTATCGAAATAAAGTCAATTAGACGCTGTTCATTTTACTTCGTGTAAATTGTGATTAAACTGATATTTACATTTAACTTAGACAATGGCAAAATATTTATAGGTATATTGAGTAGATTGGCAGTAATTAAGTTTTTTTTTAGCAATGCCTAAATACCTACAGTGGGGGAAGAATTAATACAAATACATGTATAGTGAAAATTAAAACTAAAATATACGTGCAAAGAAGAGAAGAATGACAGATGGCTTTTCACTTTTAATAATCCACTTTCCCAAAAACTGTTGAAGAATACGCAACCATATAATAAAATAATTCGTACCTGTAAGCAATAAATACTCTTTGATACCCATTTCTATGCACAAGATGCTTATTTTGATGACTTACTCGGACACAATCGTACATTTTTTTTTCATAAATAATGCAAAAAGTGTTTAAATCAATTTTTTTAAACTACAATCGAAAAATTCTTGTAATGAAATATAAAAGAAATATTTACAATTGTAAATATTATTGAAATTTAAAACCTTAAATGAAATGTATAATGAATTTAATTTGCAGAACATTAAGGTGAAGTAATTATTCGGAGGCCTATAATATTCATTTTTTGTTGACTTAATTTTTTAATTTTTTTATTTATTATTATTATTTATCTTTATTTTTAATTCTGTGACGTATACATTTCTGTATTATTTATGAAAATGGAGGGGCTAATTTTTTTTCAAATAGGAGAGGCGTGGTCTCCGTAAACGACCAATCACCGTAGGATACGCTGAACGAACGATGTACGCTGAAGCAAACGCTAAACGAAACGATGAACGATATACCATTTACCAAACGATGTACCATACGCTAAATAAAACGATAAACGGTACCATTTACCATACGATAAACGATATTATAAACCATACGCTAAACAAAACGCTAAACGCTGTTTTACACCAAACGCTGAGATTTACCATTAAGTCAAACGATAAACGAAACGATGCACGGACGATGTACGGACGCTGAACGAACGATGTACGGACGATGAACGGACGTTTTACGGACGATGTACGGACGTTGTACGGACGATGTACGGACGCTTCACAAACGATGTACGGACGCTTTACATACGATGTACGGACGCTAGAAGTGTTAACTTTTACGTTACAGGATGTGTATATAAACATTACAGTACCATGGACCTAGAGACAGCTTTAGGCAACAGTGAGATAAAATTGTTAACATATCTGATTGACAGACTTCCATTTAAATAGAATACATTTCTAAATTGAGATGACCTTGTTCCTAATCATATTGAACAGTTTTAGATATTTTCATAGCGCATTTAATTGGCCTTAATTTTTGAAAGTATTTAAACAAATTTACCTATTTGGCTGTGTTTGTCTCAATTCAAAGCAGTTTTCAAAATGTGTTAAAACATATATATAACAGTTCAGACGCACACTTTTCAGACGAAGGTTAAAACTACTAACTAACTAAAATGTCTTTAGAAATCTGATGTTAAATTCAAATTCATAACACATGAAATATTTTAAATTTACACAAAATATAAGCTTTTCCATTTTCTATTTACAGTAATGTTAAAAGTTCATTCGCTATACAAAAATTTTCTTCCATAAATATGTATACTTATGTAATGACATCTGTTCAAGTCATTCAATATCTCTATCTAAAACAATGTTACTATCAGACGTATTTAGTCTTCGGGTTTGAGATTTGGGAAGCTATCGCAGTTCTCCAAGATCTCCCGGATGAGTCCAGGATTCCTTCCACATATTCCCAAGGCATGTGAAAGCTCTCTAATCGTAGCTTCATTGTCTCGGTTTCTCCAACAGTACAGCATATTTCGACTCACTTCACGTAATACTCTCGGACTGTCATACTCAATCTGTTCAAGACGCTCGATTTTCAATCCAAACTTCAGGCCCAATACCATCCATTCTTTTCCAATGCGTAAACAGATCTTGTCTAACATTTCATCACTAGGTGAATGCTTCAGAATACTGTCCCGCAAATCTAAAGTTAAGTACTCTAATAAATGACAATGAACACTTAGGCTTTATAATACCATCCTAGAAATAAGTCAATAGTGAGGCTGGTTTCCAACCCATTAATATAATGTATCACAAAAAACAGAAGTAAATTTGATGCACTGTATGGCCATTTCGTTGACTGACAACTCATCATCAGTGCTCAAGATCAAAATTTTGGAAATTTAGTTAAAGATATAATGATGAATTAATAAGCACAACCATCAAAAACCAAAACAATTAAAACAAACAGGAATCCAAACTGAGCTAAATGTTACCTCTGCATAAAAAAGAAGAGCCACAGCAATTTCTGGTTTAAAATGTAAAATTTTGAACGGAAAATTTAAAGGCATTTACGTAATGAATCATGCAGGGCAAAAATTCTGGTCGTTAAGGATAAATATATTTACTGCATATCCATTCTTTTCTTATCCAATAGTTAAATTGAACTTCACGACGGGTGCCGTATACGGAACAGGAACTGCTTACCCTTTCGGAGCACCTGGGTTCACTCCTGGTTTTTATAAGAGTTCGTGTTGTTCATTGTTTTTTAGTTTTCTGTGTTTATATGTTGTGCTTGTGGTTGTTCATCTGTCTTCCCGGGTTTGACTGTCCAACGGATTACGTTTTTTTTTATTGCTCCTAAGGTATATTTGTTCTTTTGAACCAAGTGCCTTTATCCCTCATCAATCCCTAATTTGAATTAAAAAAAACTATACAACGGTATTGAAAAGAAAGCCTAATCAATATTTGTGCTGACTGTTTTTGCCCTTTTGAATTTGCTCTTCGACTTTTTGTTTGGATTATGGGTTTGATCTTTCAGCACATCCTGAACATTAAAAATGGTATAAAAGAATTGTGTGACAAGGAGACAAATTAAGCAGTTATAAATTAATTTGTTTTAAGCTAAGTTGTAATGATCTAGTGTCAGATATTATATATACTGGTCCAAATGTACCACTGCATCAGACTTTAGCATCAACTTCACCACTTTCAGAGGAGAACAATTTGTTAATTATTTTAACAGCAGTACTATTCGATCAAAGTACAGGTCACTTGAGATCACCACCAGGGAAAATAAGAGTTTGGGCTCAATGTATACAGTAGTTTCAGAGGAAAAGATCAGAAACGGCAGAGCAAATTGATGCTTAATTTTCCTGGATGTTCCATTGGATTTATTCGTGCTTTGTTAGCTTTAATATTGAATGAAATGTGTGATTTGCTCACTAATTGGTCAGAGCAAACAAGGATTTCGGGTGACGTATAAAACAGGATTAACGCCACCCCTGCTTTTTGTCTGTACAAAGACAAACCATCCTAACACTTGTTTTGTGCTCTTTTATGTTATATTTGTCTATGTTCTGTAGATTGGATGGCGTTTAGATTGAATGGTATGTCATCGCTGACCCTTACTGTTATTTTTGTTGTTGTGTATATCATCAAATGCTTACAACAGTTCTTCCACTGAAACTATAAAAAGTTGTTTCCAGCGAAACATAAACATACCACACTGGAGCTTATTTCTTAATATATTTGTATTGCTTTGTATTAATTTGTATACGATTATTATCTTCATTTACCTGTACATTGTAAACAAATGTAAGAAAATATTACCTGTTTCTATTTCATGTTGTCTCAGTATCTGTTAACGAAATCAAACAAACGAAATAAACTTGTCATTTCTAAAGACCTTATATTTTATCTTTAAGAAGTCTTAGAATGTGAAAATGCTATGTTATTATACCATTTGGATCACGATTAGTGTTTGCCTTTTTGGCTTCAAATATATCTTCTCGATAATAAAGTTTGTTTTAGGTTTTACTACGAATTGAGAAATGTTTTATAAGCATTTAAAGTAAATTAGTGCTGGTATACAAACGACAACAGCCACTTGATTTGTAAGATGCAAATTATAATTATACTTTAAGCAAACACATATCTTTAAATTGCAAGCTTTGAAAGCAAAATTTACCAACGAAGAGGGATAAATATCATAAACCATAAAACATGATACATGTACGATGGTTTTATAAAGACATTTTATTCTCATACACATCCACGTTCCGACTGTTTAAATGCGACTTCAAACAATTAATCAAACCAAACTTTAACTTCCAAATGTGTCGGTTATAATGCTGCTGATGGGAGGTAACTCCTTGAAATGCGTCGTATACATCATAGTATTAATTTACTATATCAGATATTAGTATCTTTGGATTGTTATTTTGAAACGCCTAGGACGATGCCTCTGCATGGTGGATCCTAGGTCCCCGAGGGTATTCGCCAACCCAGTCGTCAGACTTGTCTGACATGAGTATTCATTGATTTATTACAGAAATTACCAGTATTTAGCAAAATAAAAAAATAATAGAAATACTAAGGGTTCATTCCTTGTATTTCACATGGTAGATCTTCTTAGCTGAAATTTGGCTTCCTATTTCGGTATTTTTGGTTATGAGTACTTTTCGTTTAAAATAAGTTTGGTTTTTGGACTTCCAAATGTTTCGGTTTTTATGCTGCTGATGAGAGGTAACTCCTTGAAATGCGTCATATACAGCATAGTATACATGTACTATATCTGATATTAACATCTTTGGATTGTTATTTTTTAACTTTCTAAACCACACTATTAAACTGGTTTGATTTTTTTATTCACCCTTCAGTATTTGACTTTCACATTTTTTCACATTTTTATTTTTCGAATATAAAATATTTGAAATCATTTTCATCACATTGAAATTAAAACCAGTAGGGTAAAAACATTACTATGATTTATATCTGTATTAGGTGTAGTAGGAACTGCAGGTGCAACTGCTTCTTGTGATCGCATTCGTTAGAGTGAAATACAATATTTTTAGGTACCTTACACATATTGTTTATAGCAACAAATTAAGTACCTTGCACATTGTGTGTTTGTTGATTTCGGCCTGTTCCATCGCTTTGACAAAATCTGCACACGATTTATTCTTCTCTCTACAGGCTCGTAGACTGTAAAACTTTAACATTGATGCCATATGGTTGTTTTGCTCAACTTCATCCAATTCTGGCTTAGACATTCCAAAATGTACTGCAAGACTACAAATTTCCTCTACAGTCAGAAAGCTGCATATACGCAACAAATGTGCATCTTCCAAAAGTATTTTGGAAAATACAGCATCCACAATGCCTGGAAAAAACCATTTAGATGTTAAACGATTAACTTGATACAGAAACATATAAGTATCAATGTTTCTTTCCTTTTATTTTTCCTAATCTTTTGATAATACTTTAATACGGTCAATTTTAAATAATATTTACATTGGAAGACTATCAAAATTTGTTTTCGGAATATTTTAACGTTTGAACTAAATAAAACAAAACAATAAAAACTGTTAATTACTATTCGAAATATAAGTTAATAGAGGATAAATTTTCTGTCAGTACTTACCATGACAAGAGGTAGTACATTCTTGAAATCCCTAGAAAATGAAAGGAGCATTTTATTTGTTACTAAATTCTTAAAGTGTTAACAAGTACATATGACTTGTAGGTTACATATCAAGTAATTTATCTGTAATAAATAATAATAGGAAGAGGGAAAAAGATTTATATACAACGCTTGTCTGATCTTTTATATTGCAGATTGTTTTAAATTCTTTCTTCCAAAGTTTTGAACTACATCTATTATGCTTATAATAATCAATTTCTTTTTTGTCCTCTTTGATGACTCGTTGTATTACATGTATTTACTTATATTGTTTGTTGTAAACATTTCTAACAAATCAGACTATCTTTTGTTCTCAGTGTTTTGTTTTATGATCTGTTATGATATGTGTTGTGTGTCGGTCTATTTGTTGACCTTTCGTTTATCCGTTTTATGTTTTACAATATTCAACATCTGAGAGACTTCTAGTCTGACTAATTGTTAATATAATACCAGCATGTTTCCCTCAGTCTGCAAGACAAGATCGTGTTTTCTGTCAACTGTCACACCAGCAAACCCAGAAAAAAGTAATTCTGTGTTTTCGTAAGCTTTGACATTCCACATACTTATAAGGCAGGCTATCATTCTGCTTGGTATGGCTGAAGGAACAACTGATGTCTTGAACTCAAACACGAAGCTGATGCATTTATCTCTGGTAAGACAATTCCTCACAAATGATGTTTTGTTATGCCTAGGCGCCATGCACGGAACAAGGTTCAAATCCACTTCTCCCCTCTTTCCAGTTTCGTTATCGTACTGTCTAACTTCTGCTAAGATGTCGTAGTGAACAAGTAGCTCTCTAAGATAATCTTCGAAAGGCAGAAACTGTATGAAATTGCCAGATTTCCATAATGTTGCCATGTCGGATTTTCGAAGACGTCCTTCTTTCAGGTCTGGTAAAATCGGAGTTGAAGTCACTACTGACTTGTGGACATCTACCAAACAGACGGGATTTATTACAATATTATCCTTTAGACCCGGTACATTTAGAATGGTCAACTTTCCACAATTCTGTTGGATGTGAAGGAACAAAGCCAACTCTTCTTCTGAAAGTGGTTTATCCCCTGTGTGCCTGTTCAATTCTTCTATCTCAGTCCGAGACATTATCTGCTTTCCTTCTTCAACTAATGCGGCCAGCATCATCTCAAGAACAAGGAACTGACGCGGTACTTTTTTATCCCAATGTGGGTTTTGCAAGATCAGTTTCTCAAGGACATGTCGAAGTTTCGATATCTCAGCGTCTTCTGGGTCTGTCGCGTTGATAAAAAATAATGTGTCCAGCATAAGATGTGATTTCATGTTTTCCTCTGTAAGCGTGCTCCGCAGAATTCGAAGAAATTCTTCCCTCTTGTCTTCCACTTGTTCCTGAAAAGATTTTGTTAAACATAACTACAATTACCGTTTTTATTGTTCAAACCAATTGAAAAAGAGGCTCCGAGGAGCCTGTATCGCCACCTGGATTCCATTTGCCAATCAAGACCATAGATTCACCTAATACACAACAGTTCATATTATTGTAGATTATTCTCAGAGAGGACAGTCTAATAACTATGGCTGCCAAGGCGGCGTTGGTGGCCATCTTAGTTGACAGCCCGGGTCATCAGAAACAATTCTGCAGGAAGACTCCCTACAATACATTTATGCCAAGTTTGGTTCCAATTAGTTAGATGCTTTCAGATCAGAATATTTTTGATAAATTTTCCCACAAGATCCTATGTTAAACTAAGTTTCGCTCTGGCGCCCACGTTTTTTGACATTCCGGGTCATCAAACACAATTTTTAATGAGGACTACGTAGGCGCAACTTCTGCCAAGTCTGGTGTCAATTACCTCAGTAGTTTCAGGCAAGATTTTTTAAAGAATTGTCTTATAGGGTCCTATGTTAAACAACATTCAACGGTGGCGACCATCGTTATCGACAGCCCGGGTCATAACACAGATAACCTAAGGACCATTTCTGCAAACTTTGGTTCTTATAAGATCAATAGTTTCAGATAAGAAGATTTTCAATGAATTTTCCAAAAGGGTCCTATATTTGACAACTTTCTGCTGTGACGGCCATAATGGTTAGCAGTCTGGATCATTCGACACAATACTGAATGAGTATCGTGAAGGACCATTGCTGCTAAGTCTTATTCCAATTGACTATGTGGATTCACGCAAGAAGATTTGTAAATGAATCTTCCCATAGAATCCTTATGTTAAAAAAGTTCAGCCGTGGTGGCAATCTTGGATTGCGGGTCGGCACCAAAATGACAACACTTGTTAAGAACCTCTATAGAAACACATATTTATTAAGTTTGGATTCAATCGGGTGTATCGTTCTTGAGATTTTTTTCAAAGTACAACCAATCAGAAATTAAAATAGGGTCTGACAGTCATGTTTCCTGACAATTGGTGCCCATGTAACAACAGTAAGAAATAAAATCTCTTCCAACTTTGGTCAAATTTTGTTCAGTGGATCTCAAGAAGAAGATCCAAATGCGAAAAAGTTAACTGACGGATGACGACGTACGAAAGAAAGATGGAACCAAGTGATGGTAAAAGCTCAGATTGGGGTGTGGCCAGTTGAACTTAAAAATCACATGGTTTTTTCAAGTGATAATATGATCTAAAATAATGAAAATTAAAAATGATGATTATCCTGTGTACAATTTCGAGGCCCCTACATTAAGAAGAGAGGAATGTAGATTTATTAAACGTTAATATGTTATACTGTTAGAAGAATGTATAAATTTAGTTTTATTCTTAACTATTTTTTAACAGTGAGAGGAATTGTCATAAAAGATAAAAAAAAAAAAAAAATTTACAAAATTGAAATGTTGCTATGTTACATGCACTCTGTTTTGATATTCAAAAATCATTTATTTGTGTGCGTTTAAAACGCTTATACACATATCATTCTTAATTTTTATATATTTCGGTTTTTTTTTCTCAGAGTCATTATATAGATTCTATAATAAATGTCGACCACATTGTACAGAAGACAATAGATGCAATATGCTGTAGCATGCATGCACGCACTTGCCACACATATAAAAACCTTTTCACACAGACTGTGTTTAGTTTCTTCTGTTACATTTTATAACAATCGACTCGGATTATTTTGAAGTGAGTTTTACTGTGCGTATCGCTGTGTGTTTGTTTATTCTACATTGGCTAGAAGTATAGGTGGAGGGTTGAGATCTCACAAAACTGTTTAACTCCACCGCATTTTTGAGCCTGACTTGTGTGCTTTTTAGAATTTTGGTTCATTTGTACGTTTCGGAGTTTAGTGTGGCGTCCATTGCGCTGAACTAGTATGAATCATTGTTTAGGGGCCAGCTAAAACCCGGCTACGGCTGGTGGATTTTCTAGCTGCGTTGAAGACCCATTGGTGGACTTGGACTGTTTTCTGCTCTTTAGTCGGGTTGTTGTCTTTTTGACACATTCTACGTTTCCATTCTCTCTTCTATTTTTTTCTTTTGCAGAGCTCTGTTTATTCGAAACCATATTTTGAATAAAAACTATCCTTTTTATTTCTGAAAATACTAAGTAAAGTGAAGAAATACCAAAGGGATATTCGAAGGAGGGAAAAACGAAACAACTGACAAACTCCGGAGAACAACGAAAATTACACGGAAATTACGAAGTACTGGTAGTTCATTTATTCAGCTCAGCATGATATTTTTAATTGAACATTGTCACTGTATAAGATAGCACAGCGAACCATCTTCAGGCTCTTGTATGTTTGTTTGTTAAACGATTGACGCTTGAAAGAAAGGTTACACGATTGGAAGTAAAATATATATCAATAACTTTGACAATATTCCATGGTAAATTGTTTTTTCAAACATTCCTTAACGGTCATGACTGTCTTTGCCTTTTAAAGTGTGTTACATATATATGTCTGTTGATGCTTTACTATTCAATGATTCCATCTGTTTCTGTATGTTTTGGAAATTTAGTATTTAGATCCCCCTTTCCGCTGTGTTATTTTTGTGAATATTATATTTACATCTTCTAGCAGATCTCTATGTGTAGCAACAAACAATATCTTTGGGTATCCTTTGGTTTCTTTGAAACAATATGTAAGAATTGAGGAAACCCACTGTCGAATGCCATCTGGAATTCAAAATCATTTAATCATAAAATTTCAGTCAATACAGAAAAGAAGCTATTATTGTTTATAACTAACAGATTATTTGCACGTCATAGATTATAACAAATCAAAAAAACAACTAATGACCTCAGGACGTCTTCGTAAAAAACAAATAAAAAACATAAACATTATGTATATTGCACATACATACTGAGTTTGTTTTTATAAATACTTGAATTTCATATTTGTTGTCTAGAGTAAGGGGTCAGCTTGTTTTTGTTTGAGACAGAATAAATTTGAGACAGTTTCCCGTTAATTGTCAGTTATTTAACGACGTAATAACGTAGATCAGTCATACCACCTAATTTGTTTTATTCTCATATAAAAAGTTCGATAGATGGATGAATTATTGTTTAACCTCCAGTGGCACCAGGTGCATACAGGACGGGAAAATGTTGATATGATAATGAATATGATCCCTGCTTTGTACTAGACCGACACGTAGGGTCGGATTTTTAATGTGCTAGCTCACGAGGTAACTGTCTGCAGGAAGACATATCACCTCACTTTGACACATTATACTGACTCCGAGCCGACCAGTCATTGCTATTACTCATAGATGCCGCGTGCTTGGCGGAGAAGCAGGAAATAACAATTTTAATGTCTTTGGTTTGACCCAGCACGCCACCACGAGACCACCGAGGCGGTCGAAAGTTCGATAGAACCTACTAAATGCTTGGAATATTAATGCAGAAAACAGTGCTGGTTTATTTCAAGTATAATTACCCAGTATTGTGTAGTTTTCATTTACAGTACTAAAATCTTCTTTCAATGCGCTGTGTAGATCTTTTGCTCCATTGAACGTAACTGCGTAAATTCCATGTGATGTAATAAATGTTTGATGCGTTGCTAGATAGACCATCTGACCAGGAAAATCCAGAATAGGGATAGGAATAAACTATTCATTGTGTGCATCTTCTGATTGCGCAAACATATTCACTTTTTCATGTATACTTTCTATGATTTCTGCTATTATCTCCCACTGATTATTTTCTGGTTCTCCCTTTTCTTGAATCAAATCCACTGTCTTCAGATATGCCAATAACTTTTGGTACAATGCCTTTGAAAACGAATGCTGACCTGAAAAACACATAAATCAGAGCATCATATTAGTTTAATGAAATGTTTAACCTAAATAAAAATTATCATTTGTAATCTTTATGCGCAGTCGTCAATAACCAAACTTAAAAGTAAATAAACATAGAAACTGTTATAACTTTCTATATCAGCCTTTGTCAGAGATCAAAACAATGAAAAATACGAAAAATTGCAAGAAACAAAACCGGTGGTAAATAAACAGGATAGCCAATATTCAGAACAGGTCAACTTTGTCTTTACATTCCCACTCTTTATTAAAATATCTAAATAATCAAGATGATACATTTAACACATATATATGCATTCCTTGTCAAAACTGTAACAACCGCGGGAATGATACACAGCAGGAGCAATAATGCCTTAATGATAGAAAGTGCTAAGTGTGCGCCATGGGATAGTAGTTAAAGGTTCATTGTTTGATTCCCGTTTCGGGCAAAAATGTCAGGATTGAAATTTAGGACGTCCTTTGGTTACCATTTGTGAGGATTTTCTTGATAAACAATACTTTTTTCGCTAGGAGGAGACGAGTAGTAAGTAAAATCCTTTGCACGCTTCTCTCTACTTATCTAAAAAATAAGGGTATAATGTTGCAACAGGGACAACTGTTACACCTATGCAGGGAAGACGTTTTTTTCTACAAAATGTAAGTTATATCCATGTCTTAATTTGCAGTGTTTTGAAGTCATCTTTCAACTTAATGATAACTATTTACTGCAGTTCTTTAAGAGATTGATTATTGAGTATGCATAAGTAGTAATTACGTGACAATAAACTGACGTTGTATTTTGCAAAAATTTAATCTATTCTTGTAATCAATGTCACTTTAGGAGATATAAAAAGGACAAATATACCTAAGGAGCTAATAAAAAACGTAATCCATTGGACAGACAAATGAACAACCATAAGCACAACAAATAAACACTGAAAATTAAAAAACAACGAACAGCACAGACTCCTATAAAAATCAGGAGTGAACACAGGTGCTTCAGAAGGGTATGTAAGTCTTGCTTCGTAAACAATACGGCACCGTCGTGAAGTTCAACAACGTCACACATCGGTGGTGGCACATGAAATTTGACGATAGTGGGAACAGGTCAAACATCATCCTGTGATGACATGAACTTATCTCCTTGTTAAGAAGCTTTTGCCACAGCAGTAATCCCCTTTGTCGAAAGTCAGGGTAATTCACGCATGCCCATGAAAATCGGATACGTTGAGAACCGTAGACGCCATATGCAAGCGATGCTGGTATATTGCTACTCATGGAGGGAAAGTTAACAATAGGAAAGTTGAAGTCATCACTTTTGTCATAAAGTGTTGTCTTCAAATGTCCCTCATTGTTTATTTCAAGAAACAAATCCAAATATGAAGCGGACTTTTGTGTATCTGTAATATCCTTAATTTCAAACTCACTGGGGTAGATGTAGAAAGTCTTCGAATTTGTCGTTATTTAACGACAACACGTCGTCTATATAACGAAATGTGAAATTAAAGGATTGGGTTTGTTTGTTTTTGTTTTCACATAGTAGCCATTGAATTAAGTCCCCCTCAATTGAGTACAGAAACATATCGACGAGGAGAGGAGCACAATAGGTTCCCATTGGAATGTCGATTGTTTGTTGAAAAATAAGACCGCCAAATTTAACAAAAATATTGTCTATGAAAAAATCTAAGATGTTTGTAATAGTTTGGGTAAGAATTAGAGTGGTTCTTCAGGAAATAAGCATTTTCTCTACCTATAAATAAAAATGTATACCTGTGTGTGCCATTTTTCTTGAAAAAAACATTGATGAACTAGTTGTTTTAAGCGATATATAATTGAGAATGTGGTATGGTAGTGTAAAGTGTTGAGAAGTCGAATGTTTTTATGCTGTTGCACGTAGCTAAAAATTTTGATTTTAGATATTATACATATAGTAGTTTTTTTTGAGTTTTTAAGAATCCACACTGATGGAATATGATGTTTCACAGTTATTCTGAAGGCAATCTTAATACACGTCAATATAAATTGTATTTGACTTTTGAAATATCTAACATGAATTCTTCGAAAATCTTCTAAGTACCAAATTACCAGATAATCCAACAGTACGTTTAAGATAGATTTATACAAAACATGGTATTCTTTATTCACTAATTCTTCATAACAAAATATGTCACAAAATACCGAATTAAATTTGATGCACTGTATGACCATTTCGTTGACTGACAACTCGTCCGCAGTGCTCGAGATCAAAATGATCAAAATAATTCATTATTTAATATTACATGTATCTGCATATATACTGAGTGCCAATGAAAACGCAACACTTAGTTTTTTATAATATTTTTTTGAAAATATTTTATATCTCTTCGAAACAATTATATATTGGTTTAAAAATGAATAAAGCATCCTTCGACAGTTTTACGGACCGCTGGGTTTTTAAACTTTCTTTCCATCGGTAACACCTACAAATGCACGAAAAATTCGTTTTGGTGCGAAGACATGCATGAATAATTTCAAAACAAGTCGAATTGTTAAGCTGTACTAACGTCTTCGAAAATCCCATCAAAAGTGTTCTAATCTACGCCTGACCAATGTGAATATTCCAAGGCTTTCCGACAACCAGCGACATCAGGTTTTGGGCATGATTCAAGGAGGCATGTCCCGGCGTGAAATTGCTCGTCGGATGCAGTGTTCACCTTCAACCATTACACGTTTGGCCCAACGACATCAACAAACTGGTACGTTGAATGACAGACCACGTCCAGGGAGGTAACGAGTGACGACGCCCCAACAGGATCGCTACATTCGTCTACAGCATCTACGAGATCGATTCAGAACTGTCGTTCAAACTTCACAGGAGACAGTAGGAGTTCATGGCAGACGAATTGAAGCGAATACAGTGCGACGACGTCTTCGACATAACGGTCTAAGAGCAAGACGGCCGTTTCGCGGAAACATGCTGACGCCCCAGCGACGTCGAAACCGTCTTGTATGGACTCAGCATCGTCAGCGATGGGCACACAGGCAGTGGCTATCTGTATTGTGGTCCGTTGAGTCACGTTTCCACTTGCGTCATAGTGACGGCCGGACGCGTGTCTGGCGGCGAATAGGAGAGCGTTATGTTGATCCATGCGTTCAAGAGACCGACCGTTGGGGCGGCGGCAGCGTTATGGTATGGGGGGCATATCATTGAATCATCGGACTCCCCTTTTAGTCATCAATGGGAATTTAACAGCTCAACGATACATTGATGAAGTGCTACACCCTACTGTTATTCCGTTCCTCCGTAGACACCAGGAACTTGACATTTTCCAACAGGATAATGCCCGGGCTCAACTGCCTTTCTTAATGCAAACAATGTTCGGAATCTTCCATGGCCAGCGTTTTCTCCAGATTTAAGCCCGATAGAGCACCTTTGGGATCAACTTGGACAGGCTGTCAGAAGACGCCAACCAATGCCAATAACGCTACGACAGCTCGAAAATGCACTGCAAGCGGAATGGAATAACATTCCACAAGACCGTATTCGACGTTTGATTCGTTCAATGCCGAGGAGATGCACGGCATGCGTCGCTGCAAATGGAGGACACATTAGCTATTGAAAATGGGATTTCGTAAAGTGATACTCGTACATTCAACTTTAAATTTTAGTGACAAAAGACAAACATTTCTGATATCGATTTGTGGTTGATGTTATGAAATTTTCAATATATAAATTGTTGACATACCATTATTTTTCATATAAATTTTATCTATGTTAATCCTGGTGTTGCGTTTTCATTGGCACTCAGTATATCATCCCAATCTTGAAACAATGTGAAATTGGACTCTTAAAAATGTAAGATAAATAAAATTTTGATTACCAGCTTTTCTCCTAAGAAGTCGTCTATTCCTCACATCAAACAGCAGGTTTCCAAAATAAACATCACTTCCAATGGTACTCTGTCTTTCTTTTGGGATCTTGTCATAGATGAGGTTCATTACTAGTGTAGTTTTACCTGCTCCATAACTTCCAACCACAAGTATTCTACCGTCATGTGATGGAACCAAGTCAGTTGATAGAGGTATATTCAATATTTGTTGCGGTATAGAAGTTCCTAGGAAAATCAACCGATGCGTTTAATTATGATAATTAAGACATAAACTTATTAATATGAAGATCAATTGTCCTGATATTTTTTTTGAATGACAAGTAAAACTTGTCGCTTAAAATTGAAAACATTTTTTACACAACCTATTTTTCCCACTAATACAAAATTTAAAAGATGAAAAGAATAAATTAATTTCCATAATAATCTAGCCAAGTGACAATATAGATTTGTTATCTAATACAAAAACAACTTTTTCCGTCATTCTTCCGAAAAAATCTTTTTAGGAAATGCTTTTATTCATAGTTTCTTTGACCAAAATCTACTGTTGCATCATAGGCAGGAATTTTGTTAAGAACAAAAAAATTCTTGACATTTTTATCTATCCTCTTAACTATTTCTTTTTCAAATCTGACATTATATCTATTTCCCTTAAAAATAATCATTAAAATAGTAATTTTCTCTTTTCAGGAATTTAAAAACTAAACACATACTCATTATCAAATACAAAAATTGTTCTTTGTCTCCAGAAACCAAAATGTTCATATGAACATTAGATAGTTAAAATATATTTATGATTAATGTTAACATAATTCAGACATACTTTCGCATCAAATTCTTATCTTTCAATAATTATCGACCTGTTTCAGAGAACCACGAAGGAATGGTATTAAGACGTTAATCCAAACTATTTATTTCTCTTACATTTTATTTCTGGATTGTCATACAATAAATATTTTGTTTTCCATATTAATATGGCGGTTTAAACTAACAAGGTAATACATGTCTGTCTTTTATTTTGATAATAGAGTAATTAGTTATCTGGATAAATTCTTATTTCATCAGTTCTAGAAGAAAGTATGTTTTTGTGTTACCTATCAACATCATACTTACGACGAGGAGGACCTGAAAGACAAAATATAAATATAACATAATAAAATTGAAATAATTTTGTAATCCTCTGGCTAGAACTGCAATCCTATGACACACGTTCAATTCATATAACATCAGAAAACAATATATTTCCATATTTTAAAACTGGAGACAACATATTACCACATTGTATTATCGTAGGTATGCTAGAACATGAAAAAAAGTTTAAAACAGACCTAATGGTATTAGGAACACTTTGTGATGTTCATATGATTTCTTTAAAATTGTTTTGATTTTTGGCTTGTTAATTTTAGAAAACTGAAAAGAAAATCTCTTTCCCTTAAATATAATCATCAAAATAGTATATTTCTCTTTTCAGGAATATGCAAAATAAACACATATTCAGTATCAAGTACAAAAATTGTTCTTTGTCTGCAGAAACCTAGATGTTCATGTCTTCAATAGATACCTAATATATATTTATGATGAATCTTAACATAATTCAGACATAATTTCGCCATCAAATTCTTATCTTTCAATAAATATCAAACTGTTTCAGAGAACCATGGAGGAATGGCATTAAGACCTTAATCAAAACTATGTATTTCTCTTACATTTGATCTCTGGAATGTTATACACTCAATATTTTGTTTGCCATATTAATATGGCGGTTTAAACTAACAAGGTAATATATGTCTTAATTTTATTTTGATAATAGAGTAATTATTTATCTTGATGAATTCCAATTTCATCAGTTTGAGAAGAAATTATGTTTTTGTAATACCTATCAACATCATACTTACCATCCTCATCTAAAAGACAAAACATGAATATAATATAATAAAATTATAATATTTTCTAATCATCTGACTAAAACTGAATCCTATGAGACCCTTTAATTCATATAACATAAGAAAACAATATATTTCCATATTGTACAACTGGAGGCAACATATTACCACACTGTATTGTCGGAGGTATACTAGAACATGACAAACAGTTTGAAACAGTCCTAATGGTATTAGTAACATTCTGTGATGTTCATATGACTTCTTTAAAATTGGTTGGATTTTGGGTTGTTAATTTAAGAAAACTGAAAAGAAAATCGTCCAATCCAGTACATACACATTTATTTCATAGAAAATAACTATATATCTTTTCCTTAAATATAATCATCAAAACAGAAATTTTGTCTTTTCAGGAATATAAAAAATAAACACATATTCAGTATCAAATACAAAAATTGTTTTTTGTCTGCAGAAACCAAAATGTTCATATGAACATTAGATAGTTAAAATATATTTATGATTAATGTTAACATAATTCACACATACTTTCGCCATCAAATTCTTATCTTTCAATAAATATCGATCCTTTTAAGAAAACCACGGAGGAATGGTGTTAAGACGTTAATCCAAACTATATATTCCGGTTACATTTTATCTCTGGAATGTAATACATTAAATATTTTGTTTTCCATATTAATATGGTGGTTTAAACTAACAAGGTAATACATGTCTTTCTTTTATTTTGATAATAGAGTAATTAGTTATCTGGATAAATTCTTATTTCATCAGTTCTAGAAGAAATTATGTTTTTGTAATACATTTCAACATCGTACTTACCATCCTCACCTGAAAGGTAAAATATGAATATTATATAATAAACTTGTAATATTTTTGTTATCATCTGGCTAAAGCTGCAGTCCTGAGACACGTTCAATTCATATAACATCAGAAAACAATATATTTCCATATTGTACAACTGGAGTCAACATATAAACACATTGTATTGTCAGTGGTATACTAGAACATGAGAAAAAGTTTGAAACCGATCTTATGGTATAAGTAACATTTTTCGATGTTCATATAATTTCTTTAAAATTGGTTTGATTTTTGGCTTGTTAATTTAAGAAAACTGAAAAGAAAAACGTCCAATCCAGTACATATGCATTTATGTCATTAAAAATAACTATATCTCTTTCCCTTCAATATAATTATTAAAATAGTAATTTTCTCTTTTCAGGAATATAAAAACTAAACCTATAGTCAGTATCAAATACAAATATTGTTCTATGTCTGCAGAAACCAAAATGTTCATGTCGTCATTAGATAGGTAAAATATATTTATGGTTAATGTTAACATAATTCAGACATACTTTCTCCATCAAATCTTGATCTTTCAATACATATCGACCTTTTTAAGAAAACCACGGAGGAATGGTATTAAGACTTTAATCCAAACTTTGTATTTCTCTTACATTGTATCTTTGGAATGTCATACATTCAATATTTTGTTTTCCGTATTAATATGGCGGTTTAAACTAACAAGGTAAAACGTGTGTTTCTTTTATTTTCATAATAGAGTAGCTATCTGGATAAATTCTTATTTCATAAGTTCTAGAAGAAATAATTTTTTTGTAATACCTATCAACATCATACTTACGAGACTTATCTGAAAGAAAAATTTAAATACAAAATAATAAAATTGTAATATATTTGTAATCATCTGGCCAGAACTGCAATCCTATAGGACACGTTCAATTCATATAACATAAGATAACAATATATTTCCATATTGTACAACTGGAGGCAACATATTACCACATTGTATTGTCGGAGGTATACTAGAACATGACAAAAAGTTTGAAACAGACCTTAAATTTTTGATATCCATATGATTTCTTTAAAATTTGTTTGATTTTTGGCTTGTTAATTTAAGAAAATTGAAAGGAAATTCGTCCAATCCAGTACATACACATTTATGTCATCGAAATTAACTATATCTCTTTCCCTTAAATATAATTAACAAAACAATAACTTTCTCTTCTCAGGAATATAAAAACTAAACACATATTCAATATGTTATACAAAAATTGTTCTTTGTCTGCAGAAATAAAAATAACTATTTCTTCAGTAGATAGCTAAAATATATCTATGATTAATGTTAACATACTTCAAACATACTTTCGCCATCAAATTCTTATCTTTCAATAAATATCGAACTGTTAAAGAGAACCATGGAGGAATTGTATTAAGACTTTAATCCAAACTCTGTATTTCTTATACATTTTATCTCTGGAATGTCATACATTCAATATTTTGTTTTCCATATTAATATGGCGGTTTAAATTAACAAGGTAAAATGTGTCTTTCTTTTATTTTGATAATAGAGTAGTTAGTTATGAGGATAAATTCTTATTTCATTAGTTCTAGAACAAATTATGTTTTTGTAATACCTATCAACATCATACTTACCAGGAAGCTCTGAAAGACAAAATATAAATATAATATAAAAAAATTGTAATATTTTTGTAATCATCTGGCTAGAACTGCAATCATTTGAGACCCGTTCAATTCATATAACATAAGAAAACAATATATTTCCATATTTTACAACTGGAGGCAACATATTACCACATTGTATTATCGGAGGTTTACTAGAACATGACAAAAAGTTTGAAACAGACCTTATGGGATTACCAGCATTTTGTGATGTTCATATGATTTCTTTAAAATTGGTTTGATTTTTGGTTTGTTAATTTAAGAAAACTGAAAAGAAATTCGTCCAATCCACATAAGAATTTATGTCGTAGAAAATAACTATATCTTTTTCCCTTAAATATAATTATCAAAACAGTAATTTTCTCTTCTTAGGAATATAAAAACTAAACACATATTCAGTATGAAATACACAAATTGTTCTTTGTCTGCAGAAAGAAAAATTACCATTTCTTCAGTAGATAGCTAAAATATATTTATGATTAATGTTAACATAATTCAGACATACTTTCGCCATAAAATTATTATCTCTCAATAAATATCGACCTGTGTCAGACAACCACGGAGGAATGGTATTAAGATCTTAATCCAAACTACGTATTTCTCGTACATTTTATCTCTTTAATGTCATACATTAAATATTTTGTTTTCCATTTTGATATGGCGGTTTAAATTAACAAGGTAATACATGACTATCTACGAGACACGTTCAATTCACATAACATAAGAAAACGATATTTTTCCATATTGTTCAACTGGGGGCAACATCCTACCACATTGTATTGTCGGAGGTATACTAGAAGATGACTAAAAGTTTGAAACAGACCTAATGGTATTAGTAACATTTTGTGATGTTGATATGATTTCTTTAAAATTGGTTGGATTTTTGGTTTGTTAATTTAAGAAAACTGAAAAGAAAATCGTCCAATTCAGTACATACACATTTATGTCATAGAAAATAACTATATCTTTTTCCCTTAAATACAATTATGAAAATATTAAATATCTCTTTTCAGGGATATAAAAAATAAACACATATTCAATATCAAATACAAAAAGTGTTCTTTGTCTGCAGACACCAAAATGTTCATGTCTCCATTAGATAGCTAAAATATATTTATGATTAATCTTAACATAATTTAGACATACTTTCGCCATAAAATTCTTATCTTTCAATAAATATCGACCTGTTTCAGACAACCACGGAGGAATGGTATTAAGACGTTAATACACACTATGTATTTCTCTTACATTTTATCTCTGGAATGTCATACATTAAATATTTTGTTTTCCATATTAATATGGCGGTTTAAACTAACAAGGTAATACGTGTCTTTCTTTTATTTTAATAATAGAATAATTAGTTATCTGGATAAATTCTTATTTCATCAGTCCGAGAAGACATTATGTTTTTGTCATACCTTTCAACATCATACTTACCATCCCTCCCTGAAATAAAAAATATAAATATAATATAACAAAATTGTAATATTTTCTTAATCATCTGGCTAGAACTGCAATCCTATGAGACACGTTCAATTTATAAAACATAAGAAAACGATATATTTCCATTTCTGGATAAATTCTTATTTCATGAGTTCGAGAAAAAATTATGATTTTGTAATACCTATCAACATCATACTTACCACCGCAGGCTGAAAGACAAAATATAGATATAATATAATAAAATTGTAGTATTTTTATAGCCATCTGGCTAGAACTGCAATCCTATGACACATGTTCAATTCATATAACATAAGAAAACAATATATTTCCATATTGTACAACTGAAGGTAACATCCTACCACATTGTATTTTCGGAGGTATACTAGAACATGACAAAAAAGTTTGAAGTAGACCTTATGGTCTTAGTAACATTTTGTGATGTTCATATAATTTCTTTAATATTGGTTTGATTTTTGGCTTGTCAATTTAAGAAAACTGAAAAGAAAATCGTCTAATTCAGTACATACACATTTATGTCATAGAAAATAACTATATCTTTTTCCCTTAAATACAATTATGAAAATAGTAAATTTCTCTTTTTAGGGATATAAAAAATAAACACATATTCAGTATCAAATACAAAAAGTGTTCTTTGTCTGCAGAAACCAAAATGTTCATGTCTTCATTAGAGAGCTAAAATATATTTATGATCAATCTTAACATAATTTAGAGATACTTTCGCCATCAAATTCTTATCTTTCAATAAATATCGACCTGTCTCAGTCAACCACGGAGGAATGGTATTAAGACGTTAATCCACACTATGAATTTCTCTTACATTTTATCACTGGAATGTTATACATTCAATATTTTGTTTTCCATATTAATATGGCGGTTTAAACTAACCAGGTAATACATGTCTTTAATTTACTTTGATAATAGAGTAATTAGTTATCTGGATAAATTCTTGTTTCATCAGTTCTAGAAGAAATTATGTTTTTGAAATACCTTTCAACATCATACTTACAAAAGGGAACAGCTGGAAAACAAAATATAATATAATATAATAAAATTGTAATATTTTTGTATGCATCTGGCTAGAACTGCAATCCTACGAGACACGTTCAATTCATATAACATAAGAAAACGATATATTTCCATATTGTTCAACTGGGGGCAACATCCTACCACATTGTATTGTCGGAGGTATACTAGAAGATGACTAAAAGTTTGAAACAGACCTAATGGTATTAGTAACATTTTGTGATGTTGATATGATTTCTTTAAAATTGGTTGGATTTTTGGTTTGTTAATTTACGAAAACTGAAAAGAATATCGTCCAATTCACTACATACACATTTATGTCATAGAAAATAACTATATCTCTTTCCCTTAAATACAATTATGAAAATAGTAAATTTCTCTTTTCAGGGATATAAAAAATAAACACATATTCAGTATCAAATACAAAAAGTGTTCTTTGTCTGCAGAAACCAAAATGTTCATGTCTTCATTAGATAGCTAAAATATAACATAATTCAGACATACATTCGCCATTAAATTCTTTTCTTTCAATAAATATCGAACTGTTTCAGAGAACCACTGGGGAATGGTATTAAGACGTTAATTCAAACTATGCATTTCTCTTACATTTTATCTCTGGAATGCCATACATTAAATATTTTGTTTTCCATATTAATATGGCGGTTTAAACTAACAAGATAAAATGTGTCTTTCTTTTATTTTGATAATCGAGTAATTAGTTATCTGCATAAATTCTTATTTCATCAGTTCTAGAAGAAATTATGTTTGTGTAATACCTAACAACATCATACTTACGAGGAGGAGGATCTGAAAGGCAAAATATAAATATAATATAATAAAATTGTAATATTTTTACAATCATCTGGCTAGAAATGCAACCCTATGAGACACGTTCAATTCATATAACATAAGAAAACAATACATTTCAATTTTGTACAAATGGAGGCAACATATTACAACATTGTATTGTCGGAGGTATACCAGAACATGACAAAATGTTTGAAACAAACCTAATGTTATTAGTAACATTTTGTGATGTTCATATGATTTCTTTAAAATTTGTTTGATTTTTGGTTTGTTAATTTAAGACAACTGAAAAGAAAATCGTCCATTCCAATACATACACATTTATATCATAAAAAATAACTATATATCTTTCCTTTAAAAATAATTTTCAAAATAGTAATTTTCTCTTTTCACAATATAAAAACTAAACACATATTCAGTATCAAATACAAAAAATGTTCTTTGTCTGCAGAATCCAAAATATTCATATGAACATTAGATAGTTAACATATAATTATGTTTAATGTTAACATAGTTCAGACATACTTTCGCCATCAAATTCTTATCTTTCAATAAACATCGACCTGTTTCAGAGAACCACGGAGGAATGGTATTAAGAAGTTAATTCAAAATATGTATTACATTTTATCTCCGGAATGTTATACATTAAATATCTTATTTTCCATATTAATATGGCGGTTTAATCTCGCAAGGTAATAGATGTCTTTCTTTTATTTTGATAATAGAGTAATTAGTTATCTGAATAAATTATTATTTCATCAGTTCTAGAAGAAATTATGTTTTTGTAATACCTATCAACATCATACTTACCACTACGATGAAGACCTGAAAGACAAAATATAAATATAATATTAAAAAAATTGTAACATGTTTGTAATCATCTAGCTAGAACTGCAATGGTATTAAGACGTTAATCCACACTATTTATTTCTCTTACATTTTATCTCTGGAATGTCATACATTAAATATTTTGTTTTCCATATTAATATGGCTGTTTAAACTAACACGGTAATACATGTCTTTCTTTTATTTTGATAATAGAATAATTAGTTATCTGGATAAATTCTTATTTCATCAGTTCGAAAAGAAATTATGTTTTTGTAATGCCTATTAATATCATACTTACAATCACTGGGCATAACAACTGAAAGACACAATATAAATATCATATAATAAAATTGTAATATTTTTGTAATCATCTGGCTAGAACTGCAATCCTATGAGACATGTTCAATTCATATAACATAAGAAAAAAATATATTTCCGTATTGTACAACTGGAAGCAACATATTACCACATTGTGTTGTCGGAGGTATACTAGAACATGACAAAAAGTTTGAAATAGACCTAATGGTATTAGTAACATTTTGTGATGTTCAAATGTTTTTTTAAAATTGGTTTTATTTTTGGCTGGTTAATTTAAGAAAACTGAAGAGAAAACCGTCCAATCCAGTACATACACATTTATTTCATAGAAAAGAACTATATCTCTTTCCCTTAAATATAATTATCAAAATAGATTTTTGTTCTTTTCAGGACTATAAAAAATAAACACATATTCAGTATCAAGTACAAAAATTGTTCTTTGTCTGCAGAAACCAAAATGTTGATGTCTTCATAAGATAGCCAAAATATCTTTATGAATAATGTTAACATAATTCAGACATATTTTCGCCATCAAACTTTTATCTTCCAATAGATATCGACCTGTTTCAGAGAACTATGCAGGAATGGTATTAAGACGTTAATCTAAGCTATGTATTTCTCTTACATTTTATCTCTGGAATGTCATAGATTCAATATGTTGTTTTCCATATTAATATGGCGGTTTAAACTAACAAGGTAATAAGTGTCTTTGTTTTTTTTGATAATAGAGTAATCAATTATCTGGATAAATTCTTATTTCATGAGTTCGAGAAAAAATTATGATTTTGTAATACCTATCAACATCATACTTACCACCGCAGGCTCAAAGACAAAATATAGATATAATATAATAAAATTGTAGTATTTTTATAGCCATCTGGCTAGAACTGCAATCCTATGACACATGTTCAATTCATATAACATAAGAAAACAATATATTTCCATATTGTACAACTGGAGGTAACATATTACCACATTGTATTATCGGAGGTATACTAGAACATGACTAAAAGTTTGAAACAGACCTAATGGTATTAGTGATATTTTGTGATGTTCATATGATTAAAATTGGTTTGATTTTTGGGTTGTTAATTTAAGAAAAATGAAAAGAAAATCGTCCGAACAAGTACATGCAAATTTATGTCATAGAAAATAACTTTCTCTCTTTCTTTTAAAAATAATTATCAAAATAGTAATTTTCTCTTCTCAGGAACATAAAAACTAAACACATATTCAGTATCAATGACAAATATTGTTCTTTGTCTGAAGAAACCAAAATGTTCATGTCTTCATAAGACAACTTAAATATATAAGTCAGACAAACTTTCGCCATCAAACTCTTATCTTTCAATAAACATCGACCTGTTTCAGAGAACCACGGAGGAATGGTATTACGACGTTAATTCAATCTATGTATTTCTCTTACATTTTATCTCTGGAATGTTATAGATTAAATATCTTATTTTCCATATTAATATGGCGGTTTAATCTCGCAAGGTAATAGATGTCTTTCTTTTATTTTGATAATAGGGTAATTAGTTATCTGAATAAATTATTATTTCATCAGTTCTAGAAGAAATTATGTTTTTGTAATACCTATCAACATCATACTTACCACTACGATGAAGACCTGAAAGACAAAATATAAATATAATATTAAAAAATTGTAACATGTTTGTAATCATCTAGCTAGAACTGCAATCCTATGAGGCATGTTCAATTCATATAACATAAAAAAAACAATATATTTCCATATTGTGCAATATATTACCACATTGTATTGTCGGAGGTATACCAGAACATGACAAAAAGTTTAAAACACACCTTATGGTATTATTAACATTTTGTGATGTTCATATGATTTCTTTAAAATTGGTTTGATTTTTGGTTTGTTAATTGAAGAAAACTGAAAAGAAAATCGTCCAATCCAGTACATAAATATTAATTTCATAGAAAATAACTATATCTCTTTGCCTTAAATATAATTATCAAAATAGTAATTTTCTCTTTTCAGGAATATAAATACTAAACACATAATTATTCCGTATCAAATAAAAAAAAATTGTTCTTTGTCTGCAGAAACCAAAATGTTGATTCTTCATTAAAAAGCTAAAACGTATTTATGATTAATGTTAACATAATTCAGACATACTTTCGCTGTCAAATTCTTATCTTTCAATAAATATGAACCTGTTTCAGAGAACCATGGAGGAATGGTATTAAGACGTTATTTCAAACTATGTATTTCTCTTACATTTTATCTCTGGAATGTTATACATTAAATATATTATTTTCCATGTTAATATGGCGGTTCAAACTCACAAGCTAATAGATGTCTTTTTTTATTTTGATAATAGAGTAACTAGTTATCTGGATAAATTCTTATGTCATCAATTCTAGAAGATATTATGTTTTTGTAATACCTATCAACATCATACTTACCACTACTATTACGAAGACCTGAAAAACAAAATATAAATATAATATTGAAAAATTGTAACATGTTTGTAATCATCTAGCTAGAACTGCAATCCTATGAGACATGTTCAATTCATATAACATAAGAAAACAATATATTTCCATATTGTACAACTGGAGGCAAGATATTACCACACTGTGCTGTCGGAGGTATACTGGAACATGACAAACAGTTTGAAACAGACCTAATGGTATTAGTAAAATTTAATGATGTTCATATGATTTCTTTAAAATTGGTTTGATATTTTGTTTGTTAATTTAAGAAAACTGAAAAGAAAATCCTCAAATCCAGTACATACACATTTATGTCATAGAAAATAACTATACCTCTTTCCTTTAAATATAATTATCAAAATAGTAATTTTATCTTTTCAGGAATATAAAAACTAAACACATATTCAGTATCAAATACAAATATTTTTCTTTGTTCACAGAAACAAAAATGTTCATGTCTTCATTAGATAGCTCAAATATATTTATGATTAATGTTTACATAATTCAGACATACATTCGCCATCAAATTCTTATCTTTCAATAAATACCGACCTGTTACAGAGAACAACGGTGGGATGGTATTAAGACGTTAATCCAAACTATGCATTTCTCTTACATTTTATCTCTGGAATGTCATATATTAAATATTTTGTTTTCCATATAAATATGGCGGTTTAAACTAACAAGTTAATACATGTCTTTCTTTTATTTTGATAATAGAGTAATTAGTTATCTGGATAAATTCTTATTTCATGAGTTCGAGAAGAAATTATGATTTTGTAATACCTATCAACATCATACTTACCACCGAAGGCTGAAAGACAAAATATAAATATAATATAATAAAATTGTAGTATTTTTATAGTCATCTGGCTAGAACTGCAATCCTATGACACATGTTCAATTCGTATGACATAACAAAACAATATATTTCCATATTGTACAACTGGAGGTAACATATTATCACATTGTATTATCTGATGTATACTAGAACATGACTAAAAATTTGAAACAGACCTAATGGTATTAGTAACATTTTGTGATTTTCATATGATTAAAATTGGTTTGATTTTTGGGTTGTTAATTTACGAAAACTGAAAAGAAAATCGTCGGAACTAGTACATGCACATTTATGTCATATAAAATAACTTAATCTCTTTCCCTTAAATATAATTATCAAAATAGTAATTTTCTCTTCTGAGGAATATAAAAACTAAACACATATTCAGTATCAATGACAAATATTGTTCTTTGTCTGCAGAAACCAAAATGTTCATGTCTTCATAAGATAGCTAAAATATAATATAATTCAGACATACTTTCGCCATCAAATTCTTATCTCTGAATAAATATCGACCTGTTTCAGAGAACCACGGAGGAATGGTATTAAGACGTTAATTCAAAATATGTATTTCTCTTACATTTTATCTCTGGAATGTTATACATTAAATATCTTAGTTTCCATATCAATATGGCGGTTTAAACTCATAGGTAATAGATGTCTTTCTTTTATTTTGATAATAGAGTAAGTAGTTATCTGGATAAATTCTTATTTCATCAGTTCTAAAAGAAATTATGTTTTTGTAATACCTATCAACATCATACTTACCACTACGATGAAGACCTGAAAGACAAAATATAAATATAATATTAAAAAATTGTAACATGTTTGTCATCATCTTGCTAGAACGGCAATCCTATGAGACATGTTCAATTCATATAACATAAGAAAACAATATATTTCCATACTGTGCAATATATTACCACATTGTATTGTCGGAGGTATACCAGAACATGACAAAAAGTTTAAAACAGACCTTATGGGATTATTAACATTTTGTGATGTTCATATGATTTCTTTAAAATTGGTTTGATATTTTGTTTGTTAATTTAAGAAAACTGAAAAGAAAATCCTCAAATCCAGTACATACACATTTATGTCATAGAAAATAACTATACCTCTTTCCTTTAAATATAATTATCAAAATAGTAATTTTATCTTTTCAGGAATATAAAAACTAAACACATATTCAGTATCAAATACAAATATTTTTCTTTGTTCACAGAAACAAAAATGTTCATGTCTTCATTAGATAGCTCAAATATATTTATGATTAATGTTTACATAATTCAGACATACATTCGCCATCAAATTCTTATCTTTCAATAAATACCGACCTGTTACAGAGAACAACGGTGGGATGGTATTAAGACGTTAATCCAAACTATGCATTTCTCTTACATTTTATCTCTGGAATATCATATATTAAATATTTTGTTTTCCATATAAATATGGCGGTTTAAACTAACAAGTTAATACATGTCTTTCTTTTATTTTGATAATAGAGTAATTAGTTATCTGGATAAATTCTTATTTCATGAGTTCGAGAAGAAATTATGATTTTGTAATACCTATCAACATCATACTTACCACCGAAGGCTGAAAGACAAAATATAAATATAATATAATAAAATTGTAGTATTTTTATAGTCATCTGGCTAGAACTGCAATCCTATGACACATGTTCAATTCGTATGACATAACAAAACAATATATTTCCATATTGTACAACTGGAGGTAACATATTATCACATTGTATTATCTGATGTATACTAGAACATGACTAAAAATTTGAAACAGACCTAATGGTATTAGTAACATTTTGTGATTTTCATATGATTAAAATTGGTTTGATTTTTGGGTTGTTAATTTACGAAAACTGAAAAGAAAATCGTCGGAACTAGTACATGCACATTTATGTCATATAAAATAACTTAATCTCTTTCCCTTAAATATAATTATCAAAATAGTAATTTTCTCTTCTGAGGAATATAAAAACTAAACACATATTCAGTATCAATGACAAATATTGTTCTTTGTCTGCAGAAACCAAAATGTTCATGTCTTCATAAGATAGCTAAAATATAATATAATTCAGACATACTTTCGCATTCAAATTCTTATCTCTGAATAGATATCGACCTGTTTCAGAGAACCACGGAGGAATGGTATTAAGACGTTAATTCAAAATATGTATTTCTCTTACATTTTATCTCTGGAATGTTATACATTAAATATCTTAGTTTCCATATCAATATGGCGGTTTAAACTCATAGGTAATAGATGTCTTTCTTTTATTTTGATAATAGAGTAAGTAGTTATCTGGATAAATTCTTATTTCATCAGTTCTAAAAGAAATTATGTTTTTGTAATACCTATCAACATCATACTTACCACTACGATGAAGACCTGAAAGACAAAATATAAATATAATATTATACAATTGTAACATGTTTGTCATCATCTGGCTAGAACGGCAATCCTATGAGACATGTTCAATTCATATAACATAAGAAAACAATATATTTCCATATTGTGCAATATATTACCACATTGTATTGTCGGAGGTATACCAGAACATGACAAAAAGTTTAAAACAGACCTTATGGGATTATTAACATTTTGTGATGTTCATATGATTTCTTTAAAATTGGTTTGATTTTGGTTTGTTAATTTAAGAAAACTGAAAAGAAAATCGTTCAATCCAGTACAGACATATTTATTTCATAGAAAATCACTATATCTCTTTCACTTAAATATAATTATCAAAATAATAATTTAAATTATGTTTTTGTAATACCTATCAACATCATACTTACTACTACTACGAAGACCTGAAAGACAAAATATAAATATAACATTAAAAAATTGTAAAATGTTTGCAAGCATCTAGCTAGAACTGCAATCCTATGAGGCATGTTCAATTCATATAACATAGGAAAACAATATATTTCCATATTGTGCAATATATTACCACATTGTATTGTGGGAGGTATACCAGAACATGACAAAAAGTTTAAAACAGACCTTATGGGATTATTAACATTTTGTGATGTTCATATGATTTCTTTAAAATTGGTTTAATTTTTGGTTTGTTAATTTAAGAAAACTGAAAAGAAAATCGTTCAATCCAGTACATACGTATTTATTTCATAGAAAATAACTATATCTCTTTCCCTTAAATATAATTATCAAAATAGTAATTTAAATTATGTTTTTGTAATACCTATCAACATCATACTTACTACTACTAGGAAGACCTGAAAGACAAAATATAAATATAATATTAAAAAATTGTAAAATGTTTGTAAGCATCTAGCTAGAACTGCAATCCTATGAGGCATGTTCAATTCATATAACATAGGAAAACAATATATTACCACATTGTATTGTCGGAAGTATACAAGAAAATGACAAAAAGTTTAAAACAGACCTTATGGGATTATTAACATTTTGTGATGTTCATATGATTTCTTTAAAATTGGTTTGATTTTTGGTTTGTTAATTTAAGAAAACTGAAAAGAAAATCGTTCAATCCAGTACATACACATTTATGTCATCAAAAATAACTATATCTCTTTCCCTTAAATATTATTATCGAAATAGTAATTTTCTCTTTTCAGGAATATAAATACTAAACATATAATTATTCCGTATCAAATACAACAAATTGTTCTTTGTCTGCAGAAACCAAAATGTTCATGTCTTCATTAGATAGCTAAAATGTATTTATGATTAATGTTAACATAATTCAGAAATACTTTCGCTATCAAATCTTATCTTTCTATAAATATCGACCTGTTTCAGAGAACCACGGAGGAATGGTATTAAGACGTTATTTCAAACTATGTATTTCTCTTACATTTTATCTCTGGAATGTCATACATTCAATATTTTGTTTTCCATATTTACATGGCGGTTTATAATAACAAAGTAATACATGTCGTAATTTTATTTTGATAATGGAGTAATTAATTATCTGGATTAATTCTTACTTCATCAGTTCGAGAAGAAATTATATTTTTGTAATGCCTATTAATATCATATTTACAATTACTGGTCACAGAAACTGAAAGACAAAATATAAATATTATATAATAAAATTGTAATATTTTTGTAATCATCTGGCTAGAACTGCAATCCTATGTACATGTTCAATTCATAATATATATCCATATTGTACAACTGGAGGCAACAAATTACCACATTTTATTGTCGGAGGTATACTAGAATTTGACAAAAAGTTTGAAACAGACCAAATGGTATTTGTGATGTTCATATGATTTGTTTAAAATTGGTTTGATTTTTGGTTTTGGTAATTGAAGAAAACTGAAAAGAAAATCGTCCAATCCAGTACATAAACATTTATGTCATAGAAAATAACTATATATCTTTCCCTTAAATATAATTGTCAAAATAGTAATTTTCTCTTTTCAGGAATATAAAAACTAAACACATATTCAATATTAAATACAAAACTTGTTCTTTGTCTGCAGAAACCAAAATGTTCATGTGAACATTAGATAGTTAACATATATTTATGATTAATGTTAACATAATGCAAACATACTTTCGCGATCAAATTCTGATATTTCAATAAATATCGACCTGTTTCAGAGAACCACGGAGGAACGGTATTAAGACGTTAATCCAAACTATGTATTTCTCTTACATTTTATCTCTGGAAAGTCATACATTAAATATTTTGTTTTCCATATTAATATGGCGGTTTAAACTAACAAGGTAATACATGTCTTTCTTTTATTTTGATAATAGAGTAATTAATTATCTGGATAAATACTTATTTCATCAGTTCGAGAATAAATTATGTTTTTGTTATACCTATCAATATCATACTTACCACTACTACGAAGACCCGAAAGGCAAAATATAAATATAATATATAATTGTAATATTTTTGTAATCATCTGGCTAGAAGTGCACTCCTATGACACACGTTTAAATCATATAACCTAAGAAAACAATATATTTCCATATTGTACAACTGGAGGCAACAAATTACCACATTGTATTGTCGGAGGTATACAAGAACATTACAAACGTTTGAAACAGATCTTATGGTATTGGTAGTATTTTGTGATGTTCATATGATTTCCTTAAAATTGGTTTTATTTTGACTTGTTAATTTAAGAAAACTGAAAAGAAAAACGTCCAACCCAATACATACACATGTATGTCATAGAAAATAACTATATCTCTTACCCTTAAATATAATTATCAAAATAGTAAGTTTCTCTTCTCAGGAATATAGAAATTAAACACATATTCAGTGTGAAAAAGAAAAATTGTTCTTTGTCTGCAGAAACCAAAATGTTCATGTCTTTATTAGATAGCTAAACTATGTCTAAGCTCTTCTATTTTAAAAAAGGAAATTCTATTTTATTCCGTTTTCAAAAAAAAAACCATGGTTGCAGTAATAAGTATTTAACTTAGTAAAAAACAAAAGATGATAGCAATTTAATCAGTTTTTATTAAAAATAGGTGCCAATTCTACTATTTGCATGGTAAACATAGCTTTTTCAATTATATTATATTTCAACTACGACAAGATGTGTAATTTCTTAAAAAATATATGTTTTTCTCTAAATATTTTTGGAAAATTCCCGAAAGGATTTTCTAATAAATTTGGAACAAATTTTTTGGGAAATTTTCCAAAACTTATTTTTATAAGCATGTTGTGATATTTAAAAAATAAATCGATGCAGTGTAATATATTATATATTATGTACCATCAGCTATTCGGGAAATTTCCCGAAACTTTTTTTTATATTCATATGCAGGACACAAGATTTCGGGAAATTTCCCGAAAATTTTTTGCTATCTTCAGAAGCATCATAAAGTTGCTTACATTCCTCTATTTTCAATGGGTGAATAAAATTGAACTAGAGGTTCCAAAAGCCTGTTTCGCTCTTTTGGATTTCATTTCCACATTTAAAAAATATTTTAGGCTTGAGCACAACTCCATGAATTCATCAAATTTGCTGATGGACTTGTATTCCAAAGGGTATAATCAGATCAGTTGCTAGTATATAATACTAGCCCAAATTTGATTGTACAATGTACTATAAATTTACTATTACTAAAATTTTAAATTTTGTGAAAACTAAGGAGTATCTTCCTAGTGCACAACTTTTTTTGGCTTTACAATAAGATAATATTTTTTTAATTTGACTGATTTTTCTATTTTTAGTAAAATGGATAAATAAGTGTCAATACCAATAAAACCAAAATTTCTACCAAAAATCTCTGTCCCTCTGTGCATGGTTAAATTTTGGTTACCGTATTATTTTTTTATTTTTCTTTGTCTTAATGAAAATAAAAATAGCAAAATTTGCTAATGGTGAATCTTTATGAAACTAAAAACATTCTTATGATTCATATCATATTTTCAGAGATGGGACTGCCCAAAACAACTTTGAAAATGTAACTTGACATTGGCATGACCTCAAACGTGATCCTTAAATATGTTGTGCTATTTGTTTTTCTTCTTTTCAGTAATAGCACTGATATTGGTAAAGTAATCCTAAAAAAATCTTAAACTGGTCTTTGGCTCTACGGTCATTTCTAATTAATCTTTTTACTGCCCCTATAGTTATACCTATCTTTATTTTTTTTGTAAAATATTTGCTATACCATCAAATGTTTTTCTGGCATGGAAATGTTTCACAGATGCAACGAAAGATGACTGTTAAACAAGAAGCTGCCTCAGAGTGACAAACAATTGTATATTCCTTAATCAGTGCATGAATCTGCTTGCTACCTGTTCCCAGTCTGTGAATATCGTCTGATGTAAATCACTAAAATAACAACGGGACTATTTCCATTGGATAATACAATTGTAAATAAAAATTAAGGAATGTTCTGTACTGAACTGGAAAAGGTTTTTTAATCAATAATGCTGATTTTTCAAAGAAAATTTAATAAAGGGCTTCGCTAAGCACAGAATGATACGACCGCAATATGCCAACATGTAAAGAATTACGCAGGGGGGGTTAAGGCAATGCACCCGAATTTTTTGGTAAGGGGGAAGTAACTCGGGTTAACTTATTATATATTCATATATTCACGCTATGGCGGCTTGTGAATTGAGCGCGTCTGTTGACAGTATATCGGATTTCAATTTACATACGGATATAGGAATTGAAAAACAGTATCCATATGATGCCAACTTAGTTACTGAATAAATCAAATACAATAAATTATATGAATTATAAACTAGATTTCTAGGATAGCAGTGTTTTTGCTTCGCAATCGTTTGCTATTTAGCCTCGTCTAGAATGACAGTGCGACCAATCGGAGGCTAATCACTGTCGAGTGGAAGCTTGGATGGTAAAGGCGAAGAGCACCTGCAAAGCAAATTAATGTACCAAAGTTATAAGATAAGCGAGGATTTAAGCAATTTCACTCTCTAGATAAGCAACAAAGGTAGCACGCACACACGGGTCTTGCTACATTTCATTTTAAATAATGTTTAAAAATCAATATAAACAAACTATGGACAAGGCAAATTCAACCACGTGCTTCCAGTCTGCGCTCATTACACAATATTATACCAGATGTGTACTGTACATACATTTTTAGAGACACGAGACACAGAAGTCTAAATTCCATTATTTTGTTATCTCCGTATTATCAAAACTGATAACGATCATTACAAAATTTACCACGTGCTGCAATAATTGCCGCTGTCTACGATCCTGACATATTAATTTTGTTTGATGTATTGTGACATGTTGCTTGCATCTACATTTCTAGACATGAGGTAGGGATAATTTGTTATTAAATTTATTTTTCAACGCATCATTATCTTTCGATTCATCTGAAACCATTGATGTTTGTGTAGCAATATGATAATTTCATTGATATATCTATAACTAATATCCAGAATGCTGCACACATCCTGGTCCAGGTTAGAGGGATTTCCAGCATAATATTATTACAGTTTTGGCAATGCTAGGTCATGAAGTAGTGACACTTGTCACATATGCTAGTATGGCCATTTGCACTCTTTGTGACAAAAAAAAAACGTGAACTATTAATCTACATGTTTATTCACTGTCGTTTGAATTTTAGGGATAAAAATATTAGGGAACAAATAAACAATGCATGAAGTCATTATAAGTTAATAACATTTTGTACATTTTTTATGTCACCCTAGACGCCATCTACTTAGCCATTGAGATGAACACTGAAGACTGCCGATGATCTTTTGTAAGTAATGACCTGATGTAGACATAGATATAATTAGGCAGAAAGCATGCATGTGCTATATATATAGTTTTAATGACAATTTTTCTAGGTCTGTTTTATGTCCTAGATAAATTTTTAAAAAAAATATGTAGATGATAGTTTTACCTCAAAAAGCAGCACTTTTGAAAGGTAATGGGTATTCCTACTCTTCTGTTTAATTGTTCAGGTAAAACAAATATATATACTTGTTTTCTGCCTCTTTGCAGAAGAAATAGGGCAGGCAAGTAGGTAAAATGATTTTGTTTTAAAAAACATTTTACCTTGACTTAATAGGGATATGTTTTGGACTTTTAACACTGCTAAACAACAAATATCTGAACTTAAACGCTGCATATAACCATTAGTGTCCGTTAAATGTGTTTGGGTAGGTATGGAAATTTAGGTATGATATAAGTAAAGTCGAAATACCAAAGGGAAATTCGAAGGAGAGAAAAATCGTAACAACTGGCAAACTATATTTTTTGGCCTAACATTCTAAGCACATGTGAAACCTATCTCCAACATGTCTAAGTACGGGTCTGATCAAAGGTTACATGCATACAGACCCAAATGAGGTTGAATTACTATCTTGCCTTAAGTAATGTACCCGTTATAGAAATATATCAATGATATTTCACCATTACAGTCCTCTTGTATAGTACAATGTAGTTCAGCAACACTTGGGTTGGTATGACCTACATTTCATACTTCAGTGACTTTGGTTAAGTTTTGCATTTAGCTCCATTTCTCGGAAACCTATAGTAATATATCAATAATATTTCACCACTACAGTCCTCTTGTATAGTAAAACGCAGTTCAGTAGCACTTGGGCTGTTTTTAGGGCGAGGCATCCATGTGTTATAGACACATTTTCTAGTTTTACATATTTTAGACTATATATGGAAAAGATCTTGACTAGCGTGCTTATAACCAACAATGTTCATAAAATGTGTAATGGTAGGTAGGGGCATTCTTCATGTGCCTGGTCCTTAGGAGGTTCTCTTTCAGAGATATGTCCGATGACCCGTACTGTTAAGGCCAAAAAAAAATATGTGTGTTTACGGTCACCCGACCGACCCTAGTCTTATTGTCCCGACCCTAAATTTTTTTATCAGCAATATTCTGAAATTCCGGAAATTCCCGCCTTTTCCGTCACCGGTACCGGTATTTATCGTATTGAACAACAATGGCGGCCTCTAGTGCCAGCACCGCGCCGCCAGCATTTTGTCGCTAACTTCTAAACAGTGTCCCCTTTTAAAAGCAGACAAAATGTCATAGCTCATTTTAACAATTCAAGAACTTTCATTGATATATACATGTATTCAATAAATATCACGATAGTGACGATCGTCATTTGAAAAACAATGATTCATGTAAAGTAATGTCTCCAAATAATTTTGAGGTTACTCCTACATTGTCAGTCGGAGAAGTAGTGACATTTTCCAGTGTTAGGCAGTTTACCTTTACCTGTTTGAATGAGCCCTTAAAAAAACCGACCTACCTACCCTATTTTTTTTAGCATGTGATAGTAAACTCACATATTATTTTTTCGCCTAACCAAGATGGTTGCCACAGCCAAACTTAGTTTAACATAGGGCCCTATGGGAAAATTCATTGAAAAATCGGGACTTTCAACCAATATGGCCGCCACAGCCGAAATTAGTTTACAGAAAGCTGTACATCAGATTCCAGGGGTTGGGGGGTTAACCCCGAGGAAGTGATAATGTTGAAAGTTTTTCATGTGAAGACAGTATGGTATATTTATTTTTGGGAAAAACTTCCTTTTGAAACCTCTTGGTTGACGGAATAAGGCCAAATAAAAAAAATTCTGTTTTTCTAGTAACTCGACTGACCCTAATTTTTGATGCCTACTCTAAACTTTTGAGCATTCTTAAATTAAGCACCGTTAAAGTCAAGATGAGTCCCCTATTTAGCCTATGTAAAAAGTTTTGGATAAATGCCAACCTACCGACCCTTAAATTTTACAAGCATGTTACCAGAAACACCGGATTTTTTTTATTTTGGTCAAAGCATTATACATATATATATATATATATATATATATATATATATATACTTATATCATGTAGATAGAAAAGGGGTTGAAAAAAATGTCTTGCCTTTTTTTGACCATGATATTGTAAAGAGCAGGCAAAAAGTCGCTTGTCAGTTATATTGGTACCTTATTCCTCTCCCATATTATATAAAAACACTTTGTACATCTGTCATACCACATACTATTTAACCTCTTGTATATTTTGGCTTTTGCCTATGTATTTTATCGCATATTTATAGAATATCAGCTTCCTGTAATTCTTAATTGAAACTTAATAGTCTCCATATTTTCAAAATGTGGATGCTTCATTGTATGTTTTTGAAATTTGAAGAATTGTCTCCTGTATGACAAGATATATGGCATATTTATTTTATTAAGTTATTGATATTGTTACGGCTGAAATCACCTTTAAATTGTAGCCAACAAAAGACACAAATCAATAATAAAAATTAACAAGATTTATTATATACAAGTTTACAAAATAATATTACACAAAATAAAATGTCAACTTAACTGTTCAAAATCCTCCGTCTTTTCCTAATCCGGAATTCTTCTCGTCACTGTTGCGGGAATCCAAACGGAATATTATATCCAATCAGTCACAATCTAGTATGATGTAACGAAAATGAAAGTCTGTCAAGTACGATGTGTGAAACGTAAATAAATCCAACAGCTGAGAACACAAGAATGTCTATCTCTGGTCCGATAAATGATGTTCTGAAAGTCTAACTTTCTTGTCCGTATATATACTGTAGAACGGAAACTTCTGGAATACGGTAGAAGTTCGAATCACACCATAATTATTACGTAAGTCAAATAGAAAGTTCTAGTCATTCCACCAGTATCCATTATTGTTCCAGTGATTTCTAAACTGCGCAGTTATAACATTATTTGATAAACAACTATAAGTATTATGTAAACATAGTATACATGTTATAAGGCTACGCAAAACAAATTAGGCCAAGATAAATAAATATAATAATTACAATATCATAACACCTCCCTCCTTAAAAGAAGTTTGAGTGTAACGAGAACTTCATGAACAATATATACAAAAATATATAGTATGTATACAGTGTTTTAATAAGATCTAGATAAAGCATCTGCTATTACGTTATCTTTACCTTAAATATGTTTTACAATAATATCATATTCCTGTAACAATAAACTCCACCTAGTCAACCTCTAGTTTTTGTTTCTCATTTTATGTATGAAGGTGAGAGGATTATGATCAGTATAAACCAGAATAGGATGCATAGTGGGATTTAAATAAACATCAAAATGTTGAAGTGTAGACAACAATACAAAACATTCTTTTTCAATAGTGGAATAATTTTTCTGATGTTTATCTAATTTCTTGGAAAAATATGATATAGGTTTCTCAACATTATCATCTGTTTCTTGATATAAAACAGCTCCAACTCCTGCATTACTTGCATCAACGGCAAGTTTGAATTGCTTTTTAAAGTCTGGAGTGATAAGAACGGGACTGTTAATTAAAAGTGATTTGCTTTTTTCAAAAGCGTTTTGACAATTATCACTCCAGATGAATTTTGAATCTTTCCGTAAAAGATGAGTCAATGGTTGAACAACAGTAGCAAAATTTGAACAAAATTTTCTGTAAAATCCAATCATGCCTAAATATCTCATAAGTTGTTTTTTATTTGTAGGAGGAGGAAAATTGGTAATTGCATCCACTTTAGCCATAATAGGTTTCACTTGACCTTGGCCAACTGTGTGCCCTAAATAATCAACAGTGGCCTTACAAAATTCACTTTTAGCAAGATTAACAGTCAAATTTGATTGTGACAATCTATCAAAAGTATCATATAAATGTGTTAAATGCTCTTCCCAGCTATCACTACATACAATAAGATCATCAATATAAGCATAACAACAGTCTAAATCTTTTATAACATTATTAATCATTCTTTGAAATGTAGCTGGAACATTTTTCATACCAAACGGCATGACAGTATTTTGAAATAAGCCGTCTGGTGTGACAAAAGCTGATATTTCATGAGCTCTCGGTGTCAGGGGGACCTGCCAGTAACCTTTTAATAAATCAAATTTGCTTACAAATTTTGATTGTCCAATGTTATCAATGCAATCGTCTATCCTTGGAATCGGATAGGAGTCAGATTTTGAGACTGAGTTTACTTTTTTGAAATCAGTAACGAAACGAAAGGTTTTATCTGGTTTGGGTACAAGAAGACATGGAGAGCTCCATTCACTGTTACTCGGCTCAATAATATCATTGTCAAGCATATATCTAATTTCTTGTCTCATAACATCAAGTTTAAGTGGATTGAGACGGTAAGGATGTTGCTTAATTGGAGAAGCATCGCCTACATCAACATCATGACAAACAGCAGTGGTTTTGTTTGGCACATCTGGAAAAAGGTTTTTAAAAGAAAATACCAAAGTTTTCAATTTTTCTCTGCGATCGAAAGTCAGATGTGCAAGTTTTGAGTCTAAATTTGACAAAATTTCAGAATTTTTCAATCTAACAGTTTGTTCCATAGTTTTGGAATCAAAAGATGGTTCAGTTATGTCTGGTTTGTCATGATCGTTCTCCAATTGAACCATGGCTAAAGTGGCAACTGGTTTACTCTCACCTTCATAAGTACGCTCAAAATATGGTTTTAACATATTAATGTGACACACTCTATTTTGTTTACGCCGACCTGGAGTTGTTACAATATAATTCAACTCATTGATTTTACTGTCAATGGTATAAGGACCACAGTATTTAGTCTGTAAAGGATGCCCAGGGACTGGCAAAAATACAAGTACCTTATCACTAGGCTCAAAAACTCTGTCCCTGGCATCTTTATCATACCATATTTTCATCTTATTCTGTACATTTTTTAAAGTTTTTCTGAGCAATTTGACAAGCAGTATACAATTTTTCTTTAAATCTAGATACATAGTCTGGAAGATTCAAGTCAGTGTGTTCAGTAAGCCATTTTTCCTTAACCAATTTCAAAGGTCCCCTTACAGTATGACCAAACACTAACTCAAAGGGGCTAAAACCAAGGGATTCTTGAACAGCCTCTCGGACCGGAAAAGTAGAAAGTGAACACCATCATCCCAGTCCCTGTCAAATTGAAGACAAAAAGTCCTAATCATGTTCTTCAATGTTTGATGAAAACGTTCTAAGGCACCTTGAGATTCTGGATGATAAGCACTTGATCTATACTGAGTAATCCCTAACTGGTAAACGACCTGCTGAAATAAACCTGACATAAAATTTGAACCCTGGTCGGACTGTATAGACTTAGGAAGTCCTACTAATGTGAAAAATTTGATAAGAGCTTTGACAATAGTTGGTGTCTTGATATTCCTTAAGGGAATAGCCTCAGGAAAGCGAGTGGATGTACACATGATCGTTAATAAATAAGCATTTCCAGTCTTGGTCTTTGGTAAAGGTCCAACGCAATCAATAAGTACTCGGCTGAAAGGCTCTTCAAAGGCTGGAATTGGCAGAAGTGGTGTTGGTGGTATTTTCTGGTTAGGCTTGCCAACAACCTGGCATATATGGCATGATTTGCAATATTCTGTGACATCATTTCTAAGTCGGGGCCAGTAGAAATGTTGCAAGATCTTAAGGCAAGTCTTCCTTATACCTAAATGTCCAGCCAAGGGGGTGTCATGGGCAAGACCAATAATTTCTTGCCTATAGACTTTAGGCACCACCACTTGGTATACCACTTTCCATTCCTCCTCTGGGATAGCATCAGGGGGCCTCCACTTCCTCATCAAAATGCCGTCTTGATGGTAGTAACATTCGGCCACCTTGTCTGCTTCTTCTTGGGGTAGAGCCCTCTTGCAGAGTTGAAGAACCTCAGGGTCTTTATTCTGTTCTTCCCTAAATGTTCTTTTGTCTAATGAATGGCTGTTCACGTCTGGCCATGGCATAATTACACTTTTGTTAGTACTAGGTGGTCTTATTATGGCCTTTTTTGAGCTACCGGGACCTTCAATGTCGGCAAGGAAAGTGTCAGAAAGGTTCATATAATCATACTGGCCTTCTTGTAAATCCTCATCTTGTTGTTTTCTTGCCATTGCCCTAGTAACAACACAAGCTGGATACAGTTCAGCATCATCTTCAGGTGATTTAACATCCACCACCGGTTCACTTGTAACAATTGGTTCAGCAACCACTTTGTTCCTAGCTAGATCATTTCCTAGCAATAATGAAACACCCTCAACAGGGAGAGTAGGACGAACACCCACAACAACTGGTCCAGTAATTAAATCTGACTTCAAATAAATACGTTCGAGGGGAACATCTATACAACCTAACTCCACACCTCGTAACAAAACGGAGGTACCAACGGACGTCTCCTCGGACAAAGGCAACACACCTTCTAACAACAAAGACTGAGAAGCTCCAGTGTCCCGTAAAATCTTAATAGGCTGAGGAGTAGTATTATCAACAATAGAAACAAACCCATCAGACATAAAGGGCTTATAATCCTCCATGTAATCACAAAAACTGGACTTAAAAGCCTGACTCGCAGGACATTCCAACTTATTGGTAACAACGGGTCACTGGACTTGGGCTTATGATCTCTTTTATTCTTCTTCTGGAGTCTAAAACAATCAGCCATCAGGTGACCATTTTTCTTACAATAAGCACAAGTTAGTGACTTCTTCTCAAAAGTATCAAACTTTGGACCAGACATATTATAACTCATATGTGAAATGGTATAATTATCGGAAACAACAGCTGCATCTTGCAATGTCTCAACAGTTTTGTCATCTAAATGTGTTTTTAAGTCTAAATTAACACACTGCTTGAACTCTTCTAATAACATTAATTGTCTTAATTTATCAAAATCTTTATCTATTTTCTTTGACGTAAGCCATTTATCAAATAAATCTTCTTTTTCCCTAGCAAATTCAACATAGGTTTGTGTTTCAAACTTTTTATAAGACCTAAATTTCTGTCTATATGCTTCTGGCACTAGCTCATAAGCTTTCAAAACTTCCTGTTTAACAGTGTCATAATCAGAACTTTTTTCTGAAGAAAGTGCTGAGTAAATTTCAGCGGCTTTGCCCACAAGAATTTTGTTGGCTAATTCTAATAAAAATACTGAAAAAATTTAATAAGATATGAACGTTCTCCCGAGACGAGCCCCCAATTTCTGTTACGGCCGAAATCACCTTTAAATTGTAGCCAACAAAAGACACAAATCAATAATAAAAATTAACAAGATTTATTATATACAAGTTTACAAAATAATATTACACAAAATAAAATGTCAACTTAACTTTTCAAAATCCTCCGTCTTTTCCTAATCCGGAATTCTTCTCGTCACTGTTGCGGGAATCCAAACGGAATATTATATCCAATCAGTCACAATCTAGTATGATGTAACGAAAATGAAAGTCTGTCAAGTACGATGTGTGAAACGTAAATAAATCCAACAGCTGAGAACACAAGAATGTCTATCTCTGGTCCGATAAATGATGTTCTGAAAGTCTAACTTTCTTGTCCGTATATATACTGTAGAACGGAAACTTCTGGAATACGGTAGAAGTTCGAATCACACCATAATTATTACGTAAGTCAAATAGAAAGTTCTAGTCATTCCACCAGTATCCATTATTGTTCCAGTGATTTCTAAACTGCGCAGTTATAACATTAATTGGTAAACAACTATAAGTATTATGTAAACATAGTATACATGTTATAAGGCTACGCAAAACAAATTAGGCCAAGATAAATAAATATAATAATTACAATATCATAACAATATTTTCTGTTTTCTAAAAGAAAAATTATTACATTTTGTACTTGTATACATCTAAAGTCATTTGAGATGACAGCCCCACCTTTTTTACTATCCTATATATATATTATGCATCCTCAGTGCTAATTATTACTGCAAATCATAATGTGGAAATTTGTAAATTAAGTGTAGTTTTAATTTTAACTTGCTTTCTTAATATATCAGAGCTAGATAGCTCAGTGGATAGAGTAACTCAACACATGTTGAGTAAGTCTCTAGGTTCAAATCCTGACCTAGTTTGAAAAGTAGACTTTGAAAGCAACTTAGTAAGGAGTATACACTCAAACTGACACAATGTCGATTAACCACACATATAAAAAATCAACCACGTTACATTGACGTAAACTAACGTGTACATGTTCAGTGACAGTGTGAGCTCATGAGTGGGAGTTTCGATAGCGAGCTGATTTGTCGTATAATGATACTGTCTGACCAATCACGTATCTAAAAGGAGTCTAATGGTTTTTTTTTTTAAATCGGTAATCCTGCCCCGAATTCCTTGATGCAGTGACCATAATGACGAAAATTATAAGGCTAAACTAAAATTGAAAATATTCTGAATCGTGCATCAAAATTTGGTATCAAAGAATTATTTAGTTTGGCACATATGAAACTGTCTATTCCCCTTTTCACAATCAAACGGTCGTGTTTTTTTTTTACATTTAAATGCACAATACACGTGGCAATGATGGAAATTCTGCTAGAGTTTTTTTTAGTCGGAGGTAATTTGGTAACGAGGTAGAATCAACATTAAATAATAAATATATTAACAATATTTTTGAATAAATTTTATGTCAAGATCAGTTTTTTCTTATCTATCTTCTTACTGATTGGGTTGAGGGGGGGGGGTAGGCAGGGGCCATAGACCTTTTGATGCATATAGTGATGGCCATGAAATTATAGAATGGCACATTTTATACTTTGAAAGAAGATTCTACACTTGCCCATAAATTAGTTTTGGGGTACAAGGCAAACATACATTTGTGTTTCCTTAATCACTGTTTATTTGTGCTGCTGTTACCAACGATAACAATGCACATGTAAATAATATGTCACGTTATAGGCTATTGTATACGGATACCATGCACTGATTAGATTTTTTGTTCTCTCTAATTCATGTTCATAAATAGTATTAAAATCACATAAGTTGCAGTATCCATCAATAAAACCATTTGGTTACTTTAGCAAGCACAAAACTTATTTGAAATTATATAAATAAAATATATATATATTATAATATTTTTGTTTTGCAGATTACTCTTGCATATTATTTCCAGAGGAATATCTACATGGATAGTGAGAGGCACCTTTTTTGAGAAATGACTATGTGATGATTTTGATTGATAAATTTGTTATCACTGGTCATTGCTTGAAGAAGTGCTGAAATGATTCAACAGTGGAAAGTGATGCTAAATTATTAATGACAAGCAAAACACGGTTCTGTACTATTCATTGTTTTTAATTGGGCTCAAATCAAAACAGGCCATCACAAGAATACAGTGAGGAAAGGTCTTAACATTAAACTTCTATTGCATTTTTATGGTTAAGCCGATTAGGCATCCAAAGCGTTTACTTTTAAACATTCAGTGTTCAGGGAACCCAATCAGCATTGGGTACCCAAAATTTGACAACTGCATTCATTGCAATGTCACCTTTGAATAAACTTTAAAACTGCCTTTTCCTTCTGCATATATAGGCAATTTAAAAGATTTGCATTGTTACATGTACATACACTTATCATTCACAACACCCATTAGGTTCCAGGCTTTAAACTAAATTTCCAGACATGAAGATCTATAACATCACTAAAAGTAACACACTTCAAGTTTTTGGTAAAAATGTTAGTTTTCTGAATTAAACAGTCACAGACCTTCAGATAAAGTGACATCAGCATCATTTGCAACTTAAAAAACTGTAGACAGACTTGGGTAATATTTTATATTCGTCAAATTTACGCTCAGTCCACAAAAAAAAAAAAAAAAAAAAAAAAAAAAACTACAAACCGGTTTCAGAAATCAAGACGTCAATGCTTACATATTTATTTACCTGTAAACTATACTTTTGAAATAAGATGATAAGAATATGTCATAACGTTTTCAAAGTTTTTATCTTCATTTTCTGGCTTAAATTTACACAAAATTTAAGTGACGCGTATCATTTTGGATGATATTATGACGATTTGTTCAATTTGTATCTGTATCACTAATCTAAATATAGTTCCTAAAAACAAAAACAAAAAAGTATGGTCTCGCTGCCGCCATCAATGCCGCCCACTTTTACTTAACTATCACATGTAGACTCATACATTTGCTGTTACTGCCTTGGTGGTCTCGTGCTCGCCTGGAGTGTTGAAGGTAGCGGGTTCAATGCCATTAAAACTGATATTCTCCACCAAGAACATGCATCTGGGGAGTAAGAGCAATTCTAAGGATTGGTCTGATTGGAGTCAGCATAATGTGTGGGTTGAGGTGATATGTCTTTCTGCAGACTGTTACCTCGTGGGCTGGCATGTTAAAAATCTGGCTCGGCGTGTCAGTGTTTATTACAAAGCAGGGTCCATATTCGAATCATATTGATGGTTGCCACTAGACGTTTATAAGCAAAAAATTTCCAATCCATATATTTGATGAAAATAAAAATATTTTTAGTATTCACGACTAAATTTGTGTACAATCATCCTCCAAAATAAAGCATTTAAGACTTCAAAACTGTACGTGGGGGGAGGGGGGAGGGGGTGTCAGGATAATCTCCATATGTACCTCAGAGTTAATTTCAACCAGAACATTAACACATTTCTACCTTGAAAGTAAGGCTATTGAAATAATTTGGCGAATCCCATGAGGTGGGGGATCTGCAGAAGCTCCATAACGGGCAAAAGTACATCAGAGGTAATTCAACCAGAACAGTAAAACATTTCTACCTTGAAAACTAAGGTTATAGGAATACTTTGGACAAACCCCATGATATAACGGCCTCTATGTGGACGGTAGTAAAACAAGGGTAAAATAATTCATGCCATTCCCTCGATCGCATTCTTTTGGTCGCGGGTAGGGGTGGGGGGCGGGGGGGCTGATAAGAATGCAATTGATATTGTTACGCCAGTTTATTGGTTTGTTACAATTTTATTGCTTTTTTGCTAATAGAGATTTGTTAAGAGCGATTTTATTTCTCTCCGTCGAGCGGAAGGCTCTTGTATACAATAAAAAACCAATTGCCGATTTGTAGAGTTTTTTCATTGCCACGACATTCGACAACAGAATTGTCGTTCTTTACACTTATACGGAATAACATGTGTGACCGGTTTCGTCCCGATTTTACTACTGCTGATCACTAAAGTGTTTTACAAATTGCTGATTTCTCGATTTTTAATAATATTTGTATAAAAAATGCAAATTGCAAGGGCTAAAACTTCATGGATCGAGTAGAAATTTAAGTACTGCTCATTATAGAAAAGAAAAACTGGAGTACGGAAATAAATATTGATTAAACTCGAAAAATTGACCTTTTCACTTGCGAGAGGGTGGAAATTGAAAGGTAGAAAAATAAACGACTTTATCATAAAAATGAGCAGTTGTTTTTTATATCTCTAATATCTGACGATTCTAAAATGGTCAGTTGTAAAAAAAATATATGGTATTTTATCCCTTGCAATTCCGCATTGTATATGACTTTTTTTTACTTTCGCTTTTCATGTCACGTGACCTAATTTGCATATATTAATTAGTCGATTATAATTGATTTCGAATCGGGATACAGATATCTATCAGGTGGTCATAAAAGTATGTGTAAAGGTGTTTGAACGTTAGCTTTAATTTGGTATTTGTGTAAAATGTGTTTTTTGCGCATTTTCAGTGAGGGGCACTGCCTTAACTACACTGCGTAGTATAAATGTGGACATATTATTCAGCTTTACCCAATAAGGTATTTGATAATATAATATACATCAGACAGAAATATTGGACCTTCGACAAAAATTAGATGAAAAAGAAAAAAAAACAAATAGAATTCCAGCTACCTTGCTTTTATTGGCTCCTTAAAACAGCAAAACTGTAAAAGATAGGAAAAATCCGTTGACATACCACTGGAAGTACTCGTCAAGATGAATTAAAACAAAAAAATCACAATGATTAAAATTGGATGAAAAAACAAAATTATTGTTCCTTCAAAATGGCTAAATTTGGCCACTTCAACCCCTACTTTTATCTCTGCAACGACAAGAGTTACACAAAAATGTCTTTATTTTATTTCTCATAAAAAAAAAGAAAATTGTACGGGTTTCACAGAACCTAGTGTCTCACCTGCTTTCGCAGTTGTCTATATTTCAGTGTAAAAGCGGAATGTACATAATTTATCTCCACATGTTATTTATTGATCATGAAGAAGCCTCTGTCCAGGTATGCTAAAAATCCAGGATGGTTGAAGAAAGTAATAAATGTTTTAAAAACTTTAACTGCAGACCATATGTAATGTTAATTGGTAGAAAAACTAAGTCCATATAAGATAAATACGGAAAAATGGGAAAAAATGAAACAAAAGTTTCCTCTGAATATTATCTTTTGATAATGAACAAGCTTCTGTCCAAGTTTGGTAAAGTTTGGGTTTGGTGGCTTCTTGGTTGACAGTCTGGGTCATTGGGCAAACAATTCTGAAAGAGGACTAACATTTCTGGTCCACTTTGGCCCAGTGGTTTCACACAAGAAGATTTTTAAATGAATTTTCCTAAAGGGCGCTATGTCAAATTAAGTTCCGCTGGGAGGTGCCCAACTTGGTTGATAGTCCGGATCACATAACACAATCCTGAAAGAGGGCCATTTGAGGATGAAAGGGGGCCATTTGAGGATGAAAGAGGGCCATTTGAGGACCATTGCTGCAATTTCTGATTCCAACTGGCCAAGCAGTTCCAGACAAGAAGAATTCAATATGAATTTTCCCATCGGGTCCTATGTTAAAGTTCAGTTGGTTAACTGTCCCGGTCATAGGACACAATTCTGTAAGGGTACCACCTAAGGACCATTGGTACCAAGTTTGGTTCTATCTGGCCATGTAGTAAATTTCATAGAAGATTTTTGAAATCCCCCTGATCTGAAATCCAAGATGGCTGCCACCAAGGGACACATTTAACACCTGATCATACAGGAAATACATCAAAGATCTCCTTGTCAGAAACCGTTTGACAAATGGAAGTAACGTTATGTCTTTATACTAGATACTAGATACTGGTTTGGCTGAAATTGATCATGTAGTTTCAGAGGAGAAAATGTTTGAAAGTTTGCAGGGATGACAAAAAATGCGAAGAATTGTCTTTAAAGGGCAAAAACTATATAAGGGGTCAATTATTTATAACCATTTCAAAGTGCAGATAAAATCTTGTAAAACTCATACTTTTGTTCCTCATTATGTTCTTTTCATAGTAACTTTTACTGGCTTGCTCCAAATTTTTGAATAACTTTCAATGCTGCTTCAAACATTGCATTATGAAAAAGAGTTGGTATGAAGAAAAGAAAGAGAAATTAAGCATTTCTGAAACTTCAATTTATACATTTTTTAAGTTTATGAAGTCAGGAGTCATTGGATCAAAGGTCAAGGTCACTGAACATAAATACAGAATTTTTCAGTACACTTGACTATGACTACATGGATTGTTTTATATTTATAATAAAATAAAATGTATGTTTAATTGGTCCCTCCGGGTAATCCACACCCCTCCATTTTATAAATTTTCAATTATTTTGCCTTAATCTATTTTTATTTCCCGTTATGATGAATTAAATTATATTATTATATTTATTAGGCTCTGGGGATAAATCTTCTACCTTCCATTATACAAAAAAAATTCATTTATTCAGTAGTTTTATCCTTTTTGTCACCACAAGAAAAATTTATTGCGTTAATTTGTTAGTCCCTGTGAGAATCCCATCCCCTGCATATACGTTTTCAAATAACATGGAAATGGTTGGGATCGCGATTCTTAATAATTCCTGTCATAATTTGATCAATCAAATTATATTTTTCATTTGTCCCTATGAGATGATAATTTCACCCCCTTTGTTTTATGAGAGTTTAGATATCTTGCGAACTGTATATATTCTGTGTCATCATAGCAAATTCATCGAGATACTTTGTAAGACTCTATGGGTAATTCATCTGAAAAAGATTTTATCTACAAATACACACCAGAGGAATAATACACAACCATAAAAATTTCTTTGTACTGCTGAGCATACTGTTTTGCACACCAGAAATATAAGATAAACAATCCCATGTTCCTCTACTCCCAATGATTGCACAATTTGGGGAGCATCTGTTGACAATGTCAAATTTTAACTTGTTTGCCTTGGTGAATATGAACATTCTGTCAGATGGAAAATTCAAAATTAAAACAAGTTGTGCCAGATAAATGCAGGCCTAGGGGTTGATGAAAAGAGAATCACTTAATATTAATTTTATATGGTTTTCATGTCATGGTCTTACTGATCTTAATTAAACATAATTTAAATACTGCATACTCAATACCATTACCCCTCACTTACTGAGTTTAAAAGATATTTATGTGTTTGTTTGGTTTGAGTTTACGCCGTTTTCCGCACATATTTCGAGGCGGCCAGTTTTTATTGGTAAAGAAAGCCGGGGTACCAGAGAGAACCACCTACCTTCGGTTGGAAAATTGGCAATCCTTGTCAATTAAGATCAGTCATACACACCCCACCACAGTTGAAATTCGAACTTATAACCTCTGTGCTGACACGTTACTTGTCTTTAATACTCATGACGAACTACTTAGACTACTCGTCCAATGAGGCCCCCAAAAGATATTTCGGAAATTAAAAAAAAACAAATTTGACTTTGATAGTGTGAAATGTAATAAAATTACACACACCATGTGATCTTGTTAATGTTTTCAGACATTTTCAAATAATTCATCATAAAATTGCGCAGACTTAACCAAAGACTTTCACATTAATAAAACTTGCATTTATAAACTAAGATGACTATTGGAATAATTATCCACACTTGATTACTGACCCCAGACAGTTCAACCCTTCAATGTTACTTGAATTAATAGATCTGTGACATACTGAAGAACTGGTCAGCATGTTGAAGAAGAAAACATTATAGAATAACATCTTGGGATGTTATAAACAATCATTTTCTTATGGTATCTGTCTCCTTGCTAACAGTAATGGTGAAAATTAGTTCTTTATGAGGTGATAAAAAGTGGTCAAATAAAATGTGCAAATAGATAAAGAAGCCTCTCATCTTTAGACATTTTCAATTTTAAGAGTCTTTAAAATTTTCTGTAACATGTCTAGGCCGGTTATATTAACATAATTAAGTTTTATCTTTTTTTTTAATATTTTTGTATAATTTAATAAAATTATAATGATATCAAATATTTTCCAATATTAACTATTATGTTTTGTAAAGTTTTATAAAAGGACACTTTTTCAATAACATGTAAAAAACTTGATTGTCAAAGTTTTTTAAACAACAATGTGTAATAAATTTATATACATTTTGTACCTAGGTTTTTGAAAAACTCTTTGGCATCATTTATTCGGGTGCATTATAAAAAGAAATAATTGTTTTAATGTGAATAATAGATGTACTAGTTACAAAAAGTAGATAAACATAAATATTTAATAAGCAAATTATTTAAAATTTTGCAAGACATTGATTTACATGCATTTTAAAAACGACTGGAGAAATAATTCAATTCAAAAATATTGATTGAACTGCATATTTTATACAACTGAAAGTGCACAGATGTTATAAATTACAAAATAACTGATTTGCTTTATTTGATAAATTTATAAATGGGTACTATAATATGAACCTTTATTTCATAAACTGTGACAATAAAACAATAACTTTTTTAAAGAAATAAAATACAATATTAAAAATTGCTCCATCTCCGATTCTCATATATTGTCTCTTTGCCAAACATGTAAATACAATAGAAACATGGTTTAAATTGGTCACTTTGAACAGTAATGCATAACATTTTAACCTGTTAGCCAATTTCATCAATGAACAGGTATGAAGGGGCACACAGAGGTGATCAAAAGATATATTTGACACATTTTTTTTAAGTTTCGTTTCTTTGTCTTTAAAGTGATTTAGCTTATTCTTTTTCTTCTTTCTATGACGTCAGTGATTACAATTTCATATTCCAACAAAAGTGACAATTATTAAATTGAACTCGTTTAAAGTTAATCTTTTCCTAAAATTTTTACTCAAACGTCAAGCTTTAATAACCTTAAAATTTATTGATATGAATATAAACTTATTTATCAATATTTTTATCAGAAATTGTAATTTTAGACATTGGCAAAAATAATTTGCCAAAAAAGCATTTAAATTCTTAAAAACTTGTAGTAAAAATAAAACGTTTTGTTTGTCGTAACTTATTTTAAGGCTCTATAGACAAAAAGATCTTTTAATGAATTTTCTCATATGGTCCCATGTTAAAAATGTTAAATTAAGTTCGCTGTGGTGGTCATCTTGGTTGACTTTCTGGGTCATCGTACAAAATTCTGAAAGAGGACCATTTCTGCCAAGTCTGGTTCCAACTGGCTATGTAGTTTCAGACATGAAGATTTTTTAAATGAATTTTCCAAAACGGTCCCATATTAAACTATGTTTGGCTGTGGCGGCCATCTTGGTTGACAGTCTGAGTCATCGGACACAATTCTGAAATAGGACCATCTAAGGATCATTGCTGCAAAGTTTCTTTCCAATTAGCTCAGTAGTTTCAGAAAGAGAGATTTTTAAATGAATTTCCATAGCCTCCTATGTTAAACTAAGTTCGGCTCTTGCGGCCATCTTGGTTCATCGTCTGGGACATGGGGCACAGTTCTCAAAAAGGACCACACGTCTGGTTCTAATTGGCCATGTAGTTACATAGGAGAAGATTTTTGAAATTCATGCCCCCTTTTTTCTATTTAAAGTCATAGCAACCATGTCGGGAATGCGTGAGATATTTTTGAAAGAAGACCACCCAAGGACCATTCCACCAAAGTTTTGTCTCAATTGCCTGAGATGTTTCAGAGGATAAGATTTTTTTTATAATTGTGGATAGACAAGTGATGGCAAAAGCGGATATGGCCTTGTAGGCCAGGTGAGTTAAAAACATTATGTTCTGTTTAAAGTCCAAAAATATTTTCCTTATTATAAATTTAATAAGTAAAATAAACTAAAAAAAAACTCTTCAAAATCCCACACTAAATCCGTACATGTGCTATTCTGTATTTTGGCCATTAAAATGTTGACATTCTTAGATCATAGATCCAAAATAGATTATTTCATTCCTAAATGGCCATTGAATGTAGCTCTACAATTGCTAACTGTTTATTCTAGATATTAATATTGCAATAAATTAATGGAGTCAAGGTTTATAAATTTATTATGAGCTAAAGGAGCTATTATATAAAATGATACAATTACCTAAATTGACTTCTCATAACCGTTTTCATTTTCATGTATAAGTATTCCCAAAACAAGCTGAACAGTCTGCAGTTATTTGATCTATAAAAATAAGTCATATGTTAATGAATTGAACAGATTGTGCCATTTGCTTCTACATATATATGGGTCAACATGGGTCAGATAATTAGAGGTCATTTATCAATTGATGTTAGTGCAAACCTATCAGATACCAGATAGACCATCAGGACTAACACAATTTTTAAAAATAGTTTGTGTTTGTTCTTCACTAGTGACCAAATAATATGGTGTGTATTTCTGATAATACAAATAATTTTAGTTATTTGGACAACTCGATCTTCTTAAACAGAAATAATATTTCATTGAGAATTTTGATTTGGATCACTAGATATAAAACCTTCAACAGATACAATGTATATTCAAGTAGATAAAGTGATGGTAAGTATTCATGGTAATTATATATACACTTTTTCATATATTATCTATTTGTATTCAGAAACAATCTCTCAGGAGACTGAAACAAAAAATGAGAATGCTTAAAATATTTACATAAGTTTGATTCACTTTACTTCACACTCACTGTCCTAATACCGTTTAAAGTTAATATGTTGATGAGTCTAAAAAGACATGATACATGTACATGTGGGTTGGAGGATTTGTTTTTTAAAATGATGTGATCATAAGAAATCTATGTTTCAAAAACAAACGCATGACCATTTTTAAATTTATAATTTGCAGTCAACTGACGTAAATTTAAAAATTTGGTTGCACATGTACTTAGGTGTATTAAATTATAATAGGATTAGAACTATTCAGGGACATTTCGGGCACTAAATTTACATTGAATGGGATACTAGATCATTATTTTGTACATGTACATACAAATGATAATGATTAGTTTAGCCTGCTTATAATATATTTCGTCATTCCTTTATTTTTTCAACATATTTTTTACATCTTTTTTATGCTAAAGGACAGCATTTTAGAATTTCACATTTTATGATATTATCATGAAAATATGTTTATAAACCTGGTTAGTATATACATGTGTGTCTCGTATTTAAGTGTGTCTTTTCTTTAAGTTTCTGCATGAAACTCACTTCATATATATAATTTTATTGATTTATTCATACAAACAACAAATGTATTGGACTGCAGTGTCTTAACAGACAATTACTAAACAATCAAGCAATCCAATGTTAAGAAATAGATTGAGACATATATATATATATATACAATTACAATCTATTAGAGCGTTAGTTTTAGGGGATGGATGTCATCAGGATTCTGCATTACCCATGGGGGCTGTCAATGAAGACATACTTTGGGTGGGAGGTTTGAGCAAAAGGTTCTCTTTATATATGTTTATAAGGGTGGGTCTGTGGAGTGCTGTTCGATCATGCAAAAATGATTATGAGTACAATGTAATAGGTCCTTATCTCATCATATGCCATGTATCTAGTAGTCATTACATGGTTGTTTTTTGGTAAATCCATATTTTGATTTCAAGCTCAAATTTCTTCGATATCCAAACTTAAATTCCATCAGTTGTTAATATCAAAGCCCATGCTTACTACATACACGTAGAAACTAAAAAAACGAAACAATACCTAATTGCTATTTCCATCTCTGTTGTTTTGTGTAAAGATACAAATTGAATTAATTTTAAAAGAACTGGTGGTTCATTAAATGCTAAAACTCACTACAGATTCATTCTAAATTGTTTAAGAAATAAATCATGGAAACCATACTTTATTGTTATTTTAGCGCGGGTTGACATTACATTCGTGAATACTTTGCCCCGAGAGTTGCAGTCTTCACAATTGTCGATTATTAATTCCCAGGATATAAAATTCATTATTTTACGAGTAATCTGTGAGACAACAAAATTCACTTGACATGCTTGAGAAGAGGCCTTTCACTAAATTAAATAATTTTGACCTTGTTGCCCCATTAGATGAGTGTGTATGAAAAGACTATCCAATGAAAATAAACTGTATGCCATTTTGCTAAAATTTTAATTCTCATAGTCCAGTTTGAGCACTTCTTAAAAATAACTAGCACAAAAATCAGCTACACGGCTGGCATGACTGCATGGTCAGACTTTAAGTAACAAAAATGTTTTCATGAGATGTGTCATAATAACTGATTTATCAAATAAACCCCAAGTAATACCCTTGGGAGTGTAAACAAATTAAGAAAGTATTGAAATATCAAAAACAAAATTCATTCTTACTAATAGACATTTCCAGTAATGCTGTTGAAACAATTATCAAAAACTTCATTATTGTGATATAGATGTACAGTGTACATGTGGTTTAAGCATTATTTATATATCAGAAATTAAACAGAAATATATACAATGTATGTAGACTTAACCAAGTAGTTTCGGTTTTGCATTCGGTCTCGATTTCTGCCCATATACTGGAAATGTCTAATACAAGCATGGTTTTCCCAATATTTTTAAGGTGCAACTGAAAAAGCACTATGTCCAACACTTTCTGATTGATCTTTGATAATGAATAATTCTGTCATTTCATTGATCTGAATTTTAAATTTTGTTTCAGTAACCAATGAGGGAAGGTTTATAAATGTATTGATTAATAAATAATTTTAACCAAAAATATTTTAATTAATTAAAGATTAAAAATGCTTCATTTTTAGAAATTCTAAGAATTCCGCCAAGATTTCCAAACTTTGCCCAAGCTTCGAGGCAATATCACTTCTGAGTCTGTTCACAGAATCTCATTCAGTTTTTTTGCAATGGATTTTTTTGTTTGGAGATCTTTAAGACTGAACACTTTTAAATATTTATTGACAAAATAACTGTTAATTTACACTTAAGAGTCCCTATTTGACAAAGAAAAACTGTTATCCTTTTTGCACTTGTTAGAACTGCAAATTTAAAAACATATATGAATTATTTCACTTACATTATATTCCATTTTGGTTTTGAATCCAATTTTTATACTCACATAATGTTAATTTATGTAGTTTGTTAATTCATACGCAAAGATGGTTTTAGCAACATTATTTACTAAAAACTCTAAAAACTAGAAAATGTGTCTATAAGACACAGACACACCATCCTAAAAACAATATAGGTTTCTGAAAACTGAACCTAAACGCAAAACTTAACCAAAGACACAGAAGCATGAAATGTAGGTCTTAGCGACCTAAGTGTTGCTGAACTGCGTTGTACTAAACAAGAGGACTGTATTGGTGAAATATCATTGATATATTACTCACTCGCCAAAAATCTTCATATTGTGGCTCGCGGCTGATATTTTACGATATCAATGTGCAGAAAACCGGATAATCTATGCTACTTGGTAAAAGTGTTTTCAAAACAGTCCAGATAACTAATGTTTTGACAATAATTCCAATTTCCAAGGGTTATTTAAACTATTAAAATAATTATATGATCAGCATAAAATTCAATCTTGATCTGTAGCTCATCATTATGAGCTCACATACCAAAAAGAAGACTATTTGGTAAAATTGTCTGTTAACAAACTACTATTTCCAAGGGCCATAACTCTCACAATAACTATTCGTTCTGTGTGAAACTCAAACTTGAACTGTATCTCACCATTATAAGCTCAAATACCACTGAGGGCTGCCAAATCAGAAAATAATTCCGCACACAAAATCCCAAAAGGGATTTATAGGTAAAAAGGTTTGCCAAAAAGTCTGGAAAACTATTATTTTGGTAATAATTTCTATGTCGAATGGCAATAACTCTCACAATAAGTATCCGACCAGCATGAAACGCAAACTTGAGCTATTACTCATGATCATGTATGATTATAAGCTCAAATACCAAAAACAAGATCGGTTGCCCCGAGTTGGTTAAACGGTTTCTGGAAAACTGGTGTGATTTACAGACGGACTATAGCTGGAAGGGGACTAAAAAAAGCGTTCAAGGGAAAATTAAAATTTTACAACAAGGGGCTAGAAAGCTGAAGTCAAATGAATCCTTTATAAATACTGTCATCAACGTCTCAACTGCTTAGCAGATTTTTTCAGTTTAACCTTTGTTTAGTATATTATTAGGATAACTTCTCCGTCAGTACGATCTCTGGCAGTGAGCAGCCCCCGTAAGCAGGTAACGTTACACATTTTAAATTAAACTGGCAACGGTGAAGATAGGAGTCATCGCATCCAAGGGAAAGTAAACTGAGATAATGTGTTAAGCGGACCTGTGGCTGTGCTAAAAAATCCCGGTAAAAAAAAAGTTCTTCCTGAACATGGATAAATTTTTAATAAGTACGAGAAAGATCCTTAAAAAGAACACAATTCCACATTTTTGCATAGGTAATTTTAATGAAAATGATCCACGGATAGCATTTATCTGTTGAAAGGGGCTTTAATCATAGCTCGAAAAATTTTCCTGTCATGGTGATATTTTACAAAACTTTACGACAAACGGGACGACTTTGACTTTCCATTTTTGAGCGGCAATATCCCTTCCTCATACCGGATTTGACATAAGCAATATGGCGGGTGTCCTGCAGGAAGCAGAGACTGCTTACTCTTCCGAAGCACATGAGTCTACCCCAGGTTTTTTGTGGGGTCCATGTTGTTCATACGTTTTTAGTTTTTAATTGTAGTGCATGTATTGTTTGGTCCTGTCTTCGTTGTTCTCAAGAGTTTGTCAATTGTAACAATTTTTCTCTCCTTCGAATATCCCTTTGGTATTTCTTGACTTTACTTTAGACCGGCTAACTTTTTTTATTCAATTACAGTCTGGAGAATATTGGTGAATATATTTCCCATACCTGCCTTCTTAAAGTTAAAATTAAAATGCAAAATGAGTCACCTAGTCATATAAGTTCCTGGGGATAACTTATACTCACCTGATCACTCTAGTGAAGGACAAATCACCCACTTTAAACTGTGACTCTTTCCAATCAATAAAAATCAGTTCCGTACTCACGCCGACTGTCAAGTAATAGCGACAAAGTCACGCCAATTCTTGTTTATAATATTTATAGTCTTTGAAGACTTGATTGAATGATAATGAGTTATTGGGTTAATTCAATGTAATCAATATAAGCTGCTGATGATCAATAAAAGTAATTACACAGACTTTGTATTTTTATACCTTGTGAGTAGTTTCTGAATATATATCAGTGATACTTGATCTCAATAAACCTTTACATGATATAAGAGATTTCACCAACAATTGGGTCAATATGACCTACATTTCATGCTTGAGTGAGTTTGTCAAATTGTTGCATTTACCTGTAGGTCCATTTCCCAGAAACAAACTGAGATATATATAAAATGGTATTACACCAATTCATTTTATCTACAATATAATCAGCAACATTTGAGTTACTGTAACCTACATTTATGCTTTTAAGACGAGTGTATTTTTAAAAAGCCTATGGTAATACAATGTATATTAATAATATTTCACAACTAAAATCAACTTATATACAGTATAGTACAAAACATAGCAACATTTGAGTTATCATGGTAATTATTAGATGAAATTTATGCTTAAGTGACTTAATTTCATTTTTTCCATTTTAGTCCATTTCTAAAAAAAACCTATTATGATATTGTAGTGAAAAAAATATTATTATTTTAGTTCATCATCATCAGCAACATTTGAATGAATATGACCTATATTGTACATTTCATGCATGAATGCCTCTTTTGAATTTAATCCTCGTTCTTTTTCATAGGATATACATGATACATTTATATTTTTAATATAAGTAGGATATAATGTGAAACTTTCATATATCTAAAATATTTCTTAAAAGTTTTTCCCCTCAAATATATGTCTTACTGTTTTGGTGGACTCATATTTTGACTGATGGTAAACAAAAATGCCTTATTCATTATTTATTCGTTATGATTTTTTTTGTTGCTGTTTTAGGACTGTATGGCTTACTGAGACAGACCAATACATGGTACCATGTCAGAGTTTTAATGAAGAAATCATTAGGTAAAGAACACGTCACTGCTTTATGAAGTACATTATTATTTTATGTTGGAAAAAAAGGTTTAAAAATCAGATTTAAGAAAACATAATTGTATTTCATCTTCGCATTTCACTGACTCGAGTAAAATGTTTGTTATTTGTAAATAAAAATTCTTTGATACCAATGTTGATGCATACGATGTGCAAGATGTGGACATTTCATCGATTTACGGTCCATCAGTTGTACTCCATGTCTAAAATGATGAAAAACATAAACAACAATCCAAAAACTTGAAGAGAATAATCATTGTATGTCTGACATAGAAAATGTATGTCACCTTTTCATGCTTCAACTAAACATGAGGTAGGCAAGAAGTTTTTTGCATTTGCACCTGTTTATTTTATTTATTTATTTTTATGCTGAATAATGCTCTTATAAAGTTAGATTTATTAAAATACAATGTTCGAGTCTTTAAACATTTTCATGTTAGGTGTTACTACAACTACATGGTAACCTAGTAAAAGTTTATAAAGTTGTAGAACTGTTTCATAGTTCATTGATATGCTAAATATTAGTGTAATGTATCAGCCATATAATTAGCAAGGAAACACAACACAGCTAAGCAGTTAAAGTTTTCTTACAATTATAGTTTTTGCTGAAATGATGTTGAAAATTCTTGCTTATATTTAAACAATTATTAACTGAAGGAATTTCCCACAGTAAAAACTATCCTTTTCTTAACACTTATTATTCAAACGTCTAAGACTATAAATACCCAAAATCGTCTCTAGATGTTTGAAAATTTTTATCCATAAATATAGGATCATACCGTGTAAAGACCTATTCGCCTTATCAGCTGGGTACAAATCCTTGATTTTTCATCAGTGCCAAGTAACATTATACCGGTAGAAGAAATATGGTGAAATCAATAGTAGTACACACAAAACTTGCCTAGGTTAGACTTTTTTTATCTTTTAAGATGTTTTAATTTCAGGATTTTAAGTACATCACAGTAGGACAATTTTTACATATTATCATTGTTTTTTTTATCCCATATGCATCATCAGTTGTGCTCAATGGCAAAAATTTTTGAAAATGTGCAAATGAACCTCTAGTTCAAAGTTATTTATCCATAGGAAATTGAAAATAGAACTTACGAAAGCTTATGATGCTTCTAATGATGAAAAGATTTTTGGGAATTTCCCGAAAAGTTGTTTCCTGTAATAAAAAGATACACAATAATGTCAATTAAATTTTTTCCACAAATTTCTCGAATACATTTAGCTGATGTTACAAATAATGTAATGTATTGCATACTACTGCATCAAATTTAGTTTTTAATATCACAACCTGCTAATGAAGAAAGTGAGTCGGGAAGTTTCCCAAAATACTTAGAGGGAAGCATATATTTTAAAGAAAGGTACATATAATATCATTGAAGTAGCTATATTTATAATGCAAATAGTAAAACTGGTACCTGTTTTTAATAACAACTTATCAAATTGCTATCCTATTTTGTTTTTTCCATAGTTAAATACTTACAGTTATTGCATCCATGGTTTTTTGCTTCAAAGGGGAATAAAATAGAATTTCCTTTTTTTAAAATAGAAGAGCTTATTTGTGCTTAATGTTAACATAATTCAGACATACTTTGATAATAGAGTAATTAATTATCTGGATAAATTCTTATTTCATCAGTTTGAGAAGAAATTATATTTTTGAAATATAACATAAGAAAACAATATATTTCCATTTTGTACAATTGGAAGCAACATTGTATTGTCTGGAATGTCATACATTAAATATTGTGTTTTCCATATAAATATGGTGGTTTAAACTAACAAGGTAATACGTGTCTTTCTTTAATTTTAATAATCGAGTAATTAGTTATTTGGATAAATTCTTATTTCATCAGTTCGAGAAGAAATTATGTTTTTGTAATACCTATCATCATCATACTTACCATGCCTCCCTGAAATAAAAAATATAAATATAATATAACAAAATTTTAATATCTTTTTAATCATCTGGCTAAAACTGCAATCCTATGAGACACGTTCAATTCATATAACATAAGAAAACAATATATTTCCATTTTGTACAATTGGAAGCAACATATTAACAGATTTTATTGTCGGAGGTATACTAGAAGGTGACAAAAAGTTTGAAATAGACCTAATGGTATTAGTAACATTTTGTGATTTTCATATGATTTCTTTAAAATTAGTTTGATTTTTGGCTTGTTAATTTAAGAAAACTGAAAAGAAGATCGTCCAATCCAGTACATACACATTTATGTCATAGAAAATGACTATATCTCTTTCCCTTAAACATAATTATCAGAATAGTAATTTTCCCTTTTCAGGAAAATAAAAACTAAACACATATTCATTATCAAATACAAAAATTGTTCTTTATCTGCAGAAACAAAAATGTTCATGTCTCCATTAGATAGCTAAAATATATGTATGATTAATGTTAACATAATTCAGACATACTTTCGCCATCAAAGTCTTATCTTTCAATAAATATCAACCTGTTTCCGAGAACAACGGAGGAATGATATTAAAACGTTAATCCAAACTACATTTTATCTATGGAATGTCATACATTCAATATTTTGTTTTCCATATTAATATGGCGGTTTAAACCAACAAGGTAATACGTTTCTTTCTTTGATTTTAATAATAGAGTAATTAGTAATCTAGATAAATTCTTATTTCATCAGTTCGAGAAGAAATTATGTTTTTGTAATACCTACCAACATCATATTTACTAGGGGATGAATCTGAAAGAAAGAAAATAAATATAATATAATAAAATTGTAATAATTTTGTAATCATCTGGCTAGAACTGCAATCCTATGAGACATGTTCAATTCATATAACATAAAAAACAATACTGTACAACTGGAGGCAACATATTACCACATTGTATTGTCGGAGGTATACTAGAACATGACAAAAAGTTTGAAACAGACCTAATGGTATAAGTAACATTTTGTGATGTTCATATGATTTTTTAAAAATTGGTTTGATAATTGGCTTTTTTTTTCTTCCATTTTTTAATTTATTATATTTTTATTTCCAACCCACATACATATATGTATACATAATAATTTTACAAAACAGTACATTCACATAATGTTATCATAATGTAATACATAAAAGAAATTATACAACTCGTGTTTGACGTCTTTTTTTGAAAAAATGATGAAAAAGGGACTTAAAAACGAAACAAAATAAAACAACAAAAAGGACAAAATAAAAAAAAAAAAAAACAAAAACAAAAAACTAAAAAAAATAACAAAAAAAAAAAAACCACTGCGGGCCTGTCTGGAGATTATTTCCATCCACATTCTAACCATATTCAAGATTACTCTAATCGAAAATATCCATGAATTTAGTAAAGTTTTTTTTTCACAGCTATCATTTTTTCTAGCTTATACTTGTATTTTAGTGTTTCTATTATTGTTTCAAGACATAATTTGTTTTTGAAAAATCTAGTGTTATAAATATACTGTTTAGCCCACACAAAAAATTAAATTCTGGGGATCATCTTTATATAATCTTGTTATATTACCAAACAAAAAATAATTTTTAGTGAATGGTATGCTGTTAACATTTTCAAAAAAAAAACAATTTTTAAATTGTTCTATAAATGAACAATGGCCTCATTTTCTGAAAAACAAAAAGTGCACTTTGGATTATCTATAACTTTAATTTTAAATAGAAAATTATTGGTTGCTAGAATGTGATGATTTATCCTATATTGCAGCCACTGTAGTTTTGTATTTTTGGTTACAACAAATGGTAATATAAAAAATTGTTTCCAATTATGATCAGTCAATTCTATGTTCATATTCCATCTCTTACAACCATTTGGAAAAATGGTTTTATTATTGAGAACAGAATACATGTCTTTTGCTCCTTTTTTAGTTTTCAGAAATATTTGAAGTGTGATTGGAATAAGAGGATTTTCAAGTCTTTTGTTTTCTTCCAAAAAATTTGTTGATGTTTCCTTCAGTGCAGAAATAATACTATTGTATTTCATTACATCAAAGTTGATATTTTGTATCTCTTCTAATGTATAGAAATAAAAATTTTCATTTACTACACCATTAACATACATTATACCTTGTACATAATTTCTTTATACAATATAGATTTATTACCTACATGTATTTTCAACGAGTCATTCAACCATAATGGATTAGAAAGAAAAAAAATCCCAATCTGTATTATATCCTTGATCAATGATTAAAATCCATGCTTTAAGTACATCTTTCCAATACGTATTTTTAATTAATGAACAAACTATGTGTATATATCTACTTTCAAAATAAAATAACCTATCTACATCAACTTGTGACATAAACATATTTTGTGATTTACAATTTTTTGTTAAAATCCTTCTGATCCATGTACTTTTTAAAGCTGTAATAAAAGGCTCCAAATTAACCATTTTTAATCAACCATCTTCATAATTCTGTGTAATTACATCGTTTCTTACTCTATGAATTGGTCATCCCCAAATAAAATAACACAAAATATTTTTAGTATTTGATACAATATTGTCACTATGATTAGGTAGATTAATAATTAAATGGTTTAAAACTACAGTTATTCTACCAATAATTGTAAGATTACGTTTTGAACAATGTTTAAGTATATTTTTTATTTGTATAATTTTTTCTTGATAACTAATGTTTACTATCTTGCTCAAATCTACATCAAAATTGATCCCTAATAACTTAAAAGATGTTTCTCTCCAAGAAAAATGTCTATCGTTGCATAGAGTCGATTTTTATTTCCTATCCAAATGACTTGAGTTTTCTCATAATTGATATTTAACCCAGATATCAAATCATCCTGAATCTTTTTAAAATCCACCATCTGATTCTCATTCCTACTTTTGTATAGTTTTTCATAAAATATTTTTACCCCTGAAAACATTTCCCATGACCTGAAATTATTTCCCCATTTTATTTCTCAATCTTTGGAATTATTTTACCTGTAAAGTTTTTAGATTCAACAGAAATATGAAGAGGGTTTCTCTCCCTCTTCAATCCACTGTACTCTTGATCTAACAATTCTCCTTTAATTTGTTCTTTTCACAAATTTTCTGACTCATTTTTCTTATTTTCCAAAAGCTGTAAAGAATCGGTATCAACTCTTTCAAAATTAATATTTCATTTTTTAGTCTCATTTCTTTCTGATCTCCTTCTTTTTTTGAAGTTTGACTATGATATGGTTTTTTCCCAAAATTCCATCAACAATGTTTATAGAAATAGCTGGGGATTTATTGTTAATTGTAGGCTTTCATTTTCAATGTAATCTAAGTTTTCAAAAGTGTACACTCAAACTGCATATTGCTTTTTAACTTCAGAAATTTTTGTCTTAACAATATCAACAAAATTAGAATCATACAACAGAGAATTATTAAACTTCCATAGCCCACGCCCTCTGACAAATGGATTAATTTCTAAATCTAAAACAATTCTGGAGTGACCAGAGCGATAACTTGATTCAATATTACATTCTTTTTAAAAAGTGAGAACATTTTCATATATTAGGAAATATTTAGGTCTGGCCTGTTTTAACGGTGTTTTTTTCTGCCAGGTATATCGTAATAAATCTGGATGTAGTTCACGAAATGGATCAATTAAACATCTTTCCTCTATCAATTCTAATACTTTTTCTCTAGCTTTAGGATCATTTACATGCAAGAAATTACTGTAATCAAAGTTGGAATTAATAACTAAATTAAGATCACTACAAATAACATAGCTCTCATTACCAAAATCATCAATAACTGCCATAATATGTTCAAAAAAGTTTGGATCGTCATTATTGGCCCCATATATTGACACAAGTGTAAGATTTCTCTACAATCAAATGTAAAACTATATAATTACCACAAACATTTTTTTTCTTTTATTACTTGAACATTTAAGAGAAAAAACAGTCGTATCCCCACATAGATCGAATTGTATTCTCAATTTCAGGTACAAAATGTATGTCTTAGAGACAGTGACTATTATAGTGGTCTGGTTTTAAGTAATCAAAAATATCTCTACGCTTGCCAAGGTCATCCAAACCTTGACAATTAACTGACAATATTTTCAATATTATAATAATTAATACAACAAAATGTGAGCACATTTGATAAAAGAATATAAATAAGCATGCATGTCATTATTCTTAAGAGATTATAACATGAATACGGATGAACCAGACAGGATAGAAAAATCTAAATATAAAAAATGAATATTGCTGGAAAAAAATAAATAAAATAGAAAATATCCCAACAATAGAATAAAAACTTTTTAATATAATCAATATGCTGAACATTCTTTTAAGTCTTTTTTTTTTAACAACAACATAAACTTCTTTATTCAATAATGCTTGTTACAATATAACTACAAAGCCCAAGTTCCATTGGAGGAACACTGTGAAACACACTTGATTACCCAGGGAAATAATCAAGCACTATAATTATTAAATATTAGTAAAATTTAATAATTGTATTGGTTAAAAATCTTAAATAGCTTACAAATCTTTTTGTTTTAAAATATTATTTATCAAAGGGGTAATACACTTCCTTTTATATTTAATTAACTCATATCTGAGTACATTAAAGACATCAATCCGTTTAGTTTTCTGTTCTGACAAATAGTTTGCTTTATAAATAGAAAATGCAATAATAGTAAGAATGTAATTGAAAAAGAAATATTCTTTGTCAAATATTTTATATCCTAAGACTAAGTGTTTTAATGTAATCTTTATTTCAAAATGTATACCTTCCAAAAATAAAATATAATAACTTTATTCCAAAAGTCTGAAAGATAATTACACGATATAAATAAGTGTTCGTAATCTTCTTCAATATTACAAAAGTTACATAAATTTGACTCTGATATTTTCCAAGTAACTAATAACTTCTTCGTTGGAACAATAAATTGTAACAATTTCCAACGGAAAACTTTAAGTTTGTTTTTGTTCAAAAAATAGAAAATTAATGAGTATAAATGTGACACATTCGATATATCTTCGATATTAAAAAACTTTAACCAGCGACTGATGCCAATAGATTTCGTAACTTTCAACCGAATTAATTATTTATAAAGTTTTTACTTGTCATATATGATACAACGATATATTTATTATTCCATACACACATTTTTTTCTTAATATTAACAGTGCTCTTAACCGATTTTTCTTCAGTCAAGTACATGATCCATGCTTTCGATAGAGAGTTTTTTTAAAACAGGTAATTCTGAAACCCAATTGCTCTTAAATTTCAGTTTTTTTTAATATAAAATCTTCTGTCAATTTCCCCTCATCATCTATGATATCGTTTATATAAATGAGATCACTATTGATCCAGTGTTTAAACAATAAACACTTACTTCCAATTTTGATAAACTTATTTTCCCAAATAACTTGTTTTCTAATGTCTGAAAAACATTTTGGATTTTTGTTCTGACCTCCCCCTGATTTAACCCAAGATATAATGACATCTCGATAAAATTCAGGTATTTGTTCCATATTAGGTATATTTTTTTTAACATCAATATTCATTCTAAATGCTAACCAATTTTTCCCCAACATATTGAAATATTTTTCGGGTATAACTTTCCAGTTTTCATAATTTGTATCAGTTAATCTTTGTACCCATGACGCTTTAAGTGAATTAAAATAACTATTAAAATCAATCATATTAAGACCCCCTTCGTCGTATGTATTTATAAGCGTTGTTCTCTTTACTTTATCTATCTTGTTTTTCCAAATAAATCTAAAACAACAGGATTCAATTTATTTTTTATATTTTTGAGGAACAATGCCAGATTAAGCTACAAATGTGAACTTTGGTAGAATCAGCGCTTTAATTATCAAAATTTTCCCTATCATAGAAATATTTCTTTTTTCCCAAGATAAGATTAAGTTTTTCATTTCTTCAATTTTTCCTTCCCAATTTAATTTGATACATACTTTCATGTCATGTCCAAAATACATCCCTAGTGCTTTTATCGGTTTGTCTTTCCACTTTATTCCCTCAACTTTATCTTTGCAGTGTTTTAATTTTCCTATCCACATTCCAATAGTTTTGTTTCTATTCAATATCAGACCAGATAATGAACCAACATTTTCTATTTCATTAAGAGCTACTGAAATTTCATGTTTTGATGTTAAAAAAAGAGTAGTATCATCCGCTAGTTGTGATATTTTAATACTGTGGGTCTTTTCATCTAATTTTACTTATTTTAAATTCCGTTAATGTCCGTGTTGCTTCTTAATCTTAAGGCCATGATTTCAACTGATAAAACAACAGCAAAGCTGATAAAGAGCATCCCTGACGAATCTCTAGAGAATTTTTGAAAAGCTCTGATATCCATCCGTTATTTGATACACATGTTTGAATGTCTGTATATAAAGTTTGAACCCAACCAATAAATGAATCATTGAAACTAACATAAAATCCCATTCTAAAGAATCAAAAGCCTTTGTGAAATCTACAAAAAAAATCGCCCCTTCCACCTTATACGAGTCAGCAAAATCAATTACATCTTGAATCTGTCTCAAATTGAAACCTATAAATCTATTTTTTATGTAACCGGTTTGATCAGTATTAACAAGTTTGGGCAAAACTTTTTTGAGGCGTTGTGTCAAAACATATGAAAGCAATTTCAAATCAATATTCAACAGCGAAATTGGACGGTAGTTTTCCAACAAAAGTGAGTCGTTCTTTTTTAACAATAAAGACAAAATGCTTGTACGTTGGGAATATGTCAAAAGCTTGTGTTCATAACTTTTATTTAAAACGTCAACTATAATAATTTTGATTTTATCCCAAAAAGTTTGATAAAATTCAACAGTTAATCCATCTAATCCTGGGGATTCATTTAATTTCACATTTTTAATCGCCAAAGTACATTCTTCTAATGTTATTTTCCCATAACAGACTTTTAATTCTTCTTTATCCACGCTCTGTTCTAAATTAGTATCTGAGATATAGTTTTGTAGTTGTACCTTATTTGGACCAGTTGTTGTATACAAGTTTTCGTAATACTTCTTTATCAAATCCAGAATTTTAGGCTGATCAGTAATTACTTGATTATTTTCATTCTTTAATTTATTTATGGATTTTTTAACCTGTCGTTTTTTCCCTAAATCTAGAAAATATGAGTTATTTTTTCCCCTAATTCAACCCATTTTTCTCGCGACCTAATCTGAGCGACCCTTGCTTCTATATCATAAATGTCCCCTAGTTTCGTTTCAATTTCTTTAATTTCTTTTAATAAAATTTCATTTTCTATATTTTGTATATCCCTTAACCTTTCCCTGTCCTCTAGTTCTTGTTCTAATTTATGTTTGAATTCTTTCGCTTCTTTTGATTTTCTTTTACAATACCCTATAGTTGCCTCCCTTATTTGTATTTTTAAAACATCCCAGTTTAATCGAATATCAAAGTTATCATTTGTTTCTTTTAAAAACAAATAATTGTCTAACAATTTATTGATTATTGTTATATATTCTTCGTCTTTCAAAACTGAATTATTTAACTTCAGAAAGCCTTTACCTCTTTCAGATATCCCGGTTGTAAAATTTAAAAATACCCTTTGGTGGTCTGTATATTGAATAACCACTGGTTTGATTTGACAAGATTGAACAAGTGACTGGAAATCTTTAGTAATAAGTACCAAATCTATTCGACTAACTTGAGAGTTATCTTTTCTTCTCCACGTAAATTGTTTATTTTGATTAAAAACCCGCCAAATATCGTTTAACTTATTCGACTTAATTAGTGATTTTAAACTGTTTACTGGTTCTACAAATGCTTTATTTCGTGTACTTTTCCAATCAATAATTTTTAATGTGTCATTAAAATCCCTAAGTCTTAAATGTTTAGTTTTTGCAGAATTGCAGTATTACTGGCAATTTTGATTACTAAATAGAATAAATCAAATTTAATGGTCCATATAATTGTAGAATACTTGTATTAGATAATTGTAATTATACATCCTAATTAATCTCGACAAGTATTCCGATATGAAAATCTACAGATAAAAATTTCATAGTAGAAGACAAATGAAGTAACGTTAGAAATGTCAATTATAATTTAACAATATTATTGATACTGAGAAAATATCTGAGAAAAAGTGCATATAATAGAACATATGAACTTAAATTTCTCTACTCTCTGTGAGACTTAAGTTCAGTCTAAAAGTAATATTTATTATTTTTCTTGCCTTAATCTGTTATAAATGTCATAAAAAAAATCCCACGCTAGAGCTGTAACTCCTCTTCGGTTCTTCCATATATATTCCACCTTTGCAATACCAGACCGATTCAAACATTTCAGTATCTCGTAATCTTTGTATAAGTTCCAATTTTGCTTGTGTAACATTATCATATTCGTGAGATTTTTTCTAAACTCGCATAAGATTTCTTTTGACATCACTGCTAAAAAGTTTAACAATCACAGGTTGTATTCTATGGTGTCTTGATGGTATGCGATGTATTGCCACTACATCATGCTCGTCTAACTCCACATTCAAGTCATCTTTTACTGTTTTTTATGAAATCATGGCGTAGATTTTGTTTTTCCTTACGTGGAAAATTAAACACTTTAATGTTATTCTAACGAGAGTGTTGTTCATTTAAGTTTGTGTTGATTAGCCCTTGTTTTGAACGCTTTACATAAATTTGTCAATTAATTCTCTTCTTATTCCAGTAGTTGTAGTATGTAACACTTGGATTTTCCTCTTAACTGACAAGGCATCAAGTTTTTCATGAAATTCATTCTTCACTTCTGCAACTCTATCTTCAATTTTCTTGTTGATAGATGTTTCAAATTCTACCATAAGTTTTTGGCTTGTTAATATAAGAAAACCGAAAAAAAATTGTCCAATCCAGTACATACACATTTATGTCATAGACAATAACTGAATTCACATTACTGTATAAGTTGCCCCCAAATATTTTCACCTTATAAATAATAGTATTTTACATCACGTTCATATAATAATACTAATAATAGATAAGTATTGCTATGTCAAAAAATATTCTTTATCTGTAGAAACCAAAATTTTCAGTGTTTAATATAATTCTTTATTTGATAGCAAAAATATATTTATGATTAATGTGAACATAATTCAGATATACTTTCTCTTTCAAATTTTTGTCTTTCAATAATAATCGACTTGTTTCAGAGGACCACAGAGAAATGACACTAATACTTTAATCTAAACTAGGTATTACTCTTACATGCTATCTCTGGAATGCCTATATATTATATATTCGTTTTTTTTTAAATTAATCCGTCGGTTTAAACTGACAAGGTAATATATTTCATTCTTATATTCTGATAATATAGTTTGTAGTTATCGGGATAAATTCTTATTTTATCAGTTCAATAAAAAAAAATGTTTTTTTTATAATTTATTCATACTTACTACCCATCTCTGAAAGACAAAATATAAATATAATGTAATAAAATTATATGACATATTTTTCTAATCATCCGCCTAGAACTGCAATCCACGATCAATTTATATAACATAACAAAACAATATATTTCCATATTGTACAACTAGAGGTAACATATTACAGCATTGTATTATCGGAGGTATACTAGAACACGACAAAATGACTGAAACATACCAAATTGTATAAGTAACATTTTCTGATGTTCATGTGATTTTTTTACAATTGGTTTGTTTTTTTTTTTTTTTGGCTTAATTTTTTAAATTTTTTAGTGTTGGATATAATTCTTTATTAGATAAATAAAATATATTTATGATTAATGCAAACGCAAAATGTAATTCAAACAAACTTTCTCTTTCAAAATCTTATCTCTCAATCGACAATTGTCCGAGAACCACACAGGAAGATGAGAAATGACAGTGGGAAGTTAAATGTACATTGTGTGTAACATTTGTCGTAGGACAACAGTAGAAAAAAAAATATGTGGCCAAAATTTGGTAAAAGAGAGTCCCGGAAATGTGGTGGAAGAAGACAGGAATGGAAGAAATATCTCCTGCATTCAAGTAGGAGTGCATTCTAAGTGTAGCTGATAATTGGTGTTCCCGTAAAAAACAATTACACAGTATTGTTATTTCGGTTATGGAAAATAGTCAGGATACTAAGTATAAATCATTAGAGATAAATATATAGAATTTAATATAACCACATATCTATACTATCTTCCTATTAAAATAAAATTCCGTGCATATAAGCTTTGTACGTGTCGCTTTGTGCAAATTGTTTTTTTGTTTTTTTTTAATTTCTTAACTGACTGGTCACTAAATATTAATCAGTAATTTGTTTATAAAATCTCATTAATACGGTAACAGAGGTTTTAGGGAAAACGTAGAGATAATTATACCCTTTTTCAAAATTTCCCCACTTTTTAACAAAAACCCAGAGCCAACATTCATAGTAAATTAAAGTAATTTAATAATAATATTCAGAAATATATTTGAAAATGCATGATGACCATCTTCCTATTAAGCCAGCTTTACAAAACTAGTGCTTAGTACACACTGACTTTTCGTTCAATCTTCAATGTTCGTATATTTTGACCTGAGTAGGGTACACAATTGAGCAACCTAGTACCTAGAAGGTAAATACTACTGCAAATTTAGCGGATACCATGAACAATTTACGAACCGAACAAAGTATGAATGATTCTTGAAATGGCATGTTTTGTTTCTATCTAAATGGTTAGCGCATCGGACTACGAAGCCAGAGGTCCCTGGATCGATTCCCGTTCGGGTTGAAAATTTCAGGGATCAAATTTGCGACGCCCTATCGACACCATTTGCGAGAATGGGCTCGATAAACGATGCTAGTTCGTCAGATGGGGACGCAAAATGGCTGTCCCGTGTTAAGGGAGAGCAACGCCAGTAGCACGCTAAAGACTCCTCTGTAGATGTCGAAAAGGAGTAGGCTAAAAACGCCGCTACAGGGGCCGCTCTCGCACCCGCCAAATTGAGAGGGATTAGTATAAGTTGGCATAACTTGTTTCCCAATCTACTATAAATAAATAAGTTTAAACTAATCTTAATGGTAATACACATGTATGAGGTAAAATTAACCACTGAAGTACTTCAAGGAAGTTTACTGTTTATTTATCATATGAAATTAAACAATGGCGCCAACAACAGGTTTTTATGACAAGCCGTTTTACTATTTATTCTAACTTCAAGATATCTGATATAATATATAAGATATCTTATATAATCTAGTTTTTATCAGACATATTATTAACTTTATAAGATAGCTATATCTTCTAAAGTATATAAAAAGGACAAATATACCTAAGGAGCAAAATATCTCATAAAGTATATAAGATATCTCATAACGTATAAAAAATATCTTATAAAGTTTATAAGATATCTTATAAATATTTTTTATATAAGATATCTGATATACTTGATAAGATATCTCATATATTTTATAAGATATCTTATATAGTTCATAAAACATATGATGGAGGTCCGTTCTATTAGAGAAAAGAAGGCAATGTCCAATACTTAGTACGATGAATTTATTTTATCGTATAAGAATTTGACGTTTCTTCAACAGTTATCTGAAGTTGCATTTAATCTAATTATCTATATTATACTTACTTTGCAATTGCCCTGTAAATTAAATATATATAAATACCTTATCAACAATGAATTTAATAATACCTTTACATATCTCATGGCATCTATTTGTAAACTATGATATTTCCACTCCTAATAGAATTATCTGATGTGATAAACGTCCTAATCGTTTTATTTTTATTCTATATGTGTATGAATTATAACATGTCCATATACAGAATCAAATATTTTCAACAATATCATTATCTACAAAATATTACATCTCGTGTTATCCATCCGATTCAACTATGTTAGTATATTTCACACAGAATGAGTTACTTTTCTTCTTTTTGATATGAAAATGATGTAAGTAATGTAATGAAAATATAACAAAACTACGTGATGAAATATTTATGGAAAGAAATTCAAAGTCTAACATCAATACTCCCTGAATTAAAATACCAGGAAATAACAATATATTAGTCGTACACCAATTTAGCGGATATCGTGAACAATTTAGGAACCCAGCAAAATATGAATTATTCTTGAAATAGCGTGTTTTTCAATCTAAATGGTAATACACATGTATGAGGTAAAAATAACCACTGAGGTACTTCAGGGAAGTTTACTGTTTATTTATCATCTGAAATTAAACAATGGCGCCGACAACAGGTTTTCATTTCTAATTCCTTTTTTTGAAATTTTATATCAACGAAACCAAGAAGATGCCTTTTATTACCAATACACAAAAATTGATTGGTTTGAAAAGTTAGACCCATAAATTTCCACCAACTTAGTACCGAATAAGCCTTTTGTCGTTTTATTTTGCGGATTGTTTTCTTATTTTTTAACTGATTACACACTAACGTATTGATCAGTAATTTTTTCATAAAATCTCCTTACGTGTATCACATGTATCGGTAGCACACAATGTAAAATCCATTTGAATTGTGTAATAACACAAAGATATCACCGATGCTGACATTTCATCTAGTAATACACACATAACATATATATACTCTGCCACCGAGGGCCTTTTATATTAGACAAAAGAGTGCAATGTCCAATAATTAGTACAATGAATGTATTATATCTTATAAACCACACAGAATTTGACGTTTGTTCAACAATTATTTCGTGAAAAAAACAGTTACCTGCAGTTGCGTTTATTTTAAATATCTAGATTATACTTACTTTTCGTTTCCTCTGTAAAATAAATATAAAAACCCTATCAACAATGAATTTAATAATACATTTACTTGTCTCATTGTATCTATATTTCGCTCTCAATAAAATTAGATGATATGCTAAACTTCCGAATTGTTTTCTTTTCATTATATATGTGTATGAATTATAGCACAGACATAAAATCAAATATTCCTCCCAATATCATTATCTACAAAATCTTACAACTTATGTAGACATTATTCATCCAATCTAACTATGTTAGTATATTTTCAAGCAAAATGAGTTTTTTTTTTTATATGAAACTAATTTAATGAATGTAACGAAAATATAACAACTACGTGATGAAATATTTGTGGAAAGAAAGTAAGAAAGTTAAATCTAACATCCACCCCCACCCCCCTAACCATGGAACGTTTCAAAATACTAGGAAACTATTGTATTCGTCGTACGTCAATTCTAGCGGATATCAGTTTCTCAACAAAATAATTAAAGATAATACGTCATGAAAATAACAAACCAAAGGCTTGAGTCACTGATGATGGGTACGCACTTGATCCTTTTAATTGTTACGGCTGAAATCACCTTTTAAATTGTAGCCAACAAAAGACACAAATCAATAATAAAATTTAACAAGATTTATTATATACAAGTTTACAAAATAATATTAAACAAAATAAAATGTCAACTTAACTGTTCAAAATCCTCCGTCTTTACCTAATCCGAAATTCTTCTCGTCACTGTTGCGGGAATCCAAACGGAATATTATATCCAATCAGTCACAATCTAGTATGATGTAACGTAAATAAAAGTGTGTCAAGGATGATGTGTGAAACGTAAATAAATCCAACAGCTGAGAACACAAGAATGTTAACGTCTAGTCTGATACTTTTCTGCTCTGAAAGTCTAACTCTCTTGTCCGTATATATACTGTAGAAATGAAACTTCTGGAATACGGTAGAAGTTCGAATCACACTAGAATTATTACGTAAGTCAAATAGAAAATTCTAGTCATTCCATCAGTATCTATTATTGTTCCATTGATTTCTAAACTGCGCAGTTATAACATTATTTGGTAAACAACTATAAGTATTATGTAAACATATTATACATGGTATAAGGCCACACAAAACAAATTAGGCCAAGATAAATAAATATAATAATTACAATATCATAACACCTCCCCCCTTAAAAGAAATTTGAGTGTAACGAGAACTTCATGAACAATATATACAAAAATATATAGTATGTATACAGTGTTTCAATAAGATCTAGATAAAGCATCTGCTATTACATTATCTTTACCTTTAATATGTTTTACAATAATATCACATTCCTGTAACAATAAACTCCACCTAGTCAACCTCTGGTTCTTGTTTCTCATTTTATGTATGAAGGTGAGAGGATTATGATCAGTATAAACCAGAATAGGATGCATAGTGGGATTTAAATATACATCAAAATATTGAAGTGGAGACAACAGTGCAAAACATTCTTTTTTCAATAGTGGAATAATTTTTCTGATGTTTATCTAATTTCTTGGAAAAATATGATATAGGTTTCTCAACATTATCATTTGTTTCTTGATTTAAAACGGCTCCAAATCCTACATCACTTGCATCAACGGCAAGTTTGAATTGCTTTTTAAAGTCTGGAGTGATACGAACGGGACTGTTAATTAAAAGTGATTTGCTTTTTTTAAAAGCGTTTTGACAATTATCACACCAGATGAAGTTAGAATCTTTCCGTAAAAGCCAATGGTTGAACAACAGTAGCAAAATTTGAACAAAATTTTCCGTAAAATCCAATCATGCCTAAATATCTCATAAGTTGTTTTTTATTTGTAGGAGGAGGAAAATTGGTAATTGCATCCACTTTAGCCATAATAGGTTTCATTTGACCTTGGCCAACTGTGTGCCCTAAATAATCAACAGTGGCCATACAAAATTCACTTTTAGCAAGATTAACAGTCACATTTGATTGTGACAATCTATAAAAGGAACATATAAATGTGTTAAATGTTCTTCCCAGCTATCACTACATACAATAAGATCATCAATATAAGCATAACAAAAGTCTAAATCTTTTATAACAAAATCATTCTTTAAAATGTAGCTGGAGCATTTTTCATACCAAACAGCATGACAGTATATTGAAATAAGCCGTCTGGTGTGACCACAGCTGATATTTCACGAGCTCTCGATGTCAAGGGGACCTGCCAGTAACCTTTTAATAAATCAAATTTGCTTACGAATTTTGATTGTCCAATGTTATCAATGCAATCGTCTATCCTTGGAATCGGATAGGAGTCAGATTTTGAAACCGAGTTTACTTTTCTGAAATCCATAACGAAACGAAAGGTTTTATCTGGTTTCGGCACAAGGAGACAAGGAGAGCTCCATTCACTGTTACTCGGCTCAATAATATCATTGTCAAGCATATATCTAATTTCTTGTCTCATAACATCAAGTTTAAGTAGATTGAGCCGGTAAGGATGTTGCTTAATTGGAGAAGCATCGCCTACATTATCATCCTGACAAACAGCAGTGGTTTTGTTTGGCACATCTGGAAAAAGATTTTTAAAAGAAAATACCAAAGTTTTCAATTTTCCTCTGCGATCGAAAGTAAGATGTGCAAGTTTTGAGTCTAAATTTGACAAAATTTCAGAAGTTTTCAATCTAACAGTTTGTTCCATAGTCTTCGAATCAAAAGATGGTTCAATTATGTCTGGTTTGTCATGATCGTTCTCCAATTTAACCATAGCTAAAGTGGCAACTGGTTTACTCTCACCTTCATTAGTACGCTCAAAATATGGTTTTAACATATTAATGTGACACACTCTATTTTGTTTACGCCGACCTGGAGTTTTTACAATATAATTCAAATCATTGATTTTACTGTCGATTGCATAAGGACCACAGTATTTAGTCTGTAAAGGATGGCCAGGGACTGGCAAAAATACAAGTACCTTACACCAGGCTCCAAAACTCTGTCCCTGGCATCTTTATCATACCATATTTTATTCTGTACAGTTTTTAAGTTTTTCTGAGCAATTTGAAAAGCAGTATACAATTTTTCTTTAAATCTAGATACATAGTCTAGAAGATTCAAGTCAGTGTGTTCAGTAAGCCATTTTTGCTTAACCAATTTCAAAGGTACCCCTACAGTATGACCAAACACCAACTCAGAGGGGCTAAAGCCAAGGGATTCTTGAACAGCCTCTCGGACCGCAAAAAGTAGAAAGTGAACACCATCATTCCAGCCCCTGTCAAATTGAAGACAAAAAGTTCTAATCATGTTTTTCAATGTTTGATGAAAACGTTCTAAGGCACCTTGAGATTCTGGATGATAAGCACTTGATCTATACTGAGCAATCCCTAGCTGGTAAACGACCTGCTGAAATAAACCTGACATAAAATTTGAACCCTGGTCGGACTGTATAGATTTTTAAAAGAAAATACCAAAGTTTTCAATTTTTCTCTGCGATCGAAAGTAAGATGTGCAAGTTTTGAGTCTAAATTTGACAAAATTTCAGAAGTTTTCAATCTAACAGTTTGTTCCATAGTCTTCGAATCAAAAGATAGTTCAATTATGTCTGGTTTGTCATGATCGTTCTCCAATTTAACCATAGCTAAAGTGGCAACTGGTTTACTCTCACCTTCATCATTCCAGCCCCTGTCAAATTGAAGACAAAAAGTTCTAATCATGTTTTTCAATGTTTGATGAAAACGTTCTAAGGCACCTTGAGATTCTGGATGATAAGCACTTGATCTATACTGAGCAATCCCTAGCTGGTAAACGACCTGCTGAAATAAACCTGACATAAAATTTGAACCCTGGTCGGACTGTATAGACTTAGGAAGTCCTACTAATGTGAAACATTTGATAAGAGCTTTGACAATAGTTGGTGTCTTGATATTCCTAGGGGAATAGCCTCAGGAAAGCGAGTGGATGTACACATGATCGTCAGTAAATAAGCATTTCCAGTCTTGGTCTTTGGTAAAGATCCAACGCAATCAATAAGTACTCGACTGAAAGGTTCTTCAAAGGCTGGAATTGGCAGAAGTGGTGCTGGTGGTATTTTCTGGTTAGGCTTGCCAACAACCTGGCATATATGGCATGATTTGCAGTATTCTGTTACATCATTTCTAAGTCGGGGCCAGTAGAAATATTGTAATATCTTAAGGCAAGTCTTCCTTATACCTAAATGTCCAGCCAAGGGGGTGTCATGGGCAAGATCAATAATTTCTTGCCTATAGACTTTAGGCACCACCACTTGGTATACCACTCTCCATTCCTCCTCTGCGATAGCATCAGGGGGCCTCCACTTTCTCATCAAAATGCCGTCTTGATGATAGTAACATTCGGCCATTTTGTCTGCTTCTTCTTGGGGTAGAGCCCGCCAAGGTTCATATAATCATACTGGCCTTCTTGTAAATCCTCATCTTGTTGTTTTCTTGCCATTGCCCTAGTAACAACACAAGTTGGATACAGTTCAGCATCATCTTCAGGTGATTTAACATCCACCACCGGTTCACTTGTAACAATTGGTTCAGCAACCACTTTGTTCCTAGCTAGATCATTTCCTAGCAATAATGAAACACCCTCAACAGGGAGAGTAGGACGAACACCCAAAACAACTGGCCCAGTAATTAAATCTGACTTCAAATAAATACGATGGAGGGGAACATCTATACAACCTAACTCCACACCTCGTAACAAAACGGAGGCACCAACGGACGTCTCCTCGGACAAAGGCAACAAACCTTCTAACAACAAAGTCTGAGAAGCTCCAGTGTCCCATAAAATCTTAATAGGCTGAGGAGTAGTATTATTAACAATAGAAACAAACCCATCAGACATAAAGGGTTTATAATCCTCCATGTAATCACAACAACTGGACTTAAAAGCCTGACTCGCAGGACATTCCAACTTATTGGTAACAACGGGTGTCGTTCAAGCACTGGACTTGGGCTTATTATCTCTTTCATTCTTCTTCTGGAATCTAAAATAATCAGCCATCAGGTGACAATTTTCTTACAATAAGCACAAGTTAGTGACTTCTTCTCAAAAGTATCAAATTTTGGACCAGATATATTATAACTAGACGGACTCTTCTGTGCAACAGGCTTACTACCAGTACGCTCAGTGCTTTGATTTTTGTAATTTCCGCTTGAAGTATTAAAATGTTGACCTTTGAAGCTTCTTTTATGTGAAATGGTATAAATATCGGAAACAACAGCTGCATCTTGCAGTGTCTCAACAGTTTTGTCATCTAAATATGTTTTTAAGTCTAAATTAACACACTGCTTGAACTCTTCTAATAACATTAATTGTCTTAATTGATCAGAATTGTTATCTATTTTCTTTGACGTAATCCATTTATCAAATAAATCTTCTTTTTCCCTAGCAAATTCAACAAAGGTTTGTGTTTCAAACTTTTTATAAGACCTAAATTTCCGTCTATATGCTTCTGGCAATAGCTCATAAGCTTTCAAAACTTCCTGTTTAACAGTATCAGAATCAGAACTTTTTTCTGAAGAAAGAGCTGAGTAAATTTTAGCGGCCTTGCCCACAAAAACACTTTGCAGCATTGTAGTCCAATATGGCTTTGGCCATTTCAAATTTTGAGCAATTTTCTCAAATTGTGGAAAAGATTCATCAACTGTTTTTTCACAAAATTTGGGAACCAAACGGATATTTTTTCTGCATCAAAATGTTCTGATTTTGACTCTTATTTAGTGTTGCTTTCTACTTTGACCATTTCCGTTTTTATTTTCTCCATCTCTAACCTTTCCCTCATTTCAAGTTCTGCCTGTTTTTCTTCTTTTTCTTTTTCTAATTGTTTTAATTTAAATTCATCTTCTTTTTCTGATTGTTTTAATTTAACGTTGTTTTCCAACTGTTTTAATTGAAGTTCATGTTCTAATTCAAGCTGTTTTAATTTGAAAGCATCAACATTTTCGACCTTGAGGTCAAGAGCCTCTTCACCAAAAATTTCTAAGTAAACTAAATTGTCTATTACCAAATTTTTTATAATTTGTTTTCTCATAGATGCTCTAAAATCTATTTTTAGATGTTTATCAAGCAACACTAATTCTTCTTTCTTTAATTTATCAAACCCTTCCAGGTCTGGTGTTTTCAAAAATTTACCAGCATCAAATGCCATTTTGTAGAATTTTGTTGGCTAATTCTAATAAAAATACTGAAAAAATTTAATAAGATATTAACGTTATCCCGAGACGAGCCCCCAATTTCTGTTACGGCCGAAATCACCTTTTAAATTGTAGCCAACAAAAGACACAAATCAATAATAAAATTTAACAAGATTTATTATATACAAGTTTACAAAATAATATTAAACAAAATAAAATGTCAACTTAACTGTTCAAAATCCTATGTCTTTTCTTTGTCCGGAATTCTTCTCGTCACTGTTGCAGGAATCCAAACGGAATATTATATCCAATCAGTCACAATCTAGTATGATGTAACGTAAATAAAAGTGTGTTAAGTACGATGTGTGAAATAAAAGTGTGTCAATCCAACAGCTGAGAACACAAGAATGCTAACGTCTGGTCTGATACTGTTCTGCTCTGAAAGTCTAACTTTCTTGTCCGTATATATACTGTAGAACTGAAACTTCTGGAATCGGGTAGAAGTTTGAATTACACCAGAATTATTACGTAAGTCAAATAGAAAGTTCTAGTCATTCCATCAGTATCTATTATTGTTCTAGTGATTTCTAAACTGCGCAGTTATAACATTATTTGGTAAACAACTATAAGTATTATGTAAACATATTATACATGTTATAAGGCCACACAAAACAAATTAGGCCAAGATAAATAAACATTATAATTACAATATCATAACACAATCGATCTCAACAGGTACCCGAAACACTTGGGTAGGTGCTGAATAATTTGTGGTAGATTGGGAGTGGTCTCAAATTAACCTGTTAATAAAGTTTTTATTAGGGCAATTTATGTTACTATATGTTTTTGTATATATAATTTATATTTGCGTCCTGTTGTCCCAAATCCGTGTGCAACTCAGATCTGTGTCTGTCGTTGACGTCATAATTACTGTTGGTCAAATGTTTTGCCTTCGAAGTCGTAACCATTAAAAGTCATAATTAGAAAGTTCATATTATGATGTACATATGTACCAATTTTCATCATGGTGTGACCCCATTCATAGTTAAAAAGCTTCAACGCAAACCTTAACCGGAGGATTCACCAGCACATTTTCTGTGTTGATTGAACCGATAAATTTAGGTGAAGACTGTAATGGCATATAATTTAGCAAGTGCCTCGGAAATATAATGTGTTTACGTAATATCTTGGGTCACAGTTTCCTGGCTGGAAATTAATTTCACAATCGAAAATATTGATAAAAGTTGTGTGCAGTATTCGCCATGCTGTACAAAGATCACAGTAAATGCCGGACTAATGTATGTACACATATATTTAAATACTCTATAAATTTATACAAAAAGTGACGTAAATAAAATAAAATCCGTTTAATCTTTAGGGGACAACAAAATTGCTCAACAATTTGATATAGAAGCAGGCGTATCTACACGTAACGCTCTGTATTGCGTAAATTGTGAAAAAGAAGCATAACTAGCTTTAGTGTAATCTGTTTCTGCTTTTCTGCTATCATCTTATATATTATATGTCTATTTTGTCAGCAAATCTATAGAATTATGTGTCTTAAGTTTAACATTATTTGTTGAGAAAAAGAAGTTTTGGCCTGTAACCATAGATATAGTATCTTTGTACGTGGGTCACTTACATGAAATGTTTGAGCATATGCAAGGCATCCTTCAAAATGAGGAATGGACATAAAGCTATTTTGCATTGTTGATTTTGGTTAGAGTTTGCTTTGTCTTTAATGTTTAATGTTGAAGCTTCTTACAAATAGGCGATACCATGTTTTTGTTAGGAAGTATAAAGTTAAAGAGAGGAGAATTTACTATAAGGGATGTAGACGAGTACCAACTGACAGAGAAGAGCATGGGTACATCTGAATTTCACAACGCGGACATTGGTATAAAATTATCCAACAAATTATAAATCATCCAGCATGTACCAGTGATATGACGAAATATTACCCAAAACTAGAAACTGATTCGTTCAATTATCAAAGTTCAAACATTATTCCAGTATAAAATTCTTGACAGGAATGGAGGTATTTGCATGGTACCATATAAATTCGATCCGATATTCGATTAAGATGTTGAAAAAGTCGCTCGAAATGAACAAAATGCTGAGTTAATATTTGCAATAATTTCATAAATCCTTAGTAGAATTTGCTAATCGTCCTATAATATATAACATCATGAATTATCCCCCCTCAAGTGTGTGTTTGTAGTGTGTGCTTATCTCGTCATCATATCAGTGTGTGGTTGCTTATATCACATCCTGTTAGTCTTATACAGTAATAGTTCATCACACATAGAATGTCACACACCTGAAATTTTCAGGATTACTTTAAGTAACATTTAATTGATGACTGGAATGTTTTTTTTATGTTATTGTTTGCCTTAAATGATATACTAGTAACCATGATCTGTTGTATAGCATATATGAACTACAGAAAGTAATTATAACGCAGCTTCAAATAGTATTATGGAAAAATCTTCATTTTTTTCAATATCTTAATATAAAAATTGATCGAGTACTTTGAGAACACTTGTGGTTCAAAATTTCATTATTTTTTGTTAAATAACACTCATATATATGAAATTTGTTTTTGTAAGAATTAAACGACACAATTTTTTGACAGCAGTGTTTGAATATTGAATGAGGCAACTGAAAATGAACGAAATTCCTAACATGTCTGGTCCTTTTTACATTTGAATTTGTATATAAAGAATATATTTTACCATCATATTTCATTTTCGATTAAGACTATATCCCTGTTCTTCAGTTCAATATTTATAACTATTTTTTATCAAACATATTTGCTATGAGAGGTAGTAATATTCATTAACTTGTGCCATCTCCTGGAATGAAGAGTATTGCTTAAATCCGCCTTTTCAGTGAATCATATAAAGAAAACGTGTGGTTGAATTTCAACAACATTTTCTCGGGTGGTGTATTGAGACATATATAATGCATGACGAAAATATGAAAAAAAAAAATTAAACGACTGGAAAATTCTAGCCTAACACAGGCCTATCCCATTCAAAATGTAATGAAAATATAACAAAACTACGTGATGAAATACTTATGGAAAGAAAATCAAAGTCTAACAGCCATCCCCCGACAGCATAGGAAAGTTTTAAAATATTAGGATTTCGATTTGGTGGACATGTTTTCCAACATACAATTTGCATTCCTATGGGTACTAATTGTAAGCCACTACTAGCAAACTTGTTCTTTTACTTATATGAGGCACCTTGACGGGGCATTTCTGTCTTTTACTAAAAAAATCTTTACCAATTAAAATTCTGTACTTACCATCTGAGGTTATTCTTACGATACATAAATATTTAATTTTTAATACTGACAAAACATCTTTTTCAAGCAAATTTGTGATTGAACAGTTTTGAAAAGAACTTACCAAAGGGATGATATCTATTAAATCTAAAAATAAATATTTTGTAATTTAAAATAACAAAGACTCACATTGTTTGAAGATAAATTATTCAAAGTACATAAAAATCTGACAATTCACATGTCTTTAAACTTTGAAGAAAAAAAAACAATTATAAAACTATTATTCAAAAAATGCTAATAGGACCTTTGTAGATTTTAAAGTGAATTGTAATTAAAAAAATCCTATTTGCATTAATTTGGAATCAACAATTCAAAACATAAATTGAAATATGAATCAGTTTTAAATGTAATTTTGTCAAAATTATCAAGCGTCTGTACCTTTTCTTGGTGTAGCTGGTATTTTTATATTTTTATCAGACAAAGAACTACAATGCCTTACGTTTTTTAAAGATAAGCTTAAAATAATATGTGCAGAAGTTCGTAATCCATGGCAAATCCGGACCATGAATATCTACATAGATCAATCATCAGTATTTCGTCTGTGTAACTATCATGTTCATATTGAACCAAATATCGTAAAAATGACGATCAAAACACAAAGATCAACATACTCATAACCCCTTGCATTTATTGTTACTACAAAGACTATTTACTAAAAGTATATATTTTCAAACAACAAAAAGGCAAAGCCTATTCACTATCACATAAAGGTACACTACATGTATCTATTCTAATATTCAAATTATTTCGTGTGCACTCGTCACCGCCAGGCGTATAGCTTCGTGTAGCACTTACTTGAGGTTATTTGATTATATAATAAGCACAATTCTATTAGCTTTGCATAACTTATGCTTTCAATGTTTTGACCTATTTATTCTTGAGATAACGTCCTATATATATATATATATATATATGAATTTTCTCTTTTTAAAATTTATTTATCTTTATTTAAATTATTGATGTGCCACGTGAATGTTTATGTTTGATATTCTTTTCGACGAACATTCAGAGATTCTAGGATAAATTATGACAGTGAATATTAGATGTAAAAAGAAAGTTCGGAAAACTTCTGGGATATTGCGTTTTTCTATGTCCGTACGTCCGTCACATTAATTCCTCGTTCACCTTTTGGTTTAGGGATTTAATTTCTATATAGAATGGTGGCATATTACCTGTAGATTCGCCATTTCTTTTATCTATCGAAATATTGACACTGGACACGAGTGCGGTCGCCTTCGTTCCATACATATAATATATGTATATTTTCGGTTTAAACAATGATGGAATTCACCATTGGGAAGATTGCAACTCAAGTTGTGTATAATTTCAAATGGAACTAGGTAAAACAAAACATATGTCTCCCTTCACTTTATTCTAGATAAAATCTTTACCTCTAAGATAAAAATAATAATTTTGTGGCCTTGAGGTCAAAGGTCCAGGTCAAATGAAGGTCATAATGATACGCGACACGTACTCTCTGGTAATACACCTACATACCCAAGGGTATAAGCCTAGGTCAAAAGACAAAAAAGTTGCTACCGGACAAGGAAATACTATAATGCTTGAGGTCAAAGGTCAAAGTCAAATGAAGGTCATAATGGATCACGACACCCCCCTTCCCTGGTAATACAACTACATACCAAAAGGTATAAGCCTAGGTCAAAAGACAAAAAAGTTAGAACCCGGACAAGGAAATACTATAATTTTAGTCATAATTTGACCTTGAGGTCAAAGGTCAAGGTCGAATGAAAATCATAATGGTACGCGACGGTGCAGTTTTTAAGGTATGAAAGTTTTCAAAAAATTTGATATTTTTTCCGTTTCCATGACAACTGCGGCCATTTTGAAAATGTTTAATGTTACATGCACTAGACTTAGTGATCATCATTATTGTGAAGTTTCATAAAGATTGTTCCAGTCATTTCTGAGTCATTTCTGAGAACTCGTGCGGACAAAATTAGGTGGAAGAAACCCCACCCCCCTCCCAAACAAAAAAACAAAGAAACGGAAAAATAACAATCTATCGTCCCGACTACGTCTGGGTCGACATAAATACTACTTCCCTCAGTTATTTTTGTGTTCTAGAAATAACTATATATCCATTCTACTATTAAATTCCTGACCCATTTCACCGTCAATATTTTGGAATTGTGCATAATCACCAATGCAGATTTAAGCAGAGGTTTGGCAGATTTATTTTTTATAATAAACAATTCAAATGAGCAACTAAAATACATACAGCATGTTTCTCAGACCGAAATACAAAATGGCTGAAAGTTCAAAACATGCATATGCACTCAGTTGAAATGTAACTGGAAGCTTGAAGAGTAAGACAATGATAACATAATTGGAGGCAATTAACACAAATAAAATACAAATAAGATGAAGTGATCAGTCAGGTCAGAGACATGAATAGACCAGTTCCAATATTACATATATGTACACAGGTTAAATGAAAAAAGTATACCATGGTTATGCTTACATAAAGATACAAAATATGGTTAGTAGGTAGGATATTATGCTGTCATCTTCAGGTAATGCTACATGTACGTGGAGTTGGAGTTAAGGGGGTGGGGGTGGGGGGGAGTGGAGGATTCCATTTACTCCCTCTACATTTAGGCATCAGTTTAATGTTTTGCAGGATCAGATAGCATCTCCGCTACGATACAAAATGTACCTAAGGTAGGTCAATACTAATAGTTTTAGAAGATAGATATTCCTAATGTTATCCAGGCAGGACATTAGATGGATATACTGTGACATTTCAATATAAAAAACACGTCACCGTTCTTGACTTAAGTCAAACTGAGATAAGTAGTCTTAAGTTTGAAAAATTTTATATAGATTATATAGGAAAAATCCAAATATCTCGTAGAATAAAAAAACTGATCGATTTTTTTTTTTTTTATAGAATTGTGAAAAGAACACTTATCAGACAATATTGGGGTCACTGTTAATTGTTTCTTGTTATTTCCAAAAAACTAAAATCTCGTTTACATTTAATTGGAAAATTCTCCACATTTATCTGCCATGAAAAGGGTTCTTGAATAAAATGTTGTAATTTTGCGATTTATGTATATTTGTCAATTGTTTTATTTAGATAAACTTAAGATATAAATTTTGGATTATATCAAATACTAATTTCTCATTGAAGATACAATGTTTATATTTACATGCAATCGCAAGATGCCCGAAAAAGATGCTCATGTATTAGATATGATCTACCTTAAAAGGCAAAGAGATAAAACACAAATCTATGACCATGAAATAGCAATACATAAGACAAAATTTGTCAAAAACTAAAAGTAGACAGAATATACATATTGTTTTTTTTAAGTCTCATATTATGTCATATAGATTGGCTAAATGCATGTATAAATACGTTGTACAATGAATATAGGTTCATTTTTTTAATTGATTTTTTATTTCATTTTAGGTACTGTGTTAAGTCCTGACAGGATATACTTCTGGAGAAGTTACCTATAGCTTCCAACGAAAAGTATACTCTCTCAAAACAGAAACGCAACATACAGAAAATAGGAAATTTACTTCATATATTATTTTCATAATTTATGATATAAATAATTTACACAGGAATGCAAAAATTGGCACACTTCTTGTTCATGAGTTCTTTTACCTTGGAATATCACAGTTTGTCACATATTGTCAATAAATCACTCATAAATTGTCAATATCTGGTATGTCCACCATTTGCTTGTAACACAGCCCCGACTCTTCTTGGCATAGATTGAATTAAACGCTGAGTTCGAACACGCGGTATCCTTTGCCACTCAAACTGAAGTGCCTGCTGTAATTGTTGCAGATTTTGCGGTGGTGGTTGTCGTTGGCGCACGCGCCGATCCACTTCATCCCACAAATGTTCAATTGGATTAAGATCGGGTGATCGTGACGGCCAACGGATCACATTGACATTCTGTTGTTCTAAAAAGTCTACTGTTACACGTGCTGTATGTGGTCGGGCATTGTCGTGCTGAAAAATTTCTCTCCGAATGTCAATTACGGGCAATAAATGAGGTCGTAAAATTTCGTCTCTATACCTAACAGCGTTCAGATTGCCTTGGATATGTATCAGCTGTGTGTTTCTGGTATAAGAAATAGCGGCCCACATCATAACACTGCCTCCGCCAAAATTGTCTCTCTCCACAACACAGTTTTGCGCAAAACGTTCGTTTCGGCGCCTATACACACGTATGCGACCATCTCGCTTTTCCAGTTGAAAACGTGACTCATCGCTGAACCATACTCTTCTCCAGTTCTGTAAATTCCATGCACGAACTGTAGTACACCATCTAACCCTCGCTCGGCGGTGTTGGCGTCTCAGTGTTGCTCCAAAGTAAGGTCTTCTTGCCCTCAATCCATGAGAACGTAACCGATTGCGTACTGTCTGTGCTGATATACGGCGCAACCCAGGGACGTTTACAGCTGTTTCTGTTGCAGCAATAGTCCTATTCCGCAGATGGAAAAGTCTGATGTAACGATCTTGCGCCCTGGTTGTAACACGCGGGCGCCCTGAACGTGGCCGATCTGTCGTAGTACCAAGCTGCAGGTAGCGTCCCCAAAGGCGTGAAATTGTGCTACGATGAACATTGTACGTTACAGCAACAGCATTCTGTGATTCTCCGGCCTCTAGTCGTCCGATAGCGATATTCCGGGTAGCAGCGTCTAACCTTGGCATAGCGTCACCTCATCAGAATTTTATTTTACGAATGCATTCATGAAAAGAAATACCGGGTTTTTATACCGACTGACTGAGCTAAAAAATAACCCATGATTTGCACGTGAAAGTCGACCCAGTTTTTGGCAATGCGTAAATCGTAGGGTGTCCCAGATTGCAACCAAAGTCGTTTACGGGTGGATGAATTTAAATGATTGTACCTGGAAACTTTTTATGAAGGTGTAATTATGATCATGTGTACATATATTTTGATATTTATTGGTTATTTGTCCGGAAAAATAATATTTCAAAAAGATAATCTGATGTTGCGTTTCTTTTTTGAGAGAGTATATATTAGTTTTCTTAAACCATCCAAAGACAGATGTGTTTTGCCTGAATTCAGTCCACGTGGGAGGACAGTGACAATGCTTTAATTATTGTACAATACATTTTTTACAATGTACATCATGTAACCTGTGCCAAAGAGTACATGCAAGAGGAAGACATTAAAACAGGAAAATTAATAATAATATAAAAATCCTTTAAAAGGTCAAAAGTTAAACAGCAAGCGTTGCAATCGTTGACACATAATTACACCTGGTGCCTACAGACAGTATTTAAGTCATTCCTTTAACAAATCAGGATCTTATGTTGGTCATTGTGTTAATCCCATGAAGGGGTCTGAGCATGTCAGTCTACAAAAACCTTGAATGTTAGACTTGGAGTTTTAAATAAATGGGATTTTATTTAATAAATGATAATGATTCATGTATGTTTAATGCAAAATAATACACTCCTGTATATTTATTACGTTATTCATTAAAAGAAGACTATCTCTATAATTTTCATTTGATAATATTCATGTTGACAGTATTGCTGAGCAATAAAATGCCCCATACCGACTAGAGCTATATGTTGTCAATAGATTGTACATGTACAATGTAATTCATATTACCAAAGGCAAGACCTCGATCAGAATAGTTATCCAATCATCGTCAAATTCAAGATGATCTGTAATTCATCATTACAAGCTCAAATACCAAAAATAAGATTATTTGGTAAAAGGGTTTGCATAAAAAGTCTGGAAAAATAAATATTGATAATAATTTCTATTCCCTAGGGCAATAACTCTCACAGTATTTATTCAATGAGCATCAAACTTGATCTTTAACATTATTATAAGCTCAAATACCAAAAATAAGATTATTTGGTAAAAGGGTTTGCATAAAAAGTCTGGAAAAATAAATATTGATAATAATTTCTATTCCCTAGGGCAATAACTCTCACAGTATTTATTCAATGAGCATCAAACTTGATCTTTAACATTATTATAAACTCAGAACCCAAAAATAAGATCAATTGGTTAAACATGTTCTGAAGAAAAAGCCGAAAACCTAGTGTGACTGACGGGCAGAGTTGAAACTTTTAGTCAGTTCGGCGTTGCCGGTTATGAACAAAAAATAAGACAAAATTTCTTAAAATCATATATTTTCCATTAGTAAGGTTGTCTTCTGAAACTTCTGAAAAAATAAGCAGGATAAAACATTTGATCCAACTCCCCCCTAAAAACCAAATGGTTGCTCCCCAATCGGTTAAAACAGCTTAAGACAACATACGGCACCTTCCTGAAGTTTGGACACCTGAAGAAAGACTAGTTCTTTACTGATGGGTTTTCAATATCGGTCACAGTTCATAAGTGTGGTGAGGGTAGTATTTAAGGGTTATTGTCGGGCAACGTGTTTTCTTATTTGTATTTCACATGCTTCCTTGCATGAAGCTCATTATTTACCGTGTTCCATTGTTAAAAAAATTTGATTTCGCGTTCATCCATGCACACATCCCTTCCCTTTCACGACACTCTGTGATAGGTAGTCTATTTGAAAATTTCGAGGTCATGTAGTTGTTTTAAGGACTTTCCCTGCGTGTTCAATTGTCGTTCTTTACTACTTATGAATAGAGTTGGGCAGTCATAGTAGTACAGTATAGCAGAATTCATTTTTTAGCTCGTCAATGCAGATAAAAAAAACAGATATCGGTATTGGACATCCAAATATAAAGATAAGATAAATTTTATCTGAAGTTGGTTTTGTAGAAAATAGAAAAATGCAAGCTCTCAAAAGCTTAAAAACCGAAAAGAGAGACATAATACATGTACGTGTATTTTATGTCTCTGGTCTGACAGAAAACACATATACACGAAAAACGTAAAAAATTAATAACAGAAAAAGACGGCAAAAATGATACGTTTTAGTAAAAATATAAAAAAATATATACATATAGGCTAGACAAACGTATACAGTGAGAAACGAAGTAGGAATCAAATAGTAAAAAGTTATATTCATAGCTATGATATGTACATGAAACAATATGTATAGCTTCTAAACAGAAAGAAAACTTCATGTTCCGGTTTATGGCATTATAACAATTTAAGGACTAAAGGTTCCCTTTCACTCCCTCATTATTCCTTACACCGATTGCAATAGTTAATTTTTTTAACTATTTGGTATTACACTTTTATATGAAAAATGGAGAACCTAATTTCGAATATTTTACTATGTAAGTATTATATTATCAATATATTATTAAATTTTAACGGGGAAACCCCGGCAATTTCCAGCCGCATCATATCTGTCAAATAGTGATTTACACAAAACCATTCTCCTGTTTTATTGCATAATAAAGCCCATACATGAAGGTATTTTGCGATAATAAAAAAAACAATCTGTAGGTGATTTTGTCTTACAAATCTGGACACAGAATCAAAATTATGTACTTCTTCAAAGAATAGCACAAAACTTATATGTTTTCATGATATTTTTTTCAGTTATTGAAAAAAAAGAGTTATCCTTCCCGGAACAATCAATCTTCGTGCCAAACTTCTTTTCCATGGAAGCCATGACATTGCCAATAAAACAAAAATACGGGAAAATTGTACTATGACGTCAGATTCATTGTTCTGGGAAGGACAACTCTTAAGACAAAATTCCTACAGATTGTTTTTAAATACAGGAATAGTATTTCACTTCGGCTTATTATTTTAGCGGGAATGAAATAGACTTTGATTTTTAAAATCATAACACACAAGAGCACACACTTTAGAGTTTGATTTTGATACATACACACATTCTTTTCCGTTTGAAAAAAAATCTTATTCTGGCTCTAATTCCGAAATTTACACAATAATTGAAATTTGAAGTAACAACCAAATAATTTACTTTTTCGCAAAAACCCCGAAACTGAGGTTGCTATTGCGAAAAAAAAAAAAAAAACGAAGTGGGGGACCCCCTATTTTTTATCGTATTTTCTTCCTCAATATTTGAAATACTTAGACACAAAATTATAAGAAAAAAGTCACCTGCAGATTTGAATAGGCAGTTTTGTCTTTAATAAATAAAGTAAAGAAATAACCTGAATTGCATGTCATTGTACAGTGGTTTTGTAGATAATTGCCTTTGTTTGTTTAAAACGCTTCTTTTCATATTTAAATATTTAATTTCCGTGTGTTTTACATATTGTTGTCTATGAAAAGTACGTCTGTCAAGGCCGGATATAAATGGCATGCAAATAGATATCAGTTTCAGAAATGTATACGTAAAGGCCGCTTTTTAAAAAAAGTCTTATAACCTACATGTCTATACAATAAGAACACTTGGCACCGTTAATTAAACATTTAACGCTTCGAGTACTATCTTAATTTGCAAGTGCCTTTATCGTGTTAGATCTTATAATTAAAACTATTGATTTTTTATATCTTTCCTGTTATCACTTATTGTTTCTTATAAATATACATGAGAATCTCAGCTTTCTAACTTTTGTGTTGCATTTGAAGGAATCATAAATAATTATTTTATACAAATTGAATGTGAATGATCTTCAACATGTTATATGATGAACGCCCTCTAACGGCGCGAATATTATTAGGTAGACGTAATTTATTAGATTCTACCTCATGCCTATCCCAGAGATTTTAATCTATCATTGAGTTATCTCCTCCCCGTAACAATATACCACTCGGTCGGTACCAAGTTTGACATACCAGCTGTGTGATTGATTGTTTATCAGAATACCTCCATGAACGTAAGAAATTCAGTTTATGGAAAAAAAAGATCCTGTTGATTTGTCCTTTCTTAAGAAAATATGTCGTCAAATTAAAACATAATTTCAGCATAAAACATCGAAAATATATACAATCCATTCTAACCTCAATAACAATGCATCATGTTTCCTTCTATTGACAGTTGATACAATTCGTATCACTGGTTCTCAACACTGATGATTTCGGATATTTTACAAGTTTGCATCTGATACTTTTGAAGATTATAATACTTTATATTTAATTTAACTGTAGACGCAAAAAAAAAAAACAACAAACAAATGCACTGAATTCTAATCAGATATTGAAAATTGTCCTATTTGTCTTCAGAATGTTTTGATAAAATTAAATAAAATGTATTGTATAATTTTTTTTTAATTATTTTTTGTCCTGTTTATATTATCGATTTGTCGACAAAGGAGTTTATTTAATTTTAATCAAGAAGCGTGTCCTATAAAAATGACATGTTTCTCTTTCTGGCGTATCCATTTCATTATAATGTTACTTCATGTAAGAAACTATCTGCTGATTCTGTCCGATTGTTGTGTTCAATTCTCATGATTTCCTCTCTTTTTTATGGATTTCGAATTGATGGAAGTTTCCCGCTGTTTTATCACTTCGGTATTTATTTGTCGATACGTTTATGATGAAGAATGTTTCTAGATGCTATTTAGTCTTCATTATTAATCAACCGAATTTGCAAACTAAGGAGATCAAAAAATAAAACCTGAAAGTTATCAAATAGCCTAAATTTCATGTCTTTATAAGATCATGACCAAATAATCAGAAAACTTTCTCTCTGCTCTTTTTGCATTGATAGACATTTGGTCTTTGTTAATAATATGTTGGTATTTGTTATAAAATGCTTCTTTCAATATTTAAATATTTTATGTCCATGCGTTTTACATATGGCTTACAGTAGAAACCAGCAAAAGTCTGAAAAGGCCAGTTTTTGTACTGAATTGTATTTAACCTGACTGAACATCAGTCTTGACCAGTCTCAATTAGTGTGGATTAGTCTGAACAATTTCTTTTTTTCTGAAATTTACTTAACCTGTGCTGATTGAGTCTCGACTTAATCTGAACTGTCTCGACTAATGCTAAACCAGTCTGAACCTACTCTGAATGTGTCTTGTCTTCATCAAAATGAGTTTATCTAGTCCCAACTTGTCTTGACTAAGCAGGCTTAATCAATATGTTCTGGCTCTTGCAAATAATCCCCAATCAAATCTCTAAAGAACAATGACTTTAACATGACAATGAAATGGAGACTGTGATTATATATATAAAAGGGAATTAATTTTTTTAATTTTCTAAATTTTCTAAATTTTCAGAAAATTCACAACTTTGGTTAAATACCACAAATGGTAATTACATGTATATTATTCTGATTTATGTCAATTTCTTTATGATCATATTATTTATATACTGCCTTTTAAACATTTTTTTCAAAATTTGATTTAGCACAGTAAAGTTGCTGAAGTCGCCTAGGTAGTTCAAATTATAGCTAATGACTTAATCCTTAATCAGTTATTTATCCTTTATTATTGATAATAAAATGAACTAAAACATATATACATGTAATATAGTATTTTTTACAGGAAAAAGAAGTGATTATAGATAATTTATGAAGGAAATTAAAATTTGCTGTTCAAGATTATTTACACATAACATCTAAAAAGGGATTAAGAGTCTGTTTAGCCCAAAATTTCATTTTATTATTATATTCACTAATATTTGGCTGCATATAGATATTTTCATTTTATAATTATTGTGTCTTTCTTTAGATATATTGAAATATTTTTGTTTTGTAATTTTTCATAACCATTCTATAAATTCCAGAAATGTACTAATGATATTTAACATTTTGACAAATTGCTACGATAAACCTAACAAAATAAAAATAGCTTGTACTGATACATGTATATTTAACGCCAGGTGTCCTTTAGCCATACATTGTGTAATAAGTTTATCCACTTTCCTTGGTAATTGTGGTCAGATACTGTAGATTAAAAATCCTGTTAGGGTTAAAAGGTGTGAAAAATACGGTTGGCATATGTACATATCTCTTTGTAAAGTGGTCTACTCAAGTGTGACAATGTAGATTAACCTTCAAAGTTAAAAGTAACTTCTCTATATATAAGCTGTAGTCTTGATTAGTTTATAACATGACTCTTCCAATATTTTTGATCTTCAAAGTATATTTGTAAACTTTTTGTTAGGAAACAGTTTAAAATCAGGATACACTTAAAAAATTAAATCATGATATTGGAGAAAAAGTTTTATATTTTCGTACATACTCTACAAAAAAAGGGGGATATTTAGGACACACTGTCATAATTCAAATTTGTGAGTCTTATCTTATCATTAAAAAGTTCATATAATAAATTGCAATGGTTCATATTTCAAATCTATGACTGGACTTATTCTGTAGTTTACTATTGGTGGAAAACATAGCAGGACAAGTGAAAATAAATCAATATCAGTTGGATTTGTACAACTTAAAAAATCTTTTTGACTTGAATACTGCATATGATAGACCGTTAAAATGTGATCTTGTCAACCAGAGGACTTTATATTAATAAAAAACGAAAGATGATAGTTGAGGAGATAATATAATTTTATCTTTTACATGATAAAATTTCTGAGAAAAGGCTACATCAAACCAACTATTAAGTCATAGAATAAGGATATTTTATCACTTTCTTTAAAAGTAATTATTAAAGCCACCTTGATCTACGTTGACTTTATTCCAGATCCATTCAACTTTGAAATATATTTTCAATTTGATAAGGGAGGTAATTAAATGTTTGAAATCACAATAGACAATGACAATTTACTTGAAATAAGAACAGTTTTGCCAGGTATATTGTATGAATAGTTAAATAATTGAAATCCTCACAGTGCCATTTTTTGTTTAAATAATTAGTAAATTGGAAAAAAATGACTGTTTTATTAGTTATTTCCTTATTGTCATTTATGAAACAAAGTTTAATTAACAAAGATATTAATTCAAACAGGTCATAATTTCTAAAGACAAATTGAAAATAAATTTATATACATTTTCCTAAATTGGATGAGAGTTATTTTTAAGATCATAGATGTATTAAGCCTGATTATACTATTTAAAACAACAGCCATGAAATGTTGAGATTAAATAAACTCATGTTTATGAAGTTAAGACAAATTCAGACTAAGTTGATACATGTTGAGATCCTTCAGTGGAGTTGAGACAGGTTCAGACGAGGTTCAGACTGGTTTAGCAATAGTCGAGACAGTTCAAACTAAGTCGAGACTCATCAGCACAGGTTAAGTAAATTTCAGACAAATGCAAATTGTTCAGACTTATTCAGACAAATTGAGACTATTAAAAACTGTGGTTCAGACAACTTAAATACAATTCAGTAAAAGTCACACAGGTTGATACAAGTTAAGTACAATTCAGTACAAACACTGGCCTTTTCAGACTATTGATGGTTTGTAGTGTGACTTTTAAATACAATGAATAAGAATGTCATGGCCAGATTTAAATAACACGTAAATAGATATCAGTTTCACAAATTTAGACTTAAAGGAAGATTTTCATAAAGTGACAAAACCTATTTATTTATACAAATGGAACAACTGATATCGTTAATGAAATGTTTGACCATTCAAGTACTACGTTCCTCAGAACCTGGTAGAGTCTGAGTAGCGATCTTCCCCGTTTTATACAAGGCCGTGCTATAATCTAAACTATTGACTCTGTCTGTTACCTCTTATTATTTAGCAAAAGAACTTTAACTTAGTGACTTTTGTATTCAAATTTTAATAATAAATTCAAAGGAAATATAAATAATTATTTGACACGAACGGAATTAGACTGATCTCCAATGATGTCTACTATCGATAAACAAACCCGAGGTGTCAAGAACAGTATTAAGTAGATGTAATTTATGACATTTTATTTTGGGCTAATTTCTAGAAATCCGATCGGGTGGACTGGATCCTACGTTGACTATATTCCAGATCCATTCAACTTTGAAATATATTTTTAATTTGATAAGGGAAGTAATTAAATGTTTGAAATCACAACAGACAATGACAATTTACTTGAAATAAGATAAGTTTTGCCAGGTATATTGTATGAATTGTTATATAAATGTTGAAATAATCATAGGGCCATTTTGTTGTTTAAATAAGTAGTCAATTAGAAAAAACAAATAGCTGTGTTATTAGTTATTTCCTTATTGCCATTTATGGCAAAAAGTTTAATTAACAAAGATATTAATTCCAACAGGTCATAATTTCTAGACAAATTAAAAATAAATTTATATACATTTTTCTAAATTGGATGACAGTTATTTTTAAGATCATAGATGTATTAAGCCTGATTATACTATTTAAAACAACAGCCATATGAAATGTTGAGATTAAATAAACTCATGTTTATGAAGTTAATACAAATTCAGACTAAGTTAATACAGGTTGAGATCCTTCAGTGGAGTTGAGACAGGTTCAGACGAGGTTCAGACTGGTTTAGCAATAGTCGAGACAGTTCAAACTAAGTCGAGACTCATCAGCACAGGTTAAGAAAATTTCAGACAAATGCAAATTGTTCAGACTTATTCAGACAAATTGAGACTGGTCGAAACTGTGGTTCAGACAACTTAAATACAATTCAGTAAAAGTCAGACAGGTTGATACAAGTTAAGTACAATTCAGTACAAAAACTGGCCTTTTCAGACTATTGATGGTTTCTAGTGTGACTTTTAAATACAATGAATAAGAATGTCAAGGCCAGATTTAAATAACACGTAAATAGATATCAGTTTCACAAATTTAGACTTAAAGGAAGATTTTCATAAAGTGACAAAACCTATTTATCTATACAAATGGAACAACTGATATCGTTAATGAAATGTTTGACCATTCAAGTACTACGTTCCTCAGAACCTGGTAGAGTCTGAGTAGCGATCTTCCCCGTTTTATACAAGGCCGTGCTATAATCTAAACTATTGACCCTGTATGTTACCTCTTATTATTTGGCAAAAGAACTTTAACTTAGAGACTTTTGTATTCAAATTTTAATAATAAATTCAAAGGAAATATAAATAATTATTTGACACGAACGGAATTAGACTGATCTTCAACGATGTCTACTTTCGATAAACAAACCCGAGGTGTCAAGAACAGTATTAAGTAGATGTAATTTATGATATTTTATTTTGAGCTAATTTCTAGAAATCCGATCGGGTGGACTGGATCCTACGTTGACTATATTCCAGATCCATTCAACTTTGAAATATATTTTTAATTTGATAAGGGAAGTAATTAAATGTTTGAAATCACAACAGACAATGACAATTTACTTGAAATAAGATAAGTTTTGCCAGGTATATTGTATGAATTGTTATATAAATGTTGAAATAATCATAGGGCCATTTTTTTGTTTAAATAATTAGTCAATTAGAAAAAAAAAATAGCTGTTTTATTAGTTATTTCCTTATTGCCATTTATGGAACAAAGTTTAATTAACAAAGATATTAATTCCAACAGGTCATAATTTCTAGACAAATTAAAAATAAATTTATATACATTTTTATAAATTGGATGACAGTTATTTTTAAGATCATAGATGTATTAAGCCTGATTATACTATTTAAAACAACAGCCATGTGAAATGTTGAGATTAAATAAACTCATGTTTATGAAGTTAATACAAATTCAGACTAAGTTGATACAGGTTGAGATCCTTCAGTGGAGTTGAGACAGGTTCAGACGAGGTTCAGACTGGTTTAGCAATAGTCGAGACAGTTCAAACTAAGTCGAGACTCATCAGCACAGGTTAAGTAATTTTCAGACAAATGCAAATTGTTCAGACTTATTCAGACAAGTTGAGACTGGTCGAAACTGGGGTTCAGACAACTTAAATACAATTCAGTAAAAGTCAGACAGGTTGATACAAGTTAAGTACAATTCAGTACAAACACTGGCCTTTTCAGACTATTGGTGGTTTGTAGTGGGACTTTTAAATACAATGAATAAGAATGTCAAGGCCAGATTTAAATAACACGTAAATAGATATCAGTTTCACAAAGTTAGACTTAAAGGAAGATTTTCATAAAGTGACAAAACCTATTTATTTATACAAATGGAACAACTGATATCGTTAATGAAATGTTTGACCATTCAAGTACTACGTTTCTCAGAACCTACATGGTAGTGTCTGAGTAACGATCTCCCCATTTCATGCAAGGCCGTGCTATAATCTAAACTATTGACTCTGGCTGTTACCTCTTATTATTTGGCATAAGAACTTTAACTTAGTGACTTTTATATCAAATTTAAATAATAAATTCAAAGGAATTATAAATAATTATTTGATAGGAACGGAATTAGAATGATCTTCAATGATGTCGACTATCGATAAACAACCTCTAGGTGTTAAGAATATTATTAAGTAGATGTAATTTATGATATTTTATTTCAGGCTAATTTCAATAAATCCGATCCGGTGGTAAATATGTGGAGGTTCAATCTACTCTTAACTCAATCATCTTGTCCATCCTCTTATAAATGATATAACACCCGTTCAAGTTAGGAGGGGGGTTATATTATTCGGTAAACCATTCATTGTAATACAAACATTAAAAATCAAACCCGCTTCAAAAAAGAGGAAAACAAAAGTAAAATGTGTTGTCATATATTGTATAAGAAATATGTTTTTGAAAGGAATAATCTGGGACAGAAGGACAGTCGTATTCCATTTAAATTTCCTCTTCTAACTTTTATCTGATATGATAACAATTATGATAGAATTAATAAAAGAAATACAAATAGAATTCCAATTAGTTTTTTTGTGACATCTGTGTTTATTTTCCCTAAAAATTTGTCTTTATTTCTTCAATTTTAATATTGATAAATTTATCAAACCAGATCGCTATTAATCTGATGTAGTGTTGCCACTAGAAACCCGAAAGATCTAGCCAAAACCTTTTTGTAAATGGGATGCCATTTAATAATATATACGTAAAGGGTAATTTTTAAAAAATTATGCTGTTTCTTTTATTTTTTATGAATCATTAATTTACATCAAGAGGAGGAAGAACATGATAATGACCTGTTTTAAAATTATATAGAAATAAGCAATGTGGTTTTCCTAAACCCAGTCGAGTTTTTTCCTTATTGGCAATGTGTTTCAAATAGCGACGATTGCTTTAAATCAAGATAAATAAAAGTATAAAAACAAACTTACGTGATTTTCAATTCCTTTTCTTCTACACTGAAGCAAAAATAATTTTCCCCATTTATCAGAACATAATTTCTTTCTTGTTTACTTAAAAATAAGTTAACTTTGATGTATTCACATAAATGATATGTAGGATATCTTCCTGTTTAGAACAGTTTTTTCTATTAATAGTAAAAAAAATCTACATGTGATTTTGAATATGACATTGTTTTTTGAGCCAGTAAAGTGTTACAATCAAGTCACAGACTTAGACCTGTCTTAATAGTACAACTTGTCAATACATTTCATGTTTTAGTAGCGGGACACTGATACTTAAAAGATAATAAATAATTTTCAATTTTGTGAAAACAAAGGTTCGTTATTTGTAGAAAAAAATCATGATTATATCTGTAATAGCAGGGGGAGAGAACTTAATGATTTATACATATCATCAACTTTGAGAATTTAAACGGAAGATGGTCCGGTGATAAAACAGGTAATTTACTTGTTTCCAGTACAATGGACATAGTGCTGTGGATTACCGCATTGTGTCAGACCAATTTTTGGAAAAAGTTTTATATTTTTATGTAGATGATCTAATACCTTATTTATCAGACCATGCAAAAATCAAACTTTAAATAAGAGCAAACTTTTATGAAAATGGGCAGTTTCAAAGTTCAAATCCTATGCCTACTGGTTTTATCTGGGAGGGGGGATTCTTACAATTTATTCAGAGAATCATTTTCGAGTCCAGATGTCCGAGACAAAATTGAACACTTTATTAACAAAGATTATATTGAGCGCTGTGACGTTGGTTTAGCTGTAGAAGAATTTAACAATATAAAAACAAAAATAAGGACTAGTATGATAAAGATTTGTACCTGCCGAGACGTGATATGATAAGAAGGAGGGAACGTTATGTAGCATATCCGTGTGACCCATTTATTAGAGGCTCATTCTACAAACACCGCAAACTATATAGAAAAGCATGTAAGAAAAAAAAATACAAAGAATTCAAATTAGAGAAAATGTATGAATGTGATTCTTATTCATATTGGTCAATACTGAAAAACTTGAGGGAGGACTAAAAAAGTCTGACCCCAGCGAAAAAATTTCCAACGAAACTTGGGTTAAATATTTGAATGAATTATTCAGTATAAAAGAAAATTTCAAATATCAAAACGAAAATTTCAAATGTCTAGTTGATCAGTTTCAGACTCTTAAAACATTTTCTGAGTTCGATTTTAAGTTTAACATTCAAGAAATTTTAAAATGTATTGAACATTTAGCAAATAATAAAGCTGTTGGTCTTAATCATTTAAAAAATGAAATTTTAAAAGGTAGCAAAGACTATATACTACCACATATAGTTAAATTATTTAATATAGTACTGACTAGTGGTGTATATCATATAGAATGGAGAAAATTACATTAGGCCAAAATGCAAAGGTGGAGATCAGTGTGATCCATTAACTTATAGAGGTATAGCTATAATGTCTTATTTGGGGAAATTATTAAGTTATGTTATGAACGAAAGATTACAGTCCTTTTTTAAATGTCAACAAAATTATAGACTGTGTTCAAATATGATGTCAACCTTAATGTAGAACTGTAGATAAATCTTTCTTCTTAGAACAATAGTTGAAAAATATAAACAAAGTAAATAAAAACTGTACACATGCTTTATAGATTTTGCTAATTTCATGAATAGTATTTACCTGTTACTACTGGAACTACAGTTCTTAACAGCTTAATCTCTGCCGACTGTGTTACACAGACATGCCTTTCAGGTTTCCCCTTTCATTTGTGATTAGGATAGTGACATTTTGATCTCTCCGTAGGTAGCCAATTTATTCCAAGAACAGCCTTGTCATGATTACAAACAGTAAGATATGGCCATTGCAAATCGACAATTCTTCCTCTAATTGCAATCAATCTTCCAACAGAATAAAATAAAGAACAATACATATTATATACACATAAATTTAATATTTATTTTTCTAAATGAAAAATGAAACAGGAGTTTAAGGCAGAAGCTTAAATTCACTACTTCCGAAATACAACCCATGTGGGCCTCAAGTTGTCAAAATCAAAATTATAAAACCTTATTGCACATAGAGTATGTGACAATATTATATAGCAATTAAAAGCACGACATGAAAAATTAACAAGGAGTTTAGTTTAAATTTCCAGTTTTCGAAATTCGACCCCTGTTGGCCCCAATTTTTTGAAAATTAAAATTATAAAACCTTATTGCGCATCCACATGTAGTATGTAACAATATTGTATAGAAATTAAATGCATGACACGAAAAATGAATGAGTAGTTTAGGTCACAAGCTTAAATTCCAATTTTCGAAATTCGACCCTTGTGGGGCCCAAGTTAAAAAAATCAAAATTCGAAAACCTTATTGCGCATCTACATACAGTATGTGATAATACTGAATAGAAATTAAAAGCATCACATGAGAAATGAATGAGGAGTTAAAGTCACAAGTATAAATTTCCAATGTTCGAAATTCGAACCCTGTGGGCCCTAATTTTTGAAAATTAAAAGTCTAAAACTTTATTGCTCATCAACATATAGTTTGTGACAATACTGTATAGAAATTAAATGCATGAAGTTAAAAATGAACGAGGAGTTCTGGAGACAAGATTATCTACGGGACGCACAGACGGACGGACGGACAGACGGACCGATTACAAATATCCACGAACTTTATTCGAAGTGTGGAAATAATGATATCGGTTGCACTGTTCGAAGACAAAAAGGTGGCAATTGAGCAAAAGGCATTTCAAAATACCATGGTATTTACATATAAAAGTCTATCAAATATGTGCATTAAGGGAAAATGTATAAAATACATTGTAGCCTCTAAAAATATTTGTACATTCAACAAGAAGAGCAAATTAGTATGTCCTAAAAGCCAAAAAGTAAAACAAAACCACCATTTCCTTGAACATTCCACAACTGTTTTCAAAATAATGTAAACACATACCAATGATTTTATTATTGTGGACTTTTACATTACATGTGATTTATATTCCAATTGTCTGTTTTGTTGAGTATTGAAACAATATAACTTCCTATATAAGCAACCAAGAAGGGCACCAAGATGGTCACAAAATCGTGTCTATGAGAAAAATAAAGTAAAAGTGAAGGTTTCTAGTGTCATATTCTTTCAAAACAAAGTGAAACAAATGCAAAACACTATTTATTTGAAAATCTTCGGTAAACAAATTTCACCATCTCTGCATGGTTTTAACTGGCATTGACTCTTAATAGCCGTGGGTTGTTGTCTTTGGAGAACGCTAGAGGGGCATCCAGTCAGTGATGAGAACATATATTCTGTAAGTTTTGTTGGTACGCTTTGTGGAGTTTGAAAATTTTATCAATAGGCCACAATTGGTCTTTAGTTCTTTGATTTCGGCGCTCTGGTTTTTGGACTTTGTGTATTTGAATAAAAATATTTCTGCCGCTTCATTTTAATTGCACCTGTTCCTTAAATGTGGTAAACGAAAGTATTTTTTTTATAATTCTTTTGCAATAATTAGATAAAAAATGTCCAATGCGTAAATGTGATCTTCGCTGAAAAAGTAGTTCTAAAGAAAAAAACATATATTTAAAATCCGCTCCCTCCGAAAACATGAATGGATTCAATTACCGAATAACCAAGGAAAAAGACATAGTATTACATACCCATAAGGTAGCTCAAAAGGTGTAAATTCTAGCGCATTTAATATATTATGAAACAAAAATAGAAATATGCCGGTCACAGTTATTGATACCGACATTTTTCAGTATTCAAATCTATTTTCTACAACACATCTTTTTATGTCAAGGTCTCTCTCTCTCTCTCTCTCTCTCTCTCTCTCTCTATATATATATATATATATATATATATATATATATATATATATATATATATATATATATATATATGTATTGACTGAGCTATTTTTACACATACAATTAGTATTGTAAAAACTATCGACACTGACGAAGGCTATTTGTTACGTCGAAATATTTGTCAAAACGATTTTAAATATCATCTTCGTATATTACCATCTTATATTAGTACCGTTGTGCAAATCGTTAGACTTATATATATATACATTGTATATACATAAGTAGCTCTATACACATCAACCCATCTTTTAGATGTTGTTATGTTATTGTAATTATTATATTTATTTATCTTGGCCTAATTTTGTTTTGTGTGGCCTTATAACAGGTATAATATGACTAAATAATACTGATAATTGTTTACCAAATATTGTTATAACTGTGCAGTTTAGAAATCACTGGAACAATCATAGATACAGATGGAATGATTAGAACTTTCTATTTGACTTACATAATAATTCTGGAATGATCATAATATACGATGTGTAATTCAAACTTCTACCGTATTCTAGAAGTTTCCCTTCTTCGGCCTTCTATAGATTTCCGTGATAACTATATATACGGACACGAAAGTTAGTCTTTCAGATCAGATCAGATCAGACATTAACATTCTTGTGTTCTCAGATGTTGGATTGACACACTTTTATTTACGTTACATACATCGTACTAGATTGTGACTTATTGGACATAATATTCTGTTTGGATTCTCGCAACAGTGACGAGAATTCCGGATAAAGAAACGACAAAGGATCAGACATATATATTTAAACAGTTAAGTTGACATTTCATTTTGTATAATATTTCTTATAAACTTGTATACAATAAATCTTGTTAAATGTTATTATTGATTTGTGTCTCTTGTTGGCTACAATTAAAAGGTGATGTCTGGCCGTAACAATGTTTTTTTTCCGTACCTCAGCTTAATTGGAATATTTTTGTATACATTTTTTATACTTTTGTTTGTCGGCATAATCAATTGTTCTCTCTCTGGGTTCTACTTACAAATCGTGTTTCAATTTACAAACAATTTAATGATTAATATTGTATGCTATAATGCAATTTACACTGAATAATTATTTGCTAATATATTATACTAAAAATCAGCTAACCAGTCTTTTCAAATTGTTCTAAAAAGATAATCCGAAAATTACAGTCCTCGGAAAATCAACTTTATCTTAATATAAGGACAATGTTAGAACATCGACAGTATAAGTCCACAGATTTCGGCTACACCAAGTCGTTTACTTAACAAACTGTTATATTTTGCTGACGTCTTAGTTCGAATGTAAGAGCCTGTCTTTTTCTTTTCAACTGCCACGTTTTTTGTGGCTTCTTCAATTAATTCCTGTTTTTCCTCTGAAGATAGTGGTATACTGTGATAACAATAGCAAATACAATCTGCGATTTTTACTTCATCTATTTCTATATCCGACGTGCTGTTCTTGATGAAATGAGCTGTTGATATTTCTGTTGGTGTTGATTGGAGAAGCATTTCAGTTGATAGTCTGTTTGCCGTTGCATTGGTTTCACTTTTTGGGGAAGAAAATCCGTTGTTCCTGTAGTCTGCATTTACTCAGTTTTGGGTTTGTTTGATTATCACCTGGTATTACGGTATCTATGATATCTTCCCCGTGATGGACATTAGTCTGAAATATTAAATTCATGAGAATCTATTTTCTGATACAAAGAAACACAGCTGAAACTTTTTCGTATTTGAGCTTAAACCGATCTCGTTTGAGCTGATATGTTATTAATTAAGAATAAAATATTCTTTAGATTTGCTGCAGTAAAAAAAATACATTAAATGTTTAAACTCTTAACAGGATAGATCAACAGTGACAAACCAATCAATTAACATCGACATTCCTCTTGCATCTAAACAAAAACAAAAAAACAACACGACACATAAAAACAAATCAGTTGAAAATCAGGTAGGATAGCCTAACTAAGGATTATCTGTCTGATAATGGTTTTGGCTTTACCTTTTTTTTTATATACTGTTGAAAGATTTTTTATGATTGTTTTTGTTTTCGACATTTTTAACGTTGAACACGATTGATTAATCGTAACTCTACGAAACTGTCCTTGCCATTCGATGTATGATACCAGAATATGCTTACCCTTCCAGAACACCTGATGTCACTCCGGTTTTAATGGAAGTGCGCATTGCTAGTGATTTAGTTTCTGTACTGTCTTGTTCTAGCTTTTTAGCTCACCTGGCCAAAGCCCATGTGAGCTTTTGCCATTACTTGGCGTCCGTCGTCCGTCGTCCGTCGTCCGTCCGTCGCACGTCGTCCGTCGTCCGTCGTCCGTCCATCGTCCGTCGTCCGTCGCCAGTCCGTCGTCCATCGTCCGTCGTCCGTCGTCTGTCGTCCGTCCGTCGTCCGTCGTCCGTCGTCCGTCCGTCGTCCGTCGTCCGTCGTCCGTCCATCGTCCGTCGCCAGTCCGTCGTCCATCGTCCGTCGTCCGTCGTCTGTCGTCCGTCCGTCGTCCGTCGTCTGTCGTCCGTCGTCCGTCCGTCGTCCGTCGTCCGTCGTCCGTCATCCGTTTGTCGTCCGTCGTCCGTCCGTCGTCCGTCGTCTGTCGTCCGTCCGTCCGTCGTCCTTCGTCCGACTGTCGTCCGTCGTCCGTCGTCCTTTGTCCGTCCGTTGTCCGTCGTCCGTCCGTCCGTTGTCCGTCGTCCGTCCGTCCGTCGTCCGTCCGTTGTCCGTAAACTTTCACTTATTGATCATCTCCTCTAAAACCAATGGAGCAAATTTAACCAAATTTTATAGGAATGATGTATGAATGGTCCCTTACTAAGATTTCAGAAATTTTTCCGATCCGAAAAAAAACATGGCTGCCAGAGCAGGACATAATTTAACATTGGATCTATGGGAAAACATGTTAAAGTTCATCTTTTTTGAAACTACTTTAGCAAATTTAACCAAACTTTACAGGAATGATGTATGGTAGGTACGTTACTAAGACTGCCGAAATTTTTCCGATCCGCCAAAAAACATGGCTGCCACAGCAGGACATAATTTAACATTGGACCCTATGGGAAAACATGTTAAAGTTCATCTCCTCTGAAACTACTTGAGCAATTAAATTTAACCAAACTTTACAGGAATGGTGTATGGAACGTCCTTTACTAAGTTTGCCGAAATCTATCCGATCCGCTGTAAAACATTTCTGCCAGCGCAGGACATAGTTCAACATTGGACCTATTAGAAAACATGTTAAAGTTCATCTCCTCTGAAACTATTTTACTAAGACTGCCGAAATTTGTCCGATCCGCAGTAAAACATGGCTGCCAGCGCAGGACATAGTTTAACATTGGACCTATGGGAAAACATGTTAAAGTTCATCTCCTCTGAAACTACGTGAGGAAATTTAACCAAACTTTACAGGAATGATGTATTGAAGGACCTTTACAAAGATTGCAGAATTTTTTCCGATCCGCCAAAAAACATGGCTGCAAGCGCAGGACATAGTTTAACATTGGACCCTATGGGAAAATATGTTAAGGATCATGAAAGTTTGTAGATGGATTTTGTCAGGTGAGCGATACAGGCAAACACCACTGAGCCTCTAGTTAAGTTTATTATACGTTTTTTATTCTTTAAGTCTTGTTGACTTATCCAACTGTTTTGTCGGTTCGGTATTTTTCTCGCCGATACTCAACACATTTTAGAAGCGAGACATTATTGCTAGTGGCTCCAAATTTGTAATAACGTTATAATTTCGATATTATCTAAAATAACACATTGTATTAGAGGGCTTATGTATATTGAACCACAATATATTATGTTAAAATTATCAACTCAAGGAAAATAAATTTAAAAAAATGCATGTTTGTTTTGCTTTTTAGAAAATCTTTGACACATCCCATTATTTAATATAACAAGTGCGTCATATGAACTTGTACATGTCATACATGTAATAGTATCCTATTAATTATAAACATAGCTGAAAGTATGTTATTATTTTGATACTAGCGTTAGATTGATGTTTTAAAATTCATTGCCATGGATTGTTAAATTTGTTAAAAATTATAGAGTATCTCTCTTCCATGGCTCTGTGCTTAGATGGTTTAAAATTTTATCTTTTTCTCATTTTCATTCTACCAAACAAACAAACAAAATCATTGCTATTTAAAAGAGCCCATAGTTCGAAAATAATAACGAATGATTACAAATTATTCATTATGATTAAATCTTCAACAATTACATTTTGTAAGTATGGATCCTAAAGTTCCGAAAGAAGTAAGGCAACTTTCCCGTGTATTTGTTTCATTCATAACCATTGATTTTTCATTCTTAATCATGTACTTACGTTTTATCATAAACGATTGTATGCAATGCATTTTTATGTTAGCAAACACAATATTATGCTTAATCATTGATAAGTGGATATAGGCGATATGGGATCACTTTTTTGGAATATTGCCAAGAAGGAAATTCAGAACCAAAACCTTTCTCATTTCATATGAAAGGAGATACATAATCTCACTTACAGCCAAACATTTGATTTGGTTCTGAGTATCTTAAAGACGTTCATTTGGCAAGGCGTTCAAGGCGATATTCTTGTTTGTACAAAACATTTTAGTAACTTGCTCGTTAGTTATTATTAGCAAATCTTTAGAGACCACATACCAGGCTATGCCTCCAGATATTTTGAAAGGTGTCAAGTGGTTTTTCGAAAATGTGAAATAAATGCAGGAGAAAATGGCCCTATGTCTTTGAAAAAGGACCACAGATAATGCGGCAACATTGAAGTACCCATGCGAAAAGCGTCGTTTTCACAGATAGGATACAGAGAATATTAAGCATTTACAATATGTTAAAAATAATCTCCGACCGTGAATAGTAACCAGATTAACTTTCATCAGGTGTATAAAATTTACATTATCTAACCATTGTTTACTCGTTTATTGGGTACTAACTAGTGTAGTGAAATTCAAGTTTCTTGTCCTAAGCCATGCAAAACCCGTAAAGGTCAACAACAAAAGAAACGATACGTAGTTGTACATTTTTCATATACGCATATGTTATAGAACACCACACACATTTTAAAAAATTGTAATATTTGTATGATGTTTGGCCTGTGTTTCTTTTATGTTGCGTGCTATAATGTCTTATGTTGAGAAATCCGTCTTTATACCCCCAGAAAACGGTTAAGGGGGTATATAGGTTTCAGTCTGTCTGTCCGTCCGTCTGTCCGAACTACGTGTACATGGTTTGTGTTATCAATTCCCGTGACAACTTATTCGGACCTGTTTACTGCTACGATTTTAACGTTACCACTACGATTTTCAGACCCCAAATTACGCTTTCCGCCCTCTTAAACGTTTTTCGACGTCAAGTAATAAAACGGTAAAAAAAGAAAAACGCAAACTTCGCTGGGAACCTTTCGCGACATGTCGATATGCCTAGGCATAAAGTTCAAGGACGCTCGAATGAAGGTTGACTTAACCTCAAGGCGTTTGACTGATGGTAGAACGTTCGTCTTTGCAAACGCTCATCAGATATTGACTTGGCATCATTTAATGGCGGCATGATGAAGCCAGTAAAAAACATGCCAGCCAAACGTGAATACACTGATCTTTGGAAATTCCTTCAATCTTCATCAAAAGGCGAAACATTTATATTATGTACTACGCATATGTGTCAGTCGGTGAAGTCTCACAAATATTTCCATGTGCTCACGGAGGTAAATTTTACTGGTGAAGTCTCACAAGTATTTGGAAAAGTGCCGAAAATCGGAAGAGGACAAAACGAGGGCGGCTGATGATGTGCACAATCATAGCTCAAAATGAAATCCCATTTAGTACAGCTCCGCTCCTTACAATTTGCATTAAGGAAATGTTTCCAGATTAATGACTTGCTGCAGGTATGTAGATCATTTTATCAACTATCAACATAAAAACAGTTTCTCACAAAGACAGGTAAGATTTCATTAGGATAAATGACATTTGTTTCAGCTTGTCTTTCACTCTCTCGCTTAATTCCCTCTATTATGGTCTGGGTGATGGGAAGGGGGGTAAAAAAACGTATTTTTTAGGGGCCACTATGCCCAAATTTTTTTCAAGTTTTGACTTAGTTTTTTTTTCCAGCATTTTTTCCAGCAAATTTCTCCCTCCCCCTTTAAAAACTTTGACTTATACTCACGGCACTTCGACTGATGGTAGAACTTTCGACTTTGCAAACGCCCATAGTATTTGACTCGGCATGTTTTACTGGTGAAGTTTCACAAATATTTGGAAAAGTGCCGAAATTCGGCAGTAGACAAAACGAGGGCGGCCTGATGATGTGCACAATCATAGCTCAAAATGAATTATCATGTTGATAAAATGATCTACATACCTGCAGCAAGTCATTAAGATTGTCTATCATCATTTGTGCATTTTGAACTTGCTCATTTTCCAACAATATTCTATATGAAGAGTACCCATTTTGTGTAATCAACTCCTCTTACAGCTTTAAATCAATGGTCTGAAACTTTGCAGGGTGTTTCATCTACACCTCTTAAAGCTTTTACTTTCTAAAGTGCAGAGGACTCAACAGATGCATGATGGGGTTTATCAATAGTCCGTTAAGGACAGATTATGTGGACAGGTTTACAAAGCAGTTGGCGCTGGGGTATTTGTGGCCCACTAGACCACAGAAACTCTAGTGTTGGACTTAGTTTAGACAAACATGTATAAAACAAAATAATGTTTAGGGTTTGTTAAGAATTATGACATACCTGATTCAGTTAATTTCTTTATTATTTCTCTTGAAATTTCCGATGTTTCAACTTATGTAAAGGGATTTTACAAATTAAATATTTTAACTGTCTTATATAACTATTATAATTAAGAACCAGTATTTTAATAAATGTTTGATGCTGTCAAAAATATTTAAATTTCATGTCCGAAATCAAACATACAAATCTGTATATATTGAGGATTCTAATGATATTATGACCAAATATGTGTACGAAAAAAGAATATGAAATTGTGTCCGGGGCCCTGTCCTTTGTCCTATATGGTACTATTAATAAAAGTGGAAACAAATTTTTAAATATAAATTTAGTTGAGACCAGACTTTGATGAAATGGTCCGTAGCTGGTCCCTCTTTGACCAATATGTCGTTTTACCATTGTTACTAAAAATAGACAAATTAATGTTTAAAAATTTTGATTCATCTTTGAAACTACTTGAGCAATTTAGACCATATCTAGTTATATTTACCATGTAAATTATCTAATATTTCTTTTCTCCTACCTTTTTTATTTTGAAATATGTCTGATACTGCTAAAATCTGTATTTCATAATAATAACATTTAAATTGCTTGGCTTGTCAATTCTTTGTTTTCTCTTTCGCTACATGTGATATGCATCAGCTAAAATCAGGCTTTTCTCTAAAACACTATCAAATCAACTGGAAAAAAAGAAAAGAAACATAATTCATTGTAAGTTAACGACCATGATACATTGATAATGTGAATTTAAACATTGGATTCAATATAAATACTTACACCAAAACTAGAAAAATTGTGTAATTCCTGCTATGTGATACAATCATTCATTAATGGTTTATGAAAATTACAATTTACCAGACAAACAAAGGCAATTCAGTACATGTATTTATGAAATAAAATCATCTAACTTTGAAGGGGTTAGTTACTTTGTTTGTTATGGTCTTTCCGATATGCTGTTATAAGTTATAGAGTAAAAGATTAAAAACCTTACCTGCGAAGAAAGATAAGTTTGACACTTTATAAATTTAATCCATCAAATTATCAAGAATTTTGTGACTTCATATTTTCTACACACAGAACGTATGGATCATAGAAATATTACTTCTTTTTAGAAAAGAAATGTTTATGTTTTTTTTTTATCTTGATCATCATACGAATTCAGGTACTTTACCTGTTGTGATACTTTACAAATCATATACAAGTCAAAAAATCATAGTTTTACATACCATTATAGTATAAATTGTTCACTCATAAAGAAAAGGAAATTTAATATTTAATAGTTTAAAATATCTGAATTAGATAATGAGCCGTTTTCAATAGCTAGCAATGGGTCAACTTTCATTTTGACACCGTTTTGCTGAAATGTGTTAAAATGTATAAAGACATAGACTGTAATATATTTATGTACACTATTTTAGAAAATTAAAATGAATAATTGGATTCTAAATGAGATGAGCAATACATATTAAAAAAGATTCCTTAAATCATGACTCATCTTTCCAATACTGTACTGTTCAACGAATACAGGCAAAAGAATACCGAAGTGACAAAACAGTGGAAAAATCCGTAAATTCGAAATCCAAAGAAAAGAAGAAAAGAACAGGTCAAGAATACGTCTATAACCAAATGAATAAAAACATATAATAAAATAAACAAAAAGCGAACAAGGCAGCACAGACAATACAAACCCCACTAAAACGGTGTTCGGAAGTGTAAGCATGTCCCGCCCCGTTAACGATACCCGTAGCATTGCAAGTGGGACCGAATTCAGTGACAAGGAGGACACACACTGCAAAACAAACATACACATGAAATACAAATACAAAGTCATACAAAATGTGGAATTGGGATTTTCGGGTTTAACATGACCTTCATTTCTTTTATGAAATAAATGGGGAAAAAAATTCGACCTAGGAAGTTCGAGTACAGATTGGATTTTCAAAAGGAAGTGTTATACGTAAATCAATTTCCTACATATCTGTGATGGCGTATTGTGTATTGAAAACTGCCATAAACTAATAGCCCGACATTCTTAATCCCTCCACTGGAAATTTAATTTCAGTTCATATGGAAGAAGGAAAGTGTTTACCTTTGCTTATTTATTTCAAATATTACCTACTGCAAAACATAAAATTCTGGAACATATATAATTTTATTTGATTTTTTAAAGAAAATAATTGCTGTCTTTATAGAGCTTATTTGGATGAAGTGCTATAAATTGAAATGACTTTTTATCCATGTGTGTACATATATGTACATTTCAAAAGTTACATATTATAGCACCAGGGTCAGGAGATCTATAATACGCATAAAACGTCGAAGCAAGAACAGACAACTGTATTTTATGCTGCGTTAATCCAGTCTGTCAATATAGAGATTATATAAGAAATTATTTTATTAAACCCCTTTATTTAGCCTGTAAACAAGTTAATTACAAAAATAATAGCTATACATCGTCCTTGTAATACTTCACACATGTCACGTTCTCTTAAGTGTTTATTCCTATATTCTTTATCTACAAAGGAAACTTGAAGAACCTTTTCCTGAACTGAAAGATGTAACATGCGTCTGGGTGTAATATGTACTTTTATTTCTAAAGTAGTCATTGTACATGTACAACGAATCTAAACTATAAATTAAATCCAGTAATTAAGAGTGATTAGGATAAATCACTAGACATTGTACATGTACAACGAATCTAAACTATAAATTAAATCCAGTAATTAAGAGATTGTCTCAGATAATTTTGTTATATTTTTTGTTTTATTAATACGTATATGAAATTTCATATGCTTAAATAGGGTGATGTAAGTTATACTTATCAGACGATTCCAACTGGGCGAATTTTCGAAACTTGGAATCGATCCTCACACCTTATACATGCATTAGCACATATCCAAGGTGCAAAATGTAAAATCTGTTTCTCCAACTACATTTTGTATGCTATCATTCTATTAAAAAATTATAACACTCAGCCCAGTGGTAATTGCAAAAAGTTTTGGTGTCTAGCTTAAATTCGATATTAGACCCTTGTGGGCCCCGATTTTGAAAATGAAAAATTCTTATACCTAGTTGCGCATGTACATTAAATATAAAACGATAAACTGAAGAAATAAAATGCATAAAATGAAAATAAAAAAGGGGTTTAGGGAAATATCTGAAATCTCCAAGTTTTAAATTAGACCATGTGTGCTCCAAAATCATTATTATTCTAAAATCTTAAAGCGCAGCAATATACAGTGTGTGACAATATTCTGTAAAAATAATTCATAAATTGCAAACTTAAACAAGAGTTTGGGTTCCAAGCTTATAGATTTTCGAAATTTGACCCAAGAAAACTGAATGCTTCGACAATCAAATCTTATTTATAGATGGTCAACAACCATTGTATACAAAATTAAATACCTAAACGGAAAGCTGAAAGATGACTTGATGTCACATGAAAATGACTGACGGACAATCGCATGAATACAATCGGATGATTCCAAACTTTCTTCATATGTAAATGCACTATAAGGTTTTAGAATTATTACTTCAAAACGTGTTGCCTTCAGGAGTCGGATTTCAAAACTTAAACCTAAACTCCTCTTTCATCTTTTACCCTTTGCATTGTATCTATATATTCAAGACTCAAGTCATCATTATGCTATACATGTACTTATATTCCAAATTTAAGAATTTAATTTCCTCAATTCTATAAATACAGTTAACTCTTTCGTTATCTCAAAACTCCCGATATCTCAAAGTGATGTTTTGGTCCCTAGATAAAACTTTGCACTATATTTCCTCCTGATATCTCAAACTCCTGTTATATCAAACTATTTGTGTTGGTCCCTTCCACTTTGAGATAACGAGATTCAACTGTATATCAAGAGTCAATTCTTCAAATTTATTACTTTTTCTATGTACACTGCCAAAGGAACATACAATTCACCATTTACCTTTCATTTGACAGAATCGAAAGTACAACCGGCATTTTTCGCCGTACTAAGAACACCAGCATCTGTGAACAAAGGGGATTATCTCAAATTCGACAAAGTAGTTACTAATGTAGATAGTGGATATAGTTCCTCAAGTGGTTTGTTTACAGCTCCCAGATCAGGAATGTACTTCTTCTCTACAACTATACCACTCAACGACCATGATAATAAGCTTGTAAACAAGAGTGGACACACAAAAATGCCTCGCCTGTCGTGTATTTCTAATGAAAGTAAATGCTATCAGACTAATTGCATACAGTATTCGAAAAACAGGCCAAAACACAAAAACTTAACTATAAACACTGAACCATGAACATGTGGTTCAGGTCAGATGACACCTGCCAGTTGGACATGTACACCTTACAATTCTTTCATACACCAATATAGTAGACCTATTGCATACAGTATTCAAAAAACAGACCAACACACAAAAACTTAACTATAACCACTGAACCATGAAAATGTTGTCAAGGTCAGATGACACCTGCCAGTTGGACATGTACACCTTACAATCCTTCCATACACCAAATATAGTAGACCTATTGCATACAGTATTCGAAAAACAGGCCAAAACACAAAAACTTAACTATAACCACTGAACCATGAAAATGAGGTCAAGATCAGATGACACCTACCAGTTGGACATGTACACCTTACAATCCTTCCATACACCAAATATAGTAGACCTATTGCTTATAGTATCTGAGATATGGACTTGACCACCAAAACTTAACCTTGTTCACTGATCCTTGAAATTGGGTCGAGGTCAATTGAAAACTGTCTGATGGGATGAGGACCCTGTAAGGTACGCACGTACCATGTATAGTTATCCTATTACTCATAATAAGAGAGAAATTAACATTACAAAAAATCTGAATTTTTTTTCAAGTAGTCACTGAACCATGAAAATGAGGTCAAGGACAATGTACATATGACAGACGGCAACTTCGTAACATAAGGCATCTATATACAAAGTATAAAGAATCTAGGTCTTCCACCTTCTAAAATATAAAGCTTTTAAGAAGTGAGTTAATGCCGCCGCCGCCGCCGCCGGATCACTATCCCTATGTCGAGCTTTCTGTGACTAAAGTCGCAGGCTCGACAAAAATGGTAACCAAAGATTGTTAAAACTTAGAGAAAGGACTATATATTCTCAAAGTCGGACAGGTAACGTTGTTGTCTTCCTTAACCAAGGTGACACTGTTGCAGTACTGGTAGCAACGAGTTGGGTATTCGGTGGCGCTGAAAGTGGAAAGGATTCATATTCCTTTTGTGGCTTTATGATAAATTAGAATACACTTAAATATCGAAAGTAATATAGTCTGTAATATCAACGTATATTTTAAATAACAAATAACTCCATTTAACCCAACCTTTTATAAGTATTACTTGTGCTTACATTGTACTATTGAAATAAAACAAAATAATTTTGAATTTATAAAATTTGTGGTCACTTCATCATACGAAAGCTGCGACATTATATTCACCAATTGACTCTTCAAATTTACTGTTGAAAAATATATATATATATAAGGAGTATTTTTCTCTTATATACACGTAACTCTGTCCTTATTTGGTTTGGGCTCTACATTTTGGGAGGCATTTCGGCATCTAAACGTTTTAGATTATTTTTTAGGACTTGAGCACAACTAATGAGTCCTAGATAGACGACATGTGCATACCTTGTACATCGAATTTGGTATCAAAGAAATTATTCTGAAAAGAAAGGCTCGGGTTGCACGTTTTCAGTGCAGTTTTCTAGTTCTGAAATTCAAGTGTCTCCATATAGTTTCGTTTTTCTTATCTCCATCATTTTTTGTCTGCAGTAATGTTCATTTTTAAAGGCAGACATCGCTTTCCTTTGACAGTGTAGCTTGATTCATACGGATTAATATAGAACATTGAATACTATATCAAATACGTACAATGTGCAGTTAGTAATATATTATAGAATAGAGAATGGAAACGGGGAATGTGTCAACGAGACAAGAACCCGACAAAAGAACAGAAAACAGCCCAATGCCACCAATGGGTCTTCAACGTAGCGAGAAAATCAGCATCCGGAGGTGGGCTTCAGCTGGCCTCTGAACACAAATACATACTAGTTCAGCAAAATTGACGCCACACTAAACTCCAAAACATACAAAATGAACCAAAATTCTTGTTTAGATAAAATATCATTCACGAATTAGAACTTAATTGCTGTAGCAGGCCAGGATAAATGTTTAACTTTTATTATATTTTTACTGTAAATCTAAAAAGAAATAAGAAAATGGATAACAGGAGGGAACGACAGCCAATCAATTAACCCGAACAGTTCATTTGACGAAAACCCCAAACGTTTAGTCAACCTATTAGTATACTGCGATATAAAACAGACTTTTAGCATTATAAGGTTTAATACAAAGTCCACCCTTATTCATCCTAACCTTCTGGTGTTTAAAACTAACTATAAAAGTCAAGATCCAGATGAATAAAGATAAGACGACAGCTAGCCAGTAATGATATACTGGTCAATATGTTCGTATCAATTGTAAAACAGCTGAGATTCTCATATATTTATAAAGTTGCAGGACAGGTTTTTCTAGAAATAAAAAAATAATCAGAACGAAAACAACCATGCCTATGAAGTTCATTTTAAGCCCGAACTAGCCTAAAGTAACTTGACTATTTAAGTCTACCTTTAACACGAGGTTGTTATCCAAATTTGCACACAAATAGAAATACCACAGTTTAAGTCACAATCTTAAATTGATAATTTTCCAAATGCGACCTCTGTGGGCCACAATTTTAGAAAATAAAAAATCCGAAACCTTATAGCGCATCTACAGGTATTAGGCCACAATTCTATCTTAAACCCAAAGGTGAAGCGTGAGTTGATGTCACAGGAAAGTGTGACGGACGGAGACAATCGCTATATCTCCGAAATTTCTTCGAAAGTACGGGAATAACAATAGGACGTATATTTCACAGACCTACTGCTAGCCGTCATGTCATGAAAAAAACCAGGATAACGCGGCCTACGTTAATGTCTATTGTAGTGTGTACAACTATTGTGGTTGTATCGCATCACTGTTTGTAAAGGTAAACGATTTCTTTCTTGTTTCATTGTTAGTTTTAATTACAACACAAAGACAACAAATATTTATTAATAATAAAGCTGAAATATACATATTTAAAAAATCAGCTACAATGTAAATATGATCTTGTCATTATTGAAGATGAACAGATATAAACAAGCAAAAATAATTTAACTCAACCGTTACCTGCTAAGTAGCTTTTTAAAACAAATATATTAACCTTTAAACTTTCATGAATATCATTTGTTGCTTTGAATTTTTACAAAGTTCAATTTAAAGCAATCTTAAAGTGCCCACAGAATTTTCCCTATCTCAACAAAATTATTTTTCTTTCGATGTGTTTTAAGTAGAACCATTGGAAAGAATATTGAGATAACAAATGTTTAGTTTTGTTATTGTATCTTCCATCTACATTGTATATATCTGTTTGTTTGTATGTCCTTCCTGCAGCTTTGGGACATGTCGAGTAATGATCATTAACGAGTAGAATAAGAGAATCAGTGTGACAATTAAACTAAGGGTAGTTTCAGAATTTGTATATCCAGACTGGTTTTGATCTAAAAAAGTTAATAACATGCATGATATTTTCGGCGGATATATGTCCTTGGTTTTGTCTTTCTAATTTTATTGTCTAAGTTTATTAGTATGCGAATTATATAAAGGTCAATCTTGTACCATACACTTTATAGGCATGCATGTACAAGAACATATTTACATGCAAAGGCATATATTAGTATTACAGTATCATGGACCTGGAAACAGCTTTAGGCAACTGCGAGATAAAATTGTTAACATATCTGATTTCTGATTAACAGACTTCCATATAAATAGAATACATTTCTAAATTGAGCTGACCTTGTTCCTAATAATATTGAACAGTTTTCGATATTTTCATACCGCATTGAATTGGCCTTAATTTTTGAAAGTATTTAAACAAACTAACATATTTGGCTGTGTTTGTCTAAATTCAAAGCAGTTTTTAAAAAGTGTTAAAACATATATATGACAGTTCAGACGAACACTTTTCAGACGAAGGTTAAACCTACTAACTAACTAAAATGTCTTTAGAAATCTGATGTTAAATTCAAATTCATAGCACATGAACTATTTTAAATTTACACAAAATATAAGCTTTTCCATTTTCTATTTACAGTAATATTAAAAGTCCATTCGCTATACAAAAATTTTATGCCATAAATATGTACAGTTAGGTAATGACATTTGTTGATGTAATTCAATATCTCTATCTAAAACAATGTTACTATCAGACGTATTTAGTCTTCGGGTTTGAGATTTGGGAAGCTATCGCAGTTCTCCAAGATCTCCCGGATGAGTCCAGGATTCCTTCCACATCTTCCCAAAGCATGTAAAAGCTCTCTAATCGTAGCGTCACTGTCTCTCCAACAGTACAGCATATTTCGACTCACTTCACGTAACACTCTCGGACTGTCGTACTCAATCTGTTCGAGACGTTCGATTTCCAAACCAAGCTCCAGGCCTAATACCATCCATTCTTTTCCAATGCGGAAACAGATCTTGTCTAACATTTCATCACTAGGTGAATGCTTCAGAATATTGTCTGGTAAATCTAAAGTTAAGTACTCTAATAAATGACAATGAACACTTAGGCTTTATAATACTATCCTAGAAATTAGTCAATATAAAGGATGGTTTCCATGCAACCCATTAATAAAATGTATCACAAAACACCGAAGTAAATTTGATGCATTGTATGGCCATTTCGTTGACTAACAACTCATCAACAGTGTTCGAGATCAAAATGTTGGAAATTTAGTTAAAGATATAATGATGAATTAATAAGCACAAACATCAAAAACTAAAACAATTAAAACAAACAGGAATCCAAACTCAGCTAAGGGTTACATCTGCATAAAAAAGAAGAGCCTTAGCAATTTCTGGTAAATTTTGTCAAATTTTGAAAGGAAAATTTAAATTCATTTACGTAATGAATCAGCAGGGTAAACATTCTGGTCGTATAGGATAAATATTTTTACTGCATTTCCGTTTTTTTCTTATCCAATGGTTGAACCAAGTGTCTTTATCCCTCACCATCCCTTAATTTGAACTCAGAAGAACTATATAACGGTATTAAAAAGAAAGCCTAGTCAGTATTTATGCTGATTGTTTTTGCCTTTTTGAATTTCCTCTTCGACTATTTGTTTGGATTATGGGTTTGAGCTTTGAGCAAACCCTGATCATTAAAAATGGAATAAAAGAATTGTGTGTGATAAATCCAGCAGTTATACATAAGTTTGTTTAAGGTATGTTGTAATGGTTTAGTGTCAGATAATACATAAACTTGTCCACATGTACCACTGCATCAGACCTTAGTATCAACTTCACCAATTTCAGAGGAGATTAGTTCAATTTGTTAATTATTTTAAACAGCAGTACTATTCGATGAGGTCAATTCAGATCACCACAAGGGAAAATAAGATTTTGGACTCAATGTATACAGTAGTTTCACAGGAAAAGATTAGAAACAGCAGAGCAAATTTTGCTGGATGATCCATTGGATCTATTCATACTTTATAGCTTTAATACTGAATCACATTTGTGATTTGCTCACTAATTGGTCAGGGCAGACAAGGATTTGTGTTGACCTATAAAAAAGGATTAAAGCCACCCCTGTTTTCTGTCCGTCCAAAGACGAAACATCCTAAATCTATGTTTTTTACAAACATGTTTTTGTTTTGTGCTCTTTTATGTTATTTTTGTCTATGTTCTGTAGATTGGATGGTGTTTAGATTGAATGGTATGTCATTGCTGACCCTTACTGTTATTTATATTGTGGTGTATGTCATCAAATGCTTACAACAGTACTTCAACTGAAACTATAAAAAAGTTGTTTACAGCGTAATATAAACATACCACACTGGAGCATATTTCTTAATAAATTTGTATTGTTTTGTATTAATGTGTATAAGATTATTTACTATCTTCATTTACCTGTACATTGTAAAAAATGTAAGAAAATATTACCTGTTTGTATTTCCTGTTGTCTCAGTATCTGTCAACAAAATTAAACAAACCAAATAAACTTGTCATTTCCAAAGGCTTTATATTTTATCTTTACGAAGTCTTAGAAAGTGAAAATGCTATGATATTATAACGTTTGGATCACGTTTGGTGTTTGCCTTTTTGGCCTAAAATATATCTTCTGGATAAAGAAGTTGTTTTTAGGTTTTACTACGAATTGAGAAATGTGTTATAAGCATTTAAAGTAAATTAGTGCTGGTATACAGACGACAACATCCACTTGATTTGTAAGATGCAAATTATAATAATACTTTATGCAAACACACATCTTTAAATTATATGCTTTGAAATCAAGATTTATCATCGAAGACGGTTAAATATCATAAACCATAAAACATGATACATTTAGGATTGTTTTATCAAGACATTTTATTCTCCTACACATCCACGTTCCGACTGTTTAAATACGACTTCAAACAATTAATCATCAAACTAAACTTTATATTTCTAAACCACACCATTTAACTGGTTTGATTGTCTATTTATTCATCCTTTAGTATTTGACATTCACATTTTTATTTTTCGAATATAAAATATTTGAAATCATTTTCATCACATTGAAATTAAAAACAGTAGGGTGAAAACATTACTATGATTTGTATCTGTATTAGGTGTAGTAGGAACGGCAGGAGCAACGGCTTCTTGTGATCGCATTCTTTAGAGTGAAATACAATATTTTTAGGTACCTTCATATTGATTATAGCAACAAAGTAAGTACCTTGCACATTGTGTGTTTGTTGATTTCTGCCTGTTCCATCGCTTTGACAAAATCTGCACACGATTTATTCTTCTCTCTACAGGCTCGTAGACTGTAAAACTTTAACATTGATGGCATATGTTTGGTTTGCTCAACTTCATCAAATTCTGGCTTCGACATCCCAAGATGTACTGCAAGACTACGAACTTCCTCTACAGTCAGAAAGCTGCATATACGCAACAAATGTGTATCGTTTAAAAGCATGGAAAGTACAGCGTCCACAATGCCTGGAAAAATCCATTTAGATGTTAAACGATTAACTTGATACAGAATCATATAACTATTAAGGTTTCTTTCCTTTCATTTTTCCTAATCTTTTGATAATACTTTAATACGATCAATTTTAAATAATATTTATGTTGGAAGACTGTCAAAAATTGTTTTCGGAATATTTTAAAGTTTGAACTAAATAAAACAAAACAACAAAAACTGAGAATTACTTTTCGAAATACAAGTTAATGGGGAATATATTTTCAGTCAGTACTTACCATGACAAGAGGTAGTGCATTCTTGAAATCGCTAGAAAATGAAAGGAACATTTTTTTCTTACTAAATTCTTAAAGTGTTAACAAGTACACATGATTTGTAGGTTGCATATCAAGTAATTTATCTGTAATAAATAATAATAGGGAGAGGGAAAAAGATTTATATACAACGCTTGTATGATCTTTTATTTTGCAGATTGTTTTAAATTATTTCTTCCAAAGTTTTGAACTACATCTATTAGTTTATAATAGTCAATTTCTTTTTTGTCCTCTTTGATGACTCGTTGTATTACATATATTTACTTATATTGTTTGTTGAAAACATTTCTAACAAATCAGACTATGTTTTGTTCTTAGTGTTTTGTTTTATGATCTGTTATGATATGTGTTGAGTGTCGGTCTATTTGTTGACCTTTCGTGTTATCCGTTTTATGTTTTACAATATTCAATATCTGAGAGACTTCTAGTCTGACTACTTTTTAACTTGATTTATTTTACTCTAATAATGTTTAAATGTTCCTTTCATTGGAGGATATTGTACACAATTTTCTGTTATCGCTTCAAGATAAAATATTACATACCCTATCAGTATACCAAATATCCAGCTCTGATGATGGTGTCTCGACACCATGATTGGCACACTTCCAGGTTTGGTTTAGCTGTGGAAAATCGTTGGGATCCAACAAGCAACTGGAGTGGAAACATCCTGATCTTACTTTTAGAACAAATGGCACGTACCTCTCTGATATCAGATCAGTAGAGAAAGAAAGAGAGTAAACCTCTGAAATTCTTAATAAATTTTGTTCCAGACATTCTCGTACACTCGAGGCAAGATCACGTATGATCAGCTGTTTTCTTTCTTTATGGATTAAAATCAATACCAGCATGTTTCCCTCAGTCTGCAAGATAAGATCGTGTTTTCTGTCAACTGTCACACCAGCAAACCCAGAAAAAAGTAGTTCCGTGTTTTCGTAAGCTTTGACATTCCACATACTTATAAGGCAGGCTATCATTCTGCTTGGTATGGCTGAAGGAACAACTGATGTCTTGAACTCAAACACGAAGCTGATGCATTTATCTCTGGTAAGACAATTCCTCACAAATGATGTTTTGTTATGCCTAGGCGCCATGCACGGAACAAGATACAAATCAACTTCTCCCCTCTTTCCAGTTTCTTTATCGTACCGTCTAACCTCTGCTAAGATGTCGTATTGAACAAGTAGCTCTCTAAGATAATCTTCAAAAGGCAGAAACTGTATGAAATTGCCAGATTTCCATAATGTTGCCAGGTCGCATTTTCGAAGACGTCCTTCTTTCAGGTCTGGTAAAGTCGGAGTTGAAGTCACAACTGACTTGAGGACATCTACCAAACAGACGGGATTGATTACAATATTATCCTTTAGACCCGGTACATTTAGATATGTCAACTTTCCACAATTGTGTTGGATGTGAAGGAACAAAGCCAACTCTTCTTCTGAAAGTGGTTTATCCCCTGTCTGCCTGTTCAATTCTTCTATCTCTGTCCGAGACATTATCTGCTTTCCTTCTTCAACTAATGCGGCCAGCATCATCTCAAGAACAAGGAACTGACGCGGTACTTTTTTATCCCAATGTGGATTTTCCAAGATCAGTTTCTCAAGGACATGTCGAAGATTCGATATCTCAGCGTCTTCTGGGTCTGTCGCGTTGATAAAAAATAATGTGTCCAGCATAAGATGTGATTTCATGTTTTCCTCTGCAAGCGTGGTCCTCAGAATTCGAAGAAATTCCTCCCTCTTGTCTTCCACTTGTTCCTGAAAAGATTTTGTTAAACATAACTACAATTACCGTTTTTATTGTTCAAACCAATTGAAAAATAGTCTCCGAGGAGCCTGTATCGCCCACCTGGATTCAATTTGCCAATCAAGACCATAGATTCACCTAATACACAACAGTTCATATTATTGTAGATGATTCTCAGTGAGGACAGTCTAATAACTATGGCTGCCATTGCGGCGTTGGTGGCCATCTAAGTTGACAGCCCGGGTCATCAGAAACAATTCTGCGGGAAGACGCCCTACAATACATTTATGCCAAGTTTGGTTCCAATTGGTTAATTGCTTTCAGATCAGAATATTTTTGATGAATTTTCCCACAAGATCCTATGTTAAACTAAGTTTCGCTCTGGCGCACACGTTTTTTGACATTCCGGGTCATCAAACACAATTTTTAATGTGGACTACGTAGGCGCAACTTCTGCCAAGTCTGGTCTCAATTGCCTCAGTAGTTTCAGACAAGATTTTTTTAAAGAATTGTCCTATAGGGTCCTATGTTAAACAACGTTCAACGGTGGCGACCATCTTTGTCGACAGCCCGGGTCATAACACAGATAACCTAAGGACCATTTCTTCAAACTTTGGTTCTTATAAGCTCAATAGTTTTAGATAAGAAGATTTTCGATGAATTTTCCAAAAGGGTCCTATATTTGACAACGTTCGGCTGTGACGGTCATAATAAGTAGAGTCTGGGTCATTCGACACAATACTGAAGGAGTATCGTCACGGACCATTGCTGCTAAGTCTTATTCCAATTGACTATGTGGATTCACGCAAGAAGATTTGAAAATGAATCTTCCCATAGAATCCTTATGTTAAAAAAGTTCAGCCGTGGTGGCAATCTATGATTGCGGATCGGCACCAAAATGACAACACTTGTTAAGAACCTCTATAGAAACATATTTATTAAGTTTGGGTTCAATCGGGTGTATCGTTCTTGAGATTTGTTTCAAAGTACAACCAATCAGAAATTAGAATAGGGTCTGACAGCCATGTTTCCTGACAATTGGTGCCCAAGTAACAACAGTAAGAAATACATCTCTGCCAACTTTGGTAAATTCTGTTCAGTGGATCTCTAGAAGAAGATCCAAATGCAAAAAAGTTAACGGACGGATGACGACGTACGAAAGAAAGATGGAACCAAGTGATGGTAAAAGCTCATATTGGGGTTTGGCCAGTTGAGATTAAAAATCACATGGTTTTTTCAGGTGATAATATGATCTAAAATAATGAAAATTAAAAATGATGATTATCCTTTGTACTATTTCGAACTATTGTACTATTACATTAAGCAGAGAGGAATGTAGATTTATTAAACTTTAAAATGTTATACTGTTAGAAGAATGTATAAATTTAGCTTTATTCTTAACGATTTTTTAACAGTGAGAGGAATTGTCATAAAAAGATCAAAAAACAAATTTACAAAATTGAAATGTTGCTATGTTACATGCACTCTGTTTTGATATTCAAAAATCATTTATTTTTGGTGCGTTTAAAACGCTTATACACATATCATTCTTAATTTTTATATATCACGTTTTTTTAAGAGTCATTATATAGATTTTATAATGAATGTCGACCACATTGTGCAGAACACAATAGATGCAATATGCTGTAGCATGCATCCACGCACTTGCCACACATATAAAAAGCTTTTCACACAGACTGTGTTTAGCTTCTTCTGTTACCTTTTATAACAATGGACTCGGACTTATTTTGAAGTGAGTTTTACTGTGCGTATCGCTGTGTGTTTGTTTATTCCACATTGGCTAGAGGTATAGGTGGAGGGTTGAGATCTCACAAAACATGTTTAATTGTACGGCATTTTTCAGCCTGTCTTGTGTGCTTTTTGGAATTTTGGTTCATTTGTACGTTTCGGAGTTTAGTGTGGCGTCCATTTCGCTAAACTAGTATGAATCATTGTTTAGGGGCCAGCTAAAACCCGGCTACGGCTGGTGGATTTTCTAGCTGCGTTGAAGACCCATTGGTGGACTTGGGCTGTTTTCTGCTCTTTAGTCGGGTTGTTGTCTTTTTGACACATTCTACGTTTCTATTCTCTCTTCTGCTTTTTTCTTTTGCAGAGCTCAGTTTATTCGAAACCATATTTTTAATAAAAGCTATCCTTTTTATTTCTTAAAATATTAAGTAAAGTGAAGAAATACCAAATGGATATTCGAAGGATGGAAAAACGAAACAACTGACAAACTCCGGAAAACAACGAAAACAAGACCAAATTACACGGAAATTACGAAGTAGTGGTAGTTCATTTATTCAGCTAAGCATGATATTTTTAATTGAACATTGTAACTGTATAAGATAGCACAGCGAACCATGTCCAGGTTCATGTATGTTTGTTTGTTAAACGATTGACGCTTGAAAGAAAGGTTACAGGATTAGATGTAAAATATATATCAATAACTTTGAAAATATTCCTTGGTAAATTGTTTTGTCGAACATTCCTTAACGGCAATGACTGTCTTTGCCTTTTAAATTGTGTTACATATATATGTCTGTTGCTGCTTTACTATTCAATGATTGCATCTGTTTCTGTATTTTGTGGAAATTTAGCGTTGAGATCCCCCTTTCCGCTGTGTTATTTTTGTGAATATTATATTTACATCTTCTAGCAGATCTCTATGTGTAGCAACAAACAATATCTTTGGGTATCCTTTGGTTTCTTGGAAACAATATGTAAGAATTGAGGAAACCCACTGTCGAATGCCATCTGGAATTCAAAATCATTTAATTATAAAATTTCAGTCAATACAGGAAAGAAGCTATTATTGTTTATAACTAACAGATTATTTGCACGTCATAGATTATAACTAAACAAAAAAAAAAAAAACAACTAATGACCTCAGGACGTCTTCGTAAAAAACAAATAAAAAACATAAACATTATGTATATTGCACATACATACCGAGTTTGTTTTTATAAATACTTTAATTTCATATTTGTTGTCTAGAGTAAGGGGTCAGCTTGTTTTTGTTTGAGACAGAATAAATTTGAGACAGTTTCCCGTTAATTATCGACGTAATAACGTAGATCAGTCATACCACCTGATTTTTTTTTTATTCTCATATAAAAAGTTCGAAAGATGGATGAATTATTGTTTAACGTCCAGTGGCACCAGGTACATACAGGACGGGAACATGTTGATATGATAATGAATATGAACCCTGCTTTGTACTAGACCGAAGTCGGATTTTTAATGTGCTAGCTCACGAGGTAACTGTCTGCAGGAAGACATATCACCTCACTCGGACACATTATACTGACTCCGAGCCGACCAGTCTTTGCTATTACTCATAGATGCCGCGTGCTTGGCGGAGAAGCAGCAAATACCAATTGTAATGTCTTTGGTTTGACCCGGTCGAGGGAATGTTAATGCAGAAAACAGTGCTGGTTTATTTCAAATATAATTACCCAGTATTGTGTAGTTTTTATTTACAGTGCTAAAATCTTCTTTCAATGCGCTGTGTAGATCTTTTGCTCCATTGAAAGTAACTGCGTAAATTCCATGTGATGTAATAAATGTTTGATGCGTTGCTAGATAGACAATCTGACCAGCAAAATCCAGAATCGGGATAGGAATAAACTCTTCATTGTGTGCATCTTCTGATTGCGCAAACACATTCACTTTTTGATGTATACTTTCTATGGTTGCTGCTATTATCTCCCACTGATTATTTTCTGGTTCTCCCTTTTCTTGAATCAAATCCACTGTCTTCATATATGCCAATAATTTTTGGTACAATGCCTTTGAAAACGAATGCTGACCTGAAAAACACATAAATCAGAGCATCATATTAGTTTAATGAAATGTTTAACCTAAAGAAAAATGGTCCTTTGTAATCTTTATGCGCAGTCGTCAATAACCAAACTCAAAAGTAAATAAACATAGAAACTGTTATAACGTTCTATATCAGCCTTTGTCAGAGATCAAAACAATGAAAAATCCGAAACATTGCAAGGAAAAAACCCGTGGTAAATAAACAGGATAGCCAATATTCAGAACAGGTCAACTTTGTCTTTACATTCCCACTCTTTTTTAAAATATCTAAATAATCAAGATGAAACGTTTAACACATATATATGCATTCCTTGTCAAAACTGTAACAACCGCGGGAATGATACACAGCAGGAGCAATAATGCCTTAATGATAGAAAGTACTATGTATGCGCCATGGGGTAGTAGTTAAAGTTTCATTGTTTGATTCCCGTTTCGGGAAAAAATGTCAGGACTGACATTTAGGACGTCCTTTGGTTACCATTTGTGAGGATGTTCTTGACAAACAATACTTGTTCGCGTGGACGAGGCGAGTAGTAAGTAAAATCCTTTGCAGGCTTCTACTTATCTAAAAAAAGAAGGATATAATGTTGCAACATGGACAACATTTGCACCTATGCAGTGAAGACGTTTTTTCTACAAAATGTATGTTATATCCACGTCTTAATTTCCAGTGTTTTGAAATCATCTTTCAACTTAATGATAACTATTTACTGCAGTTCTGTAAGAGAGTTATTATTGAGTATGCATAGGTAGTAATTACGTGACAATAAACTGACGTTGTATTTTGCAAAAATTTAATCTATTCTTGTAATCAAGGTCACTTTAGGAGATATAAAAAGGACAAATATACCTAAGGAGATAATAAAAAACGTAATCCATTGGACAGACAATGAACAACTATAAGCACACCAAATAAACACTGAAAATTAAAAAACAACGAACAGCACGGACTCTTATAAAAACCAGGAGTGAACACAGGTGCTTCGGAAGGGTATGCAGTTCCTGCTTCGTATCCGGCACCCGTCGTGAAGTTCAACAACGTCACAAATCGGTGGTGGCACATGAAATGTGACGATTGTGGGAACAGGTCAAACATCATCCTGGATATTAGGACACTGTAACGGTCAATCAATTCGTGATGACAACCGCCAAATTTCGTAAGTGATGACATGAACTTATCCCCTGGTTAAGCCTTTGCGACAGCAGTAATCCTCTTTGTCGAAAGTCAGGGTAACTCATGCATGCCCATGAAAATCGGATAAGCTGAGAAACGTAGACGCCATATGCAGGCGATGCTGGTATATTGCTACTCATGGAGGGAAAGTTAACAATAGGAAAGTTGAAGTCATCACTTTTGTCATAAAGTTTTGTCTTCAAATGTCCCTCATTGTTTATTTCAAGAAACAAATCCAAATATGAAGCGGACTTTGGTGTATATGTAATATCCTTAATTTCAAACTCACTGGGGTAGATGTAGAAAGTCTTTGAATTTGTCGTTATTTAACGACAACACGTCGTCTATATAACGAAAAGTGAAATTAAAGGATTGGGTTTGTTTCTTTTTGTTTTCACATAGTAGCCCTTGAATTAAGTCCCCCTCAATTGAGTACAGAAACATATCGACGAGGAGAGGAGCACAGTTGGTTCCCATTGGAATGTCGATTGTTTGTTGAAAAATTAGACCGCCAAATTTAACAAAAATATTGTCTATGAGAAAATCTAACATGTTTGTAATTTCATCTTCAGAATAGTTTTTGTAAGAATTAGAGTAGTTCTTCACGAAATAAGCCTTTTCTCTACCTATAAATAAAAATGTATACCTGTGTGTGCGATATATAATTGAGAATGTGGTATGCTAGTGTAGAGTGCTAAGAAATCGAATGTTTTTATGCTGTTGCATGTAGCCAAAGATTTTGATTTTAGATATTGTACATGTAGTAATTTTTTTGAGTTTTTAAGAATCCACATCTGATTGGCGACACTGATGGAATATGATGTTTCACAGTAATTCTGGAGGCAATCTTAATACACGTCAATATAAATTGTATTTGACTTTTAAAATACATAACATGAATTCTTCGAAAATCTTCTAAGTACCAAATTACCAGATAATCCAACAGTACTTTTAAGATAGATTTATATGTATACAAAAAATGGTACTCTTTATTCACTAATTCTTCATAATAAAATATGTCACAAAATACCGAATTAAATTTGATGCACTGTATGACCATTTCGTTGACTGACAACTCATCAGCAGTGCTCGAGATCAAAATGATCAAAATAATTCATTATTCAATATTACATGTATCTGCATATATCATCCCAATCTTGAAACAATATGAAATTGGACTCTTAAAAATGTAAGATAAATGAAATTGTGATTACCAGCTCTTCTCCTAAGAAGTCGTCTATTCTTCACATCAAACAGCAGGTTTCCAAAATAAACATCAATTCCAATGGTACTCTGTCTTTCTTTTGGTATCTTGTCATAGATAAGGTTCATTACTAGTGTAGTTTTACCTGCTCCAAAACTTCCAACCACAAGGATTCTACCGTCATGTGATGGCACCAAGTCAGTTGATAGAAGTTTATTTAATATGTGTTGCGGTATATAAGTTCCTAGGAAAATCAAACGATGCTTTTAATTATGATAATTAAGACATAAACTTATTAATATGAAGACATAAACTTATTAATATGAAGATCAATTGCCCTGATATTTTTTTGAATGACAAGTAAAACTTTTTTTACCAAACCTATTTTTCCCACTAATACAAAATCTAAAAGATCAAAAGAATAAATGAATTTCCATAATAATCTAGCCAAGTGACAATATAGATTTGTTGGCTAATACAAGGTCAACTTTTTCCGTCGGGTTTCCGAAAAAAATCTTTTTGGGGAAGGCTTTTATTCATAGTTGTTTTGACCCTAATCTACTGTTGCATCATAGACAGGAATTTTGTTAATAGATGATAGATTGTGAAAGTCCATTCATTACATTAGTGGGAAAAACTAGAAAAAAACGCGCACAAAAAAAATTCTTGACATTTTTATCGATCCTCTTAACTATTTCTTTTTTTAATCCAAGATTATATCTCTTTCCCTTCAATATAATTATCAAAATAGTAATTTTCTATTTTCAGGAATATAAAAACTAAACACATATTTAGTATCAATTACAAAAAGTGTTCTTTGTCTGCAGAAACCAAAATGTTCATTTCTTCATTAGATAGCAAAAATAAATTTATGATTAATGTTAACATAATTCAGAAATACTTTCACCGTCAAATTCTTTTCTTTCAATACATATTGATCTTTTTAGAGAACCACGGAGGAATGACATTAAGAAGTTAATCCAAACTATGTATTTCTCTTCCATTTTATCTCTGGAATGTCATACATTACATATTTTGTTTTCTATGTTATTATGGCGGTTTAAAGTAACAAGGTAATACATGTCTTTCTTTTATGTTAATAATAGAGTAATAAGTTATCTGGATACATTCTTATTTCATCATGTTTTTGTAATACCTATCAACATCATACTTACCAACCGCGAAAACTGAAAGACAAAACATAAATATAATATAATAAAATTGTTATATTTTTGTAATCATCCGGCTAGAACTGTAATCCTATGAGACACGTTCAATTCATATAACATAAGAAAACAATATATTTCCATATTATACAACTGGAGGGAACATATTACCACATTGTATTGTTGGATATTTACTAGAACATGACAACAAGTCTGAAACAGACCTAATGGTAATAGTAACATTTTGAGATGTTCATATGATTTCTTTAAAATTGGTTTGTTTTTCGCTTAATTTTTTTTTAAATTTTCAGTGTTGGATATAATTCTTTATTAAATAACTAACTATTTATAACTATTTATGATTAATGAAAACATACAATGTAATTCAAACAAATTTTCTCATTCGAAATCTTATCTCTCAATCGACACTTTTCCGAGAACCACACAGACACATGAGAAATGACAGTGAGAAGTTAAATCTAAATGTTGTGTAACATTAGTCGTAGAAGACAAAAAAAAAAATATAAGGCCAAAATGTGGTAAAAGAGAGTCTCGGAAATAAGGGTGGAATAAGGCAGGAATGGAAAAAATATATCCTGGATTGAAGTTGGAGTGCATTCTCAGTGTAGCTGGAAATTGGCGTTCCCGTAAAAAACAAACGGAAAATAGTCAGGATACTAAGTATAAATAATTAGAGACAAATATATAGAAAGTAATATAACTACATATTTATACTATCTTCTTATTAAAATATAATCCTGTGAATATAAGCTTTGTACGTGTCGCTTTGTGCAAATTGTGTTTTTTTCTTAACTGACTCGTCACTAACATATTATTCAGTAATTTGTTTAAAAAATCTCATTAATACGCTAACAGAGGTTTTAGGGAAAACGGTAGTGTTCATTTGGCCATAGGGATAATTATACCTTTTTTAAATTTTCATCACTTTTAACAAAAACACAGAGCCAACATGCATAGCAAATTATGAACAATTTTCAAACCAAACAAAATATGAATTATTCTTGAAATAGCACGTATTGTTTCAATCTAAATGGTAATACATCTGTATTAGATAAAATTAACCACTGAGGTACTTCAAGCAAGTTTACTGTTTATTTATAATCTGAAATTAAACAATGGCGCAAATAACAACACCTTCTCATCTCATTTTTTTTTGAAATTTTAAATCAACGAAACTAAGAAGATGCCTTTTATTACCAATACACAAAAACTGATTAGTTTGAATAGTTAGGTCCAAACATTTCCACCAACTTAATACCGGAAAAGCTTTGTGTCGTTTTATTCCGCAAATTGTTTTCGTATTTTTCTATTAATTAGCCACTAACGTATTGATCAGTAATTTGTTCATAAAATCACCTTAAGTTATACAACACCAGAGGTTTTAACATGCAACTGAATTGTGAAGTAACACAACCTATAAGTGATGCTGACATGTTATCTAGTACTACACGCATAAAATATTTTTGTGAGAAAGTACCTATGGTTGTAGAAAAAGTCACAATACAACATTATCCAACACTGTTTTATTTTAAAATTTTTAAAATGTTGTCTTCAAGTTTTTGGATTGTTGTTTTGGCTTTCAACGACTGACGAGTCGTAAATCAACGACATTTGCACATCTTGTGCATCAAAACTGGTATCAAACATTTTATTATATCCATTGTTCTTGACTTCTCTGCGGGACGGCGGTCCATTATATTAGAAAAGAGAATCCAATGTCTAATACTTAGTACAATAAATGTATTATATCTTATAAACAATACAGACTTTGGCATTTCTTCAACAATTACCTGCAGTTGCATTCATTTTAAATATCTAGATTATACTTACGTTTCATTTCTGTAAAATAAATATAAAAACCCTATCAACAAGGAATTTAATAATACATTTACTTGTTTCATTGTATCTATATTTCCGCTCTCAATAAAAATAGATGATATGCATAACCCCGAATTGTTTTCTTTTCATGATATATGTGTATGAATTAAAGCACAGACATATACAGAATCAAATATTTCTCTCAATATCATTATCTACAAAAATCTTACAACTTGTGTAGACATTATCCATCCGATCTAACCATGTTATTATATTTTCAAACAAATTGAGTTATTTCTTTTTATATGAAAATGATTTAAGTAATGTAATGAAAATATAACAAAAGTGCGCGATTAAATATTAATGGAAAGAAAATTAAAGTCTAACATCCATCCACCGATAACCACAGAAAGTTGTAAAATACTAGGAACCTAATATATTAGTCGTACACCAATTTTAGCGGATATCATGAACCAACAAAATATGAATTATTCTTGAAATAGCATGTGTTGTTTCAATCTAAATGGTAGTACATCTGTATGAGATGAAATTAACCACTGAGGTACTTCAAGGAAGTTTACTGTTTATTTATCATCTGAAATTAAACAATGGCACCAGTAACAACACGTTTTCATTTCAATTTTTTTGAAATTTTAAATCAACGAAACTAAGAAGATGCCTTTTATTACTAATACACAAAAATTGATTAGTTTCAATAGTAAGGCACAAAAATTTCCACAAACTTAGTACCGCAAAAGCTTTGACTCGTTTTATTCCGCAAATTGTTTCGTAGTTTTTAATTAATTAGTCACTAACGTATTGATCAGTAATTTGTTCATGAAATCTCCTTAAATGATATGACAGCAGAGGTTTTAAAATGCATCTGATTTGTAAAGTAACACAACCATATCAGTGATGCTGACATGTTATCTAGTACTACGCGCATAAAATATTTTTCTGAGAATGTACCTATGATTATAGAAAAAGTCACAATTCAACATTATCCAAAACTCTTTTATTTTGGAATTTTTAAATTTTTCTCTTAAACTTTTCGGATTGTTGTTTTGGTTTTCAACGACTGAGGAGTCGTAAATCGACGACATTTGCACATCTTGTGCATCAAAACTGGTATCAAACATTTTATTATATCCATTGTTCTTGTCTACTCTGCGGGACTGCGGTCCACTATATTAGAAAAGAGAATCCAATGTCTAATACTTAGTACAATGAATGTATTATATCTTATAAACAATACAGACTTTGGCGTTTATTCAACAATTACCTGCAGTTCCATTTATTTTAATTATCTTGATTATACTTACTACTCATTTCTGTAAAATAAATATAAAATCCCTATCAACAATGAATTTAATAATACATTTACTTGTCTCATTTTATCTATATTTCCGCTCTCAATAAAAATAGATGATATGCATAACCCCGAATTGTTTTCTTTTCATGATATATGTGTATGAATTAAAGCACAGACATATACAGAATCAAATATTTTTCTCAATATCATTATCTACAAAATCCTACAGCTTGTGTAGACATTATCCATCCGATCTAACTATGTTAGTGTATTTTCAAACAAATTGAGCTTTTTCTTTTGATATGAAACTGATTTAAGTAAAGTAATGAAAATATAACAAAACTACGTCATTTTACGTGATGAAATATTTATGTAAAGAAAATTAAAGTCGAACATCCATCCACCGATAACCAATGAAAGTTTTAAAATACTAGGAACCTATTATACTAGTCGTACATAAATTTTAGCGGAAATCATGAACAATTAACGAACCCAACAAACTATGAATTATTCTTGAAATAGCATGTTTTGTTTCAATGTAAATGGTAATACATCTGTATGAGATAAAATTAACCACTGAGGTAATTCAAGGAAGTTTACTGTTTAATTATCATCTGAAATTAAACAACGCCGCCAATGACAACACGTTTTCATTTCAATTTTTTTGAAATTTTAAATCAACGAAACTAAGAACATGACTTTTATTACCAATACACAAAAATTGATTAGTTTGAAAAGTTAGGCCTGAAAATTTCCACAATCTTAATACCGGAAAAACTTTGTGTCGTTTTATTCTGCAAATTGTTTCCGTGTATTTTTTAATTAATTAGTCACTAACGTATTGATCAGTAATTTGTTCATAAAATCTCCTTAAGTGATACGACAGCAGAAGTTTTAAAATGCATCTGAATTGTAAAGTAACACAACGATATCAGTGATCCTGACATGTTATCTAGTACTACGCGCATAAAATATTTTTGTGAGAAAGTACCTAATATTATAGAAAAAATCACAATACAACATTTTCCAGCACTGTTTTATTTAGGAATTTTGAAAATTTTGATCTTCAAGTTTTCGGATTGTCGTTTTAACTTTCAACGACTGACGAGTCGTAAATCGACGACATTTCCACATCTTGTGCATCAAAACTGGTATCAAACATTTTATTATATCCATTGTTCTTGTCTACTCTGCGGGACGGCGGTCCATTATATTAGAAAAGAGAATCCAATGTCTAATACTTAGTACAATGAATGTATTATATCTTATAAACAATACAGACTTTGGCATTTCTTCAACAATTACCTGCAGTTCCATTTATTTTAAATAGCTAGATTATACTTACTGTCAAATGTCTCTATAAAATAAATATAAAAAACCTATCAGCAATGAATTTAATAATACATTTACTTGTCTCATTGTATCTATATTTCCGCTCTCAATAAAATTAGATGATATGCTAAACCACGAATTGTTTTCTTTTCATTATATATGTGTATGATTTAAAGCACAGACAGATACAGAATTAAATATTTCTCTCAATATCATTATCTACAAAATCTTACAACTTGTGTAGACATTATCCATCCGATCTAACTATGTTAGTATATTTTCAAACAAATTGAGTTTTTTCTTTCCATATGAAACTGATTTAAGTAATGTAATGAAAATATAACAAAACTACGTCATTGTACGTAATGAAATATTTATGGAAAGAAAATTAAAGTCTGACATCCATCCACCAATAACCAAGGACAGTTTTAAAATACTAGGAACCTATTACATTAGTCGTACACCAATTTTAGCGGATATCATGAACAATTTACGAACCCAACAACATATGAATTATTCTTAAAATAGCATGTTTTGTTCCAATCTTAATGGTAATATACATGTATGAGATAAAATTAACGACTGAGATATTTCAAGGAAGTTTACTGTTTATTTATCATCTGAAATTAAACAATGGCGCCAATAACAACACCTTTTCATTTCAATTTTTTGGAAATTTTCATACAACGAAACTAAGCAGATGCCTTTTAATACCAATACACAAAAACTGATTAGTTTGAATAGTTAGGCCTGAAAAATTCCATCAACATAATACCGGAAAAGCTTTGTGTCGTTTTATTCCGCAAATTGTTTTCGTATTTTTTAATTAATTAGTCACTAACGTATTGATCAGTAATTTGTTCATAAAATATCCTTAAGTGATACGACTGCAGAGGTTTTAAAATGCATGCGAATTGTGAAGTAATACAACGATATCAGTGATGCTGGCATGTTATCTAGTACCACGCGCATAAAATATTTTTGTGAGAAAGTAGCTATGATTATAGAAAAAGTCACATTACAACATTATCCAACACTGTTTTATTTTGGAATTTTTAAAATTTTCTCTTCAATAAAAAGTCACAATACAACATTATCCAACACTGTTTTATTTTGGAATTTTTAAAATTTTTCTCTTCAGGTTTTCGGATTGTTGTTTTGGCTTTCAACGACTGACGAGTCGTAAATCGACGACATTTGCACATATTGTGCATCAAAACTGGTATCAAACATTTTATTATATCCATTGTTCTTGTCTATTCTGCGGGACTGCGGTCCATTATATTAGAAAAGAGAATCCAATGTCTAATACTTAGTACCATGAATGTATTATATCTTATAAACAATACAGACTTTGTAGTCCAGTCAAACTAAGTTTTAACCTCAAACTAATTGCAACAGAAAATATTTTAGTTCTAATCTATAGCATTAAGCCTTAAATATACACAGAAAAAAGTCCCATAAAATCTAACTTGAGGAAAACTCAAAATCAGCATTTTTAATTTCCTATGGAAATTAACATTGAAAAGGGGAGATAACTTAGCCTTTTTGTCAGTTTTTGGTTGATTTTCTTAAAATTCATGTAAAGTATGATACTTTGATGGGGTTATAAGTTCGTATTTGACTATATTATATAATCTTCTGCTCATGAAATGTACAAAACCGAAGATTTATGGGTATTTTTATTTTTTTTGCACATTTTTTATTAAAGAAATTGCAAATTTGTGGCTTTGTGACCATTTTGAAAAAATAATGTGAAAATGTGGTATTGTTTATATCTGTAAATTATGTTTGTTCAGCATCTACCTTGTTTAAAGAAACTTTGAACCACAAAAAGAAGAATATATGATTAATCATTTTTATTAAATTTGAGATTCTTTACCTTGACATGTTGAAAAATTTAATAAATGGTCAACTAACGAATTACGAAATCAAGGTTGTAGCTTGATAAAGGATACAAAAACACCTTTGGAGTTGTTTGTTATACTCTAAAGAGGGCTAAAATATCAAGAATCAATACATTCTGCTGAATAGAAGCGGTAAAGTGATAATTTTGTATCAATTTTTATTGATATTTCTGTCTTTTTTGCAGAGTTATCTCTTATTTTCAATGCAAATTTCCATAGGAATTTTAAAATCGTGATTTTTAAATCTTCGTCAAGTTAGATTTTGTTGGACTTTTTGCTGTGTATATATGGGGTATAATGCTAAACATTAAAACTTAAAAATCTTCTTTTGCAATTACTTTAAGGTTAGGGTAAAATTTATGCTAGATTGACTAGACTATTGGCATTTCTTCAACAATTACCTGCAGTTGCATTTATGTTAAATATCTAGATTATACTTACCGTACATTTCTGTAAAATAAATAAAAAAACCCTATCAACAATGAATTTAATAATACATTTACTTGTCTCATTATATCTATATTTCCGCTCTCAATAAAAATAGATGATATGCATAACCCCGAATTGTTTTTTTTCATCATATATGTGTATGAATTAAAGCACAGATATATAGAGAATCAAATATTTTACTCAAGATCATGATCTACAAAATCTTACAGCTTGTGTGGACATTATCCATCCGATCTAACTATGTTAGTGTATTTTCAAACAAATTGATTTTTTTTTCTTTTGATATGAAACTGATTTAAGTAATGTAATGAAAATATAACAAACTACGCGATGAAATATTTATGGAAAGACAATTAAAGTCTGACATCCATCCACCGATAACCACGGAAAGTTTTAAAATACTAGGACACCAATTTTAGCGGATATCATGAACAATTTACGAATCCAACAAAATATGAATTATTCTTGAAATAGCATGTTTTGTTTCAATCTAAATGGTAATACATCTGTATGATATAAAATTAACCACTGAGGTACTTCAAGAAGTTTACTGTTTATTTATCATATGAAATTAAACAATGGCGCCAATAACAACACGTTTTCATTTCAATTTTTTTGAAATTTTAAATCAACGAGACTAAGCAGATGCCTTTTATTACCAATACACAAAAATTGATTAGTTTGAATAGTTAGGCCCAACAATTCCCCCCACTTAATACCGCAAAAGTTTTGTGTCGTTTTATTGCGCGAATTGTTTTCGTATTTTTCAATTAATTAGTCTCTAACGTATTGATCAGTAATTTGTTCATAAAATCGATTTAAGTGATACAACTGCAGAGGTTTTAAAATGCATCTAAATTGTAAAGTAACACAGCGATATCAGTGATGCTGACATGTTATCTAGTACTACGCGCATACAAAATTTTTGTGAGAAAGTACCTATGATTATAGAAAAAGTCACAATACAACATTATCCAACACTGTTTTATTTTGGAATTTTTAAAATTTTCTCTTCAAGTTTTCGGATTGTTGTTTTCGCTTTCAACGACTGACGAGTCGTAAATCGACGAAATTTGCACATATTGTGCATCAAAACTGGTATCAAAGATTTTATTATATCAATTGTTCTTGTCTACTCTGCGGGACGGCGGTCCATTATATAACAAAAGAGAATTCAATGTCTAATACTTAGTACAATGAATGTATTATATCTTATAAACAATACAGACTTTGGCATTTATTCAATAATTACCTGCAGTTGCATTTATTTTAAATATCTAGATTATACTTACCACAAAATTCTGTAAAATAAATATGAAAACCCTATCAACAATGAAATTAATAATACATTTACTTGTCTCAATGTATTTTTATTTCCGCTCTCAGTAAAATTAGATGATTTGCTAAACCTTTGAATTATTTTCTTTTCATTATATATGTGTATGAATTAAAGCACAGACATATATAGAATCAAATATTTCTCTCAATATCATTATCTACAAAATCTTAAAACTTGTGTAGACATTATCCATCCGATCTAACTATGTTAGTATAGTTTCAAACAAATTGAGTTTTTTTTCTTTTGATATGAAACTGATTTAAGGAATGTAATGAAAATATAACAAACGTACGTCATGAAATATTTATGGAAAGAAAATTAAAGTCTGAGATCAATCCACCAATAACCACGGAAAGTTTTAAATACGAGGAACCTATTATATTAGTCGTACACCAATTTTAGCGGATATCATGAATAATTTACGAACCCAACAAAATGTGAATTATTCTTGAAATAGCATGTTGTGTTTGAATCTTAATGGTAATACATCTGTATGAGATAAAATTAACCACGGAGGTACTTCAAGGAAGTTTACTGTTTATTTATCATCTGAAATTAAACAATGGCGCCAATAACAACACCTTTTCATTTCAATTTTTTTGAAATTTTAAATCAACGAAACTAAGCATATGCCTTTTATTACCAATACACAAAAATTGATTAGTTTGAAATTGTTAGGCCCAAAAATTTCCACAAACTTAATACCGGAAAAGATTTGTGTCGTTTTATTCGGCAAATTGTTTCCGTATTTTTTAATTAATTAGTCACTAACGTATTGATCAGTAATTTGTTCATAAAATCTCCTTAGGTGATACGACAGCAGAGGTTTTAAAATGCATCTGAGTTGTAAAGTAACACAACCATATCAATGATGCTGACATGTTATCTAGTACTACGCGCATAAAATATTTTTGTGAGAAAGTAGCTATGATTATAGAAAAAATCACAATACAACATTATCCAACACTGTTTTATTTTGGAATTTTTGAAATTTTCTCTTCAAGTTTTCGAATTGTTGTTTTGACTTTCAACGACTGACGAGTCGTAAATAGACAACATTTGCACATCTTGTGCATCAAAACTGGTTTCAAACATATTATTATATCCATTGTTCTTGTCTACTCTGCGGGACGGCGGTCCATTATATTAGAAGAGAGAATACAATGTCTAATACTTAGCACAATGAATGTATTATATCTTATAAACAATACAGACTTTGGCATTTCTTCAACAATTACCTGCAGTTGCATTTATTTTAAATATCTAGATTATACTTACTTTCAAGTTCCTCTGTAAGATAAATATAAAAACCCTATCAACAATGAATTTAATAATACATTTACTACTCTCATTGTATCTATATTTCCGCTCTCACTAAAATTAGATGATATGCTAAACCTCCGAATTGTTTACGTTCATTATATATATGTATGAATTAAAGCACAGACATATACAGAATCAAATATTTCTCTCAATATCATTATCTACAAAATCTTACAACTTGTGTAGACATTATCCATCCGATCTAATTATGTTAGTATAGTTTCAAACAAATTGAGTTTTTTCTTTTGATATGAAACTGATTTAAGGAATGTAATGAAAATATAACAAACGTACGTCATGAAATATTTATGGAAAGAAAATTGAAGTCTGACATCAATCCACCAATAACCTCTGAAAGTTTAAAATACTAGGAACCTTTTATATTAGTCGTACACCAATTTTAGCGGATACCATGAACAATTTACGAACCCAACAACATATGAATTATTCTTGAAATAGCATGTTTTGTTTCAATTTAAATGGTAATACATCTGTATGAGATAAAATTAACCACTGAGGTACTTCAAGGAAGTTTAATGTTTATTTATCATTTGAAATTAAACAATGGCGCCAATAACAACACCTTTTCATTTCAATTTTTTTGAAATTTTAAATCAACGAAACTAAGCAGATGCCTTTTATTACCAATACACAAAAATTGATTAGTTTGAATAGTTAGGCCCAAAAATTTCCACAAACTTAATACCGGAAAAGATTTGTGTCGTTTTATTCGGCAAATTGTTTCCGTATTTTTTAATTAATTAGTCACTAACGTCTTGATCAGTAATTTGTTCATAAAATCTATTTAAGTGATACGACAGCAGAGGTTTTAAAATGCATCTGAGTTGTAAAGTAACACAACCATATCAATGATGCTGACATGTTATCTAGTACTACGTGCATAAAATATTTTTGTGAGAAAGTAGCTATGATTATAGAAAAAATCACAATACAACATTATCCAACACTGTTTTATTTTGGAATTTTTGAAATTTTCTCTTCAAGTTTTCGGATTGTTGTTTTGGCTTTCAACGACTCACAAGTGGTAAATCGACGACATTTGCACATCTTGTGCATCAAAACTGGTATCAAACATTTTATTATATCCATTGTTCTTGTCTACTCTGCGGGGCGGCGGTCCATTATATTAGAAAAGAGAATACAGTGTCTAATACTTAGTGCAATGAATGTATTATATCTTAAATACAATACAGACTTTGGCATTTCTTCAACAATTACCTGCAGTTGCATTTATTTTAAATATGTAGGTTATACTTACTTTCAAATTCCTCTGTAAAATAAATATAAAAACCCTATCAACAATGAATTTAATAACACATTTACTACTCTCATTGTATCTATATTTCCGCTCTCAATAAAATTAGATGATATGCTAAACCTCCGAATTGTTTTTTTTTTTCATCATATATATGTATGTATTAAAGCACAGACATATACAGAATCAAATATTTCTCTCAATGTCATTATCTACAAAATCTTACAACTTGCGTAGACATTATCCATCCGATCTAACTATGTTAGTATATTTTCAAACAAATTGATTTTTTTCTTTTGGTATGAAACTGATTTAATGAATGTCACGAAAATATAACAAAACTACGTGATGAAATATTTATGGAAAGAAAGTAGGTGTTGAATAATTTGTGGCATATTGGGAGTGGTCTCAAATTAATGTGTTAATATGGTTTTACTATTAAGACAATTCTTCTATTATGTCACTATTTTTTTATATATCATTTATATTTGCGTCATGTAGTCCCAAATCCGTGTGCAACTCAAATATGTCTGCCGTTGATGTCATAATAACTGTCGGTCAAATGTTCCGCCTCCGAAGTCATAACCTATAAAAGTTATAAATAAGAAAGTTCATATAATGATGTACATATGTACCAATTTTCATCATGGTGTGACCCTATTCATAGTTAAAAAGCTTCAAAGCAAACCTTAACCAGAGGATTTACCATCACATTTTCCGTGTTTATTGAACCGATAAATTTAAGTCAAAACTTTATAATGGCATATATTTTAGAAAGTGCCTCACAAATATATTATTTGTACGTAATATCTTAGGTCACAGAGGTGATACAAGGTTTTGCTGGCAGGAAATTAATTTTACAATCGAAATATTGATAAAAGTTGCGTGCAGTATTCGCCATGCTGTACAGAGGTCACAGTAAATGCCGGACTAATGTATGTACGCTTATATTTAACTGCTGTATAAATTTATAGAAAAGTAACGTAAATAAAATAAAATCCGTTTGATTTTTAGGGGACACAAGCAACAAATGAGTTTTAAAAGAAATTTAACTAAAACTTTGAAACAGAAACATAGAAATAATTATGAAAGTGTGTTCTTTAATAAAATACTTATACAGTAAAATAAAAACTGAATATCAAACTGAATTTTTTTTTACTTCATACAAACTTTGAAAATCGAAAAAACCTTATAAAAATGAGTTAGTGACCACGTTTTAGAAATTGAAAGAGGATGGCATAAAAACATCAGAAGAGAAAACAGAATAAGTCAAAATTGTAATTTAAATGAGATACAGGATGAAATACATTTCTTCTTTAATTGTCCGAAATATGACATGTTAAGGCAAGATTACTTCAATAACATCATTGAAATACAACCAAGTATAAATATTTATTTGCCTTTTGAAAAACTAAAACTTATTTTAACTTCTAACGATCTTATGCGGTTTGTTGCTCCATTTATAAAAAAGTCCATAGAGGAAAGTGACTCTACATCTGCATAATATGTGTATTGTTTTACACATTTTTTTTTATGTATTTCTGTTCTACTTTTAATTTATGTTGTTTTAATGTTTAAATAATGCTGTCAACCCTCTGGGGTATAAATTTGCATTTAAAATAAGTTATATTTAAAAAAGGCTCCACAATTTGATATGGAAGCAGGCATATATACACGTTTCACTCGGTATTGCGTTAATTGTGACAATGAAGGATAACTAGCTTTAGTGTATTTTTTCCGCTATTCTGCTATAGCTGTTCATCTTATATTATATTTATATTTTGTCAGCAAATCTATAGCATTAAGTCTCTTAAGTTAACAAAATTATTTATTGATAAAATGTTAAAATATTTCATTAATGTCCAGTTCACGATGTGGTCACGATATCGTCGACCTCGCGATGTTGCCAATGTCGACACGATATCGGTTCAACATTGACGACATCGTTTTGTCCAGTGTTTACCTCGTTCACATCGCCGACATCGCGATGTTAGCAATGTCGTCACAATATCGGTCCATTATTGACGACATCGTTTTGTCCAGTATTTGCCTTGTTCACATCGCCGACATCGCGATGTTGGCAATGTCGTCGCGATATCGGTTCAACATTGACGACATCGTTTTCTCCAGTGTTTACCTGTTCACATTGCCGACATCGCGATGTTGGCAATGTCGTCACGATATCGGTCCAACATTGACGACATCGTTTTGTCCAGTATTTACCTTGTTCACATCGCCGACATCGCGATGTTGGCAATGTCGTCACGATATCGGTCGAACATTGACGACATCGTTTTCTCCAGTGTTTACCTGTTCACATTGCCGACATCGCGATGTCGGCAATGTCGTCACGATATCGGTCCAACATTGACGACATCGTTTTGTCCAGTATTTACCTTGTTCACATCGCCGACATCGGAATAACGTTTGACGATTATGTAAACTCTATGGAGAATCAGGAAAATGCACCACCAGCGAAGAATATAAAAGTTAGAGACGATAATGAACAAATAGTTTCCAACTGAAGAAAACATACAAACATAAAGCTTGAAACATACATGTATGATACTGTATATTGTAAATGCATTAGTGCAATTTTAACGTGTTTTTGTATAACTTTCTTGATGATAATAACAGTCAGTTTCTTTATATCTATGTCTTACTTACTACAATTAACGCGTTGTCTTGAATTCGCCGGTATTTATCTGTTGTAATTGATCAAGGTATTGTCAGGCAGTAACAATCTCAGTTTTGGATATTATCTAATGAATACTTTTATCCTGCAATTACGCCTTTTTGCGACCTTATAAAGGGGGTAGAATAACATTGAGTCGTATTAGGTCATTGACCTAATAAAGTTTCTGGTACCTTTTGACGTTACAGAGCAAAGGCAAAGTAGTTGTATACCAGTTCACGTCACGACATTTCCCGCGTTTTACGCGATGATTTTAAATTGAAATTTTAACGCATGTTTACTGATAAAGTAGCTATTTTTACATTGCAGGAAAAAGACAATACATGGTCATTGTCGGAAAATATAAAATTTATTTGTGCTCGCTACAAAATATGCGAAAAAAGCTCGCCAAGGCTCGCCTTTTGTCATGTTTCTAAAGCTCGCACAAATAAATTTTATATTTTCCGACAATGACCATGTATTATATATTTATCCTGCAATGACAGCTCTAGCTGACCAATACAGCCTGACCAATATCGTTTTTGATATTAATCAGTTATGTTAGCCACGCCCATTGCCGAATATCGGGGCGCGTCACGGGATTTTTTTTTAATATAATTCTCACTAATTTGATGTTATTTCACTTCATTTTGGTAGGAAATGAAACAATAATGAATTTAAATTACAGGATAAACACAATACGTATGGATTATCAACGCATTTAGGTAACATATGTGTTTGGCGGAAAAAAGCTCGACAGAGCCTCGCAGTTGCCCGTGTTTCTAAGCCTCGTGCACATACATGCTTCGACAATGCACATGTATTGTATATACCTAAATTACAATGCAAATGAACGGTTGTAAAGCCATCCATAAATATGCTTTACGATGAGGAACATGACACGTTTCTTGCTAGGAAACGTTAACTGCTTACTCCATTGAAGCGCCCAAATTTATTCTTATGGAATCCGTGTTTCGGGCATTATCATTAATTTCATTGTGATTAGTTGCCACTTAATAATAATCGTTTTCTTGTCTAACGATGCATTTACAATATTGAGAGAATAACTAAAATCGTTTCATGTCAACACAGGAGTTTAATGTACAGTTTCGAAATGAAATCAAGATACTCTGAAATATTAGGTTGGATGTTCTTAATCAGTTTTCAGTTATTTACTTGCAATGAAAATCCTTCCATACAATTTAAAAGGCATTGTACAGGAACGTCTACATATCGCTACCTCTGGATATACGACTATATATCGATTTGGACGATGTCCACTACCACATCTTGATGTCGTCAATGTCGAAGATTTTGACATGCAATAAATACTGTATATTGATGTGAACGATGCCGACACTATGCTGTCATGAAGACTACACAACTATGTCGACACAATGTTGACAACATCGCGATGTCGGCGATGTCGACGATGTATACATGTAATGAAGACTATACAACGATGTGAACGATGTCGACACAATGTTGACAACATCGCGATGTCATCGATGCTGACGCGATGTTGTTAACATCGCGATGTCGTCGATGTCGACACGATATTGCCAACATTGCGATGTCGACGATGTCGACGATGTATATATGTAATGAAGACTATACAACGATGTGAACGATGTCGACACAATGTTGACAACATCGCGATGTCATCGATGCTGACGCGATGTCGTCGATGTCGACACGATATTGTCAACATTGCGATGTCGGCGATGTCGACGATGTAAACATGCTATGAAGACTATATATCGATGTGAACGATGTCGTTACAATGTTGTCAACATCGCGATGTCGGCGATGTCGATGATGTTGAAATGTAATGAAGACTATACAACGATGTGGACGATATCGACACAACATCGTGTACTGGACATAGTTCAAATATTTATGGCCTGTCACCACAGATCTACAGCATGCTCTCCTGTGGGTCACTTACATGAAAAGGTTTGAGCATATGCAAATAAAATGTATCACAAAAATACTGAATAAATTTGATGCACTGTATAGCCATTTCGTTCACTGACAACTCATCAGCAGTGCTCGAGATCAAAATGTTGGAAATCCGGTAAAACGAGGAATGGACCTGTAGCTATTTTTGCATTGTTGATTTTGGTTAATGTTGAGGCTTCTTGCCAAAGGGCGATACCAAATTACTTACATTAAACTTTGATATATTATTATTACCTTCATCTGTACTATCCGACGTACTGATATCATATGGTATTGTTCCACATGCATCCTCTGGGGATCGTCCTAAAATATTATTCAAAATAAACATCAGTCACTTTACAATTTCCTAGTAGGTTATATTTATGAAGTAAATGACCACTCCAAAACTGAAATCAAAGATAAGCAACAACAAAAATGCCTCGCCTGCCTCCTGTTTAGTTGAAGTGAGGTCAAGATCGGGTGACATATATCAGACAGCCGTGCTAAATGGTATATACGAACCAAATACAGTTGCGTTACTACTTATTAATTGCTGGGAAATACACTGTCCTCTACCGGCTTGAGCTGTGAGAAAAGTCCTTGAATATGTGAAACGGACGAAGACGTATGGACAGACTGACTCCAACAAATCTTAAAACTATGTTTGCAAGGGGTACACCGTAATAACCCGATCGGCACATGAGTTTAAAGAGATGCAACAAATGTCCGAAAGACATATTCCTCTGAGAGGAGTTTCCACAACAAAGCTGACCAACCATGTATAGTAAGACACATAAATTGACCTGACCACTGAAGCGACATATATTCAAACCTTGACTATAACAGGTAGGTAGTTTTTTTTCCGTTGTTTTTTTTTTTTTTTGTTTTTTGTTTTTGTTTTTTGTTTTTTTTTACTTTTAAAACTTTAGGTCTCCAGTGTACCCGATAAGAGCTATTAAAGAAACATATGTTGTACAATATGTTTGTTATATACGTAAACGACAAAACCTGTCAGTTTCCAATTTAATCAAGGACCGTAATTCCAGAGCGGTAAAATGAAAATGGTCAATATCGAACTTGACCTCCATTTTATCATCGGGAACAACATAATATAATTTGAAAAGAATTGCTTGATCGGTTAATTTGTTATTGCATGGAATCGACAAAAAGTGTCATTTCCCAATTTATCAAAGACCTTAACTCCGGAGTGGTTAAAGTGAAAAGGGTCATAATCGAACTTGGCCTCCAATCTTGAATGGATGGTGGTCTACAGTTGCGATATTCCTTTTAGATTGGCTCATTTCTTCTATAAGGTTTGGTGGAAGAAATTGAAAGTATCCCACAGTTTTTGTCAGTATGTGAAGCTAATATAAGCGTTATACATTGGAATATGAAATAAAAACATGAAAAAAACAAGCGATTTTTTTTGGTTGCTATAGCCCTTTAAAACACGTTCTGAATCGTACTTTTTACATAGATCACAACCCCGAAATTGCGGGTTCGAAATTATCTATTGCGTTCATCATTTATATTAAAAAGCATATTCATTGATTCTACTCGAAAGAAGAAGAATCAACACACAAGTTCGAGTCTCTTTAATTAGTAATATAGAATAGGGAAAGATCGAATATCCAAAAATGACGATCGAAGTCTGTAACAATCATCGATATTTATCCTACATTTTCGTGAAAAACTAATATTGGCACATATTTCAGATGATATAACAATATGTTGGGGTCACCTTGCTCGACTTGTATCGGGTGTTGAAACTTACAATAAGGTACTAATTTTGATGAATATTTGTACAACCTCATGACATCGTTAGCAGAACGCTAACGCGTTTCCGATTACTATTAGGCCGAGCTGTTCACCTTGCAGACCAATTATTTTGTTTCTAACATGTACTGCCAACGAAAGTTACGGAAAGTATAGATTTGCGGTCTGTGCTTCCGTTTGTTGGACCATCCTTACGTCCATCCCGCCTCATGTGAAGGTTTGAGTTGAAGTTGTTTTCATATGAAAATCGGGTCACATCAATATTGAACAACATTTGTAGATAAATAAATTTTCATTTTGAAACTGCGAGGCTTATAATTTTCATTCTTGTATAGCCAAATTTGGTCGAAACAGATTTTTTAAACTTTGTGATCATCTAAATGGGTTACAGACATACACCATGTACTTTTCTCATTGTTATATCACATATACATTTTGAAATTGTTCAGCATATCGTCAAAATTTAAATTTATACATTTTTTATGCATTAGAAACAAATGGTTGGGCTACAAATGGAGTACATGTACCCATATTTGTCTGTAATGGATTTGTTCCCAAGTGATATCTAGGGAAGGTTTGAATCTGCTAGAATAAAAGCCGTGAGATACGTACAAATCATTGTGAAATGTTAAAAAAGTTATGTAATGTTGATATAAAAGATATATGGTAGATATAAACTGTTTAGAGGTTACCGTACTCAAATGTTTCGAAAACATTCCTAAATATAAAACTTTCATTAGCGGCAAGCATTCACAGATTTTCCAAAGATATATCATGTAATTAAAACTGGCACCAAAAAATTACTTATTTACCCTGAAAATTACATTTTAATTAATTTGGGAATTATTTTGACTGAAATAAAGAAAAAAGGGACTCTGCGTTACATAATTTAACGAGTGTCTTATGTCATTCTCTATTGTCCCGCACCGTCTATTTAAGATCACGAATCCTAGTAGATTTAACATCATTTCTCCTAAGGAAGGAGGGAACCATACTTGTAGATAATTGTACTGAGCCTTATGTATAGCACCTCTTCGCGAATTTAAAATCCGTGTCCGAGAAATATTCATATTTGTAATTGAACAAATTACTTTGAGCATTTAAACCTCTGCTTTTGTTGAAATAAAAACAACATTACAAGTACCTTACCGTCAGTAAAAGGATGGGTGAAACATATGCAGCTTTTCTTTGAATACATTTCTATCGGACGGAAAACAAATATCAAGTTTTCTGATTAGAAACTTTGGATTGACATGTTTTAGCTCAGCTGGTTTAAAAGGCCAAGTGAGCTATTTCCATCACTTGGCGTCTGTCGTATGTCATCATCTTTCCTCTGAAATCTCTGGGCCAAATGGGACCAAACTTTGGTGGAATGGTCCATGGGTGGTCCCTTCCAAATTTATGTCCGGCATCCCCCTACGTCCAATCGACATGGCCGCTGTTATTAAAAATATAAAAAAGGGGGGATGAATTTCAAAAATCTTCTATGAGACTACATGGCGAATTGGAACCAGACTTCGCAGTAATGGTCCTTATAAGGATCTCCTTCAGATTTATGTCCGATGATCCGTACTGTTAACCTAGATGGCTGCCACAGCTTTAAAAACATCTTCTTGTCTGAAACCAATGAGCCAATTGGAACCAGACTTGGCAGCAATGGTCTTTAGATGGTCCTCTCTAAGAGTTATATGTGATGATACGGACTGTCAATCAAGATGGCTGCCACAGTCGAACTTAGTTTAACATAGGGCACTATGGGAACATTCATTGAAAAATCTCCTTGTCTGGAACCACTTGACCAATTGGAACCAGACTTGCCAGCAATGTGCCTCAGATGTCCCTCTTTAAGAACTATTTTCAATGACCCAGATTGTCAACCAAGTAGGCCACCACAGTTGAACTTGGTTTAACATAGGATCTTTTTGGAAAATTCATTCAAAAATCTTCTTGTTTGAATCCACAGGGGCAATTGGAACCAGCTTTGGAAGCAATGGTCCTTACTTGGTTTTGTTTCAGAAATGTGTCTGAATACCCAGACTGTCAACCAAGATGGCTGCCACATTACTTTAACATAGGACCTGTTTGAAACTACTTGACCAATTTGAACCATACCTGGCAGCAGTGGTCCTTAGATTGTTCTCTTTCAGAATTATGCTCGACGACCCCGACTGACACCAAAACAAAACTTAGTTTAGCATAGGACCTTATGAGAAAACTAGCCACATCGACTGCTACACTTAAACTTTAGTCATGCTCAAGGTGGACAAAATAAATCCATGTGAGCGATATAGGCTCTTGAGAGCCTCTTGTTTCTTATAGTTGGAAGTCAGCTTCAAGATTTAATTTTAAATAACACTGTTACGTTCACCCGAATTACACTAATTAGCATTACATTAGAGCATTTACTAGCAGCTTTGAATTTAGTGTCTAGATGTGCCATAAACAGACCGTCACAATGAAATGCGGTTCTGGGCCGGTTGTTTTTATTTTCGTTATCAAAGTTTAAATTTAAACTTAGTTTTAAATAAAATTCCCCGCTGGGCGCAGCTTGGTACGACCGCAGAGGTCGAACCCTGAACAGTTGGGGCAAGTATGGACACAACATTCAAGCTTGATACAGCACTGAATTTGGATTGTGAATAAATAATTGACACAGCATAGGTTTCTGACACAGAATTAATGTGGTCTAAGAACTTAAAAAATTTTAATTTACCTATTCAAACCATATCAGTATTATTTGCTTTTATATATAAATCAGAAATAACCAATTTAAAATGGAAAATTTTAAAGAAGTTTAATTTTGGACCCTTTGGACCTTAATGTAGACCAATTTGAAAACGGGACCAAAAATTAAGAATCTAAATACACGGTTAGATTCGGCATATCAAAGAACCCCAATAGTTCAATTTTTGATGATTCAATTTTTGATGAAATCAAATAAAGTTCAATTTTGGACCCTTTAAACCTCAATGTGGACCAATTTGATAACCGGGCCCAAATATCAATTTCTTGCTATTGAACAATACTGTGCAATTGAAGATTTCTTGCTATTGCGCAATACTGTGCAATTGACGATTTCTTGCTATTGCACAATACTGTGCAATTGAAGATTTCTTGCTATTGCGCAATACTGTGCAATTGAAAATTTCTTGTTATTGCACAATACTTATTATGATAATTTACACATCCTGTTTGGTGTGTATCTCTGGCCTTATCATTATTATTTGCTTTTATATATAAATCAGAAATTTAATAATAAAGTTTTTGGCAAATTTCCAATATACAAATCAAATAAAGTTCAATTTTGGACCCTCAATGTGGACCAATTTGATAACCGGGCAAAATATCAAAAATCTAAATACATGGTTAGATTCAGCATATCGAAGAACCTCATATATTCAATTTTTGTTGAAATCAAACAAAGTTTAATTTTTGACCCCGATTTGGACCAACTTGAAAACTGAGCCCATAATAAAAAAACTAAGTACATGTTTAGATTCAGCATATCAAAGAACCGCAAGAATTCAATTTTTGTTAAAATCAAACTAAGTTTAATTTTGGACCCTTTGGACCTTAATGTAGACCAATTTGAAAACAGGACCAAAAATTAAGAATCTAAATACACAGTTAGATTCAGCAGATCAAAGAACCCCAATAGTTCAATTTTCGATCAAATCAAACAAAGTTTAATTTTTTACCCTTTTGGCCCCTAATTCCTAAACTGTTGGGACCAAAACTCCCAAAATCAATCCCAACCTTTCTTTTGTGGTCATAAACCTTGTGTTTAAATTTCATAGATTTCTATTTACTTATACTAAAGTTATTGTACAAAAACCAAGAAAAATGCTTATTTTGGGCCCTTTTTAGCCCCTAATTCCTAAACTGTTGGGACCAAAACTCCCAAAAACATTCCCAACCTTCTTTTTGTGGTCATAAACCTTGTGTTAAAATTTCATAGATTTTTATTAACCTATACTAGACTTATTGTGCAAAAACCAAGAAAAATGCTTATTGGGCCTTTTTTTGGCCCCTATTTCTTAAACTGTTCGAACCAAAACTCCCAAATCAATCCCAACCTTCCTTTTGGGGTCATAAACCTTGTGTTTAAATTTCATAGATTTCTATTAACTTATACTAAAGTTATAGTGCGAAAACCAAATGTCTTCGGACGACGCCGGACGACGACGATGCCAACGTCATACCAATATACGACCGCAAAAATTTTGCGGTCGTATAAAAATTAACCAAGTTTATTTAGTTTAAAACTACGTTTACCTAAACTAGGATTAAATTTCTTTCGTGAATAGAGTTTAATTTAAACTTAGGTTCTTGATTTAACTAAACCAGATCTAAACTTATTTTGATATTTTTGTTTCATATAGTTTGCTGAGTTTTGTTTCGCTTCTTTTTTCGTAGATTCATTGGTATATCTGTATTACGGTAAGTTGGAAATATTCTTTGCAAGTCTTTCAAAGCTTGTATGAATCATAATTTTATTTTAAGTTAGAACTTGATATTGAAATATAAATTTGGTTTTTCTTTGAAGACAGACCATTCTGATAGTTTGTCTAGCGACTGCAACTTTCGCTTGAAATTGTTTTTTTCACTCTGAATTCTTTTTTATATTTTATCAGCATAATGAATCTTTGGATTCATGATTGTTTGGGGGGGGGGGGGGCAATTCGGATTTTCCTCATCTTGTCTTTCGCGTGATAATTTAAATGAAAAATTTCAGAAAAGACAGGAATAGACAAATTTTGCAAATCAAAGTTGAAATCTGAATTCTCAAAAATAAAAGAAGCGCTTAAACGTTAAAGCAAAATTTTCTGAGAGAAGGAATGAGAAAAAATATAACCAAACTGAGAATAAGTGCTCACCCCCTAGCCAATGAAACTGGGAGATATTAAAGATCTAAAATCCCACCCAATGAAAGATGATCAAAGATTTTGTAAATTTTGTTGAAATAAAATAGAGGACGAAATACATTTTCCGGTGTCCTCATTATAACAACATTAGGAGAAATTAAGACATAGAAGATTTTCAAGTAAATGTACCAGTCAACTTATTGATAAAATATCTAAACCCAAATTCTTTGAAAACATTTAAGACAATCACGCCTCTTATATGCGCTTTGTCCACCCCGTGACAACGATAGACGGGAAGATGATTATAGCAGTTACTATAGGCCGATTTTACGATTGTTGCCATGACATCTGGGTCGCGCCAAAGGTAATTGTTGACATTTTTGTACATTATAACGTTTTCCAGACTGAAAATCATAATTATATATTACCCGTTTAACGAACCCTACATGTGGGCGTCCAAAACAAATTTTATACTTTCAGAATAAGTTACAAGTTCGGTAAACATTAAACTAGAGGCTTTAAGAGCTTGTATCGCTCACCTGGATTTACTTGTCTACCTTCAGCAGGACTGATAATTTATTTAAGTATAGCAGTTATCTTGGCTAGTTTTTTCCATAGGTTCAATGTTAAACAAAGTTAGGGTGTGGAAGCCATCTTAGTTGACATTCAAGGTTATCAAACACAATTCTGAAAGAGGATCATTGCCGTTATTAGTTTGATTCCAAATGGCCAAGTTTAAGGTATGGTGACTGCAAATTAAATTTTCCCATAGTGTCCTGTTAAACTAAGTTCAGCTTTGGTGGCTATATTGATTGACAGGCCAGGTCAGCGGACACAATTATAAAAGTAGTCAATTGGTCTCAAATCAGAAGAATTTTTAATGAATTTTCCCAAAGGGTCCTATGTTAAATTAAGTTCAGCTGTGACGGCCAGCTTTGTTGACATTCCGAGTCGTCGGACATATTTCTGAAAGAGGACCACCCAAGGACCATTTCTGCCCAGTTTCGTTCTAATTGGCTTAATGGTTTCAGAAAAGAAGATCTTTTAATGAATTTTCCAATAGGGTCCTTTGTTTACTTAAGTTCGGCTGTGGCGGCCATCTTGGTTGCCATTCTGGATCATCGGACAAAATCCTGACAGAGGACCATTTTAGGACCATTTTTGCCAAGTTTGGTTCCAACTGGCTCTGTAGGTTCAAGCATCTTGGATTTCATATTGGCATGAAAAACATAAAGTTGGTAGATGACCATGTAAGGATCATTCGAGGAATGTAACGATTCAATTGCTTTTGTAGTTTCAGAGAAGAATATTTTTTGAAATTTCAGCCAATCAGAGTGCATAATTGACCCTGGCAGCCATGTTGTATTTCGGATCGCACCAAAAACATACATTTTGTTAAGGACCATTATCTGATCATTCAGGCATAATATTACTCTCATCTGTAAAATATTTTCTGACAAGAAGATGTTTGCATGTATTTCCCATAGGATCCTATGTTAAATATGTCCCGTGGCGGCGGCCATCTTGGATTTTAGATCGGCACAAAAAACATACATTTTGTAGAGGACCATGTAAGGACCATTCCAGCAATACAACAATTCAATTGCTTTTGTCTTTCAGAGGAGATTTTTTAAATTTCAGCCAATTAGAGGGCATAAATGGCCATGGTAGCCATGTTTTTGAATTTCAGATCAGCACCAAAAAACATCCATTTTGTCAAGGACCATAACCTATTCATTCAGGTATAATATTACCTCCATTTGTCAAACGGTTTCTTACAAGATGTTTTTATGTATTTCCCAAAGGATTCTATGTTAAATGTGTACTGTGGTGGCAGCCATCTTGGATTTCATATCGGCACGAAAAACATAAATGTTTTAGACGACCATGTAAGGATCATTTCTGTAATATAACAATTCAACTGTTTTTTGTAGTATCAGAGGTTTTTTCAATGCAGCCAATCAGAGTGAATAAATGGCCCTGGCAGCCATATTGAATTTTGGATTAGAACCAAAAATATAACGTTTGTAGAGGACCATCCAATGAACATCTCCACCAAGTTTGGTGTCAATTGGCCATGGTGTGTTGGAGAAGATTGAAATGTGAAAAGCTGACGACGACGGATGCAAAGTGATTGCAATAGCTCACATGGCCTTTTAGGTCAGGTGAGCTTAAAAGAGATTATCCAATCGATTTGATGTGACGTGTTCGTTTCACAGCTCGTTTTTCAAGCCAGGATTGATTGTACTCTAAATTTGAATACAATCCGCTCAAACAGTTAAAGTATTTAGAGTTTGATTTTGCCTTCTTTCCTGGGAATGTATTATTTTCCAGAAAATCGCAAATAGACACTAATGCGTACTGCAATTCATTTATTTCTGGTACCAACTGATATACGGTAAACCAAGTGATATATGTACGATTTTGTGGAAAATAATATTGCACTCCCCAAGAAATAGGCCATAAACCCAATGCAAATAAACCGTTTGAGTGGTGGGTATTCAAATAATCAATCCTTGCTTAAAAAAAACGGGCTGTGAACCGAACACGTCCCATCGAAGTCAATTGGAAACACTCTTAGCTTGTAGCTCATTCTGAAAATGTAACTTTTGTTACTTAATCTGGAATACTTCACAAATTACAAATCTGTCAACACTTACCTTGCTCCGAGGCGAGAATGTCACTAAGGTAATTGTAAAATCGGCAGTAATCTTCGTCCCGTCTATCGTTGTCACAGGGTGCTTTCCAATAAACGTATTGAATTGAATTGAATTGGCCGTACATGTAATCTGATTCTTACTGCTACACTGCTTCTTATGCAATGAAATATATATATATAAAACCAGAGGATCCCGTGGGCCGGTATCGCTCAACTGATATTTCCATTTGTTCATTGCTTAAGGACCTTGAGATTAACATGATCAACATCCATGCAATGTTTGGTTTCAATCCATTTAGTATTTTTTAAAAAGAAGCCGTTGTATGTATTTCTATAATTCCCGCATACAGTATCTTATGTGAAACTAAGTCTTCCGCTGATGGTCATTTTGGATTAAAGATGGGCAGCAATGTAAGAACACTTGCTCAGAAGGTCATATGGAACATTCATGCTATGTTTGGTTTCAATCCATTCAGCGGTTCTCTAGAAGAAGATTTCTGTATGTTTCTTCCATTGGGTCCTATCTTTAACCAAGTCTCCCGCTGACAGCCAACTTGGGCGACGTATTAGCACCAAAGTACCAACACTTGGTCAACACCTCATAAGGAACATTCACGCAATGTTTCGTTTCGTTCCATTTAGTGGTTCTCTTGAAGAAGAGTTTTGTATGTATTACCCTTATGGCCCTATGTTAAACGAAGTCCCCCGCCGGCGGCCATCTTGGAAAAGGGATAGCAATATAACGTCAGCATCTCACAAGGAACAGTCATACCATGTTTTATTTCAATCCATTTAGCGGTTCTCTTGAAGAAGATTTTTGTATGCTTTTCCCACGGGGTTCTTTGTTAAACTAGGTCTCCCTCTGGCTAACGGATAGGTATAAAAAAACAACTCTTGGTCAGGACTCGTTTCAGTTCATTCGGCGGTTCCCTAGAAGAATATTTTTGTATGTATTTCCCACATGGTTCTGTGTTAAACTAAGACCGGTGGTGGCCATCTCGGAAAACGGATCGGCATCAAAGTAACAACCCTTGGTCAGCACCGCATAAGGAACATTCATGCCATTTTTTGTTTCAATCCAACCAGCGGCTCTCTAAAAGAAGGTTTTCTCATAACGGGTCCGCTGTTAAACTAAGTCCCCGCTGGCAGCTAGGTTGGATGACGGATCGGAACCAAAATAGCAGCACTTGGCAGCACCTTGTAAGCAACATATGTGCCATGTTTCGTTTCCATCCATTAGACATGTTAGAAGAAGTTAAAAATGTAAAATGTGAACGGACGAACAGGCGGACAGACGACGGACACAAAACGATGGTAATAGCTCACATGATACTTCGGGCTAAAAATTTAAAACATGTAGGAATCTAGCATACAAATTATACTTGTTTTTCAAATATGAATATACATAATCAGATCAGGAAAACGTTTACAAACATAGAAGCACTCATTTGGTATAATGTACGACAGACATGCAACAGTAAAAATTTTATTTGTATCCTTCATAAGCTGCACTAGGGCAGTAGTCCTTAGTTAAGGAAGCTCAGTTGGTAGGGTGGTAGACTACAGAAACAAAGTTTCCGGGTTCGATCTTCGGTTGGTACATAGAGACTATTTATTTTTCGTTATTTAATAATCTTCGAGAGCGGGGCTGTCCCGATGTACTATATCATAGCATAGTAAATCGGGGCCGCTGAAGTCTTTAATGTTGTTATAGAGGCTTACAAAAAGTTACAACATAGAGTAAAATGCCGTAAATACGATCGTGTTTGTGGAGAAATAATAAATTATGACGAAAAACGTAGATCGTAATGAAATATGAAACATGGAATTATGGGAATTCAAACAGAATAATATTTTTCTACAAAATGGGAAAATATTGTTTTCCAACACTTTTTATCACTCAAACGTTTGTTTTTGGCCTTAAATGTGGATTTCATAATTTCTAAACGGACAAACCGGATTTCTTCTGGATACTTCGTGCATGTATGCACTATAAATATATGAGCCTTTACTTTGTAAACTTCGGCATGAAATGATAAATCTTCTTTTAAGATTGATATTTCATTATCAGAAAATTCCTACTTGTTGGGTTCTTTTTTGTCACTTGGTAAACAATATAAACAAAATAAAAAAAACATGGGTTCAATTGGTTTTTCTACATAACTATAACACCGGTTAAGCGTCCTGTCTAGTAAGGGGACCAGAGTAACAAACAATGGGTCATACACGTGTACATATTTTCATATTTCATTTACTTTAATCAATTAAATCAAAACTTATCATGTTATACTTTGATTAATCTATTTTTATTTTATTTTACATTATGTTTGAAAATTAAGATCATTTTGGGCGCGTATTTGTTTGTTTGTTTGGTTAGCCAATTTCATCAAGGAACAGGTACGTTGGGCACATGTAGGTAACCAAAGGAAATATTTGACACAAAAAAACCCTATCCATTTGCGAAAGTAATTTGCGTACTATTTGTATTCTTTCTGTAGACTCTATGTTTTAAATTTTATAGTATCAACCAACACATAAGCAAGTGTAGCATGTGAAAGGAAACAAAACAAAACTAGAGGCTCGCAGAAACAAGAACTGCCCATGGCGGCCATGTTTGTCGCATGATCTTGACAAAATGAGAAAAATTTGTAAAAAAAAACATCCGAAGATGCTTCTTGTCAAGTATCGTTTCATTTGGCCAAGCGGTTTCAGAGAAAAAGATTTCTTTATATCAGCCTATCAAAAAGAAGAATTGCCCATGGGAGCTATGTCTGATTTCCAATCAGGATGAAACAATTGATTTTATAATAGACTTTCCATAGATTCTTCCTGTCAAGTCGACAGTTTTGGCCATGTAGTTCAAGATTTTTTTTTTAATCAACCAATGAGAAACCAGAATTGCCTATGACAGCCATGTTTGTTCCCTGATCGGGACGAAATGAAGAAATTTCGTAAAGAACCTCCCATAGATGTTTCGTGTCAAGTGTCGATCCATTTGGCCAAGCGACTGCAGATGAAAAGTTTGTTTTATATCAGCCAATAAAAAAAAACTGCGAATGGCGTCCATATTTGTAGTCCAATCGGGACGAAATGAGGAAATTTTATAAAGGACCTCACATATATGCTTCTTGTCAAGTTTCGTTCCATTTAACCAAGTGATTTCAGAGGAGAAGATTGTTTTTATATCAGCCAATCAGAAACAAGAACTGCCAATGGTGGCCATATTTGTAGCTCTGTCTGAACAAAATGAGGAGATTTGTACAGAACCTCCCATAGATGCTTCCTGTCAGGTTTCATTCCATTTGTCCAAGCAGTTCCAGAAAAAAAAAACAATTTTAATCAACCAATGAGAACAAGAATTGCCCATGATGACCATGTTTGTTGCCAGATCGGGACGAAATGAGGAATCTTTGTGAACAACCTCCCATATATGCTTCCTGTTAAGTCAAATTCCATTTGGTCAAGCAATTTCAGAGGAGATTTTTTTTTATCAGCCAAACACAAAAAGAACTGCCCATTGCGGGTATATTTGTAATCAGACTGGGACGAAATGTGCACACTTCATAAAAGACCTCCCATATATGGCATTTTGCCAGGTGAGCTAAAAAGGTGGAAATACTTCCTTTTAAACCCCCCTTAAATGACGGAATAAATAAAGATATACATGAAGGGGGTTCAGATAAAAGTCTTACCGCAAAAATATAACTTGAAAAAGTCAACAGATAAAAATTAAAACGATAGATAAATTCACGCTCTGCTGACCACAAAATGTGACAATCGATCACATGTAAACAATTAAGATAAATACTTGAAAGTATGTTTAAAATATAACTGTCTATGAATATATTAACACAATCACTTGAAACTAGCTTTGAATTGAAATTAAATATCACACCCACCACACCGTTAGACATAAGTTCCAGAAACTACAACAAAGGACTATCTAATTTGAGTTTTATGCTCAAGCTGTTCAATGGCCTCTAATAATCTTTAATTTCGTGAAAATTCTGTCATCAAAACACAGAGGAAACATCTTATTCAAGCATTTAACTCATAAAATTTTGGTCGAATTACCAATGGGTCTTCACCAAAAACTATCGACCCTGTGCTATCTTCTCATAGAATTGTCCCTCAGTCAAAATGTTACCATAGGTCACCGTTAAACCCTTCAAATATATCCTCATAAAATTAACTCCAAATTAACCATGGGTTTTCATATCTAATGGCCCTTCCAATTATTTTCAAATTAACCATGGGCCTTCGTCTGTACTACTGAGCTTAACAATTTTATTGGTCTTCGTTCGTAAATACTGACCCTTCAAATATTTCCTCATAAAATTATTTCAAAATTTAATGGGTTTTCTTCCGTAATTACTGACCCTTCAAATAGTTCCAAATTAACAATAGGCCTTCGTCCGTAACTACTGGCCTTTCAATCAAATAAAATGAAACAAACTACATACATTAATTAGACTTAGTAAAAACTAATATATTTCCTATAAACTAAACTCCGCACGAAACGAAAAGAAAAGTGACGATAGGCGAAAATAGCCGAGGATTATCCGATTGGTTGTATATCGTCATAGTAGGACAGTACCTCGATTTAGGACCCAGTTGTTCGAAAGTTTTAAATCACTTTTTTCACTCTCTATTATTTTGATTTTAAGTAATATTTCTGTACAGAATTTTGCATGGACACAAAAAGTCATATGATTAACCCATCAGCAAATTTCATTTCTCTGGCATAATCAAGGAAGTGAAAATTAATTAGAAACGGATAATTAGTTGTGGTTAACTTTTGGAAAACTGGGCCGTGGTTCTTCCTCAGATTTCTGTAACAGAGTTACTTAGAGTAATACTTAATAGTATAACACTTAGTGGGTTTATATGAATTAATAAAGTTTACATACCCCTCAAGTCCGGTCCACTTTGTTTGTCCAGTTAGTCCGTTCATTCGTTGAAATAACACTCAATGAACGGACTTATCAGGCGAACGAAATTACCGGCCAGCATCGTATTGCATGCACAACAGATGCGTATGTTTTATTTGCGCCCACAAGGAGCAGATTAATTACAATAAATCATACATTCATAATTGAATATAACTATAACACATCAAATAATGAAAAACAATAATTGTAATGTTAGCTATGACAACTCAAAAGGAAACATTACTTACGCGGAGAATCCATAACAACCCACTGCAGTTACAGTTTCAATAATAAATTTGTCCTCAGTCGGCCTAGCAACCATTGAAAACGAGAGAGTTTACGAGGGTATTCCCATGCATCTAAATATAGCAAAAATGGTTAAATACCACACTTAGTGTACCGGTTCAATGCGTATCAATGGCTTTTTAAACACTTTTTCTCGGGGTTAGAAATGTTTAGAAATATAAACAAAACAAATGTTTAAAGTAAATTATCACATCGTGTGACCCAAAAAGATCTTGTGTTTTAATTTTCAAACTTTTTATTGTCATTTAAATTATGAAATACGATTTGTGACAAACATAATGAAATACAACAAGAAAGAAAAACGATATTGTAAATACAATTAAGTAGATTGAGTATATACAATTTTAGTCCCCTGTCCGCAGTTCTGATCTTGTGAATTAATATACATGTATTATATTTAATATTAAATGTAACCGCTGTTAAAAAGCCAAATGTTTGTTGTTGTGTTTTCTTCCCTATAGCTAGCTGGAAGAAAAAAAAATTCACACAAAGGTTGGTAGTGATGTACGTTCCCATCAGGTTATATACACACAAAGTTTGGTAGTGATGTACGTTCCCATCAGGTTATATATACTGTAAAGTTATTGTTTTCATATAGTTTTTTTCCAGTTAAATTTCTGCCTGCGCAACCTGTATGAAAAGGTATACATTTTCAAAATCTTAATTCTATGAAAATGGTGGGGTTACAGATCCGCAGCGGCGCGGCACTTCATCACATGGATACCCATATGCATTTACATCTGGTGTTTTTATTACTGCTGTTCCAGTCAAAATATCAAGAATGAAGATATTTTACATCAAAATAAAGTAATATTCATAAACATTTATTCACATTTTTGCACTCTGGAAACAGCTGCCGAATACCTTAAAATCTCTTTCGGTCGGGGCTTCGCCATGGACCCCCCGCAGACACCTTGCCGATTTTATCCAGCAAAAATATGTTGGCAAGTATGAACACAAACATCATCTTCCGATGCTAATGACTGTAGTTGTGCTCACCTCAACTGATCTTGACTAATCTTGATTGATTGAAAGGCGAAATGTCTTGATTTGGTATTTTAATATTAATTTAGAAAAGAAGTAACACTCCCTACAAAATATATCTGAAACAAAAGTAACTATAAATCCCCCCATAAAATTCAGTGTTCCAATCATTCATCGTCCAGTCAATTAGAGACTGCAAATAAAAGTACATAGATTGAAGTCCTAGCAGGCCCATTTTCAGCTGCGCTCAGTTCTAACATTCCTAAACTGTCAGAAAAACAATTTTAGAATGGTTCTAGAACTATTCTGACGCTTTTAGAAAATTAGAAAAATTGTGGAATTTTTGCTATGTGATAAAACCATACATTAATGGTTAATGAAAAACGAATATTACAATTTACCAGATAAAGAAAGGTAATTCAATACATGTATGTATGAAATAAAATCATCTAACTTTGAAGGGTTAAGTTACTTTATTTATTGTGATATCTAACATACTACCTTTTCGATATGTTGTTATAAGTTATCGGGTAAAAGAGTAAACATTTTACCTGCAAAGAAAGATAAGTTTTCCACTTTATTCTGCTAAAATGTATCATTCAATAAAAATTATTTGATTGGTCTCGATAATCTGATATCACAAGAACAGGTATAAAATCTGGAGTTTTGATCGAAAGGCTCAAATTCAATTTCGTAAAAGTCATGACCAAAATCATTATCAGAACTGGAAAATCAAAAAATGTTATAGTCCAGTATTATTGAAAATCGAACAATATGGCAATGAGACATTATCCGTACTTCAAACTTAATGTGAAAATTACAATTTGTTAAATTTTTTGGTAAAAAGTGGTATTTATTTTTTTCCCACAAAATCTAAGGTTTGACGAGAAAACGATGCCCTGTGATCAGGAAAAGGATCGGACAATTTTGAAGCTCACTACGACGTTTTAAAATCTTGTGTCAATTGGAAAAAACATTACCATGTAACGTTTATTTTTTTTGGCTAGTGTAGTTTAACACACCATTATAGTAAAATATGTTCACTCATAAAGAAAAGGAAATTTAATATTTAATAGTTTAAAATATTAAAATTGGATAATGAACCGTTTTTAATTGCTAACAATGGGTCAAAATAAACTTTCATTTCGACACCGTTTGACACCGTTTTGCTAAAATGTGTTAAAATGTATCCAGACATAGACTGTAATACATTTACGCACTATATTTTGAAAACTAAAATGAATAATTGGATTCCAAACGAGATAATCAATACATATTAAAAAATTATTCATTAAATTATAAGTCATCTTTCTAATACTGTAATATTCAACACATATAGGAAAAAGAATACGGAAGCGAAAAAAAAAAACAGTGGGATAATCCGTAAATTCGAAATCCAAAGAAAAGAGAGAAAAAAACAGGTCAAGAATACACCTATAACCGAAAGAATAAAAAAGGTATAATAAAATAAACAAAAAATGAACAATGGGAACCCAACTAAAACGACGTTCGGAAGTGTATGTCCCGCCCCGTTAACGACACCCCTATAGCATTGCAAGTGGGACAAATTCAGTGACAAGGAGGAAACACGCTGCAAAACATACATACACATGAAATAAAAATACAGTCATACAAAATTTAGAACTGAGATTTTCGCTATATAGTTTAATATGACCTTCATTTCTTTTATGAAATAAATGGAAAAAAAATAATTTCGACCTAGGAAGTTCGAGTACAGATTGGATTTTCAAAAGGAAATGCTATACGTAGATTAATTTCATACGTATCTGTGATTGCGTATTGTGTATTGAAAACTGTCATGAACTGATAGCCCGACATTGTTAATCCCTCCACTGGAAATTTAATTTCAGTTAATATAGAAGAAGGAAAGTGTTTACCATTGCTTATTAATTTCAAGTATTACATACTGCAAAACGTAAAATTCTGGAACATATATAATTTATATGAATTTTGAAAGAAAATAATTAATTTCTTTATAAAGCTTATTTGGATGGAGTACTATAGATTGAAATGAATTTTTATCCATGTGTGTAGATATATATGTACATTTCAAAAGTTACATATTATAGCACCAGGGTCAGGAGATCTATAATACACATAAAACGTCGAAGCAAGATCAGACAACTGTATTTTATGCTGCGTTATTCCAGTCTGTCAATATAGATATTATATAAGAAATTATTTTATTAAACCTCTTTATTTAGCCTGTAAACAAGTTAATTACAAAAATAATAGCTATACATCGTCCTTGTAATACTTCACACATGTCACGTTCTCTTGAGTGTTTATTCCTATATTCTTTATGTACGAAGGAAACTTGAAGAACCTTTTCCGGAATTGAAGTATGTAACATGCGTCTGGGTGTAATATTTACTTCTTGTTTTTAATGCAGTCATTGTACATGTACACTGTGTCTAAACTATAAATTAAATCCATTAATGAAGAGTGTTTGGGATAAAGCATTAGAAGCTACTTTTGTCTCGATAATTTTGTTGTTATTAATACGTAATACTATATGAAATTCCATATGAGAAAAAATAGGGATGCAAGTTATACTTATCAGACGGGGAGATTTCATCTGGGCGAATTTTCGAACCTTTGAATCGATCCCCACACCCTATGCATGTATTAGCACTTATCCAAATACAAAACGTAAAATCTGTTTCTCCAACTACTTTTTGTATGCTATCATTCTATTAAAAAATTATAAAACTCAGCCCAGTGGTGATTGCAAAAGTTTTGGTGTCAAGCTTAAATTCGATATTAGACCCTTGTGGGCCCCGATTTTGAAAATGAAAAATTCTTATACCTAGTTGCGCATGTACATCAAATATATAACGATAAACTGAAGAAATAAAATGCATAAAATTAAAATAAAAAAAGGGTTTAGGGAAATATCTGAAATTTCCAAGTTTTAAATTAGACCATGTGTGCCCCAAAATCATTATTATTCTAAAATCGTAAAGCGCAGCAATATACAATGTGTGACAATATTCTGTAAAAATAATTCATAAATTGCAAACTTAAACAAGAATTTGGGTTCCAAGCTTATAGATTTTTAAAATTTGACCCAAAAAGACCTAATGCTTCGACAATCAAATCTTATTTATAGATAATCAACAACCATTCTATACAAAATTAAATACCTAAACGGAAAGTTGAAAGATGACTTGATGTCACATGAAAATGACAGACGGACAAACGCATGAATACAATCGGATGATTCTAAATTTTCTTCATATGTAAATGCACTATAAGGTTTTAGAATTTTTACTTCAAAACGTGTTGCCTTCAGGAGTCGGATTTCAAAACTTAAATTTGAGACCAAAACTCCTCTTTCATCTTTTATCCTATGCATTGTATCTCTATATATTCAAGACTCAAGTCATCATTATGCTATACATGTACTTATATTCCAAATTTAAGAATTTAATTTCCTCAATTCTATAAATACAGTAGACTCTCGTTATCTGAAACTATTTTATATCAAAACTCCCGATATCTCAAAGTGATGTTTTGGTCCGTAGATTAAACTTTGCACTATATTTCCTCCTGAAATTTCAAAGTCCTGTTATCTCAAACTTTTTGTGTTGGCCCCTTTCACTTTGAGATAACGAGAGTCAACTTTATGTCAAGAGTGAATTCTTCCAATTTATTACTTAATGTTTCACTGCCAAAGGAACATACAATTCACCATTTACCTTTCATTTGACAGAATCGAAAGTACATCCGGCATTTTTCGCCGTACTAAGAACACCAGTATCTGTGAACAAAGGGGATTATCTCAAATTCGACAAAGTAGTTACTAATGCAGATGGTGGATATAGTTCCTCGAGTGGTTTGTTTACAGCTCCCAGATCAGGAATGTACTTCTTCTTTACAACTATACCACTCAACGACCATGATAATCAGCTTGTAAAAAATGGTAACCAAAGATTGTTAAAACTTAGAGAAAGGACTATATATTCTCAAAGTCGGACAGGTAACGTTGTTGTCTTCCTTAACCAAGGTGACACTGTTGCAGTACTGGTAGCAACGAGTTGGGTATTCGGTGACGCTGAAAGTGGAAAGGATTCATATTCCTTTTGTGGATTTATGATAAATTTGAATACACCAAAGTATCGAAAGTAATATAGTCTGTAATATCAACGTATATTTTAAATGCTTTCTAACAAATAACTCCATTTAACCCAACCTATTATAAGTATTACTTGTGCTTACATTGTACTATTGAAATAAAGAAATAATTTATAAGAAAAAAATTGTAAAATTTGTGGTCAATTCATCGTACGAAAACTGCGACATTATATTCAACAATTGAATCTTCAAATTTACTGTTGCAAAAATGACAAAATGTATATAAGGAGTATTTTTGTCTTATATAGACGTAACTCTGTTCTTATATGGTTTGGCTCTACGTTTTGGGAGGCATTTCGGCATCTAAACGTGTTGGATTATTTTTTGGCCTTGAGCGCAACTGATGAGTCTTAAATAAACGACATGTGCATACCTTGTTCATCGAATTTGGTATCAAAGAAATAATTCTGACAAGAAAGGCCCCAGTTGCACGTTTTCAGTGCAGGTTTCTAGATCTGAAATTCAAGTGTCTCCATATAGTTTCGTTTTGCTTATCTCCATCCTTTTTTTTCTGCAGTGATTTTCCTTTTTAAAGGCAGACATTGCTTTCATTTGACAGTGTAGCTTGATTCATAGGGATTAATATAGAACACTGAATACTTTATCAAATACGTACAATGTGCAGTTAGTTATATCTTACTGAATAGACAATGGAAACGGGGAATGTGTCAACGAGACCATAACCCGACAAAAGAACAGAAAACAGCCAAATTCCACCAATGGGTCTTCACCGTAGCAAGAAAAGCAGCATCCGGAGGCGGGCATCAGCTGGCCTCTGAACAAAAATGCATACTAGTTCAGCGAAATGGACGCCACACTAAACTCCGAAACATACAAATGAACCAAAATTTTTGTTTGGATAAACTATTATTCAAGAATTAGAACTTAATTGCTGTAGCAGCCCAGGATCAATGTTTTAGTTTTATTATATTTTTACTGTAAATCTAAAAAGGAATAAAAAAAGGGTAACAGGAGCGAACGAATGACATAATTTGTTACGTAGATTTCATCGGGTCAATATGTTCGTCTTAATTATAAAACAGCTGAGATTCTCATATATTTACGAAGTTGCAGGATAGGGTTTTCCCAGAAATAAAAACAAATCAGAACCAAAAATTACCATGCCTATGAATTCAATCTTAAGCCCGAACCAGCTTAAAGTAACTTGACTATTTAAATCTACCTGGTTGTTATCCAAATTTGCAAACAAAGTCATCAAATAGAAATGTCTCGTATCGATATTTCGATTTGAAGAACGTTATGTTATCCAAAATTATTACTTAACATTCCACTAATTCTTTTGTACTTAGAACTAAGTACACTTTAAAAAAATCACAGTTTATATTACAAGCTTAAATTGATAATTGTCCAAATTCGACCCCTGTGAGCCACAATTTTAGAAAACAAAAATTCCAAAAAATTATAGCGCATCTACAGGTATTAGGCAACATTTCTCTCTTAAACCCAAAAGTAAAGGGTGAGTTGATGTCACAAGAATGTGTGAGGGGCGGAGACAATCGCTATATCTACGAAATTTCTTCGAAAGTGAGGGAATAATAATAGGACGCATATTTTAACAGACCTACTAGTAGCCGTCATGTCATAAAAAAACAGGATAACGCGGCCTACGTTAATGTGTATTGTAGTGTGTACAATTATTATGGTTGTATCGCATGATTGTAAAGGTAAACGAGTTCTTGTCTTGTTTCATTTTTAGCTTGAATTACCACATAAAGACAACAAATATTTATTAGAAATAAAGCTGATGTAAACATATATAAAAAGTCAGCTACAATGTAAATATGCTCTTGTCATTATTCAAGATGATCAAATATAAACAAACAAAAATAATTTAATTTAACCATTACCCAACAAGTAGCTTTTTAAAACAAATATATTATTTTCTACACTTTCACAAATATTATTTATTGTTTTGAATTTGGACAAAGTTCAATTTAAAGCTTTTTAAAGTCCCTACCTCAACAAAACTCCTTTTTATTCGATGTGTATTAAGTAGAACCATTGGAAAGAATATTGAGATAAAATAATGTTTAGAGTTTTGTTATACTTTCTTCCATCTATCGTTTTGTTCGTATGTCCTTCCTGTAGCTTTGGGATATGTCGAGTAATGATCATAAACGAGTAGAATAAGAGAATCAGTGTGACAATTAAACTAAGGTTAGTTTCAGAATTTGTATATCCAGACTGGTTTTGATTTAAAAAAGTTAATAACATGCATGATATTTTAGGCGGATATATTTCCTTGGTTGTGTCTTTCTAATTTTATTGTCTAAGTTTATTAGTATGCGAATTATATAAAGGTCCATCTTGTACCATATACTTTATAGGCATGCATGTACAAGAACATATTTACATGCACATGTATATATATAAACCTTACAGTATCATGCACCTGAAGACAGCTTTAGGCAACAGCGAGATAAAATTGTTAACATATCTCATTAACAGACTTCCTTTAAATAGAATATATTTCTAAATTGAGCTGACCTTGTTCCTAATCATATAGTACAGTTTTCTACATTTTCATACCGTATTGAATTGGCCTTAATTTTTGAAAGTATTTAAATAAATTAACCTATTTGGCTGTGTTTGTCTAAATTCAAAGCAGTTTTCAAAATGTGTTGGAACATATATATGACAGTTCAGAGGCACACTTTTCAGACGAAGGTTAAAACAACTAACTAACTAAAATGTCTTTATGAACTATTTTAAATTTACACAAAATATAAGCTTTTCCATTTTCTATTTACAGTTATACTAAAAGTTCATTCGCTATACAAAAATGTTCTTCCATAAATATGTACATCTAGGTAATAACATTTGTTGATGTAATTCAATATCTCTATCTGAAACAATGTTACTATCAGACGTATTTAGTCTTCGGGTTTGAGATTTGGGAAGCTGTCGCAGTTCTCCAAGATCTCCCGGATGAGTCCAGGATTCCTTCCACATCTTCCCAAGGCATGTAAAAGCTCTCTAATCGTAGCGTCACTGTCTCTCCAACAGTACAGCATATTTCGACTCACTTCACGTAACACTCTCGGACTGTCGTACTCAATCTGTTCGAGACGTTCGATTTCCAAACCAAGCTCCAGGCCTAATACCATCCATTCTTTTCCAATGCGTAAACAGATCTTGTCTAACATTTCATCACTAGGTGAATGCTTCAGAATATTGTCTGGTAAATCTAAAGTTAAGTACTCTAATAAATGACAATGAACACTTAGGCTATATAATACTATCCTAGAAATTAGTCAATATAAAGGATGGTTTCCATGCAAGCCATTAATACAATGTATCACAAAACACCGAAGTAAAATTGATGCATTTTATGGCCATTTCGTTGACTGACAACTCATCAACATTGCTCGAGATCAAAATGTTGGAAATTTAGTTAAAGATATAATGATGAATTAATAAGCACAAACATCAAAAACTAAAACAATCAAAACAAACAGGAATCCAAACTCAGCCTTAGCAATTTCTGGTAAATTTTTTCAAATTTTGAAAGGAAAATTTAAATTCATTTACTTAATAAATCAGCAGGGTAAACATTCTGGTCGTATAGGATAAATATTTTTACTGCATTTCCGTTTTTTCTTATCCAATGGTTGAACCAAGTGTCTTTATCCCTCACCTTCCCTTAATTTGAACTCAAAAGAACTATACAACGGTATTAAAAAGAAAGCCTAGTCAATATTTATGCTGATTGTTTTTGCCTTTTTGAATTTGCTCTTCGACTTTTTGTTTGGATTATGGGTTTGAGCTTTGAGCACATCCTGGGCATTAAAAATGGAATAAAAGAATTGTGTGTGATAAATCCAGCAGTTATACATGAGTTTGTTTAAAGGTATGCTGTAATGGTTTAGTGTCCGATAATACATAAAATTGTCCACATGTACCACTGCATCAGACCTTAGTATCAACTTCACCAATTTCAGACGAGATTAGTTCAATTTGTTAATTATTTTTAACAGCAGTACTATTCGATGAGGAAAATTGAGATCACCACAAGGGAAAATAAGAGTTCGGACTCAATGTATACAGTAGTTTCAGAGGAAAAGATTAAAAACAGCAGAGCAAATTTTGCTGGATGATCCATTGGATCTATTTATACTTTATAGCTTTAATACTGAATCACATTTGTGATTTGCTCACTAATTGGTCAGGGCAGACAAGGATCTGTGTTGACCTATAAAAAAGGATTAAAGCCACCCCTGTTTTCTGTCCGTCCAAAGACGAAACATCCTAAATCTATGTTTTTTACAAACATGTTTTTGTTTTGTGCTCTTTTATGTTATTTTTGTCTATGTTCTGTAGATTGGATGGTGTTTAGATTGAATGGTATGTCATTGCTGACCCTTTCTGTTATTTGTGTTTTTGTGTATGTCATCAAATGCTTACAACAGTACTTCAACTGAAATTATAAAAAAAGTTGTTTACAGCGAAATATAAACATACCACACTGGAGCTTATTCTTAATACATTTGTATTGTTTTGTATTAATGTGTATACGATTATTTACTATCTTCATTTACCTGTACATTGTAAAAAATATAAGAAAATATTACCTGTTTGTATTTCCTGTTGTCTCAGTATCTGTCAACAAAATCAAACAAACCAAATAAACTTGTCATTTCTAAAGACTTTATACTTCAACTTTAAGAAATCTTAGAATGTGAAAATGCTATGATATTATAACGTTTGGATCACGATTAGTGTTTGACTTTTTGGCTTCAAATATATCTTCTCGATAAAGAAGTTTTTTTAAGTTTTACTACGAAATGAGAAATGTTTTATAAGCATTTAAAGTAAATAAGTGCCGGTTTACAAACTACAACAGCAACTTAATTTGTAAGATACAAATTATAATTATACTTTACGCAAACACATATCTTTAAATTGCAAGATTCGAATGCAAAATTTACCAACGATGACCATAGATCATAATGATCATATGATGATGAACCATAAAACATGATATATGTAGGATGGTTTTATCAAGACATTTAATTCTCCTACACATCCACGTTCCGACTGTTTAAATGCGACTTCAAACAATTAATAATCAAACTAAACTTTAACTTTCTAAACCACATAATTTTTCGAATATAAAATATTTGAAATCATTTTCATCACATTGAAATAAAAAACAGTAGAGTGAAAACATTACTATGATTTGTATCTGTATTATGTGTAGTAGGAACGGCAGGAGAAACGGCTTCTTGTGATCGCATTCGTTAGAATAAAAAACAATATTTTTAGGTATATTGCACATATTGCTTATAGCAACAAAGTAAGTACCTTGCACATTGTGTGTTTGTTGATTTCGGCCTGTACCATCGCTTTGACAAAATCTGCACACGATTTATTCTTCTCTCTACAGGCTCGTAGACTGTAAAACTTCAACATTGATGGCATATGTTTGTTTTGCTCAACTTCATCCAATTCTGGCTTAGACATCCCAAGATGTACTGCAAGACTACGAACTTCCTCTACAGTCAGAAAGCTGCATATACGCAACAAATGTGTATCGTTTAAAAGCATGGAAAGTACAGCGTCCACAATGCCTGGAAAATCCATTTAGATGTTAAACGATTAACTTGATACAGAAACACATAACTAGAAAGGTTTCTCTCTTTTTATTTTTCCCCAATGTTTTGATATTACTTTAATACGGTCAATTTCAAATAATATTTACGTTGGAAGACTATCAAAAATTTTTTTCGGAATATATTAAAGTTTGAACTAAATAAAACAAAACAACAACAACTGTTAATTACTTTTCGAAATACAAGTTAATGGGGGATACATTTTCAGTCAGTACTTACCATGACAAGAGGTAGTACATTCTTGAAATCCCTAGAAAATAAAAGGAACATTTTATTTCTTACTAAATTCTTAAAGTGTTAACAAGTACACATGATTTTTAGGTTACTTTCAGGGAGTTTATCTAGAATGAATAACAATACATGTCTCTTACCAATAACACGGAAAAGGAGAGATTAATATACAACACTTGTCTGATCTTTTATTTTGCAGATTTTTTTTTCTTTCAAAGTTTTTAACTGTTAGGCTTATAACAGACAATTTATATGTTTGTCCTCTTTGGTAACTCGTTGTATTATCTTTTGCATTGTTAGTTGTAATAACTAAATCAAACTATCGTTCTATTTGTAGTTTTTAGTTTTATGATCTTTTATGATATTGTTTATCTGAGGTTCTGTCAATTTGATTGGTATGTTGATCTTTCCTGTGATCAGTTTTATCATTTACAATATTCAAACTCAGAGAGACTCCTAGTCTGACTACTTTTTACCCCGGTTTATTTTATTGTAATAATGTGTTAATTTTGCTTTCATTGGAGGATCTGTATACAATTTTCTGTTATCGCTTCATGACAAAATAAGACATACCCTATCAGTATACCAAATATCCAGCTCTGATGATGGTGTCTCGACACCATGATTGGCACACTTCCAGGTTTGGTCTAGATGCGACAAATTGTTTGGATCCAACAAGCAACTGGAGTTGAAACATCCTGATCTTACTTTTAGCTCAAATGGCAAGTACCTTTTTGACATCAGATCAGTAGAGAAAGAAAGAGAGTACACCTCTGAAATTCTTATTAAATTTTGTTCAAGACATTCTCGTACACTCGAGGCAAGATCACGTACGATAAGCTGTTTTCTTTCTTTATGGATTAAAATCAATACCAGCTTGTTTCCCTCAGTCTGCAAGACAAGATCGTGTTTTCTGTCAACTGTCACGCCAGCAAACCCAGAAAAAAGTAGTTCCGTGTTTTCGTAAGCTTTGACATTCCACATACTTATAAGGCAGGCTATCATTCTGCTTGGTATGGCTGAAGGAACAACTGATGTTTTGAACTCAAACACGAAGCTGATGCACTTATCTCTGGTAAGAAAATTCCTCACAAATGATGTTTTGTTATGCCTAGTCGCCATGCACGGAACAAGATACACATCCACGTCTCCCCTCTTTCCACTTTCTTTATCATACCGTCTAACCTCTGCTAAGATGTCGTAGTGAACAAGGAGCTCTCTAAGGTAATCTTCAAAAGGCAGTAACTGTATGAAATTGCCAGATTTCCATAATGTTGCCAGCTCGGATTTTCGAAGACGACCTTCTTTCAGGTCTGGTAAAGTCGGAGTTGAAGTCACAACTGACTTGAGGACATCTACCAAACAGACGGGATTGATCACAACATTATCCTTTAGACCCGGTACATTCAGATATGTCAACTTTCCACAATTGTGTTGAATGTGAAGGAAAAAAGCCAACTCTTCTTCTGAAAGAGGTTTATCCCCTGTCTGCCTGTTCAATTCATCTATCTCTGTCCGAGACATTATCAGCTTTCCTTCTTCAACTAATGCGGCCAGCATCATCTCAAGAACAAGGAACTGACGTGGTACTTTTTTATCCCAATGTGGATTTTCCAAGATCAGTTTCTCAAGGACAGTTCGAAGATTCGTTATCTCAGCGTCTTCTGGGTCTGTCGCGTTGATAAAAAATAATGTGTCCAGCATAAGATGTGATTTCATGTTTTCCTCTGTAAGCGTGCTCTTCAGAATTCGAAGAAATTCTTCCCTCTTGTCTTCCACTTGTTCCTGAAATGATTTTCTGAAACATAACTTCATTTATTTTTGTTATTGTTTAAACCTATTGAAAAATAGTCTCCGGGGAGCCTGTATCGGCACTTGGATTCAATTTGTCAATCAAGACCAAAGATTCACCTAAAACACAGCAGTCCATATTATTGTAGATGATTCTCTGAGAGGACAGTCTAATAACTATGGCTGCCAAGACGGCGTTGGTGGCCATATTAGTTGACAACCCGGGTCATCAGAAACAATTCTGCGGGAAGACGCCCTACGATACATTTCTGCCAAGTTTGGTTCAAAGCTATGTTTCGCTCTAGCGCCCACGTTTTTTTTTTTTTTTTGACATTCCGGGTCATCAAACACAATTCTTACTGAGGACCACGCAGGCGCAATTTCTGGTCTGGTCTTAATTGCCTCAGTAGTTTTAGACAAGATTTTTTAAAGAATTGTCTTATAGGATCCTATGTTAAAAAACGTTCGACGGTTGCGACCATCGTTCTCGACATCCCTGGTCATAAGACAGATAACCTAAGGACCAGTTCTGCCGACTTTGGTTCTTATAAGCTCAATAGTTTCAGATAAGAAGATTTTCGATGAATTTTCCCCAAGGGGTCCTATATTCAACAAAGTTCGGCTGTTACGGCCTTAGTGGTTAGCAGTCTGGGTCATTCGACACAATACTGAGTATCGTCAAGGACCATTGCTGTCTTATTCCAATTGACTATGTGGTTTCACACAAGATTTTTAAATGAATCGTCCCATATAATCCCTATGTTAAAAAGGATTCAGCCGTGGTGGCCATCTTGGATTTCGGATCGGCACCAAAGTGACAACACTTGTTAAGAACCTATATAAAAACATATTTATTAAATTTGGGTTCAATCGGGGATGTATTTCTTCCGATTTTTTTTCAAAGTACAACCATTCAGAAATTAGAATAGGGTCTGACAGCCATGTTTCCTGACCAATCGGTACCCAAGTAACAACAGTAAGACCGAAAATCTCTTACAACTTTGGTCAAATTGTGTTCAGTAGATCTCAAGAAGAAGATCCAAATGCGAAAAAGTTAACGGACGGATGACGACGTACGAAATAACGATGGAACCAAGTGATGGTAATAGCTCAAATTGGCCTTTTGCCAGATAAACTTAAAATTCACATGTTTTTTCAGTCGATAATATGATCTTAAATAATGAAAATTAAAAATGATGATTAGCCTGTGTACAATTTCGAGGTCCCAACATTAAGTAGAGAGGAATGTAGATTTATTAAACATTAATATGTTATACTGTAAGAAAAATGTGTAAATTTAGCTTTACTCTTAACGATTTTTAACAATCAGAGGAATTGTTTTAAAAGGTCAAAAAATAAATTTACAAAATTGAAATGTTGCTATGTTACATGCACTCTGTTTTGATATTCAAAAAATCATTTATTTTTGGTGCGTTTAAAGCGTTTTATTAAAACACTTATACTCATATCATTCTTAATTTTTATATATCTCCGTTTTTTTTCAGAGTCATTATATAGATTCTATAATGAATGTCGACCACATTTTGCAGAAGACAATAGATTCAATATCGTGTAACATGCATGCGTTTAACACAGACGCATTGTTGCGCCCGTCCCAAGTCCCAAGTCAGGATTTTTGTTAGACTTGTGTGTTTTGTTAATTTTGGTTCATTTTTACGTTTCGGAGTTTAGTATGGCGTCCATTTCGCTGAACCAGTATGAATTATTGTTTAGGGGCCAGCTGAAACCCGACAAATTGGTGGCCTTGGGCAGTCTTCTACTCTTTGGTCGGGTTGTTGTCTCTTTGGCACTTTCCCCGTTCCCATTCTCTATTCGATTTATTTTTTTTGCAATGTTTAGCTACTATTTTGAATAAAATCTATCCTTTTGATTTCTGAAAATACTAACTGTAAAAAGAAGTTTCCACAAGTTGAGTTTGAATTTGCGATGAAAATGTTGGTCGAGGAACACGTTGTTTTTAGTGATTTTTGCAGCTTTGAATTAGGCTTGCCATTCGGATTTATATTATGGGTAGAATGTGTTGTTTTTCTTCATATAAAAAAACTGTACATAAAACAGTTACATAAAAATATTATATATTATAAACTGGTCTTTTTTTACACAACCGGAAAGTCAGACAGTTACTTCCGGTGTAAATATTTGCGAAGGGATTTTTCTTTTGGGTAATAAAAATTGATGGGAATATATATACATGTGTATGGAATTCTCTTTTAAGTACGAAATTATCCTTTAGAATATTTTTTCAAAGAGTATATTGTATCGTCAGTAGAACAGAATACAGAATGTTCAGCTAAGGATGCATTTTTTAGCGGAACATTGCCACTGTACAAGATAGCACAGCGAACCATGTCCACGTTCATGTATGTTTGTTTGTTAAACGAGTGACGCTTGAAACAAAGCTTAATAACAATATTGGATGTAAAACATATATCAATAACTTTGACAATATTCCTTGGTTAATTGTTTTTCCAACATTCCTTAACGGTCATGAGTGTCTTTGCCTTTTAAATTTTGTTACATATATTATGTTTGTTTCTGCTTTACTATTCCATAATTGCATCTCTTTATGTATTTTTTTGGAAATTTAGTGTTTAGATCCCACTTTACGTTGTGTTATTTTTGTGAATATATTTACATCTTCCAGAAGATCTCTATGCGTAGCAACAAACAATATCTTTGGGTATCCTTTGGTTTCTAGGAAACAATATGTAAGAATTGAGGAAACCCACTGTCGGATGCCATCTGAAATTCAAAATCATATAATAATAAAAAATCAAAGTCAATACAGGAAAAAAATCTAATACTATTAATAACTAAACACATCGATTGCACGTCATAAATTACATGAAAAAAACCTAATGACCTAATCACGCCTCAATAAAATAACAAATAAAGACTTGATAAAAAATTATATACTTGTTTTGTTTTTTGGTGAAGACTGTAATCTCATATTCTTTTTATACAGTAACAGCTAAATTTGTTCTTGCTTGGGGAAGAATACATTTGAGTTTCCAATTAAATGTGATTAATTAAACGACGTAATACGAGTAATCTACCCCTATTGTTTGGTTTGGTTTTAATCTCATAAATAAAGTCTAAATGAAGCTGATACATTCTTGGAAAATTAATCCAGAAAACAGTGTTGGTTTATTTAAATCATAATTACCAAGTATTGTGTAGTTTTCATTTACAGTGCTAAAATCTTCCTGCAATACGCTGCTTAGATCTTTTGCTCCATCGAAAGTAACAGCATAAATACCATGTGATGTAATAAATGTTTGATGTGTTGCTAGATAGACAATCTGACCAGCAAAATCTAGAATCGGGATAGGAATTAACTCTTCATTGTGGGCATCTGCTGATTCCGCAAACACATTTACTTTATCTTGTATATTTTTTATGGTTGCTGGTCTTATCGTCCACTGATTCTTTTCTGGTTCTCGCTTCCTTTGAATCAAGTCCATGTTCAGGTATGCCAATAACTTTTGGTACAATGCCTTTGGGAAAGAATGGTGACCTGCAAAAATACGTTAATTAGAGCATCACATTAGTTTAATGAAATGTTTAATCTAAAGAAAAAATATCTTTTGAAACCTTTATGGAGTTCTCAATAACCAAACTTAAAAGTGAATGAACATAGGAATGTAACTGTTATGACTTTCTATATCATACTTTTTCAGAGATCAAAATAATGAAAAATCCAAAACATTGAAAGAAACAAAACCTGAGTACTACTAAACAGGATAGTCAATATTCAGAACAGGTCAAAGTTTTATTTAGTTTCCCAATATGTGATGAAATGTCTTAATTATCAAAATGAAACTTACAACACATTTATATGCATTCCTTGCCGAAACAGTAGCAGCTAAGGGAATGATACAAAACCAGGGGCAATAATGCCTTAACCCTTTAACGTTTGTACCGGTCAAATTTGACCGGTAAGCGTTCAACGTGTAGTATCATTCCAACAAAAACTTGATAATTGCCTCAATACTCAACGGAGTTTGGCCAGAAAGGGCTTGATTTAAAGCCAATAATTTCCTTTTTCACATTATTATAATTCTATAAAATATTTGTTTGTAAAAAGACGAGTTATTATGGTGTAAACGTTGCTACACTTATTCAATTTTCATCTGCAATTTTACAACGATGTCCGATGTACTTGAAGCGTATATTCTCACTCGTTTGACTAATAATTCACAATATGAAAAGTGTACTCTAAAGTGCAGAAAAAGACTTTTATTGTGATATAATATATCTTAAAAAGATCTAGATTTATCATTTTTGCGGATGAAATAATCTAGTTAATGCAGAAGAATTCCCTCGTTTTTCTCTATCTTTTCAATTTACGTCAAATTTTTAAAATTGCAAATCGAAATAGGAAAATCTAAATCGAACATTTTTTCTCCAGTTTACAAGCTTTTCAAAACACTTTTGTTTTCAGATATTGACCCTTTGATGGCGTTGCAACTGCCGGTTAAACTTAAACATGTGCAACAGCGTAAATAGCTTTCCGGAGATCGGTTTTCAGATTATTACGACGTGCCGACTTTTGAACCGACTTACATGTGCGTTTCAACAATTACGCTCAAGAATGTACGATTAATCTAGTGAAGTTATTTAATTTCCAAGTGAAAATGGCTGTAAATATTGCAAACGATATATCCTGTATGAAGAATAAGAGGACTCTCTTGATTTGTTGCTGAATCACGAAATAAACGATTGCGAGGAGAAAGAAAGTGAGAAGATGATGATTTTGTTCCAGTTCTAATAATGGGTAAAAGTATATTTTTTCTCATCGATAAATGTTATCTTGTACTCAAAATCAAGCGTTAACTCCCAAGGCAGATAACATATAGATATATATCTCAACCAAATTACATTTCATAAGCACTAAATAGTAAATTTGAAGTAAAAGCTTTTTTTAAACTATGGAATTAAAGCACATGCAAAAGTTGTTAATAGTGAACATAAAAATAGGTTAAAAAAAGCCTGCTGCACAGGAAGGATTACTTAAGCTTTACATTTGTTTATTTTACTCTTTGCTGCAGTCTTATGGAAATTTTAACCTGTTTAAAAATATTGTTTTGATCAATTTAGAATTTCTGATATTTGTTTAGATTTAAATTGCATTCGTTCATTTTTTTTTTACTGTAAACAAAGACCTTATTGTTTACCATGAGAAATTGGTAATAGAAAAAGAATACTTTATGCAATTCATAAACAAGTTATTTTTATAATACAGGATACTGTATTTCTAGAAATGCAAGCCTTGCTTGGTTATTGTGATGCTCACCATATCTTGATTTTACACGTGACTAATTAAATAAAAAAAAACAATTTCTAAATCTGAGAGCTCTGTATTATGATATTTTTTTTTGTTTGAAATAAAAGATATTATGTACATGTACATCAGTCAACTTGTACTTTATAGGAGCAACCATAATTTATTTATTTATTAGGAAGGTTCAAATTGATCCTTGAAATGTTTTATATGCTTTTTTTTTTTTCTTTTTTTTTTTTTGCAGTATCTATGATCCTGTATATGATTGCATATTTTATTATTCAAAATATATGTCAAAGTAATTTTTAATCCAGATTTTTTTATTTACATTCTAAAACTATAATTCTTTAATACAAATAATGTAATTTGGAGCATTATTTCCTTTTAAATTCCTTTCCCTTCCATAAATAAATAAGCATAGTTACAATGTAGTAGAAAACTTGTAACTTATGAATTAATTATTTTTTAATGTAAATATTATGTTTTTTTTCTGTTTTGACAGATACCAACCCCCCCCCCCCCCCCCCCGACTTAAATTTGCATATACTGGGCACATACAAGGAACCATTCTGTGGTATATTTAGAAACTTAATTTGGTAACATCAGTTGTATGTGATATAAGTGGTAAGAATTTGTTAAATGGTGGTGTACACAAATAACATTTGCAAGATATAATGTATTCATGTATGCCCATTTAAATACATGCAAAATGATACATGCATTCTTATTTGAAATATAGTAAAAGATATGTTTTTATAGTTTTAATCATGTATTGGTGGACGTTGGAGAGAACCAATGACCAATGTCAGGCAATCCCTGTCAATTTAGATAGGAGTTGAACACACCATACCACAAGATGGGTTAAACTCTAACAGGCTTAGTGATCATAAATAGGCAACCAAACTAGACCACTCAGCTACCATGGCCACCCAATATATTTATTAATGAAAAAAAAAACAAGTAATTTTCAAACTGCAACATAAACTTTAATA